>VBSM01000529.1:69069587-69096105 GCA_008086735.1 Cheirogaleus medius
AAAAAAAAAAAAAAAAAAAAAAAAGAAGGAAGTAGAGAGCCTCAGGGGCTCTTGGGGCCTCCGTATTCCCTGTACCACCTCAAGTCTCTGCTCCCCACATTCAGGCACAGCACCCCTTGGCTGTCCCAGCTGTGGCTCAAGTAGGCCCAGGTGTGGCTCAGGCCACTGCTCTGGAAGGTAGGTCATAAGCCTTGGCAGCATCCACATGGTGCTAATTCTGCAAATGCACAGGGTTCTAGAGTTGTGGGGGCATGACTACTTCCACCTAGATTTCAAAAGATGCCTCAGAGAGCCTTGGTGCCCAGGCGAAGAACTGCCACAGAGAGCCCCAGTGAGGGCAATGCCTAGAAGTCAGGGTTACCACAGAGAATCCCAACTAGGGTGATGTCTAGTGGAGCCAAGTGGGATTTCCCCAAGATACCAGACCTGTAGAGCCACCAACATGAAACTCTAGCCTGGGAGAGCCACAGGCACAAGACTCCAACCCTTGAGAACTACCACATGGGCTGTGCCCAGTGAGGCCATGGAGGCAGGGTCTCCTGGAGCCTTGGGAATCCAACTTCTACCCCAGTGTACCTAGTGTACCCCAGTGTACCTAGTGTACCCCAGTGTACCTAGAAGGCAGGACATGGAGTCAGAGAAGGTTATTCTCAAGCCTCAAGATTTAATGCTGTTTGCCTTGTTGGGTTTTATACTTATTTGGAACGTGTTATCCATTTCTTCTTTCCTGTTGCTCCCTTTTGGAATGGAAATGTCTATCCTATACCTGTCCCACCTTTGTATTTTGGAAGTACATAATTTGTTTGATTTCCCCTCCATAGCTGGAGGACAGTCTTATCTCAGGATGAATTGTACTTTGAGTCTCACCCATATTTGATTTAGATGATATTTAGATGAAACTTTGGACTTAGATTTTAAAATTGATACTGGAAAAGTTAAAACTATTGGGAGTATTGGGATGGAATGAATGTAATTTGTATGTGAGCAGGTCATGAATTTTGAGGGGCCAGAAGGGAAATATGGTACATCACATATACCCTATAAAGATATACAACTCTTATGTACCCATAATAATTTTTTCAAAAATCTAATTAATTAAAAAAAAAGAGGTAAAGCCTTTGGAAAAGTGCCTTATAAAAGAGCTGGAGGGAATTAACTTAGGTCCTTTTTTGCCCTTTTTGTCCCTTCCACCATGTGAGGACTCAGCATTTGTCTTTTTTAGAGGATGCAGCAACAAGGAAACAGACAGAACAGGCCCTCATCAGATAGCGAACCTGCTGGTGCCTTGATCTTAGACTTCCAGCCTCCAGAACTGTGAGAAGTAAATTTCCATTCTTTATAAATTACCCAATTTAAGGTATTTTGTTATAGCAGTACAAATGGACTAATACACTCTGGTAACAAGAAGGGATAAAATAAGGCAGGTGGTTGTTCTAGACTCTAGTTTGCTCATCAGGTTCTAGGATGCTTAGTTGTCCCAGCTGATCCTCTGACCATTCGTGACAACCTGATCTCCCAACTCCTAAGAAGGAAAGAGATGCTTCAAAAGATCAGGGTGGTGGACTACAGCAGGGAATTTGTATTTATTGGAAATTATCATGACTTTAGGCCTCTTATTTTTGGCCTTCAGAATCTGATCATCTTCATAGGATATAGATATAGACAGAAATAGATATTCTATCTATAGATAAAATACACACATTTGACCATTTTACTACAAATTATCCTAATGGAAGATCACATTAATTGTTGAAAAGGAGTATTGTATCTAAGAAGCATGTATTTTTATTTTATTCATGGATAATCAAGAACTCTAAAACTGTTGGAATAAGACACAGAACAGCAGTTGACTTGAGATTCTCTTTGCCACTACAAATTCAGTGAGCAAAGAAGGCTTATGAAAAAAACCACAGTAATAGATGTAAATAATGAAACAAAGGAGCAATGGCTAAATAGTATACCCTTATTTATTTATACTGAAATTATAATTTTTATATCAAAGTAGCTATTTAATTACATACTCCTACAGTTAAAACCAAACATCTCAGACTCTTTGATAATTTTATGCCTTCATTATATCAGGAGAAATTTTGGTAATTAAGGCTTTTGATGTCTCCAATCTTAGTTCCAAATGGGAACATTTGAACAGGCTCATATAATCTAGAAATTGGGTGACTACATAGTTTACTATTCACACCATGACAATTTTGAGAGAGAAAGAGGACACTAACCAGATGGCACATGAGGAGGGGAGGCAAAAGCTACTGCTGCCCCAGGCAAACCAGTGTGCCTGCTCCTTCCAGTCTAGCTGGAGACAAATCCTTGCCCCCATCTCAGCTTTCCACAGATATTCCCAATTTCAGCCCTGTACCACTCCCATGGCACTAAGGTAGTATTGAGGGAGAAGTCCATCTTTCATCCCTACCAAATTTCCCCCCTAATTCAAAGAGGCTGTCTTTATCTTGCCTTTGAGAGATTTCTTTATTAGTAACATTCAGCCCTGCCCACATGTCCAGCATCAATAAATAAAATAACTATCAAATTACATATACCATATCTGTCAACTAGGGAAAAGTTAAAAGACTTTCAAAGACTAGAGACAAAAGAAATTGTAGGTTATCACCTGATGACTCTGTTTAAAATGTGGTTGGGGATAATGTTTATGAAGTATTAATGGGTTATTTATTTATTTATTTATTTTTGAGACAGAGTCTCACTCTGTTGCCCAGGTTAGAGTGCCATGGCGTCAGCCTAGCTCACAGCAACCTCAAACTCCTGGGCTCAAGCAATCCTACTGCCTCAGCCTCCCGAGTAGCTGGGACTAGAGGCATGCACCGCTAATTTTTTCTATATATATTTTTAGCTGGCCAATTAATTTCTTTCTATTTTTAGTAGAGATGTGGGGTCTCACTCTTACTCAGGCTGGTTTCGAACTCCTGATCTTGAGCAATTTTCCCGCCTTGGCCTCCCAGAGTGCTAGGATTACAGGCCTGAGCCACCTCAACCAGCATCGGGGTTATTTTTCTTTGATGCTTTCCCACCTCTCAGCACTTTCCCTCTTTCATTCATTGCCTCAGGGAAGGGATGTTATAGAAGAAAACAGATATAAACAGAGCCTCTCCTCGAGGGGGGAGGAGGGGCATGGGCAATATACATAACCGTAATATTTGTACCCCCATAATATGCTGAAAAAAAAAAACAGAGCCTCTTCCTAGCTTTTGAGTTTCAAAACCTAGGCTCTGAGGGAAACTGAGCAGAGATACAAGGCAGTCTTAAACAAACAAACAAACAAACAAACAAAAAAGACAAAGAAGAAAAGAAAGAAAGATAAGAACCTGGCTTCAGGTCTGAAGGGTGAAAGGAAAGGAGAGTCAAGGTGAAGCAAGGAGACCTTTGATGCTTGGTCCCTGAGAAATGGGCATCTGCACTTCCTCACCCAGCCCTCAGGTCAAATTGAGAGCTGAAGGAGTCTGCAGAAACCCTGGTGAGGTTTAGGAGAGTCAAGAACACAGATAACATCCTGCAGGTGGCAAGAGCCTGAAGAACTGGCTCCTTAGATATCATCACCCACATGCCCCAGTGTGGTGCAACAACTATGCAATGACTTCTATGGGTCCAAGAGGACACAGATGTGAGAAATGACCCTAAATGACCTTACAGAGTTTTCACTGCCCGGTGTGTCATGGGATAGCCTGACTGAGCAGCAAAACAATTGCTGCATGCCCAAGAGGAGGGGCTTGACCCTAAGGGGCTCTAGGAATAAGCTTAAGAGGTGACCAAGGACAACCTGAGTGGAGCATAGACCAAGGACCCAATGAGGCAGTGGTAGCCCCAGAGGACGTCAGCTTAGCCAGATAACACCAAGGATATAATGTCCAGTCATGAACCTTGTACCCTGGCAGTCCTGGAACATAGGTACAACTATGGGAAAAGGAGGGGAAACCCCAATTTAACTGAAATTATGTTTCTGCCATCCAAGGGAAAGGCCCAAAACAGAACTTAAGTTAAACTAGAGAAATAGAAGGACATATATATTTCTTGTACATCTGTGTTACAGATGAGATTTGAAGCCACTGCACAGAGACAAGGACGTGCAGGATGAAAATATCATAGTGCAACCTACTTAAAAAGAACAATGGGGGGAGAATATAAACCAAAGCAGCTTTAAATCTAGACTCCTCCACTCACCCAGTGAAATCACATAGCTCTCCTGTCCCTCCATTCCTGCTAAAGCCACCTGAATACACTGTTACCAAGTCCATTCAATTCCACCTCCTCCACACCCTTCCCTACCTTCCAGTCCTGTGGCCACTGCCTTAGCCCAGGCCCTCATCATTCCCCTTTCACACTAATATGTTGACAACAACAACAATAAGATACCATTTATTTGGGCCTCATTACGTGACAGGTGTTGTATTCTATTAACTCCTTTAATTATCACATCAATCCTATGAGGTAGTATTATTTTTATCCTCATTTCACAGATGAGAAAACTGAGGCACAAAGAGAGTAATTGCCCATTTACTGCCAGAAAATCATGAAGCCAGAAATCTGGCCCTGGGCTGTCTGTCTCCAGAGTTTATACTTTGAACCCGACTACACATACTGCCTTCTGTTAGTTTCCTAATTCTGTCTGTATTGCGTCCCTCCCCTGACACTATTACCTAAATAATCTTTCTAAACCATATGTCTGAACACACTACACCTTTCATTAAATCTTCCAATGGTTCCCCATCATTTTTAGCATAGAATTTTCAGCTCTTGCCTACCTGTTCAGGCCCATCCCATAGGCATATTTCCCTGGCAGAATAAAACTAGTAACAGTTATTCCCTGCCTCAAATGAATGGATAGGACACTGCACACACACACATACTCTCATTCACCCCAATTCCCACTCACTCCTTTTAAGAGTCCACATGATGTGAATCCTGGCTTTAGAAGCACTTTTTTCAGCATCTTATCCGAAAATATATACTATTAAATTCTAATTAATAACTTTCTTGTCTGATAAGTAATTTTTGAGGGGGTCTACCTTCCTCACTACCCTGGGAGTATCTTAAAGTCAGGACTATATTTTGTTTGTTTTGGGCCTAGAATGTAGTAGGCAATCTATTGTTATATAAAATAAATGATCAAAAATATCTTCTATATCCTCATCTTTTCTGCCTGATTCAACAATAATTTCATAAATATAAATTGGGCATCCGCTAAATGCCAGGCACTTTGACATATATTTTTAAATTCAGTTCTCCTAGCAATATTGTAAGATAGACATTATTATTTCAGTTTAAAAGATAAAGAAAACTAGAGCTAAAAGAGTGCATGTAGAACAAAACAAGATAATAATAACTTATCTTGGAAGATTTTTTTAAATTAAAGATAACATAAATAAGTACCAACTGCTGAATCCTGAACATAAAAGTGAGTCATTAACTGGTGATCCTTACAATTATTGATCAGTGATAAGTGCCATGGTTTATTAGTGTCTCCTAACTACATATCAGTGCCGGTCCAGATGCACCACAGCTGCTCATAATTTTAAAGTAATGACTTGCCTTCTTTTCCTAAGACCATTACTTCCTTTCTTCAGTGTTCATTCTAATCCTTGGTGCAATGCCTTGGTTCCCACAAGGTCCACACTTTTAATTTCTGGAGGTCATTTCACAAAATGAGACATAGCTCTTCTCTGGGGACTTCCTGACCCCACTTTGGGGAATACATTCTTAAATTTTTCCCAGCATTTTAAAAGAATTTCCTTCCTGGCCTTAAGGAACTGAATACTGCCCACTTCTTGTCATTTTTAGAGTTGATGGGTTGCAGCCTTGCCTGAGCACAGTCAAGCTAGCACAGCTATTAAGGACTGTGAAAAACCAGATGGTTCTACTCAGATGAACCAAGCAAGAATCTCTCAAACTCAATTTCATGTTCCAGTTTTTCTCAACTGTCACCTGGAAATGCTCATGCTCTCTAATGCTCATAGAGTAGCATAAAATATTTGTTTCCCCCTGTGGGGTGGGACTCCTGCCAGCCTACACAAATGAGCAGTCCTTCCTAGGGCACCAGCTCCAAATGTGCCCCACTCTGACTACACGGGCCCCTCCTGGCATTTACATGACTCCTTGTGACTCCTTGGGGATTTTGGTGAGAAGAAAGAGGCAGAGAGGACAGCAGAGTGGAAAGAAAAGCCAGGAGAGGGTCCCAGATAAGCTCACTCAGGAAAGAGGATCTAAATTTTGAGATCGTAGTGTTAAGAGAAATAGAGAGTAGGAATAGACTTTGGAGCCATCTAGTTCACTGGTGAGTAAACTTCTTTATATGTAAGCCAATTCTGGAAAAATGAAAATGCTTACAGATGTAGCAGGAATGGATCTTTGCAAATTTAATGGAAATTTTTTACTCCACATTTCTTCATACCCCACAACCCTTCTCTTTATTCAGGTGGTAGAAAGAACATGAGGCATGCACTACTTCAAAGAAAAAAAACGATACAACAGGCTAAAGATAATAATTATTGGGTCATGGATTTCAAAAGCTTAGGCTGAAGCTTAATAATAATACTGTATCAAACTAAGCATTTTATGCATATTCTTTTATTTAATCCTCACAATAATCCTATTCGATGATGTAGTAGACAGAATGATGGCCCTCCAAAGATATCCATGTCCTAATCCCCAAAACCTGTGAATATGTTATCTCACATGACAAAAGAAACTTTGCAGATGTGATTAAGGAGTTTGAGATGGGGGATTAGCCTGGATTATCCAGGCTAGGTCCAATGTCATCACAAGAGTCCTTATAAGACAGAAGTGTTGGAGAGAAAGAGATGTGATGACGATGATGGAAGCAGAGTGCATGTGGGTGCTTGATGTGAAGACACTCTGCTCCTGGCTTTGGAGACAGAGGAAACGACCAGGAGTCAAGGAGTGCAGGTGGCCCTAGAAACTGGAAAAGGCAAAGACACATTCTCCCCTAGAGCCTCCAGAAGGAACATGGGCCTGCCAACACTCAGGACTTCTGACCTCCACAACTGTAAGAATAAATTTGTATTGTTTTAAGCCACTAAGTTCATGTTAATTTGTTATAGTAGCAATAGAAAACTAATATAGGTAAGTAATATTGTTAACTCCATTTTACATATAATAAAACTGAGGCACAAGAGATTATATAACTTTCCTTAGGTCACAGGATGTAAGTGAGGCAGTCTGGCTCCAGAGTCTGGGTCATTGTCCACTGCACTGTATTGCTCTGTTGCATAAATCAAGACATGTAGAGGGATGAATAAAGAGAAAGGTTACCCTGGAACCAGGGGGAAGAAAAGAAAGTTGGAAGTGCAAAGAGTTCTAGATGCATGTAGAGTCTAAGAAGGGGGCCCAGCAACGCCTCCTCCAAGGCCAAGAAATAGGAATGGGAGGGAGGGGACAAGAGAAACCCAAGGAAAATAGGTTCAGGGATCTAGGAACAAAGTACGTGTGTGGCCTTCTTTCTTAAGGAGAACACAGGTTGGTGACCAGACCCTCTGGAGGCAGAAAACTCAAATGTGTAATGTCTAAACTAGTGACCCTGAGACAGGCTTGCTGAGTTTCTCTGCCCTCCAAGGTGTCAGGAGAGGTTAGATATCTTCTTTATACCCCAAAGTGGCATAGATGTGGACACAGAGAGCTATTGGACCTATAGACACCCTGTGGAAGAAAATGAAAAATGACTCATAGGGTCTTGCCTGGGCTGCTGGCCAAGGGCACGATGGAAGGCTGGGCCTCTCAGTGGATGCCAGCATGTGTGGATGATAAGCAAAGACCAGATGTGACCATCTGTGCATATACACACAGGCAGGCATGTCTTGACAAACTGTTCCTGGAACTTAGATGCAACCTTGTAGAAAATTGGTGCAACTGTAGAAAAGCAGATGGGCTGGAAGGAAAGACCCTGAATATATAGATATTAATTGACAAGCCATTTGATTTGTAAAGCTTTGTTTGCTCTAACCCTCTCATTTTAAAGACTGAAGAAACTGAGACCCAGAAACTCTAAACAATTATTAAATATAAGATAGAGAATTGGCCAAGCGTGGTGGCTCATGCCTGTAATCCTAGCACTCTGGGAGGCCGAGGTGGGCAGATTGCTTGAGCTCAGGAGTTGGAGACCAGCCTAAGCAAGAGCGAGACCCCGTCTCCACTAAAAAAATAGAAAGAAATTAGCTGGACAATTAAAATAAACCACAAATATATATATGTATATATATATATTAGCCGGGCATGGTGGTGCATACCTGTAGTCCCAGCTACTTGGGAGGCTGAGGCAGGAGGATTGCTTGAGCCCAGGAGTTGGAGGTTGCTGTGAGCTAGGCTGATGCCACGGCACTCTAGCTGGGGCAACAGAGTGAGACTCTGTCTCAAAAAAAAAAAGAAAAAAAGAGAGAGAGAGAATTAAGTCTATGTCTTCTGATGCCATAAGTCTAGTGCTTTCTATTTCCTCCCTGGCTCTCTTACTCACTTGCTCAACATTTGTCAAGAAACTTCTGGCATTAGATATTAGAGATAAAAGGGAAATTCCTTCCTAGTGCTCCTACCCATTCACCTTAGGGGTCTCCATGATTAAATATGATCTGTATGATCCCAAGGGCTGTTATTACTATGGAGTAAACAGAATCCTCAGCAGGTGGGTCCCCAGCAGCACCCTCGTTCGCCTCTTAACTTGTACAGTGGTTTCTTGGAGAGCATGGGTGGTCCTTTCAGGCAGGCTGACAAACTGTTGCTCTTAGCAGGTAGCTACTGGCTGGCTTCTCTTCATAACCTTTCATGTATGACTAAGTTTTTTCTTTTAAAAATAACTATGCTTGTGTGGCTTTAATGTAAGAGTAATTCTCACTCATTGTAAGTTTTGGTAAATGAAGATAAGAATTTTTTGAAATTGCCTGTAATCCAATCTTTTAGAAGTAATGACTATTACTAGTAATATTTTCCTTCTAGCCTTTAATATACATACAGAGTTTTACACAATTGGAAATATTATTTAAGTAGTTTAAATCTTGTGGTACAAGATTCAAAAGTATATACAACGAAAGGTCAATTTTCCTCTTAGCTCTATTTTCTGCCACCCAGTTCTTTCTTCAAAAGTAATCCTGTTACAAATTGCTTGTATGTCCTTCTAGAAATATAGTTATATACAAAGAGATGAATATGTATTTTATTTACACAAATGTAACCCTCTACACACTCTTCTGTTCCTGCTTTTATTACTAAACAAAATATCTTGAAATCTTTCCATATCAGTACATGAAGAACTGCCTCAATCTTTTGTCAATTATGTACAGCCACAGAACACTAGGAACACACCTGTAGTCAACCAAGCGGGGTTTATTGCTCACGTCAACAAGGGAAATAGCACACCATGGTGTCTCAGTAACAAGGTGCTAAAAAGGACTTATTATAGGACATGGACTTCTGTCAAATGATTTAGGAAGGGTTTGAGAAAGCAGGGCTTTGCTCTCGATTGGATGCTGTCAGAAAGCAGGGGCAATAAAATGATTGGGTATCTCAATGAATCTTATCCATAGGAAAAAGGGATAAATCACAGCTAAAGTTGTACTGTAGTTGGTAAAGAAGTTTAAGCAGTCACTCATACTAGCCAATAAGATCAGGGAGTGTTTGATCATTTTTGTAATTTGGACAAGGTTCGCGTTTTGATCTGACATAAATACAGAGCGATCTTGTTTTTGCCTCAATCCCAATCACAGAATGGCCTTGGTTGACATTGCTGTTTTATGAAATTGTTTATGTTCAACCAGGAAATGGCAAGGGGGCCAGGCTAGCTCTCGGATGTAGGAGCTGCTTTCTCTTTCTCGCTTTTTATATAGTTTGTATTAATATAATCATCCACTTAATAGGTGATTAATTATTCCCCTTCTGTTGAACATATAGGTTGTATCCATATTTTCCTTATTACAAATAAACCTATAAATTTAGGCTTAAAGTACCTTAAAAAGTAAAGAAGATTTAATGGCTCTTGAAACTCATATGTCAAGAAAATGAAAAGATGAACCACAAACTGGGAGAAAATATTTGTAAATCAAATATCTGATATAGACCTTATATGTCCAAAATATATATACCTAAAAGTCAGTAAGAAAACAACCCACTTCTTTAAAAGTGAACGAAATATTTGAAGTTTACAAAAGAAAATATACAGCTGGCATACACAAACATGAAAATATGAATCTGGAAACTGAGTGCGGTGGCTCATGCCTGTAATCCTAGCACTCTGGGAGATTGAGGCAGGAGGATTGCTTGAGTTCAGGAGTTCAAGACCAGCTTGAACAAGAGTGAGACCCCACCTCTACTAAAAATAGAAAAAATTAGCTAGGTGTGGTGGCATGTGCCTTTACTCCCAGCTGCTCTCAAAACTGAGGCAGGAGGATCCTTGAGTCCAGGAGTTTGAGGTTACTGTGAGCTAGGCTGACGTCATGGCACTCTAGCCCAGGTACTCTGATTCAAAAAAAAGAAAATATGAATCTGGAGAGGAAAGTTCCCTGTGGTCCAGTCAGTAGAGGTCAGCACCCCAGGGCACAGAGCAGAGTAGAAAAGGGTGGAGAGAGGAGAATATACAATACAATACTTATAGCTAAATTGCTTTCCACAAAGGTACTATTTAAAATTTTGTATTTTCCTTTTTTAAAATACTCCTGGGAGGTAATTAATAAGGGACTTCCATACCCTGCTAAGAAACAGCCTCCTGCCCCATCCCTGCCTCAAGTTGTTGTTTGCCAAATATGTTTGATGCTGTTTTCAACAGAAGGTCTCAGAAAGGCAAGACAGCTGGGCATCTGGCAGCACAAATGGGGAATGGCTTTTTGAAGCAGTATCTTGCCAGCCCCCAAAGGCTCAAATGGTCAATTCTTCTTTGAAAATGTAAACAAGAGGGAATGGGGGTGCCACTGAATAAAGACAGGGAGACAGGGAGACATTCTACCTGAGAATAAGCCCTATAAGAAAACAGGAATGCAGCTGAGGAAAGATAGTGACTCCCTTCCATTGTAAAACAGAGAAGGGCTCCTGCCTTTTGTTTCCAAGGTTTTGTAACTATTAGAAAGTTATGTTGTTATTGTTTTATTGGCGTAGCAGGGAACATAGTCTAAGCTGTGACCCCCTCTGCATCCTTCTGGGGGCGTGTCTGCAAATCCCGTGGGACAAATCCTATTAAATGGGGGCTACAGAGTCTTCAGGGAGGGAACAAATCCTACAAGACAGGGTTTCTCAAACTTTAAATTTGCATAGAAATCTTGTAGGATCTTTTTAAAATGCAAATTGTAATTCAATAGGTCTTACCGTGTTTCCCCAAAAGTAAACCTACCCATAAAATAAGCCCTAGCAGGATTTCTAAGCATTTGGGCAATATAAGCCCTCCCCGAAAATAAGACCTAGTGATGGGCGCGGCTATGCAGTGTATCTGCACAACCCATGCATTTCAATGTGGAGCAGTAAAGAAGATGAGCAGCCCTTCTCATCTGCCCCATCGTGACAGCTACTATCCCAGAGGTGACCGGAAAGGTGCGGGCAGCCCCACCAACAAGGTCGGCTCCCCCTGTCAGGTCCCGGCCATCCTGTGCGTGCTGCAAGCTGAGGCTTTGAGGGGAAAATAACACATCCCCTGAAAATAAGCCCTAGGGTGTCTTCCTGAGGAAAAATAAACATAAGACCCTGTCTTATTTTCGGGGAAACACGGGAGGTGGGGCCTGAGAACCGGAATTTCTAATCAGTTCCCAGAGGATGCTAATGCTGCTGGGTCCCCTAGCACACACTAAATAGCAAGGCTATAAAATAGGTGTGCAAACTCAGGGTTCAAGTAGAAGAATACATCATGTCGCGGACTAGTAGTAAACATGGTGAACTACAGTGCATGCTCCGCCTTCAAGCGTTTAAACAACAAAATTGTACTGGCGCAACAAAAACGTGTTTGCAGTTAATTCCACCCCACCAATTTTCAGCTGCTGTACAGGGGAAAAGTCAGACACGTGGGCTTGGCCTAGTAGCAAAACTTAAATGAGAATCTCATTTCACATACATACTCTTATTCCATCAGGCTAATTCTGGCTTGCTCAGAATTTTCTCCAGTTTAGTTCCCCATAGATTTATGTCTTAAGTATTGTGGAGAACAGGGAGCTTTAACATTGTAGTGAGCACTTAAAACATTCTAAAATATATCTGGCCATGGGCAACATACTTCTGCTTTCCCTCTCAAGTAGAAAAACACAAAATAGTAACACAGAGAGAAGCATTCTCCTCCATTTGCAATGAGGTGCAACTTTAGCACCCAGGGTGGTCCTCTGAAGTCGCAGAAGTGGCAGTGTTACTGGTCCCTGAGGCTGCATCAGAAGAACGAGGACAAGTGGATTGAGGAGAAGGAAAAGGAGGTTTATTGATTTGCAGGCAAATGAGGAGAATCGTAGACTCCTGTCTAAGTACCATCATCCTCCTCATAAGCAGAAACACAAAACCTTTAAAGGGAAGGTTTCCAGCTTCAGGCTATTGCTGTTTAATTATAGTTGATGATTTTGATCGCCCCATCTCCAGTGAAGACAATTTCTGTGACCTCCTGCCCTGCAGCCAACCGACCTCTACCTCCCCCACCAACTGAGCCATCTCTGTGATACAAAGAACAAAGGACACTCCCCTGCTCCTCCCTCCTGCCTAGAGCAGAGATGCAGGTTACAAATCTCAGAAAGAGTAGGGGAGGTTTTAGAGAGGCAGAAAACATATTTACCCCTTTTTCAAGCCACTCCCTGTTACAGCGGTATCAGATAGATGAGATGGTTCTGTGGAAGCAGCGGCCATGGTGCCAGGCAAGGAGACACCTGCAGGAGGAGGGCTGGAGCAAGAGGGAGAAAGAAAAGCCACAGGCAACTGATAAATTTGCTCATGAGAAGCCTGAGAACACCCCACCCAGAAATACCAGTGTGGAGCTGGGTAGGAGGGATGAGGTAGTCTAGGAACCTACACTGGTAGGTGGGGCAAGAATCTGCCAAACATAAGTTACATTGAGATCACTAGGGAATGGAGCATTTGTCTTATGTGATCATTTGTGCCCATATTATTTTATATTCCACTTTTATTTTCACCTTTTAAAAGAATTAGACCAGCACAATCCAATAGAGATGTAATGTAAGCCACATATATAATTTTAGATGTTCTAATAGCCACATTAAAAAAAGTAAAAAAAAAAAGGTGAAATTCATTTTAATAATATTTTTTAATTCATTATTATTTCAACATGTATTCAAATATGAGAATTAATAATTAGATTTTCACACCCTTTCTTGTACTAAGTCTTTGAAATTCGATGTGTATTTTATTCTTATAGCACAGTTTCAATTCAGACTAACCACGTTTTGAGTGCTCGTGAGCCATACATGGCTGTGGCTACTATATCACACAGCATACAGTTTGACTATATTGCGTCTTGTCATGTACAAGAATCTCATTTCACATACATACTCTTATTCCTCAGGAATGACTTCCACAAAACATTAAATATCATATACTATATCCTAAAGTTTATTCTCAAATGCATTACAATATAATTTACATTATTATTAATCTGTGTTAATAAAAATGCATTCAAGATAATGCATTTATTTACTCATCTCCCTCCACTCCAAGTGCTTTAGTGGAAAAAACATTATGGCCAGATCTTGACTAGCCATAAAGCTATGTGTTAATAGCTTTAGTTGATGGAACTTAATGAAACAAACAGAATTTTGTCTCAAGTTAGAAGTTAATTGAAGACTTAACAAAGTACTGTGTAGCTTTAAAATGCTTTGGGAACCAGTGAAGCATGTCAAAATTAAGTACCTACTTTATATGAGAAAATACTGATGTGGTGATTTAAATATGCTGTAATTAGAGTGATCATATGTTCCAGTTTTCTAGGAATGGTGTCAGTTTATGCCAGTTTTCTCAGCATAACTATTAACAATTCCTCCTTTCACCCACAACATTATGCCAGTTTGAACAATTTTAGATAAAGTATATGGTCATCCTAGCTACAGCACAGAATGGGAAAATCTTAATATTAATCAAAGTTTAAAGTTTAATTACTAACATATGTATAGTTTATACTTAAATATTCGTTCTCAAAGAAAACAAAACTCTCTTGTATTGAGTTTTCCTATGTAAAATCTTGCACTAAGGGTAAAGAAAGAATAAAGAGTATTTCTTCCTTTTTTTTTTTACTCTTCATTCTTTCAGTATGTAAGACATTGTAATATAAAAAGAGCAAATCTGTGGAATTTGGGGGAATGAAATGGGAGGGAACACATAAGCAGACACAAATTAAGGTTTTAGTTTTTAAGTTGGGTAACAGGTTTGAGAGTGGTCATTATACTATTAAAAACAAACAAACAAATAATAGATTATGCATAGTCTAGTAATAACAGTGTGTCTGTGAACCAAAGATGGTAATTAAATTCTGTGTTACACAGAATTTTTACAGAATACTGTGTAAATTCTGTAAAAATCTGAGGTACAGATTTTTTTTTATAATTCTGGCCCTGTACTTGACAACCATATGACCTTATACAAGACACATAAGTTTTCTGAATTGAATTTTTATAAATCTATATTTTGAAAATATTCAAATCTGCCTAACAAGATTATTGGAATATTACACTTAAAAAAAGTATGTGAAAAAAAAAAGCACAGTGCCTAGTTCATAAATGGGCATAATTAGATTTCTTCCTTCTTTTTTATGCTATCTTTGTAGGTTGACACCACTGTCTACTTAAAACCTCTTGCATCATAAGAAGTTGTTTTAATCACTTGACTGCATTTGTTCATTCTTTTTTTCTTTTTGTTGAGATTTCACTTCAGCTCCCACTCATCAGATATAATTTGCTAAAATATCTTTTCACTTACTCAGATTTCTGTGCTGTATACTTTTAAGGTGGGAGGGAGAAATGGGAAGGAAACTGTAGTGGGTGAAGTGGTGCCCAAAAAAGATATGTCCAGGTCCTAACTCTTGCAACCTGAAAACGTGACCTTATTTGGAAAAAAGGGTCTTTGTAAATGTAACTAATCTAAGGATCTCAAAATAACAGCATTCAGAATTATTCACATGGGCCCTAAATCCAATGACAAATGTCCTTATAAGAGACACATAGAGGAGAGACAAAGAGAGAAAAATTCCACATGAAAACAGAGGAAAAGATTAGAGTTATACTGCCACAAGCCAAGGAATGCCTAGAGGTCCCAGACATTAGAAGAAGCAAGGAAGGATTTCCCTAGAGACTTTAGAGGGAGCACAATTCTGCTGATACCTTGATTTTGGACTTCTGGTCTCTAGAACTATGAGAAAAATATATTTCTATCATTGTAAGCCACCCAGTTTGTGGTAATTTGTTATGGCAGCCACAGGAAACTATTATAGAAACTAACATTTATTGCATCATGGCACTATTCTAGGAGCTACAAGTATGTTGTCTCATTTAGCCCTCAAAAGGACCTGGTAAGATGGCAATATTATGATGCCCATTTTTAGGTGGGGGACTTCTCCACAGTCACTTGGCCAGTGAGAGGTAGACCTGAGATTAAACCAAAATTAGTCTGGTCATAAAGCTCATACACTATCTACTGTACCATGCTACCTGCCAAATAAATTGTGGCTTTTTTAGAGAATGTGACATTGAAAAAAACGGGTGGGGGATCTTGTTTTACCCATAAACAATAAATAGTCTTGCCATATAAGAACTCATAAATATTTTCCATCTATTTGGTAATTGAATGAACATGAAGGTTTAATAGTATCTTAGTCTGTTTTCTGTAGCTATAACAGAATACACACTGGATAATTTATAAAGAAAGGAAATTTATTTAGCTTACAGTTTTGGAGGCTGAGAAGTCCAAGAGCATGAAACTGGCATCTATCTGGTGAGGGCCTTCCTGTTGTGTCATCCCATGGCAGACAGACAGAAGGGAAAGAGAGCACATGTGAGAGAGAGTTCACTTTATAACAAAACCATTCCATGATAACTAATCTACTCCCATGATAACAGCATTAATCCGTTTATGAGGGTGGAACCCCCATGATCTAATCACTTTGTAAAGGCCCCACCTCTTAGTACTGTTACAATGGCAATTAAACTTCATCACGAGTCAAATTTGAAGGGGACATTCAAATTAGCAAGTAGAAAGAAAATAGCAATATTCCTATCAAGTATATCAAGAGTGCTACATACTTCAGCATTGGTATTTACATTTCTTTTTGGTCTTTTTTCTTTTAGATGACCTTAGTCTTTCATTTATTCATTTAATAATTCATTCAACAAATATCTTTTGGATATTGTGCCAGGTATTGTACTAGGTGACAGCGATATAAAAATGAATGAAATATCATTTTTTTTCTTTAAGTTACTCCAAAAGAAAAATTATTGACGACAGCCTATGGGTTGTATAGGATAGGTAGTTCAAACACTTTTAACCATCAATAAAGCAATGTTGCTAAAACTTACATACTTTCTGTTTTTTTACTGTTACTCAAACCCTGAATATTTCCCACCTTCATGTGAAATATAAATCACCATAAACTCAATTTGATACAATATGCATGGAACATGTTTGCAATATGACATAAGTCTATGTAGTTATTAATCATGACAACAATGGGGGAATGGTTGAAAGTCAAGACAGACTCATAGAACTTCTAAGTTTTTTCATAGCTTTAGGGTAGCTCAGATAGTATGTGAGTTTTCCAGACCTGGAAGCAAGAGGCTTTGCAAAGGTTATCTCATTAAGCGAGGCGATCAAAAGATGAAACATCTCTATTACTTAAACCATTTAATCACCATTTGTATTGAATAGGAGATGATTTGTTACTGATTTCTCACATTTCTGTGTATCTTGTGAGTAGAGTCGCTGACAGCTTTTATTTCAGACTACTTGTTCAAAGATGTCTATATCTCAAACATTTGGAAGAATGAAGTAGGATCTCTCTCTGGGGCAGAGGACAAATTTGTTTGCTGACCAGTTGTCTTTGTCTGTTTGTGCTGCTGTAACAAAAAACCATTTACTGGGTAACTTATAAAGAACAGACATTTATTTGTCACAACTCTGGAGGCTGGAGTTCAAGATTGAAGTTCAAGATTAAGGCACCAGCATTAGGTGTCTGGTGAGGGCTGCATCCTTCAGAGACAAGGTTCACATGGCAGAAGGTAGAAGATCAAAAGAGACAAATTCTCTCAGTAAGCCCTTTTATAAGGACACCTAATCCCATTCATGAGGGAGGAGCCCTCATGACCTAATTACTTCCGAATGGCCTCATCTTCTAATACTATCACACTGGCAATATCTGAATTTTATAGGGGACACATTCAAACCATTGCACCAGTAAAATAAAGCTCATGTCTCCACTAGGGAAAAGGTTGGGTAGGTTTGCTTGGGGCCCTCATACAAAAGATTCAGGATTGTTAAGCTTGGAATTTGTCAGCTATTCCTCACACTGTGCATGCCACATTCACTTAGACCTACTGTGTTGTCCTAGTGGGACTTGGTGGAAAGGTGAACTAATATCAACATGAAATTCATGCTGCCTGTTGTGCTATGAGTAATAAAGTTCTTTGTCTCTGATTCAGCAATCTCATGTCTTCTTCCAGCATCCATGAGACTGTGGCAGGCTAACTTGTTAGCATGTAAGTAGGGTAAAGTTTGAAGTTGACAGCACACCACTTGAAATTCGATTAGTCATGCCTCTGGTTTCAGCCACTGCTTCTGCAACTTGTTTGCTATAGACCTCAACCCATTTTGTGCAGAAAGCAATTTGATGGCACTTTTGCTTCAACCCATGAAGTGTCCCTCTAGCTATCTGCCCTGGGAAACCTATGGCACCCTGTGCGGAAAACCCATAGGAATCCACTCAGCACTCTAGCATGTGCAACCTGGAAAGGGGAGGGTGTTGACCAGTGCGGGGCAGAAACCAATAGATAAATACTTGCTTGCCTTTTTAAACTGAGGTGGAAAATTCTATAACACATTTCAAAAGCCTCCTTAGAATATTCTGTGAGATTGTGCGCCAGTCATCTACAGGGGTGGCCAACCCCTTAACATGTCCTTGTCTTGTGTTCTCTTCCTTCCTGCTTTGTATGCCTGCTCCCTGGAATCACATTGTTTAAAAGATGCCTTAAAGGGGACCCAGACAAAGACATCAATTTGTATGTCTTAGCTTTAGTAATTGATATTTTACCATAAGTTAACATCCTGAATGTTTGAAGAGTTATTACTGCATCAGTGCTGGTACTAAGCTATCTAGTGCAAAGAGCCTGGGATGCTGAGTTCTGACAGAATGCTAACACTTAGAAGGTGCCTTAAAAAGAGTGGTTAGTCCCTCTATTAATTTCTTTCATTGGGCTTCCTAACCTCGTATTGAAAAAGAAGACATTTTAAATGATAACCACAAAATGGCATGAAAGTGAGCATATCACATGAACATATTCATTTTTATAAGTACCTACTCAAGGTAAGAAGAAAAGAAAAAAGACAGAGAAATTTTGGAATGCTGGTTGTTAGACCAATTTTATGATAAAGTGCTCACTTTGTTCAAGCAAAACATAAAGTTTAAGGGAACATATCTTTCATTTTTAATATTCATGGTGACTATTCATGAGTAAACTACAGTGGAAATGTGGTGGAAAGAATGCACTGGCCAGGGGTCTTGCTATAAGGAACTGTCTTGTAAAGTTAACTTGCTTTGACAAGTTCCAGATGTGCTTCATACGACCAGAAATATTGAGATACTGGAGCCTGGCAGAGATCACAGAGATGTGATTTCTTGCTGTATGGAAGATGAGTGTTTAGATAATCTATTGTCTGTTCATAGGATCTAAAAATAGAATGTATTTTATTTTTTCATTTTATGTCTTATTGGTAAGACTGCTGTTTATTTGTGATATTATGCTTTATACATCACATGTTAGAAGGCAATAATCATTCTCATTTCTGGGCCTCTGTTTTCCCCTTTTTATTTTTTGGTAGCCACATTCGACCACTTTCTTAGTTATGTGATGGCTGAAAGACATGGTGGCTATACGTTCTTAAAGCATATAGCTCACCACCATCTCCAGGATGGCTAAAAGACAAGGGGGGGCGGTCTTTAACTTCCTATAACATACTCTCCGAGATCACAGTTCCCCTTTTTGAGAGATGACCACGGGGTGTATTTCTAGGTAGTAAGGATATAACCCTAGTTATAACATTCAGAGGAGCCTCCTGCTTTGTAAAGAGGTGTTATAATTTGGAGCTCTAAATTTTGAGACACTCGTAGTTATCTTTTCTTTTCATGGGGCTAGGGAGAGAAGAATGTATGAGAATACATGAGTAACAACACAGAACTTGAACTGTTAAGGATTAGAATCACTGCTACTGAAGGATGTTGAAGTAATTTTATTGGCATTACCACAGCCCATTCCCAGCTACATGAGTGGCAGCAAGAAAAGACTTAGTCTATCTTTCCCTGCACTTCAAACAGGCACCGAGGACTTGCTGGCTTCTCCTTCCTCTTCACATCAAAGTTAAACACCAAAGCCACTGTCCACCCATAGTCATGCTGTTAACATAGTCAGTGAATAGATTCATGCAGTACTTCCTCCATCTCTGCCTTGTGGAGGATCATGGAATAAATATATTTTTTCACATGGAGAGAGTAAATTGGGGCTCTCCTGTCAAGAAAAAGAAACTACCATTAGAAAGCACTAGTTACACTTCTTAACTGTTGTAATTAAATACTAAAGTAAGTATTTGTATGCTTTCTTACTCCATATTAAATAATCAATTTATTGCATAGTAAAAATTTACCCTGCACTGCTTAGTGACATTTGTTTTATTTATATGTCCATGCCACAATGCAAACTGCTATTGTGGTGCCTCAGGAGTTGGCAAACTTTTTCTGTAAAGGGCCAGCTGATAAATATCTTAGATTTTACAGGCCACATATTTCTGTGGCAACTACTCAACTCCGACGTTGTAGGATGAAAACAGCCTTAGACAATACTAAACTAATGAGTGTGGCCATGTTCCAATAAAACTTTATTTATGGACACTGAAATTTGATTTTCAAATAATTTTCAAGTGTCACAAAATATTCTCTTATATTTTTTTTCAATTATTTAAAAATGTAAAATCCATTCTTGGCTTGCAGTGTATACAAAAACAAGTGGCAGGCTTGATTTGGCACCTGAGGGATTTGATGTGTAGTTCTCAGACCCTGTGATGCTCCAACATCAAACTTACGAGAGTTAAGTTTATTGCTCTGTTTAAAGCTTCAGAGTAAATTGTGCCTGTGCCTCCATTTTAAATTTTACCTTAGTATTTTGGAGGAGAGGCAGGGATTGACAACCTAACTGAAACGATCTTCTTTAGAATAAAATATTGTATTTAAAACCTAAAACTGGGAAGATATTTGTTCTAAATCTGAAAAATAACAAGTACTAAACCCCAATTAACACTGCTGTATTAAACTGTGTCTTAATAAATTGCCTTTAATAATAAATATTCACAACTTTAAGTTGTTAAAATAAAAGTCGACTAATTACAATCTTATTGTGAACTTTAAAAACAGGAATATGAGAAGTTTTATACAATACTGACATATCACTTTTAAAATTATTCCTACACAGATTTCTTTTCTAGCAAAAAGGCACCAACACAAAGGTTCAGGACCTTGGAATTTCAGGGATTTTTTAAAACCATAAATCATCTTCTTTTAAAGATAACAAACAATTGGAAGTCAAACCGTTATGACTTCATTGTAGTGGGTATTTTTCCCATTAATGGCTGAACTGAAATTGTCAGCCTGTTTCAGAGTGGTGCCAGATGCTAGCAAGCTTCAGTCCCTGGAGATGAGACTTGACATATCACAGTGCTTGCTCCCTGACCTCCCAGTCCTGATAGTATTTTACTATATATTGGAATCTTATGAATGTACAGAAATCTCAGCTTTCATAAGTTTGTGTTTAATTTTTTAAATATGAATTTGGTCTCTCTGAATTTTAGTAATGATAACAGGGTTTTTTCCAGAGTGTTTGGAATATGTATGTTTTAGGGGGAAAAGTATATGTTATTTGTTTTCTTTGTATGCCGCAATTACCTTCAAGTACAGTAGATTTATTTCATACTGCAAATACTTTTTCTTTGGTAGATTTCCCACAAAGCTTCCAATTCTTCATGTTTTTAGTTTTTTAAACTGGGTTGCAACTACCCACAGGTACCGCAAAAAAGGATAGATGAACAGATAGACAAGACCACAAGATAGACAGGTAATCATGATGCCAAACTGCTTGGCTTAATTTTTTAAAAATTTGTTTTTAACCTATTCCTGAGAGGTTTATATCTCTTTAAAATATAGTACAACACAATAAGAAACAAATTAATATCTTCTTTCCCATAATGGAGCATGAGATTACCTGTACTTTCAAATTGAGTTTCAAATTGAACTTAGCCAAGCAATTTATTTGCTAGTTAATGTTGGAAAATACTTACTAAAAAATATAGTTGTTGGCCAGCTGCAGTGGCCCGTGCCTGTAATTGTAGCACTCTTGGAGGCCAAAGCAGGAGGATTGCTTGAGATCAGAAGCTCAAGACCAGCCTGAGCAAAAGTGAGACCCCATCTCTACAAAAAATAGAAAAATTAGCCAGGCATGGTGGTGCATGCCTGTAGTCCCAGGTACTCAGGAGGCTGAGGCAAGAGGATTGTTTGAGGCCAGGAGTTTGAGGTTGCAGTGAGCTATGATGACACCACTGCAGTCTACCCATGGTGACAGAGTGAGACTCTGTCTCAAAAAATAAAATAAAAGTAAAATATATAGTTGTGCTCTACTGGGAAAATTGGATATCTATACACAAAAGAATGAAGTTGGACTTTTAATGAACACCATACACAAAAATTAACTCAAAATAGACCAAAGATCTAAACATAAGAGCTAAAACTATGAAACTACTAGAAAAAAACAAAGGACCAAAGTTTCTCAACATTTGATTTGACAATGATTTCTTATATATGACATCAAAAGCACAGGCCACAAAAGAAAATATAGACAAATTGGACTTCATGAAAATTAAAAACTTTCATGCACCAAAGACACTATCAATAAAGTAAAAAGGCAGCCCACACAATGGAAGAAAATATTGAAAAATTGTATATTTGATAAGGGATTGATACCCAGAATGTATAGAGAACTTCTAAACTCAACAACAAAAAACAAACAACCCAATTCAAAATATTGAATATTCTATTCAAGAATAGAATTTTCTCTAAAGAAGATAGATAAATGGCCAAAACAAACACATGAAAAGATACTCAACATCACTAATTATAAGAGAAGTGTGAATCAAAAGCACAATGAGATACCACCTCACACCCATTAGAATGGGTACTATCAAAAAAACAAATGTTGGCAAAGATGGGAAGAAATTGGAACCCTGTACACTGTTGGTGGGAATGTGAAATGGTGCAGCTGCTCTGAAAAACAGTGTGGTAGTTCATTAAAAAATTAAAAATAGAATTACCGTATGATCTAGCAATTCCACTTCTGGGTACATACCCAAAAGAATTGAAAGGGTATTGAAGAAATATCTGTATACCCACATTCATAACAGCATTATTCATAATAGCTAAAAACCAAGTGTCCATCAATGGATAAATGGATAAGCAAAATGTGATACAGTCATCCCTTAATATTCATGGGAGATTGGTTCCAGGACCCCTCACAGATACCAAAATCCACAGAAGCTCTCAAGTCCCTTAAATAAAATGGTCTAGTATTTGCATACAATTCAATCCTCTCATATACCTTAAATAATCTCTTGATTACTTATAATACCTAATATAATATAAATGCTATGTAAATAGTTGTTATACCAGAGTGCATACATGAGACAGGCCTCATCTCTCCTCTACTAGAACAAAACAAGTGTAATGAGAAAGAATGATATTAACAAGGAATTATTTAAAAATGTGGTAATGGCAGGAGTACAGGGTGCTATGGAAACATGTACCCAAGAACTCAACCTATTTAGTTGGTGAACCTTCCCGAAAAAGAGATGTACAATACTGCGTTATGAAGGATAAATATGAAAACTTTCTGCTTTAATTCTTATATAGATAGACTTCAAGCTACTTAAAGGTGGAGTTCCCTTCTTAGTCGTCTGCATATTGCAGGTACTTATTGTATGGCTGGGCACATCAAATGTGAGAAGACATTTATTGAATGCATAAATAAATTAAAATATTAGGGGTCTTCTATGAACTCTACTAGAAGCTTTAACCATTATTTGGTCTGTGTAACAATTTTTATTTTTCCTTCCTACATTACTATTAAATAATTGAGAGACTGAACTTTGGTACATTTGTGGACTTTTGTGTATTTTAAAATTCCTTGCTGCTCCATTGCAGTTTCAAAATTGACTCATAGTTCTCTGATTTTTAAATAATTTATTTTTTTAAGCCAAAAACTTTGCTGAACCGTTTTATTAGTTCTAATATATATATATATATATATATATAGAGAGAGAGAGAGAGAGAGAGAGAGAGAGATGTTGTCCAGGCTGGCCTCAAACTCCTGGGCTCAAGGGATCTTCGTGCCTCAGCTTTATGAGCAGCTGGAACTATAGGCGAGCACGACTGTGCCTGGCTTTGATTTTTATATGATTTATAACTTTATTTTTGAAGTAAAAAAATTTCCACAAGAAATTCTAAGTGTTTTGTCCTATGTCTATTTTACAGTGAATGGGTAAGATTTTCTTTTATAACCTGGGAATTTTTTTATTTACTAGACTATTTCCCTGAAAGAAAATTACTATTCATATTCAAAAGCTATGTATTTGCTTTATCTTTATCCTAGGTGGCCTACCTCTGAGGAGTTTCTAAGAGTGCTTCAGTTATTTGTTTCAGCTTTACAGGGGAGTTAAAAAAGGGAGAGGTGGATAAAACTTCCAGTAACTTTTCCTTTTGTACATTAGATGTTTCTTTCTTTCTTTTTGTTGGGTGGAGGAATGTTCTTTAGCAGGTATCTCCATGGAGAGAGAGATAAGCAGATAAGCAGAATTATTTGAAAGTTGTGTTGGGAACTTTTTCTGAGTTGACTGTACAACTGACCAGGGACTCCCCATTTCTCCCAAAGTGAGAGGCTGCACCCTCCTCCAATTTCCACAGGCCCCAAGGTCTCCAGTTGCTAGACATCTGGTTTTCCCAGACAACTCATCATCACTTGGCATCTAAACGTAGACTATCTGGTGCCTAAGTAGTGTGAACTCCACTAATAAGATTGCTGTCGTGTGTTCCTTATAAGAAAGGAGAACAATAGGAGGGCAGCATCCCTTTTCTAACACAGACCCACAGCCTCACTGGCAAAAACAGGACCATGGCTTCTCTTGCTAATCCTTAGTTAATAACTTTTCCCGGCTGGGTGTAGTGGCTCATGCCTGTAATCCTAGCACTCTGGGAGACCAAGGCGGGAGGATAGCTCAAGGTCAGGAGTTGAAGATCAGCCTGAGCAAAAGTGAGACCCCATCTCTACTAAAAATAGAAAGAAATTAGCTGGACAGCGAAAAATATATAGAAAAAATTAGCCGGGCATGGTGGCGCATGCCTGTAGTCCCAGGTACTTGGGAGGCTGAGGCAGAAGGATTGCTTGAGCCCAGGAGTTTGAGGTTGCTGTGAGCTAGGCTGATGCCATGGCACGCACTCTAGCCCAGGCAACAGAGTGAGACTCTGTCTCTAAATAAATAAATAAATAAATAAATAACTTTTCTCGATAAGTTTTTCTTTTACCCAGGACTGTGTGACTGTGAAACTGTGGAAGTCACTCTGAGTCGCCTTGGAGGACAGCCCTAAATTAATCTTTATTTGCGCCTTGGAGGACAGCCCTAAATTAATCTTTTTTTGTCAAACGAACATTTCTGCTTTACTTAGCAATCAGGAGTAAAAGGTTTTGAGAGTGTTCTGTGTCAAGGAGTGAGAAGAGTTTTGCTGACAACTACTTCAGAACAAGGTAGGGATTTTAAAACAACTAGATAAACAGGATGATTTGATGCTATATAGTACCTGGGCCCCAGCTCAGGTAGAGAATAGCTAATTGTCCTCTAACTTTCTCCCTTCCTCAACAGAAAATACACAGGTTTTGGGACATAAAGATGAGAATTAAAAGTCCCTACTCATCTACTGTCCAGACAAGTTCTATTTCCAATTCAGCTATTCAAAAAAATGACAAATTTCTTTATCTGAATCTATTTAACTTACCTCTGAGCCAACATTCCGCTGAGGCAGTAGGAAATTCATTATCTACCTCCCCTCCAACCCTTGCCAAGATCCTGCAGAGGTCCAAGGAGGTGTCTTGTGCAGCACCAAAAGCCTGGGGAGGACACTTGTTAATAATGAGGTGCCCATTGTTCAGCCCACCTGGTCCTTTGCTCCTTTGCCAATCTTCCCATAAGCACTGCCCAGTCATTCTCCTCTTAAGTTTTCCACTTCCTTGTCCAGACACAGAACTTACCAACCTCTGTCTTCATCCCTGTTTGAAGTGAAGGCTCCTATTCTCTCCCCCATCTACTTTATCCCTTCCCTACAGAAATCTAGACTAATCTAAGATTAAAGCAGCATAGTCTTCTTTTCACATTTGAATTCTCTTTTCTTTTCCCTTTTTTAAGAGACAGGATCTTGCTCTGTTGCCTAAGCTGGAGTGCAGTGGCATGATCATAGCCAACTGTAGCTTCAAACTCCTGGGCTCAAGCCATCCTCCTGCCTCAGCTTTCTGAGTAGCTGGGACTACAGGTATACACCACCACACCTGGCTAATTTTTGGTAGAGAAAGGGTCTCACTATATTGCCCAGACTGCTCTTGAAAGCATGGGCTCAAGCAATCCTCCTGTCTCAGCTCCCCAAAGTGCTCATATTACAGGTGTGAGCCACCATGCCTGGCCTCCCTTTTCTTCTTCTACTTTCTCTTTCTTTGCTTACTCTGTCCCCTCTCTATTCTCTATCTCTTACCTTTGAAGATGGAGAATTCAAAACTGTTATTTTACATACTCATTGTATTTTCTCTGACATAGTTTAGGACCATAGAACACTCTAGCTGCCATTCTATTTCTACCCCTGCCCATCTTCCCAAAGATAAGAAACCAACCAAATTAGAAAACAAACAAAACCTCAAGAGTGGTCTCCACTTGTAGATCTTTTGTTCTTCAATATATATAGTCTTTCCGCCTCATTATATTTCTAAAATTGCTCTTGCCAGAAGTTCTAATGATTATCTCTGGTCAATTCTGTGTCCTCACTACTTGACTTCCATGTAGCATTTGCCATAGCTGACCACCCCCCTCTGACTGTAAAACCTTCTTCTCTTGAGTTTTATGACATCACCTTCTTACCTCCCAGGCTACTCCTTCTCCTGCTGGCTCTTCCTTCTCCTCTGCTCAACTTTGCAATGTTGGAAATTATCATAGCCCAGTTCTCTGTTTACAACCTTTTTTTTTTTTTTTTTTTTTT
>VBSM01000529.1:69096205-69127851 GCA_008086735.1 Cheirogaleus medius
AAGCAAAACCAAAAAAAAAAAAAAGATATCATGTAGTTCAAGACTAAGTTTCATCTATAAATTCTATAAATTCATAACTGCCAAATTTATATCTTCAGTCTAAACTATATTCCAGATCAATATATTCATCTGTTTACTTGACATCACCACTTGCTTATCTAATAGGCATCTTGGACTTGATTATTGTCAATACCTTCCAAACAAAGACCATCAGGAACATAATCATAGCTGAACAAGTTGGTTTTATTATTCGTTTCAGTAAATGAGAATACACAATCATGGGGAATGATGGAACATCTCATCAACAATGTGTTAGAAAGGACTTGTAGAATTTGAGCTTGTGTTAGGTGATTTATAGAAGGGTTCAGGGAAGAGGGATTTTGGTCTGGATTAGAAGCTGTAAAGAAGCAGGGATAATTCTATAATTGGGCATTTTAATAAGAATTATCTAGAAGGAAAGAAGACTAGACTGAGACTAAAATTATAATTGGTAAATAAGCAGCAGGCACTCGTGTTAGCCAGGATAGGGAGATGTTTGGTCATTTTTGTGGCTTGAACAATGTTTACATTTTGTCTGTGTTCAGACAAAATTACAGAGTGACTTTATTTTTGTCTTGATCCATCACGGTCATGGAGTGGCCTTGTCTGACGTTGCTGTTCTCTAAAATTGTCATGTTCAATAGAAGAACACCAAGGCCTGGTTGTGATTGCCAGGGCAGGTTGAAGCAGTACCAAGCCAACCTAGTAGCACCAGGCCATTTCCTAGATGTCATGGTCTGCTTTTCTCTTCTCAGTATCTGCACTGGAACTCTTGATTTACTCTCCCCCCACCTTACCCAACCAAAAACCTTTATTTTATAGCCTTCCCTTCTGTGTGGCACCAGCATCCACAGACGTTCTCACACCAAAACCTGAGATTCACCATGATGATGCCATTTTCCTCATCTTCCACAGCCAGTCAATCACTGAATCCCACTGTCTTTTTTCTTCTACCATAGTTCTGGTCCAAACAACTATTTTCTCTCTCTTAAATACGAAGTAGCCTTCTATTTTTTCTCTTTCCACTTTTGCCCCTCTACAATCCATTCTCTTTTCAGATCATATCACTCCCCTGCTTTACAACTTCCAAATAGCGTCCCATTGTACTTAGAATAAAAGCCAACCTTACCCTGGCTTTCAAAGCCGTATATGGTCTGGCTTCGGCCTAACTTTCCACCCTCATCTCAACTATATTCTCCCCACTCACTATGCTTCACCAGCGCTGGCCTTTTTTCCCCTCAGACATACCAAGCTCTCCCCATCTTTGCACTTGCTCTGTCCTTTGCCTGGACTATGGCCTCTCTCCCTATCAGCTTTTCATGCGGGTCTCTTCTCTGAGGGGCCTTCCCTGATCATCTCATCAAGATGCTGCTTTCCTGGTCAGTATCGCATTCTTTCATTTTATATTTCCTTCAGAGTACCAATCAAAATCTAAAAGAATATTGTTCATTTATTCATTCATTTATTGTCACCACCTCACTGGAATTTATCTTAATAGAGGGATGGTGTTTGTCCCGCTGTAAGGGCAGCTCCTAGAAATCTGCCTACCTCGTAGCTAAGGGCTCAATAAATATTATACAATGTGTGCCTGCCTTCCACTGTGCTCACTTCTGATACAGCCGTAAACAATCAGCAATCAGCAATTTCTGTTTATTTTTAATGGAGAAGTAAGGCACTCAACAAAAAGTAAGAGAAAGTCAAGAAAGTGACTATCTTTTATCCATATAGTGCCCAGTGTCTTGTGTGGCCACAGTATGTGGGGATGTGTCACGACTCCAGGATCTGAGATTTTCCGGAAAGTCTTTCCTGAAAATAGTCTTTCCTGAAAAGAGCGTTGGGCCCTTAACCTTATGGTTCACCGTATTTTTTAGGAAAGGATTATCCCAAAGCTTTATTTCTGTAACCGTTCTTTTAGTTCGCCAAAGCCTCGGGGAAAAAAAACCAACGCTCGATGGTCATGCCTGAGGCTCTGACTCGAAGGGGGAAGGGGGCATGGGCAATGTACGTAACCATAATATTTGTACCCCCATAATATGCTGAAATAAAAAAAAAAAGTTAAAAAAAAAAAAAAAAACCAACGCTCTTGCGCAAGCGCCCAGTGGAGGAGTCGCGTCGCCGAGGGCTTTGTAGTGCGCATGAGCAACTAGAACCGGTGCGGCGGGAAGAGTTGCGCAGGCGCACTTGGTCGACTCGCTAGGTGGGGAGCTCTTGGAGGAGGCGACCCAGGCTTCTGGGGAGCCACAGAAGTCGTACTCTCTTAAACCGTGAGTTTCCGACGGTTTGTTCCATGGCGCGGGATTGTGAGGGATTAGAAGCGAATTCTGGATCGTGACTTCGGTTTTGTCGCAGTGCAGTTCCGTCTCCCGCCCCCTTCGATCCCTCCGACCTGCGGCGGGAAAGTGGCGCGCCTGCGCACTAAGCATCCGGTTCGGTCGTGGTCTGAGGAAGAAGGTCCTTCCCAGCCGAGCTCGCGGCCCGCGCTCCCCGAATGGTTCCCATTCATTCCCTCTTGTTTTCTGCCCGGCGCTCGTGGCCAGTGTCGTGTCAGGTCTCCTATAACTTGAGTGGGGCCTTGGGCAAGGTTCCTGGCGCTTCCTTTCATTGGTCAAACGATTTCCTCTCTCAGTCCTTTTCCTCAGGTCAAACTGCCCCCTACCGCCACCGGCTGCTGAGGAGGCTCCCTCAACTGGAAGTTCTCCCTTCAGCCCGGTATTTCTAGAAGGTGAAAGTAAAGTAAACGAAATTCCTTAGAAATGACCACAATTTTCCTTTTTGGGGACTTTTAGACACATGGTGCGTTTTAAAATGTTTGCCCCTTTGAGGGCAATGGCATCTTTTAGTGCTTGGTTGAGTAAATGATCTAAACTTCTCCAGTATTATCATTTTCACAGCTGCTTTGCTCCCCCTGTGGCCGTGACCCCTTCTTTTGCATCCCGGGCGTCTTTGGGAATTCAGATGGATGAGCCAATGGCTTTTTCTCCCCCGGGTGACCGGTTTCAGGCTGATGGCTCTGTAAAAAAATATGAGCCGAATTTTAGACTTCCAGGTATGTGTTTGATTCCAAAGATGTACGGTTTCAAAGATGTACAGGCAACAATTCTGTGTTTTCGGTTGCTTTAAAAAAAATAACTGAATCTTTAAAGTGAGTTGTATGTTTATATAGAAGATTTTACAAAGCTTCGTAAGATCTAGGTTTAGGATCGAATTGGATTTAGGAGGATTGTAATTCAACCTTGTCGCTGTACAGGTGAATTTGCTAAGGCAAAAATATTAATGACTGTCTAAGAACACAGAAGTTTGTTGATGCCCACCCTAGAATTTGTCTTCTTCTAGACCTATGTTCTTATCTTTACTTACCATTAAACTTGGATTTAGAAGTGGACCCTGGAGGGATCTTTACTTAAGTATTCAAAAGCAGAATTCACTGACAAAAATAAATGAAATGTTTGTAGCAATAATAAAGCACCATATTTCAGTATACATCATGAGGTGTTGTTTGAGGTGAGGAGCAATACCTGCTCTTGTACACTAAAATGTGTATCTTCATTCCTGCTCTAGCACAGGGCCTGGGACTTGTAGGCATTTAATGTTTGTTAAATAGAATAGTTCCAGTTGACTGTGTTTTTTTCCCCCTAAAAAGTAGCTAAATCTTCTTTTCCATCTTTGTCTTAAGTGAATTTTGTGTTTGTCCAAAAGATATTAATTTTGAACTTTCGCCCACGATACGTAGTTTATACACTACAAAATACTTTAACCTTACCCTAGAAAAATATGACATCACATACTTTTACTTTGATTTATCCCAGTTATTTATACTTAAAACTTTAGAGTTATCTTCAGCTTATGCTTTTTATTTGCTCCGTATATCCAGTCACCGAACTTTTATCTTCCTCTTAATATGGATGGCTTTGCATCTTCTTTCCATTCCCATTTTCTACCACGTTAATTCATTTCCTTACACTTTGTTCCTGAATTACGAAGTTTCTTACCTAAACTGCCTGCTTTCACTTCTTTTCCATCCACCAGTTCATCTGTATACTCCTATTAGAATAACCTTTTTTTTTTTTAATTTACTCTTCCATAGAACAGCTAGAATAGAAGAATCTTAAAATGCCACTTTCATCCAGTTACATGGATGCTGTTCCTCTTCCCTTCCATTTTTCTTACAATTACCTGATTTTCACAGTTTAGCTTTCCCTTACTAGTCACTGGACACAAAATACAATAACACAGTCATTGCATTATTCGTGTATTGTGTAACACTGTGTGTTTTGACTCTTCAGTTTATAGTATAAGCTCCTTGAAGGTAGTATCTCTTATAGTTTCTGACATATTTGTGCCTTAAGTGGAGTGTGAATAGATGACTCTGATTTGGTTCTAGCATTATGTTTAGGAGAATGCTACTATTCTAATATTCTGAAAAATCTGCTGAGAAATTAAGAGTGGAGTGAATTTTATTCCAAATTTCAAAAGTATTATTAGCCTTTATGTAACAGAACATTGGACAACATTGTAAATAATGTCTATGATAATTTATAAAACATGCTGAAACTTTACTCATATAGTTCTTTTTTTTATGTCACCCTTAATAAAAACTAAGGTTATATAAAAAACATTACTTCAATAAGGAGTAAAGCTCATGAGGTCCAGGCACATTACTGTCTTTTGATCTATTTGGGAAAGTCAACCAAATTAGATCATGAGACAGTGATGTGCCTGGACCTCACCAGCTTTACTCCTTATTGTAGTTATGTTTTTATATATCTTTGCATTCCCAGAACCTAACAGTGTCCAGCACATAGTAGCTGCTTGAAAATATTTGAATGAATGATTTAATGTTAGAATATAAAGTAAAATACTTGATGGATGAATAGCCTGGCATTTTGTTTTGAGATATTCATCAGATTTTTATAACATTTTTTCTAATAAAAATTATACATGCTTATTGAAGAAAATTTAGGAAGTATAGAAAGCCAAAGTAAAATATTTTCCCACTATTCAAATATTGCCACTGTTAACATTTTGTTATATTTCTTTAGTCTTCCTATGCATAATTAGATACATTTTTTAAAAACTAAATCCAGATCTTCACTTATTTCTAATCTCCATTTTTTGCTTAATATATTTCTTGAACATTTCTCATGTAGTTAAATTTTCTACAACTTGATTTAAGTTCCATTATATAGTATTCTATAATTTAATTACTTTTTATTGTTGGACCTTTAGATCATTTTCCATTTTTTCCTATTAAGAAAAATAGTGCAGTGCACAAACTGTCAAATGTTTATTCTTTCATTGTTTCAGCAGGCTTTTTTTTTAAAGTAACTAATATATGCCAAGTTTAGTAAGTGAGAGAGATCTGTTCAATGAAAGAATGAAGTACAAACTAGTTATTAATATATACTGAATGTCTTCTCCACACTGTTGATCTGTATGGGAAGGCTTGCTTTCTGTGTGTTACATTGATGCCCTTAGCCCATGCTTCTAAAATGGGGTTATAGGTACCGACTTGGTTTGACTAGGACAGATCCAGTTTACACCTGTTGTCACAATGTAATTATTGGTACTCCCTTTCACTCTCAAGAGTGTACCAGTTTGAACTAAATTTTATGATCCCCTAGTAATAGGAGGTGTAAATCAAACAGTACATGAAGCCCCGGAATAAATATGACTATATTCCTGGAGTGTCTGTTTTACTCCATAGTAAGATATTGGAAACATTTCATTTATATGATGAACAATTACTAAGCATCTCTTATGTGCACATACTTTTCTAGGTGCTAGGAATAAATCAATTCATAAAACGGAAATCAACACCCTCAAGCTAGTTGAAAGAGACAATAAACAAAAGAAATACTATGTTCAAAAGTGATTACTGTTGTGAAGATAATGTAGAAGGGAAAGGGAGATAGGAATTATTGGGGAAGGCAATTGATTTTAATAAGTGTAGTTGGTCAGAGAATACTTCAGTGAATTAATATTTGAGCTAAGACTTCTAGGTGGTGAAGGAGTGAGCTATGCAGATATTTGGGGAAGAGCACTTCAGGCAAAGGAAACAGCAAGTACAAAGGTCCTGAGGTGAGAGAGTGCCTACCATTCTGGAATAGCAAGGAGGTCATTGTGGCTAGAATGGGGGGGGGGATAATTGGAGTAAAGTCAAAGAGAGATTGTAAAGAGAAGGAGTGTTCTTTGGCTTTTATATGGAATGAAATGTGAAACCATTAGAGAGTTTGAGCAAAGTGATGACATGGTAACTTAGCTTTAACAAGATAACTCTGACTGCTTGCTGTGTTGCAAATAGATGATGGACCAGGAAGGACAAAAGCAGGGAATGTAGATAAGGAGGCTATTGCTATATTAAAGCCAACTTTAATATATATTATGTAGCAGAAAATAAAATTTACTTAAAATTTCAAAATAGAAGCCTAGACCCTCATGTGTAAAATATGGGCATTTAAATAAATTTTTAGCATGGTATGGACTTTTCAGGGTCTTCTTCCAGTCCTCAAAGTGTGTATTCATTTGTCTCTATCTTTAACACAGTTGTCCAACTTGTGACAGGAATGCTCTTTTCTGCTTTCTGCTCTTGTTTCCCACTTCAGAAATTGAGGATATTGCATTCACTTTGTTCTAGGAAATTTTAGTGTTGTTTAAAAATATCGAAGTTGTTCTATATTGACAGGAAACCTTAAACATATTTTCAATTTTTTAGAGATGGGTAAGTACATAGGATGTGAGTAGTGGTGTGGAAGCACATTATGCTTACATAGTCATTCACATGGCTTGTATGTTACAGTTTTCTCATTACATATATTTTCTTTCTGGTGATTTCTAACAGTTAACCAGTATCTCTACTACTAATTGCTAACTCATGCTTATGCAGAGATAAAGTCCAAAGTGTGGAGCTCATAGGAAAACCATAGACTTATAGTTGGAAGGTAAAGTTTGTCTGATCCAACCCCTTTGTTTTACAAGTTAAGAAATTGATACTTTATGACAGGAGTTGAATCCAGATCTTTAGATTCTAGGGTCCCTCTATATTAGTGCTGTCCAGTAAAACTTTCTGTGATAATGGAAATGTTTGTATACTGTCACATGTGGCTAGTGTAACTTAGGAAAATGATTTTTAATTTTAATTTGTTTAAATAGCTACATGAAACTAGTGGACAACATAACTATATCATCCTACTACAAAGCTTTCAGTATTATTAATCACATACACAAAACAGAATATGGACACAAACACTTGAATATAATTAGTGATAAAACAACTATAAACAGGGTTCTTAAAATATTTCATTGTATCTAAACTCCATTGATTATAAGATGCACCATTATTTTATGTACTTTTCAGAAATACCGGTTATACTATGACATAGTGCTTTCTTATCACCTAGAATTTGTTTTGTTTTATATTTACTGAAAGAATTAAGACCTAATTAGACAAATAATTGTATATCTCTGGTATGTAAATAAAAAGGAAAATAAACATTTCAGGTCTGTCTCTTTAGAATCACTTTTTGTACTTAGATTCATTGATATCATGTTTTCCTCTTATGATACTGTTCTGAATACATTAATGATGCAGTATTTCTTTGAGGAATCCAGTAAAAACTAAAAAACCATTGTTAATGGGCTATTAAGAAGAGCCCAAGTATGTGGAGCTAGCCTACATGCTTCACCACCTCCACTGCTCCTCCGTACAACCATTTGGCTCTTACGGGTTAAAGGAATGCTTCTCTGATTTTTCTTCAAGTCACTGAAACCTATTCTGTAAGTTCTAATGCTGGGTGACAACAGTTGTAACATGCATCCCAATTCCTGAGTTAAAATTGTCTTATAGACAAAGAAATGTAATATCAGATTGAACATACCATTTTAGTGCCCATTCATGGTGTCTTCCTGTGACACTGGAATTTGAAGCTGTTTGCAATTGACACTCATTAGGAAAGACTGTAATTGACTATGGTAACTGTAGACTGCTAGAAAGCCAGCCGCCCCCCCCCCCTTGGTTTTGGCTTCTAGAGTGAAGTAGTGTCATAGTTGATAGTGAAGTAGCTGATATTGTCTTTTGCTTCATTCCGTTGTGACTTCTAAACTTTTGCTTTTTTTTCTCCAACTATCTTCTGGGTGCTCATTATAATAGTAATTATTTATTCAACAAATGTTCCATGCATTGTTCTAACTAGGAGCTAAGTATAATATATCATGGTGAATTATATAGACAGGGAACCTGTATTGATGGAGTTTATATCCTAGTGGAAGGGGGTAGACAGTGAACAAATAAGTAAACAGGATAATTTTATAGTGGATAAGTCCTCTGAAGAAAATAAACAGGGTAATGGGAAGAATGCTAATTAAATAGAATGTCAGAGGAGGCTGTGACAATTGAGCAAACCCATGAAATTACAAGGAAAGAGCATTTCAGGCAGAGGACAGATGAGAGCAAAAGCCCTAAAGAAATAGTGTTAATAACAGTAACTACAACAATAAGAGTTACCACTGTCATTTATTTAATATTTACTATGTGCCTGGCATTTGTTGTAAGCTTTCCTTTATATATTATTTCATTTAATCCTCACAGTATCTAAATGGCATGGGTACTGTTATTATCCCTTTTCTATAGGTGAAGAAAATAAGATTCACAGAGATAAGCTATATGCTGGAGGAAAGTCATACTGGCTGGTGAATAGTGGAGCCAAGATTCTAACCTCCCCTTGCCAATCTACAAACTGGAACACATAATTGCTGTTATATTGCCTCTTGAATTGAAATCCATGAAGACCTGGGGTAGTAGCTCACGCCTGTAATCCTAGCTTTGGGAGGCCCAGGCCGGAGAATCACTTGAGGCCAGGAGTTAGAGACCACCCTGGGCAGCATAGTGAGACCCACTTCTCTATGGAAAATAAAAAATTAGTCAAGCATGGTAGCAGGCACCTGTAGTCCTAGCGACTCTGGAGACTGAACCAGGAGGATCACTTGAGTCCAGGACTTTGAGGTTGCAGTGAATTATGATCATACTGCTATATTCTAGCCCAGGTAAAAGAGCAAGACCCTGTCTCAAAAAAAAGCCAACCATGAAAGTTCATAGTCCACCTGTTAAACAGATGGGAAGATGAGGGTAATTTAAGTTAGAAGTTCTTCCCATTTCCTTAGATGGGTTGATATAACAGAAAGAACACTGTAATAGATCTTCCTGGCCTCTTATTTGGTCTCTAGCTCTTCATATTTCTCTTGCCCTTCAAGTCCATTCTCCATTTGTCCTTTTTCCTGCTTAAAAACTTTCTATGGGCTGTGCACGGTGGCTCACACCTGTAATCCTAGCACTCTGGGAGGCCGAGGCGGGTGGATCGCTTAAGGTCAGGAGTTCAGAACCAGCCTGAGCAAGAGTGAGACCCCACATCTCTACTAAAAAAATAAAAAGAAATTAATTGGCCAACTAAAAACATGTAGAAAAAATTAGCTGGGCATGGTGGCGCATGCCTGTAGTCCCAGGTACTTGGGAGGCTGAGGCAGAAGGATTGCTTGAGCCCAGGAGTTTGAGGTTGCTGTGAGCTAGGCTGACACCATGTCACTCTAGCCTGGGCGACAGAGTGAGACTGTATCTCAAAAAAAAGAAAAAAATTTTCCATGGCTTTCGTTTGCATTCTCTTTTCCCCTCCTCAGCCACATTGTATTTCATTATCTCTCTGCCCCCATCATCCATGCCTTTTTCCTTTTCCATGTCTTTACATACACAGTTCCTTCTTCCTAAAATGTCTTTTTACATTTTTGCTATTTGGTGAATGCTTGAGAACACAACTTAGCTGTCCCCTGAACCCTGAAGACTTTCTGGCACCTTTGGAAGTGTTCATCTCCCACACCCCAACCTAATAATGTATGCATTCCTTTATTACAGTTATCACCTTGTATTGCATGTGATAACATCAGTCTCTACTAGACCTAAGATCCCAGTGGCTACAACAAATTTATTTATTTTTTATATGCCCATTGCTGAGCATTTTTAAAAGTGTTTGTTAAATGAATGAGTTCTGTAGACATCAGCGATACTATTCTCTGTGAAATTAGGCAAATTATTTAACTTCCCTGAAAAATCAAGATAATAATTCCTGTTCTGCCAATATCACAGTACTATTGTGACAATCTGAAAAGATAATGGATATGAAAGTGCTTTGAAAATGTCTTAAACTGCTGTGCTGTGCAGAATATTATTATAATAACTTAAAGTAGCTGATGCTTGGCCTACATATTATAATAAAATCTGAAGACTTTTATGTAGTACTCTTTTGTATCCAGTAGTTTATTGGATTTTGTGTTATTGCATCCCCTATTTTAGCTATGTGTGTTTTCATAAAGAGCTTATATTTATTTATTTAAAAGTAGCAATTTATCTATCAAGGTTAGAGGGTACTAGTAATTGGGACAATTTTTTTTTTTTTGGAGACAGAGTCTCACTCTGGTGCCCGGGCTAGAGTGCTATGGCATCAGCCTAGCTCACAGCAACCTCAAACTCCTGGGCTCAAGCCATCCTTCTGCCTCAGCCTCCCAAGTAGCTGGGACTATAGGCATGCGCCACCATGCCCGGCTAATTTTTTCTTTATGTATTTTTAGTTGTCCAGCTAATTTCTTTCTATTTTTAGTAGAGATGGGGTCTGGCTCTTGCTCAGGCTGATCTCGAACTCCTGACCTTGAGCCATCCTCCTGCCTTAGCCTCCCAGAGTGCTAGGATTACAGGCGTGAGCCACCACGCCCGGCCAGGACAAATTTTTAAAAATATTTTTAACATGCCTGAGAGCTTTAGTAGGCTTCCTCTCTGACGGTGTACTGTGAATATTACATATTAATAAAACTTTTCCAGGCCAATAAGATTTTATATCTTTGTGGGAAGGAAATAGTTTTCAAGGGCATGTGTCCTTGTCATCTAGTGATCACAGCACAAAATATTTAGTTATTTTTAAGTTTAGCTTCTTCATTGTGTTGTAGTCTATGCAAAACAATGAATCTGGCTGGGCAGCACAGTGGCTCACGCCTGTAATCCTAGCACTCTGGGAGGCTGAGGCAGGTGGATCGCTCAAGGTCAGGAGTTCGAAACCAGCCCTAGCAAGAGCCAGACCCCGTCTCTACTAAAAATAGAAAGAAATTAATTGGCCAACTAAAAATACATAGAAAAAATTAGCCAGGCATGGTGGTGCATGCCTGTAGTCCCAGCTACTCAGGAGGCTGAGGCAGAAGGATGGCTTGAGCCCAGGAGTTTGAGGTTGCTGTGAGCTAGGCTGATGCCACAGCACTCTAGCCTGGGCAACAGAGTGAGACTCTGACTCAAAAAAAAAAAAAAAAAAAAACAACAATGAATCTGTTAGTACGTAATTCCAGTATGGTAGAAATTTGCCGTGTGTAATTCTGGGACTGTCATTTTTGTCTGTTCAAGAGGTGTGTGTGAATTATAGCAACTTGATGGAATTTTAGTTGTTGTTTTAAGATATATTACAACTTTTATTTGTAATTAATTACTCATGTTTTAAAATTTATTTCATTGAGGTTTTTTTATTTAGGAAACTATAAAATATACTCTCCTTGATAATAACTATAAATTCTTGTTTCCCTGATAGGCATTAAGAAAGATATTGAGAAGCTTTATGAAGCTGTACCACAGCTTGGTAATTTGTTTAAGATTAAGGACAAAATTGGAGAAGGTACTTTGGGAATATACTTTATTATGTTTACAAGTTTTATTTTCCTCCTGTTTTCCTTGTGTAATCTTGGTTTTCATTACTATTTCTTATTGAAAAATATATCACTTCTTTAAATATTCAGACCATGGTTATATATAATAACAGATTTTCTTTTTTCCCCTGGAAAGAAAGAATAAATAATAAATATAACCTATTATATTCCATTAAAACAGTTTTATAATCTATTGTAGCATTGTTTCATTAACATTTTTAAAAACTGAATAATTGAAAAATATAATAAATTGTTTTACAGGCACTTTCAGCTCTGTTTATTTGGCCACAGCACAGTTACGAGTAGGACCTGAAGAGAAGATTGCTCTAAAACACTTAATTCCAACAAGTCATCCTATAAGAATTGCAGCTGAACTTCAGTGCCTAACAGTAGCTGGGTAGGCAATTTAAAGATATTTTAATTGTACTGGCTATATATAATTTATAAGATTTTAAAGTAGATGCTTAACAGGGATGATGAGATTGTACATGAATCATACACATTTTTCAGTCAAGTGTTTGCCATTTGCTAGTACTTTTCCTCTAACCTTGCAATAGCTAGTTAAATTTATAGTAATTCTTTTAGAGTTGGATTTCTCTTGAGGTTCAGCTTGACTTCCTGTTCTTTTGCCACTTCTTTTTGTAATCTTCCTGCCAAATCATAAACCTTGGATTTCATAGTTTAGAATTTTTTTTTAAATGTGGGGAATTCACATCATCTCGCCAGTTATTGGTAATCTCATTGCATATTTTTTTAGAACAACAGAATCATCTGGTATGTCTTTGTCCTCAGTTTCTCTGAGCTAGGTCATTCCTATCAACATATGGACACCATCTAGAATCTTATTCCTCCTGAATTTCCCTTCTTCTTCCAGCTGCTCAATCATTTCTTTGCTCCCCTTCACAGCCAGACTTCTCAAAAATTATCTACACATACTGTTTTCACTTCTATACCTTCCTTCACTACATGTGCACTCACTGTGGCTACTTTCCCCCATGCTAAACTGAAACTACTTTAGTTAGAGTCATTCATGACTCCAGGCATCATTTAACATAATTGCTTTGAACCTTTGTCTTTTGACTTCTGTACTGCCATACCCTCCTTGTTTTCTTCCTTCCTTGTTTGGCCTTTCGTTTTCAGTATCTTTGTCAGTTCTTCCTCTTCTACGTGATCCTTAAATGTTGCAGTTCCTCAGTGCTTGATCTTGGGTTTTCTTTATCTGTCTTCTTCCTTAGTATCCTACATTTCCATATGACTTATAGCAACAATTCCCAAAAGTATATATCTAACCTCAGACAAATCTTAACTGCAGATTTGTATCTATTCACCTGCCTATTTGACATTTCCGCTTGAGTACCTGATAAATATCTCAAACCTAACATGGTAAAAACTAAGTTTTAACTCACTTTCGTCCTCCAAAAAATACCCAAAAAACCCATCACAACAACTGTTCTTATCTACCCACCTCCACAAATGGCGCCACCATCTATCTAGTTAATCAAGGCAGAAACCTAGTTTCTCCATTTCTCTTCTAAACCACATCCATCACCAAGTCCAGAATGTATCTAAAATATATCTAAGAACTCATCCATGTCTTTTGCTTTTTGTACCATTACCTCAGCCCAGGCCTGGACTACTACTGTGGCCTGCTTCTTGGCTTCTCCCCTTAACTCCATCTTCACACAGCAGCCAGAATGGGATCTTTAATACATAAAGTGTATATGCATATAACATAAACTGGATAATATTCCACTGCTTAAAATCTTTCAGTGGTTTCCCTGTGTACTTTGAAAAAAAAAATTTAGTTTTGTTTTTTTTTTACGCTAGTCTTCCCACCTCCTTCACTGTGTCCAGCTTCTGTACTTCCTCAAATTTATCTCGAGCTTTCTTACGTCAGTGCCAGTGCCCAAATTGTTTCTCCGTTCGGGAAGACCTCTCCCAGTCTTTGCATACTGACTCTTCATCTTTCTAATCTGAATGAGAGTGTCACTGCTTCAAACAGATCTTATCTGAATTAAATTTAAATTCTCCTATCTTTTTTATTGTCACGGCACCTTTTGATTTTTTTCAAAACCATTGCTATAATCTGTCATTATTAGTTATCTTATTACCTGTATTGTCCACTAGATAGTAAACTCAATGAAGACAGAAATTGTGTTAATTTTATTCACCATTACATCCCTAATGTCTATAATCCCTAAAGGCAAATAACAATGCCCACTAAATATTCATCAAATGAAAGAATGAATGAGCCTATTTATTTGTTTAACCCTTCTATTACATTATAGAAGACAAGAAGATGAGATGGCCTCTCTAAGGCATGATTGAATATATATCTAGTCCTCTGAATGTGATCATTCCTTTTTCTGTATTTCAAATATCTCCCTCTACCACTTTTTCTTTCTCTGTACTTTAAAAAAGCGCATGCTAAAAATGTCTTCATCTGATTTTGCAATGCAGTCAGGAAATTGTCTTTATGCTCTGCTTCCAATGTATCATATTTTCCCTCCTTAACTTTTGTTTTGCCTCTTCCTTTCCACTTAAATTGGTCTCTGAAAAATTACTAGTTAATTCCCCTTTGCCAGACAGCCTTCCATTGGTCCTTATTCTGTTTGACTTCCATGCTGATCCCTACTTCCTTCAAAAGTCACCTTGGTGCCCCTTTCTTATTTTGCTCTCCAACTTGAGACTTTTTCCAAAGCTCAGCATTTCCCTTTTTCTATTAATTTCTACAACTTAATAATCACTTCTCTGAAAGTATTCTTACAGGCTTCTCATTTGACTTCTCATTTACAGTTTAGTGACTAAACTTTAGTCTCTTATCTAGATATCTATATCAAAATGATGAGGTCAGGCTTAAGATGCTTCTTTTCCTGGCTTCTCTACTTTGTTGCTATCTACATTGTTTTACTTAGGCTCAACCATGGAAATCAACTTCACTCTATTTTCCTCATCTTTTATGAAGGTAGTGTAGTGTTGTGATTAAGAGTATAAATGTGGAATACACACTGCCTGGATTCAAATCCTGGCTCCATGACTGACTAGTTTAGTAACCTTGGGGAGGTTCCTTAACTTCCTCTTGTCTCAATTTTTTATCTTGGGAGGAAATAATAGCACTTTTATAGGGTCGTTGTGAAAATTAAGTGAATTTGTTAATAGGTGTGAAGTGCTTAGATCAGAGCTTAGCATATAATGAATGTTCAATAAATGTTAGCTATTATTATTTTTAAATTTATTACTATTACCATCTTATCTGCTACTATGTCAGTTCATTCTTGTTTATCTTTTCCTTCTCATTTCTGCCACTTCCCCAGTTAAAACTATAATTATCTCATGTTTAAATTATTATAGTAAGCTCATAACTGGTGCTATTTTTGTTTTAAAAGAAGACTTTTTAATACAAGTCACTTAAATGTTTATACTATCTTCTATGATGATGATTTTAAGTCAATTTTCTAGCAAATATGTATATATTGCTAAAATTACATTAAATTAGGCATAAAGTTTCAGTTCATTTGACCTTTCCTCTAAAGTTCATTGTGCTTTTTTCCACCAGGGGGCAAGACAATGTCATGGGAGTTAAATACTGCTTTAGGAAAAATGATCATGTGGTTATTGCTATGCCATATCTGGAGCATGAGTCCTTTTTGGTAGGTTTTAATATTTCTTAAATTTTTATTAGCTAAATATTTAATTGAAAACAGTTTCATTCATAACTCATTTTATTCATAACTTCCTTTTAGGACATTTTGAATTCTCTTTCCTTTCAAGAAGTACGGGAATATATGTTTAATCTGTTCAAAGCTTTGAAACGCATTCATCAGTTTGGTATTGTTCACCGTGATGTTAAGCCCAGCAATTTTTTATATAACAGGCGCCTGAAAAAGTAAGTATGCAAAGTTATCAGAAAATATTTATGCTTGAATGAATTTGTGCTATGGGGTCTATCTCTTTGTTATTGATTTAATTGTGAAGATGGTCTCGCTTTGTTGCCCCGGGATAGAGTGCAGTGGCCTCATCATAGCTCACTATAACCTCACACTCCTAGGCTCAAGTGATCCTCCTGCCTCAGCCTCCCAAGTAGCTGGGACTACAGGTGCACACCACTGCACCTCACTAAGTTTTCTGTTTTTTGTAGAGACAGGGTCTCACTCTTGCTCAGGCTGGTCTCAAACTCCTGACCTCAGGTGATCCTCCCACCTCAGCCTCCTAGAGTGCTAGGATTATAGGCATGAACCACTGCACCTGACCGTTTCTCTTTTTTCTTTTTAAATAAAAATTGTCTATATTTCAGTTATTCAACATGATGTTATGGGATCCATAGTTAGTAACAAAGGTTAGCATAGTAAAGCAATAAACATACCCATCATCTCAGTTACCCATTTTGTTTGTTTGTTTTTCTGGCAAAAGCAGTTAAAATAACTTGTTTAATATGAATGTCGTGTACAGTACAATTTTATTACCTGTAGTCCTCATTGTACAGCAGCAGTCCCCAACCTTTTTGGTGCCAGGGCCCGGTTATCATGGAAGACAATTTTTCCTCAGTTGGGGTGGAGGAAGAGGAGGATGGTTTCCAGATGATTCAAGTGCATTACATTTATTGTGCAGTCAAACCTCTCTGCTAATGATAATCTGTATTTGCAGCTGCTCCCTAGAACTAGCATCACTGCCTCAGCTCCACCTCAGATCATCAGGTGTTAGATTCCCATAAGGAGCTCACAACTTAGATCCCTGGTATGTGCAGTTCACAGTAGGTTTCATGTTCCTATGAGAATCTAACGCTGCCGCTGATCTGACAAGAGGTAGAGAGCTTATGTGGTGATGTGAGTGATGGGGAGTGGCTGTAAATATGTATGAAGCTGTGCTGGCTCACCCCACCGCTCACCTCCTGCTGTACAGCCTCCATTCCTAACAGGCCATGGACTGGTACTAGTTTGCAGTCCAAGGGTTCGGGACTACAGCTGTACAGTATCTCTTTATATTTTTTTATCCTACATATCTGCTACATTGTGTCCTCCAACCTATATCTTTTAGAGATAGTACATAACATACTGCAACAGCCATGAACAGATTATTTCTGTTTTAAATTTTCATTGTAATTGGGAAGGGAAATGCAGTAAAGAAGATAAAATTGTATTAGTAAAGCAATGTACATCATTAGATGTACCATGGTTTGGTGGAAATGGCACTTAGCTAAAAAAGATTTAGAAAGGATCTAATCCCTTTTTTTTTTTCAACCCCCTGCCCTGGAGTCTAATCCTTTTTAACCTAACACATGTCTCTCATCTCTGGGCTTGATTTTTCTTTTCTAGTAAATGAGGAGATTGAATCACATGGTAGTTAATTTCCTGTTTCAACACTAACATTCTATTTTTTTATCTATATATATTTTTAATGCCTATTATATGCAGAGAGGCATTATAACCTGAAAGTAAATACTGCTGTTTTTATAGTGGATCATATTGAGTATGGTAAGAGGATTAAAACTGTAACTTCTCTTTTGGGCTTTTATACCCATGACTTTTCTCTTTAATTAAATTGAATTTTAAAATCATGATTTTATTTTTTTAACTTGCTTAATTAGAGATTATCTACTACGATGCTATCTCTGACACCATCAGAGAACAAAGAACTGTGCTTACATTATATATTGCTCTTTTGCCTTATCAGCACAGGCCATTGGAAAAAAGAGAAAAGATGGATTGATTGATGATGGGATACATCTTCCTTAATTTTCAGTCCTAGTGAGCTATTAAATTCTTACTTTGTCTGGAAAGCTTATTTTTCTTCTACTTTTTCAGGAATGTTATAAATTCTTAATTGCTCCCCAAAAGAATTACCAGTTTTATATGAGGATGGTTTGAAGGTATTACGATGTTACTAAGCTTTCCTTGTTAACAAAGAAGTAAATATACTTAATTTTGTTTCTTAGGTACGCCTTGGTAGACTTTGGTTTGGCCCAAGGAACCCATGATACGAAAATAGAGCTTCTCAAATTTGTCCAGTCTGACGCTCAGCAGGAAAGTTGTTCACAAAACAAATCCCACGTAATCACGGGAAATAAGATTTCATTGAGTGGCCCAGCACCTAAGGAGCTAGATCAACAGTCTACCACAAAAACTTCTGTTAAAAGACCCTACACAAATACACAAATTCAGATTAAACAAGGAAAAGATGGAAAGGTTCTACCTCTTTTATTTATTTCTTAAGTATTGACACTGTTTGAGAAATGTACTCCTTCTACCAATAGAGGGAGATATAATACTAGGATAGTACTTGTAATTTAAAAAACTTTTACATTCATTATATGTGTTCAATTGATTAGATTCCTAAGATTTACACTGAATCATTTTGCTCATTATTTCAAAACAAAAATTTATTTTGTTAATTTATAATGCTTTGTCATTATGTATTACAAAATTATATGACAAAAATGGAAAATAATACATTTTCCCTGCATGTTAAAAAGTTCAGATTAATTGTCCTTTTTGAAAGAAATTAGAAATTATAGGGGGAAAATTCTGAAGTGTCTATCTCCATTTTAGCTGCACAGCAAAATGTAACATCCATGCAGGTGGTTTTTGAATTTTTTTAGTTATATATTTGTGGACTATGATAACATTGTGTATGGGTGTTAAGTTCTATCTAGACTATTTTCTCCTTTCACAGAAGTGTTTTGGTGCCTGAGAATGACTTGGATGCAGCTGTTTTTATTTCATGTCACTTAACTCTTTCAAAACTGTGGCAGAGTACAGCTGGCAGAAAGTGTTACAGACATAATCCTTATTTTCCTTGTTTTTGTTGGTATTGTAGGAGGGATCTGTAGGCCTTTCTGCCCAGCGCTCTGTTTTTGGAGAAAGAAATTTCAATATACACAGCTCCATTTCACATGAGAGCCCTGCAGTGAAAGTAAGTAATGTAGCTTAATAGTGCAATGATCAGTCATACACTGAAGAGAATTTAGGTAATTGCTAGATTAACATTTATTATCAGCAATTTTTTAAAAGTAGAGTTTGGCTTAGGCAGAGGTATTGCTTTGAAGATTTAGTCAAAACTTTTCTCCAGTTTTTCTCTGAACTTTTCTGGTGGAATTTTTTTTATCATTTTTGGTTAGCTGACTATTGTTGCTGTTTTCCTAGAACATTTAAAACATTAAGGCCTTTTCTGTCATTGCTAGACTGTGAGCTTCCAACACTTAAACATAGTTCTGACACGTGGTTGATAGCATAAAGATGTTTGTAAAGTTAACAAAATTGTCATCAATGTTAGATGATTTTAAATTGACTTATATCTTGCAACAGCTAGACAGCATGAGCTAATACATTAAAACTGATTTTAGCCAATGTAATTGTGCAGTTTACAGTTCTGAAATGGAGTTAGACACTAGAACGTTACTGTTTTATACTTTTGTAATATATCAAGAAAAGTTCTAATAAAGTATAAGTCAAATATTTGCCAAACTAGGACTAATGAGTAAATTTTAACATAAGGTTATTCTAGAGAAAAAGTCAAAAAGGTCTTAAACATTTTAATAGACAGCTGTTAATTTACAGTCCAACAGACGTTAGCAGTTTTTAAAGTTATGCTTCCACTATTGCTTTTTGCCATACTAACATTTGAGAACATTATGCTAAATGTCATGAAAATAGAAAATTTGACTTTTCTTTTACAGCTCATGAAGCAGTCAAAGACTGTGGATGTACTATCTAGAAAGTTAGCAACAAAAAAGAAGGCTATTTCTACAAAAGTTGTGAATAGTGGTGTGGTGAGGAAAACTGCCAGTTCTTGCCCATCTAGCCTGACCTGTGACTGCTATGCAACAGATAAAGTTTGCAGTATTTGCCTTTCAAGGTAATGTGTTTTGATGATATTATAAAATCACCACCATGCTACCAGACAAGGTTAGGAATTGCATTGATTTTGGTGGGCAATTGATATAGTGATTGAAAGGGAACAACATATTAATAGATCTGTAAACTGCGCAAGCATTGATACAGAGCAGTACCTTAAAGAGCAAAGGATAGCTATTGTCATATATTGCTCATTTGACATGGACATGTTCTTTGGAAAATACATTTGCTCTTAATGCAAATGGTGTGGTGTGGGGGGAGAATAGCCTTTTTAGAAGCTTAGAGTTGCACATTTTGCTTTGCTGATGTAATCTTTCCTGTTTTCTCTCTTTTTTCCTGCCTGTGTGAAATAATCAGAAACAAGTAGTAGAGCTCTTCTCTGATTCCCGTCTTCCACTCTTTGCCTCATAAATTCCTTCAAAACTTAGCTTTTATCAAGGCTTTCCTGATTAACTCAAATATATAAGTGAATAAGTAAATCAATAATTAATTACCCCAAACAAATGAATCTTTATACTTCCGAATTCCTGTTGTGTTCTATTTTTCTATTATGGCTTTTAGTATTTACTGCCTATTGTTATGCTCAGAAGTTACCATAAAACCTTTCTTGGAGTAAGTCCAGGGAGCTAGTAGAGGGGGAAAAAACCAATAGAAGCAAAATCTAGGATGTTCATCATGCTAGATTTACTTTATAATAACTTTTATTTATATAGGTATCAAGGCAAAATTTACTGTGAACTAAATTTATAAATGTTATATTTTGGACTTAAATAGTTCAACTTTAACATAACTAGAGAAATCTTATTTCATCATAAGGCGTCAGCAGGTTGCCCCTAGGGCAGGTACACCAGGATTCAGAGCACCAGAGGTCTTGACAAAGTGCCCCAATCAAACTACAGGTATGTTGCATTGGAAATACATAACCCAATTCAAATGGATTGTTCCAGATATATTTTATTTTATGATCTTTGTCTATTTATGACTAATATTTGCGTTCTTCTGCTTTTAAATTACATAAGCAGCTCTAGTAGTGTTGCATTCCCATTTTTGAGATAATACTGTTTTTTATGAAAGTTTTTAATCCTATTTTTTTCTCTTATTTTAAAATTTTCAATTACAAATACTAAGAAAAGATTTTAATCCTAGTGTTGCTTTTTTTAAAACAATTTTTTTCCGTAGATTATATTGTGCTTGTTTATTTACAAGATGACCAGGAATGTTGTTAACATCACCTTTGTGGGGAAAAATATCAGGTTTAATAGTTTTTGCTAACTTAAGACTTGCAGAGTTTTATCTGTTTGCTTAATAACTCAAAAGTTTTCTGTGATGCAGATACAATTGTGTTTGATTCAAATTACTTTTTGTTATTGTGTAAACAATATAATAGCAGTTAAAAGATTTTGAGGCCAAATACCATGGGTCACGCCTAAAATCCTAGCACTTAGGGAGGCCCAGGTGGGAGGATCACTTGAGACCAGGAGTTAGAGATCAGCCTGAGCAACATAGCAAGACCCATCTCTAAAAAAAATAGAAAAATTAGCCAGGTATGGTGGTGTATGCCTGTAGCCCCAGCTACCTCAGAAGGCTGAGGTGGGAGACTCACTTGAACCCAGGAGTTTGAGGTTGCAGTGAGCTATGATGACACCACTGTACTCTAGTCTGGGCAACAGAGTGAGAACCTATCTCAAAAAATAAAAAAAAAGATTTTGAAAAAGAGAAAAATCTTCTATAATCTAAAAAGTTGTCATGGAGCTAGAATCCAGGAAACATCTTGTTGAATGAATAGATGAACCTGCTGTTCACTTGGATTATGGGCTTTGAAGAAATGCATTCATTTATTGTATGTCTGTTCTGTGCTTGCTAATGATACAAAAATGAATGAGACCATCTGTTCACACTCCAAGGACACACTCTTAAATAATTATAACCTGTTGAGTATGATGATAAAACTATACAAGGTGTTTAAGGGATATCTAACTTTCCTAACCCGAAGGGAATTCATGGAAGAGGTGACCTCTGGAATGAGAATGTAAATTAGGGTGGAAGGTTAGCCTTGAGTCATGAGCCAAGGAACTCAAATAATCTAGTCATATAGGAAACTATACAAGTTTAGTGTTGCTAGAATATTAATATGCAAGTAGAATAATAGTAAGAAATAAACCTGGAAAGAGGTAGACAAAATCAGATCACACTTGTTAAACAGCTTGAACTATATACTGTAGATGTAGATTTGGGGAAATTATTCAAGGGAAAAAGATGGTAATGTTGTATTCTAGATGGATCATTCTGGCAGGTGTGCAGAGAGGATAGATTTTGGAGATATAGCCTGCAGTGGTCCAGGTGAGAGATGATGAAAGTGTGAATGACATCATTGGTAATAGGAATGAAAAGAAAGGTGAAGGATTGGAAAGGCAGAGTTTGGTGGGTAATTAGGTGGAATTTGGGTGTGGGATGGTAGGGGAATAGGCATCCAGAATGTTTACCAGATTCCTGTCTTAGGGGACTTGCATGTATGTTAGTAACCAAGGCGGAGAATAAAGGAGTAGTAACTGGTTTATAATAGGGAAGTGTGAGATTGGTTTGAGGCATGATTGGTTTGAGATATTTTAGGGGGACGTCTAGATAGAGATGTCCAACAGAATAAAAGTTGAGACTGAAGCTTAGGAAAAGAGCTGAGCTAGAAATACGGTTGAGTGTCATCATTATATAAATGGTAGTTGAAGTCATAAACTGGATGGACCAATCAGGGAGCGTATACAAGGGAAGATGTTAGAACTTGGAGGAACCTCAGCACTTAAGTCTTAGAGAAAATAATGAAGGAGCAGCCAGAAGTACAAAGAGAACTAAGAAAGGCAAGTGATACAGTGACCAAGGGAATAGAGAACAAATAAATTGGTGATACTAAGAGGTCAACAATTAGGAGAGAAGATGTCCCTAAAAGGAAAAAAAAAAAACAAAAAGAGCTTTTAACATGAAGCTGACCTGGTCTTAATCTTAACTGCTAGAATTCTGGAGATTACAGTTTTTAAAGCAATAGTTGGTGTTAGCAGCCGGGCATGGTGGCTCACACCTGTAATCCTAGCACTCTGGTGGGCTGAGGCAGGAGAATTGCTCAAGGTCAGGAGTTTGAGCCCAGCCTGAGCAAGAGCGAGAATCCGTCTCTACTGGGGAAAAAAAAAAAAAATAGAAAGAAATTAGCTGGACAACTAAAATATATATATATAAAAAATTAGCCAGGCATGGTGGTGCATGCCTGTAGTCCCAGCTACTTGGGAGGCTGAGGCAGGAGGATTGCTTGAGACCAGGAGTTTGAGGTTGCTGTGAGCTAGGCTGACGCTATGGCACTCTAGCCTGGGCAACAGAGTGAGACTCTGTCTCAAAAAAAAAAATAGTTGATGTTAGCATCTAGCTGAAAAAGAGCTGATAATGTTCATTACTTTTCACTAAAATGAAAACACTTTCAGTATTATGGTATGTAATTCTTGAGGAGCATCCCAATATTTTTCCCACATAGTTATTTTTAGATGTCTTTTGATCCTATTTTTTATTTCTTTGCACATTTACTTACTGTTTTCTAATAATGAAATATCTTTTTAAACTTACCAACATGTTGTTTAAGAAAGAAAACATATTTTGTAGGGAGGTTGTTGGATCAAGGATTCTCAATCCTGGTTAAAATCACCTGACGAACTCTTGAAAGATACCAGTGTCTGAGCCCTACTCCAGAGCTATTCAGTCAGAATCTCTGAGATCGAGCCTGGGCCTTTGAATTTTTTAAGGCTCCCAAGACAATTCTAATGCATAGTAAAGGTTGAGAACTATTGATTTAGATGATAAAATTATAAATTTGGAATTTATTTTTAAAATTTGTCTTCTGTTGCAGCAATTGACATGTGGTCTGCAGGTGTCATATTTCTTTCTCTGCTTAGTGGACGATATCCATTTTATAAAGCAAGTGATGATTTAACTGCTTTGGCTCAAATTATGACAATTCGGGGATCCAGGGAAACTATCCAGGCAGCTAAAACTTTTGGTAAGCAGTTTTATATAACAAAACAAATGCCTTTGATTATCTCCTACAGATCACTCAATAAATTATTATGAAATTCTCTTTAGAAATAAACATTCGGTGTTTATAAAGTCCTCTAATCCTAGGTCGAAAATCTTTCAATCACTTGAAAATAAATTACATTTGTATAAGAAAATAACTTATCATCACCTCTCCTCTATACATATAATAATTTTATCTTATTAAGCACAAAGTACTATACTGCTCCAGTATTTAAAGTTCAACTTTAATCTTAAACAAAAGAATAAGGAGTAAAATCTTAACTCTCTTTAGTTGTAGTTTGACTTTTATTACGTAAATAAATATTTTTTTAATAGTATGTTTCTTTATAGTATTTAGACATCAGGTATACTACTTGGTACTTAAATGTCCTTGCCTTTAGTGATCTTAGTCTACACTAACAAGTAAACGGTTAATTGTAATATAGTATAATAAGGGCTACAATAGGCAAGAGACTAGAAATGTGTTAGTTGTCAGATTCCTTAGGGTTAGGGTAGCAGAGAAGCGAAACACTTAAACTGATGGAGTATTTTTGTAAGTATTTGTTGGACGTGGGAAGTTATCTCCTCAGCCACATAAATTCTTCTTTAAGCCTGGGATATGTATTGCATTTTGCAAGGCAACTGAGAATTATCTCAGCCTTGCTTTGATCAACAGCCTGAACTCAAGTGCCCACCTTGTGTTTATTTTCCAAGCACACTTATAGTTAATATTTTCCAAAGAGTGAGTGTGATTGAGTCAGCTTACTATCATGCAATGTGGAGTACCCATATGGTGCAAAGTTTCAATCAGCCTACCTCAAAAGTAGCTGGGCTGCCTTGTGCTCAGCCCCAGAATTAGTGGATCATAACCAGGGGTACATAGGAGAATTATCTGGGAATCTTTAAGAAATACATATGCCTCCCCTATAATACTCATTCCTGGAAAATGTGATTCAGAAAAATATGATAGTTAGGAAGGCTCCAGGCTTGTTAGTTTGAAAAAAAACAATTGATTTTGACCAAGAACTACTTGTGGTTAAGAACAAAAATAATTGCCCCTTGCTTAGGCACCAGTGCTGTGATCTAATCCACAAGAAAAACTTAGTGGTAGTTGTGAAGAAAGCCTCATCTTAATAGAGGCTTGCCAAAATATGTTTCTACAGCAAAGTCAATCTACAGTTTGTACCTATCTTATACCGATTGCAAAAAAATTTTATTTGAGGATAATAGGATGACATAATATATACAAGGGAAAAGTGACCAGGAATGGAAAGCAAGATTGATATCTGAGAAGTGGTATTCTTACATGATAATAAACATAACATGAGTATGTGTATTCTCAGCTAATTGAGAAAATTTTCATCTACTGTTGAATAACTTTGTGAGAACTTTATGAACATGAAGTTTATCAACTAGCACCAGAATATTTTGTTGAAGAGCTTGAATCTCCCCCAGTGGTAGTCAAAGTTAGAGTCAGGGCCAAGAATGGAAGTATAACGTCTGGCACAGAAATACTCCAGAGCAAGTGCCATGATAGCAGGCAACAGCTTTTAGAGATTTATCATTGTAATAATTATCATATAAAAAAAGGATAATACTATATAGCACTTATCTCAGTTTTATTAGTATGACTTCTGTATTTATTTCAGTTAGATCTTACTGAGTACAGAAGACTAAAAATTTCAACAAACAGACAAATGTTCCTCCCCTTTATAACTTACAGAAATGACTTGGCTGAGAATAGCAAGGAGAGCACCTTTACTTCTCTTGTCTGTAACCTCCCTTGTTGAATAAATTAAAAAGAAAAACCTTGAGCTATAACAAATTCCTGACACATAGTATTCTGTAACAATATATTTTGATCGAATATGTTAGTTTAAATTATTTTCCCTGAATATTTTATGAGCCCTCTTTTTGGTCATGTAAAAAAGTAATTTAAGCATATTGTATAGCTTGAGGACATGCTATAACATATACTGTTCATTATTTCATGACTTCAGAGCAAGCTAATAAATTAAGGAATAAAATTATATGATTATTTCCCTCTGGCTTTGATTTTCTAGAGAGAATAAGAATGATAGACTCAATTTAAAAATAAAAAAGGATTGGTTATATCCTTTGAGGATGTTATATCCTCAATAAACTTAGTTTTTGGTAATTTGTTTCTTTCCTGCTTGTCGCCTTATTTTTTCCTTACTTAGTATACCAGTCCATTAGTTGGCTTAGAATATGTAAAGATAACTTTTTATCATCCAGAGCCAGATTAATTGTTTTGTTGACAATCTACATAGCCCAGAAAGGAATCTAAATGTTGTAGTACTCATTGTTTAGAGCCACATTTCTGTTTAATAAGGAAATATAAGGCAAAAGTAATATATGATTGCCATTTGTGCAGTTAACTTATTTTTGCCCATGTTTGATACTTAAATATTTTAAAAAACTGAGATCTGGTTTATTTATTACTTCATTCAGAAACACTTATTGGGGCTTCATGTGTGCCAGGTACTACTGTGAGTCTCTGTTCTCACAGAGTTTAAATTCTAGTGAAGGAGAGAAAATAAATAAATATATACTGTCAGAGAGGAGTGATATTGAGAAAGGTAAAAGGAAGAAGGGAGTGAAGAGGGCTCAGTTACTTAGGATAGGTTGGTCAAGAACAGCATCTCTAATGATGTGTCTCTAATGATGCCTTTTTGTCCAGTCCAACAGACATTAACTGCTCACTTAATATATATTAGCCATTGTCTGGGTTTTGCGGGGTTCAAAGATGAGTAAGTCAGCCCCTGTCTTCAAAGAGTTCATTGTCTAGTAGTGGGGACAGACATATATTTTATCAGTTGTAATATAGGATAGCAAAACTAATAATAGAACTCTCCCCAGGATACGACAGAAGCTTAAAACGATCAGTTCTTTGTGAGGGTGTCAGTCCTCACAGAAGTGATTCTTGAGCTGAGTGGTGATGTAAGTGGGAGTGTCCTGGGCACATAAGAGGTATGGGGCACCCTAAGCAAAGATAGGGGCCATGTAGTTAGAGGCATTGAAGGGGGATGGCAGTGGGAGCTGCAGCTAGTTAAAGATTACGGAAGGATAAGAGGAAGCTGGAAAAGTTGGCAGAGTCAAGTGAGTGTCTGGTGTAGCATAGTTAAGTCACTGCTTTCTACTTACTATCTCCTACTTTCTTGTTTGGCCTTCAACTGTGTAGTGCAAGCAACTTAAATATAGCATGTAATATTCTGTCTCATACCCAGTGTGTGTATATATCCATAAAGCACATGGTTGGACTTGTATGTTTCTCATGAGAAAAGCTTCTGATATATTTGAATAATATAATAAAATGTGCATTTTTTTTTCTTTTAGGCAAATCAGTATTATGTAGCAAAGAAGTTCCAGCACAAGATTTGAGAAAACTCTGTGAGAGACTTAGGGGTATAGATTCCAACACTCCCAAATTAACAAGTGATATACAAAGGCCTGCTTCTCTTCACCCAGCTGTTTCAGAGAAGGCTGACCATAAAGCTTCTCACCTCATCCAAACACCTCAAGCACAACACTCAGGGATTTCATTATATAAAGGGGACAGTAATGGCTGTGGGAGTCATTTTCATGAGTGTAATACCAATTTAGAAGGCTGGGATGAGGTACCTGATGAAGCTTATGACCTGCTTGATAAACTTCTAGATCTAAATCCAGCTTCAAGAATAACAGCAGAAGAAGCTTTGTTGCATCCATTTTTTAAAGATATGAGCTTATAATTGTGGTTCTTCATTTAATGTTTACTATTATGCATTGTGAAGTGGAATAAAAAGAGTTCTATGTAATAGCCATACACTTAAAGGCCAGGGCAAGGTGAATAATTTATTTTAAAATTTTAGTATTTGCTCTGGTGGATTCTAAAATACAGATAAAGAGTACTTTAAATGCCAGGGTTATTTCTTTGTACTAACAACATAATCTTCTTTAAGTTTACCCAACCCAAGTAGAATCAGATCTTTAGTTTCCCTGACTACTTTTCACTGCCATATACAGAAAAAGGAGCAGTTTTAATTTTAATTAATTAAAATTAATGGATACGATAGGGATTAAATGAGTCGGAAGACTTAGTTTACTGATTCTTAGAGCTAGGAGCTATGTATACTTTTGGGAAACTCAACCTGGTGCTCTTAACAATTTTGTAGGTAAGGAAGATAATTTCCTTTTTAGAGGTATTATTATGCCTTTTATGAACACTAAAACAATGAGAAAATGTTGGTCATGGGGTAAAATATCACTTAAAATTGAATTTATCTACTTTTTAAAAAATATTTCATGAAAGCATTTTTGTGTGAATTGCCATGTTTTCTCTTGATTTTTCTTCCTTCTCTGCCTCCACCTGAAACATTTTCCTTGGAAATGATATGGTGCTTACCACAAAGTTTCCGGGTAGTTTAATAAATATTTCATGTGTTTACAATTGAGAACTTAAAATGCATACAGTGGTTGATAAGGGGAAGCTGTAGGACTGAGGTGAAGGCTGATAGTGTGAAGTGCTTTTCTTTTTTCTTTTGAGTGTATATGTATTTTCACACCATCTTAGAGATAATTAGATAGCTGCTAAAAGAAAAAGTAAACACGATGGAAAATATTGGAGATTTTTGTCTGCCTAGAGCCATCCAAATCTCTATATCCTATTTTGACTAAGCTGGTCCTGCTCAGAGAAGAATAATTACTAGAGTCTTAGGTGGGTTGGGAAGAGAAGTAATGAGGTAGGCAAAGAAGAAAAGGACCTATGATAGAGGTTTATATATTATTTATGTTCCAAAATGATATATATTAATGACAGCATATGAAACTTCCTATGGGAAATAAGTCTGGGAGGGTGTATCAACCGACAGTTTTTCCATTTAGTAGTTCATGGAGTTTAGAAACAGCTTAGGGACATATATTCATTTTACTTTGAGGATTGATAGGTCAGTATGCCTACCTAATCTATTTGGTAAGTATATTATATATGTATATATAAACCATTACCATTGGTCTGTTCTCTCTTATGTTGTAATATTTTAAAGAAAACTTGAATGTTCTTGAATTTGTATGTTTAATAAAGTTATCCTTTTATATTTTTTATGTCAGACTAATTTGAAAAATTATAGCTTTTTTCCTAAAAAAAAAAGTATCGACCACTGGGAGTATTTTGAGATTGATAAATGATATCTCTTTAGCAAATAGCCAGGTAGTAGGTAAACAAATTTGGCCTAGCCTAAGTAATAAAAGAAAGATAGTAGATTTTTCTATAGAAAAGGTGCTCGTTGACTTAATATATAGGATATTTGTCACACTGTAAAATAGTAAACCACCTGAGTAACCAAAATGAAGTCTTTACACAGCTAAACTTTTTGACTTACAGTCAACGTATACTCAGAAAATTAAGGGGAAGAAAAATTTACCAAAAGGGCAGGGAGAGAAACATTCTCTAAGAAAATTTAAAATTCAGAGCTATTGTTTTAACTTTCCATTGATTTCAATTTTAGGGCAGAACTTGGGTGATATGCAAGTGGGGAGGTAAAGTCAAACAGTGTTTAAAAAATACCTAGTGTCACGAATCAGTTCTCAGGGAATTCCAATACCACTGGAGAATATTGCCTCAATTTTTGGCAAATATTCCCAATGTGCTGAATCAGAATTAGGAGCTTCCATATGCATATTCTTCAGGTTTTTTAGTCTTCTGATATCTCCCTAAAAGAGTTTAATCAGGCAAAATAGTCATTTCAAGGGAAAGACTAAGAAGGTAACTATTTAGTACCATTTCCTATTATTATGGAAGTTCTCAGAATATTCAGCTATTTTTCATTGTCAGCTTTTAAAAATTCTTATTGCTCAGACTTGAGATAAAACTATTAAGGGTGTTTTCATTTAATAAGCCTTAGACATTTAGAACTATTAATATAACATGTTACAAGTATTGGTTTTTGAAACAGGCTGCAGCTCTACAGCACTTTTAATGAAACTTTTCCTTATAAGGAGATAGATGATTATGGTTGTCTTAATGACCCAAATAAGAATGTGGCTCAAGAATGGTTATTCCAAAGAATTAAACATAGTTTACCTCAAGATCTGAACAAAAGTTATCAAGTGATGTTGCTGTCTTACTGTTTCTGGCAGTATTTTAGGGACAAAGTGGTGTTACAGATGTCAGAATATTGATTGCATAAAATCTTGAAACCCACAAAACTCGTAGACTTAGGTCCTAGTAATTTCTGTTGTTTATGTAGTTTCAGCCCTGCACGTCACTGAAAAGTTATTTATCTTAAGAAACTGTGGCCAAATTTGGCGGGTAATGCTGTCTGCCAGTGTCTGCAGATGTATTGTTTCCGCCTACGTTTGTGCATGTTGTCTGTGGTCTTTAAAGAACACTATCTAACACCAGACAGAAATGTCAACTCTGTTCAGATTTTTTCCTATGTCTTTAGAACTGATGTTGCTGTTTCCTAATTTTGTCAAATTATATGTCTGAACTGCTTTCCTTTCTTGAAAGGTGAATGTTATCAACCACTTACCAGATAAGTAATCAGAAGTAGTTAATGCTGTGTCACATTACAGCAGGTTTTCAACAAAATAACCACAAGGTCAGTACTAAGGCAAGTATTTAGTAAATAATGACATTTTAGATATCTAAAGTGAAAAGGCATGATCCTAGGAAAGGAACTGCAAACTGGGTGAGAAAATTATAAAAGTAAAGTTCAGCAAAGTAATTGCAACATAATTCAAGAGCTTAATTTGACCTGTTAATTTTTTCTCAGTAGAAGAAAATGAACTAAAAGGACAAAATTGTCCTTGACATCTGTTTTTAGTGCTTTAAAAAAATTAACAGTATATGGAAAAGAGTTCAAAATGAGCAAAATCAAAACTTATTTGGAGAGGGTATACATAGCTTTTATAAAACAAAGATGACTAGAAAACATGTAAATAGTTTGGAATTTCTATTTAAGCATGTACCATGTGCAAAACTACGCTTTTGAATTTAAACCATCATGTCCTAGCCATTAGCAGATTCCATCTTGGACCCTAAAGAAGCAATTTAAAGAAAGTAACAGGTTTAGCACTAGAAAATTTAATCCTAACATTTGAAGGAAAATAGGAAATAACTTCTAGATTCATCTCTAGTTCTAGGTTTACAGAATGCCAATGTCACTCTAGTAGGGAACCAAGAAGGTGGATCAAGGGATAGTTTTCTGACATCCTGAAATCAGAAGAGAATAACTGGACACTGTCAGCTGTGGGTTGAGTAGTACATACCAGAAAATGGAAGAATCATTGGATGATTTTCTAATCAGAATTTTTGCATATGTTCCTTATCCACATTCTATTGATGATGTGTTTTTATATGTGTATTTAATTATGTATTCACTTTCTGTGTAAATTCCTCCCATAACTTCTCTAAAGACTGTACCATATGATCTGGAAATGACTCCAACTAGGACAAGACTAAGAAAGTAAATCAGAAACAGATGTATGGCTCTGTAGCCTCACATTGTTGTTATTATATTTTAGCTCCATCCTTAAGAAAAAGGAGCAGGGGGCTGGGGAATTCAGCCACCTTCAAATTGCTCTAGACACTCATCTTCATGCTTTTTTGACTGGTAGAAATTTCTTTATTTCTTCTGGCATGTTGCTGATCACTATCTTCCTACACTCAAATGCTCTGATTAAAAACAAAACCAGTCACACTGTATGTGTATGTGTATGAGTAATCCTTAGACAAGTATTAGCAATGCTCCTTTAAAATACACTTTTCCCCGAGGTTCGTGAAAGGAATGCTTGGTGTTATGTGAGCGTCATTATTGTCATTTTGTTGTTTTGAAACTCCGTAAGTAAATGGCCATATCAAATGTGTACTCGTCATAAAAAGGAAACTCATTATCATTTTTGTGTTTAAAAAAATTAAAAACACCAGCATCTTACATCTCTTTATTGTATATTATGAGGAAACATCTTTTTTTTTTTTTT
>VBSM01000529.1:69127951-69142495 GCA_008086735.1 Cheirogaleus medius
TGCCTTGGCCTCCCAGAGTGCTAGGATTACAGGTGTAAGCCACCACACCCGGCCTGAGGGAACATCTTGTTTGCCCCTATACAATGTGACTAGACAAGTGCCTGCCATTTATTGAGTGAACGCATTTAGGTTACATTTAATTAATTTGCTTTCTTGACAAATATTAAGCCAAAAACCTCTTAACAAGTGTGCCTGTTTTCCTAAGTTTAATATAATTTGAGAGTGACACCAAATTATAAGAAAAATGAAATGCCTCATTCCTCTTTTCAGTAGACCACCCTTCTTCCCCATAAAAATGTAATTTAAATGGAGACAAGATTCTGATGCCATGCTTTAGGTTTTGAGTATCCCCAACGCGGGCTTTGGACTTTGTAGTTGATATTACCTGGAATGCCTCTTTCCAATCTGCATATCTAAATGTATTCATCCTTACTAGGCCATGAGAAGACCCACTTCTCCCTCTACAAAGCCTTCCCTGATCAGTCCAAATGATCATTTCCTTGATTTCTTACACACAGATTATAAACTTCTTGGAGGTCGAGATTGTGTTTTATACTCCACCACACTGCCTATCACTGCATTTAGAAACTGAAGTACTCAGTCAAAACTTTGGGGTTGACTACGAACCTGACACCATGGGGTATTTTCAGGCCCCACCAGGATAATCCCAGTCTAAGGACAGCTCCTTTAATTCTTAAAGCATCTAAAAGATTATACGTTTTTCCTTGGTCATCTGTCCTAAGGCTTCTCAGCCCCTCTTCCCCCAGCCCCCATCCCATCCATCTCAATTCTAATTTCTCCACTCCAGTTTGCTGGTACTCCATCCCCACTGCTTTGACCTCAGTGGAGACAGAAAACAGCTGGTGGATATTTTATTTGTGATAACCCTTTACATCCTTGTGTAAGAAGCTGGTGAGCAAAAAGTTTATAATTGTCTTTTATAGTCATGTTTTTAGCACCTACTATGTGCCAAGCACCATAACAACCAAAAAATTCCAAAAACTCATGATGTGTTCTGAGAATGCCAAAATTTCTTCACCCAAATTGCATTTTTAAGAATGTCTTTCTCAACTAGAAATAGTATGAAACTGTTAGAAATGCATTCCACTTTTTTAGCTTTGAAAATTATGTCCATTCTGACATATGTGGCATTGAGGCTATCTCTGCTTTGGGGATCAGCTGTGTATTATTGAGTGGAATAGAGATTCTTCCAATGTTTTTTGAGAACTAAATGGGGCCTTAAGTATCTTCATTGAAGTCTACATTTAAAAGTGTAGATAGCATAACTGAGGAATGCCTCCTTAGCCTTTGTTGATTAAAAAGTAAATCCAAACTGGAGGCGGCATAACATAAAGGAGTTGGCCGATGCCAGCCATTCCCTGTACTGTGAGTCACAGTTTCCTCATCTGCAAAATGGGGTTTATATGCCTACCTCACTGTTTGAAGGAAGTGAGAGTAGGCTTGCTATATACAATGTTGACACAAGTACAAGTACGTAATTGTTTCTCTTTCCTCCTTCTTTTCTTCCCTGGTTTCCCTTCATCTGCCCTTACAGAGGAATGTTGCCTGAAAATTTTCTCACATATTTCGTCCTTAATCTTCTTTAGCACATCAGGAATGGAAAATTGCCATTTTCTGGGATGCTGTCAGCCTCACACTATAGTAATGCTAATTATCTATACATTGTGATGTCTTCTCTGTCATCCACCAGATGGCAGGAGTTCCTTTGGCATGTTCTGTGAGAAAGCTGCCCAGACACGTTTGGACTGGTGTATCAGTAAGGCTACTAAAAGAGAAAAGAAGGTACACAAAAGAAACTAGCTCTTACACAATTAAAACAACTCCACCACAAAGAGGGAGCTAGTGATCATCTAATACCCCCTCCTCTTTCCAGCCACAAACTTCTCATTGTTCTATTCCTTCTCTTCTGGGCTTTTGCATATCCTGTTTCCTCTGCCTGGAGCACTTCTTTACCACACCCTAGCTTTCTTCAGTTAGCTGACTCTTGTTTATCCTTCAGATCTCAATTTAGACATCACTGCCATTAGGAAGACTTCCTTGGCCTCTCATTTTGAGTTCAGGACACCATATGCTTTCCCATGCCCCATCCTGCTAATGAGCATCCTGTTCATCATTTAGTACCCTGCTCAGATGTTGCCTCCTCAGTCAGGCCTCCCAGTTTACTTATTTGTTGTTGCTTTTTTTTGAGACAGAGTCTCACTCTGTTGCCTGGGCTAGAGTGCCGTGGTGTCAGCCTAGCTCACAGCAACTTCAAACTCCTGGGCTCAAGCAATCCTTCTGCCTCAGCCTCCCGAGTAGCTGGGACTACAGGCATGCGCCACCATGCCCGGCTAATTTTTTCTATATATTTTTAGTTGGCCAATTAATTTCTTTCTATTTTTAGTAGAGACAAGGTCTCACTCTTGCTCTTGCTCAGGCTGGTTTCGAACTCCTGACCTTGAGCCATCCTCCTGCCTTGGCCTCCCAGAGTGCTAGGATTACAGGCGTGAGCCACCAGTTTACTTATTTATTCTTTTCTTCTGGGACCTAGAACAGTGCTTGGGACAAGTAAACATTCAAAACCCTGTGGTAAGAAATGATTGTGCTCCCATAGCACCTTGTAGCCTCCAATTATTCCTATTGTGGCACTTACAGCACTATATTATCAATCCCTTTTTTCTATATCACCTAATAGATTGTGAGTGAGCTCCATGACAAGAATCATGTCTGTTTCATGCACCATTGTATCTCTAGTACCTGGCCCAGAATTGGATCTCAATAAATACTTGTTGAAAAGTGTGCACACATAAACTATACATATATGCACACAGTATGACTACAGTGAAGCAAATTTTTGTTGTTTTTTGAGGAGATCAGTGAAGCAGAGGAGGAGAAATGTTAGCAGGTACCTACACCAGGCCTCCTTTGCTACAAACAGCATCTATATTCAGAGTCAGTCAGGTGGGCTTTTGATAGCACTTGCACTAAATAGGTTTTATGTTGGCCTGAATTTTCGATGAGTGAGTTTAGAATTAATGTCAAACTTTTTAGGAAGTTAAACATAGTTTGCAGAGCAAGAATTTGGGGAGGCCACAGAAGGTTTGAGGAAATAGATGTTTTTGAGTAGCTACCTGATGACCAAACAGATATATAGTGATATAAAAATATGCAACACAAGAACCTATGTGGGTTTAGATAGCTATGAGAAATGAGGCTGAGGTATAACATTTAGAAAAAGAAAAAAACTCAGATTTTAATATGAGATATGCTGTAGGTCTTGAGCAGCAAATGATGTTCATTTACGAGGCCTCCTCTGTGAAGGGCCCACGATAAAGGTAAAACCTGGCTCCAAATTTAGTCAAACTCAAGAAAGGCCTAGATCATTTCCATATTTTTAAGGATCCCAATATGTTATTTTCTAAAAATGACAAAGCAGGTTTACAAAAATGATAATTTTTAAATATTTTCATTTAACAAATTAATACCTTTAATACACAATTTACAATGAGTTTATGTATTAAGTTGAGCCACATGAAGTTGTTGATATTCAACCATTTTTTGACCTAGAAAATTAACAATTTCATGTAGTTCAAACTAATACAACTTCATTTGGAGATAAATGTCAGAAGTCTATGTTTGAGGCCCTGCCTTTAGTAATGATAAGGACCTAGCTAAGTGCACCCCTTGCCCACCCCAACTTTCCCAACACTGACTGCAACATTAAGGTGAGGGCATCCCAACTTCGTGTATGAACTCTCAACCTCTAAACAAAAGGGCTCTATGCTCTGACCCAGCAGTGGAGGCTGAACACGAGGCTAAAACCTACAGATTCTAAATTCTAGAGAAGCCTATATATGTATTGGAGGTGAGGAGATAACCAGATAGTATCTTTGTAAGTCTTTCCAAGTACTAATGTTAGAGGCTTGTCTGTTCATAAGTTCCCAAGTTGAAGAAAATGCAGCAGTGCCTGATGCACAGAGGGCCTACAGAAATATTAATTGACTGGCTTGTTTTCTCCTTCACTCAACTGATCATCTTCTCACTCCCTACTGCTGAAGGTGAGACTGTTTCTGTGTTAATCCTTCTCCTTCACTGCAACAGTGAAAATAGTGTTAAACAATTCTAGGGTCTTTCATTTCCCTTTCCCTCTGCTCTCAGACATATACATCGTCCTCCCTCCTTAATTTCCTCGCCACTTGCTTCTCCAGCCTTCTCCTCCTCCGCATCCCCTTTGTTCCTGCCTCCGCCTGTGCCTCTGGTAACCACTGGGTGGTAAGTAAAAAAGCCATTGCCTTCCCCCACCCCCATATCAGATCCTAAGTGGATTTTCTCTGACCTTGAGAGGTCATGAAATACACCTTGGTGCTCTCAATAAAACAAGCTTGTTTTGATAATCTCAATGAGACCAATATGTTTAAATTCTTCTTCTCACTCTCATCACCACAATGTGAGATGGATCCAGATATGTTGCAACAGCATGGCCTTGGGCCTACAGCTCTTGAGTTATAAAATGTTGCAGCAAGCTCTCCTTGTATAGCAACGTTGTCAGCCAAGAATTCTATCCTTAACCCAGTCAGAAAAAATTCTACAGTACTTTCTGTTTGCTGTGCTCACAGATTTTTCAGAATTTTCTCCCTGATGAAACCAGCATCTGAAATCTTGTAGGAGTTTAGGCAAAACTCTAGCAATTCCTTTTTTCCTTTCCAGATACTATGTGTATACAGTCCGTCCAAGCAGGAGCTTATCAGCGGCACATGAGCCCCCTGAAGCCAGTGCTTCCCTAATTGCACAGTTAAGGGGTGGCAGATGTTTGAATTGGCAGCTGGGCTGCAGTAGGTGGAAATAAGAACATTGTGTTCCTTTGCATGTGGAATCATGAATAGTTTTTCCAGTATATGTTGAAGTTGCAATAAGAAGGAAGATCTGGACTTTGGCTTTTCAGTTTTCCTCAGGATATAAATTCCAGAGAATCTCTCCATATTGTAAAGCCCCATAGCACTTTGTACCTCTTTTGGGGCATCATTTCCTTTATCCTGCCTTGCATTGTCATGATTTGTATACCTGTCTTATACTTCAGCAGTTGCCAGTTCCTATTGATTTTCACATTCCAGCATCATCTCTTTTCCCACCCAGTGTCTTGCATAGTACTTTGCACAGAGTTAGCATTCTGACTATTTGTTGAACTGTTAACATTCCTTTGTTTTGGAGCTGTTTTATCCAACTCTTCTACTGCCCAATTTTATTTGGAGGACTTAGTATTTAATATATTAGAAATATGGCTGTAAGAGACTCAAATTGGGGTATATTCCCAGGTCTCAACAGCTGCATTTTCTTGGAAAAAATGCATTTGTGGTCCCCCAGTAATTACATTAGTGTTCTGTGTCTCTGCCTCACCTCCCAAACACATCCTACCATAGCTGATTGACCCAGAGGATAAACCTAATAGGCTGGGCCCCTTAAATTGTCACTTCCAGATATTTAAAACTTTAAGGTAGTGGGCTTAAGCTGAGTCCAATTATTAAAGACTGGGATCTTGAGGGAAGATTCAGACTTATCACTGGGGCTGCTCTTGTTCCCACTTCACCCAGCATCTTTCTGGGAAATTTCTTTTGTGCTCAAGTTGACTAAGGCTAGTTTCTGCAGCACACACCCGGAGATCTGAGCCAATACAATGATTGACAAAGACACAAAAAGAGCCTGCTGGGTTTTGAGGTCTGATGCTGCCTTCAACTTGCTGTCTGTCTTATTTACATCTCTATTCTGGTCCCTCACAGAGTTCCAGGCAAATGGTGGTTGCTGGGTAAGTATTACATGAATAAATTAATCCTGATACATTTAATCCTGATAGTGCTACAAAGGGAAGATAATAATATCTCCATTTTACAGGAGAAGTTGAGGCTCAGATGGATTTTGTGACTCATCTGTGGTTGTGTGACTAGAAAGTTGAAGAATAGGAAGACTGAAGGTGGGTACCCGAAGCTAGGTTCTTTCTGTTCCCCTTGCATGTCCCTCATGAAGACTGCCCCAAGTGAGTGTCACAGTCATGTTCTATGTTTATTCTTTGTAACAGAAATGGACCACAGCTAACTCTAGCAAAATAGAAATTAATGGATGATATCAGGGGTTCACAGAATGGAAGAACAGTTAAGAAACTAGGGCAGAACTGGGATTCAATGAGTTGGAGTGGGTAAAGGTTAAAGCCATGGAGTCCGATCTTCTCCAACAGGTTTTTTTCCATTCTTACTCATCACTTAGCTCAATTCAGAGTTCAGAAGAGAGAGTTTAATTGGCCAAAGGAGGGCAGCATGCCTGTATTGACAGCCCCACCAAGACTGTACACATGGTGGGGGGGGGGGGAATTCCCCCCAAAATAATCCAAGTGATCTTACCAGAAAACAGTGGGAGCATGTGCTGGGTATTCCAAAAAGTAGCAGTGTCCACTACAAACTGTTGCATGGAGGACTGCCAGCATCCTGAGCCAGAAATGAGGCATCCCCTCAAGCTGCTATTATACTTTCCCTATTCTCCCCCAGGAGGTGTTAATGGAGGAGAGAGGGGCAGGTGGAGGTATCTGTCACAATGTCATCTTTGAATGACAACTGGGCTCCTCCTGAGAAGTTTCTAAAGTGTTGAAGAAAGTGAGAACTCACTTATCTCCCAACCCAACACCCACCCTCCCCCCAGTCAAACCTGGCTGGGCTGTTTTTTATGTTGTTGCTTCTGTTGTTGTTCACACCTTCCTGTGGGATTATTTCAAATTCCTATTTCCTGATGACCCAACATCCTTCTGCAATCAACTGGCAGGGAGTGAAGCCTGCCAAAGCCTCAGGTAGTAGCCCTAGCCTGGCACCATTTTCAGCAACATCCTGTGTTCACAACTTTTCAGTTCAGGTCCAAATGTCAATATTGGCTTGTGAAAATTTCCATGGCCTCCTGCTAGGCTACTCTTGACATATCCCAGTTCATAGGCACAGAGATGTTGGCTTCTTAATGCTGGGCCCAGTCCCCACCCTGTGCTTTTTGTGCCATCATTATCTTACACAGGACACCTTTAATGTTGGTAATGAGCTCTGACTTCAGAAGCATCCCAACAATCCCTTTTGGGTGGTGGAGCATATCTTAGGAACCTAGAGAGGTTAGGGAACCCTATTATAGTCATATGGTGTGATTGCGGCAGAAATAGTACTGGAAACCAAAGCTTTTGGCCCATGGTCCCAGACTTCTTCATTAATAAGTCTGCCCAATCAGGCCAGTGAAGAGGCTTATAATTCTGCTACAGTACACCCAGAGAGCCCACTATTCTACAGTTAGAACAAAGCTCTGAATTTTCTGTAGAAGTAATTGGTTCAGAATTTCCCCTCAACAGCACTTACTATGTTGTCAGGCTCTGGGCTAATCACTTTACATACATTACTTACAATTTTTATATTATTTTTAATATTTAAACTACCTTAGGATTTATCATTAGCCTCATTTCACAGAGGGCAAAACTGAGGCTTGAAGAGGGTAAGTAATTTATCTCAAGTTCATAGTAAGTGGTAGAACCAAGATTCAGACCCAGCATAGTAGCTCCAGAGCCCCTATGTTCACTGCACTTAAATTCATAGCTATCTCCCATAGGTGTTTTCTCTCCTCCTATAACCACCACCATGCACACACACCACCCTCTCCCTAAAGACCTATTTAGGGATTCCTTATCCTTTGTTTTATTAAAGTATAATTTTTATACCATAAAATTTACCCATTATAAGGGTATAGTTTGATTTTTAGTAAATTTATACAGTTGTACAATAATATAATTATCATGATAATCCAATTTTAGAATAATTCCAACCCACCAAAAAATTTCCTTCTACCCTTATGCATTCAATCTCCATTCCCATCCCTACTGCATTGATCTGCTTTCTGTCTCTATACTTTTGCCTTTTCTAGAAATTTCTTATAAATGATATCAAACAACACATCTTTTGTGTCTGACTTTTTTTACTTAGCATCATCTGTTTTGTTACATGTATGAGTAGTTCATTCCTTTTTATTGCCACGTGGTAGTCCATTGTATGGATATACCATAATTTATCTATGTGTATACCATTTAATAGGCATTTGGATTATTTCCACTTTGGGGCTGTTATGAATAATATGGCTATGAACATTTGCACATAAGTCTTTGTGTGCATATATATGTTCATTTCTCTTGGTAAATACTTAGGAGTGGAATTGCTGGGTCATGTGGTAAATGTACATTTAACATTTTGAGAAACTGTCAAACTGTTATCTAAATTAGCTGTACCATTTTATGGTTCTATTAATAATTTCTCCACATCCTTGCTAACACTTAATATTGTCTGTCTTTTATTATAGCCATTGTAATGGTGGGTAGTAGTAGTTCATTATAGCTTTAATTTGCATTTCTCTAATGAGTAATGATGTTAAGCATCTCTTCATATGCTTATTGATCATATGTCTGCTTTGGTACAATCTGTGTTCAAATCTTGCTCATTTTTTTAAATCAATCTGTTTGTCTTCTTACTGAGTTGTAAGAGTTCTTTATATATTTTGGATACAAATCCTTATAACTTTATCAGTTATATGATTTGCAAATATTTTCTCCTAGTCTGTGGCTTGCCTTTTCATTTTCTCAGTGGTATTTTCTGAAAAGCAAAAGTTTTAAATTTTGATAAAGTTAAATTTATCAATATTTTTCTTTTAAGGATCATGGTTTTGTGTCATATCTAAGGAATCTTTGCCTAATCATGTTCACAAAGGCTTTCTCCTATGTTTTCTTCTAGGAGTTTTATAGTTTTGGCTCTTATAATTAGGTCTATGATTCAGTTTTAGTTAATTTTTGCATATGGTTGATGTGAGGTAAGTATACAAATTAATTTTTTTGCATAGGGGTATTCATTATTCCAGTATTATTTATTGAAGACTATTGAATTACTTTGGCACCTTTATCAAAAATCAATTGACCATAAACGTAAGAGTTTATTTCTGGAGTTATTCTGTCCCATTGATTGGTATGCCTATCTTTTAGTCAATGCCACACTCTCTTGATTACTATAGCTTTATAAAAAATCATCCAACCTTATTTTTTTCAAAATTGTTTTGATTTCTCTAAGTCCTTTGCATTTTTGAATAAATTTTAGGATCAGCCTGTCAAGTCCTACAAAAAAAACCTACTAGGATTTTGATATGGGTTGAGTTGAAACTATAGATAAATTTGGGGACAACTGCTAATGATTCTAATGATTTTGAATCTTCCAATCCATGAATATGGTATATCTCTTCAATTGTTTAGATCTTCTTTAATTTCTCTGACCAGTGTTTTGAGGTTTCCAGTGTATAGGTCTTACCTTTCTTTTGTTAAAATTATTCCTAAGTATTTTATTCTTTTATATGTTATTATGAGTAGAATTGTTTTCTTAATTTTATTTTTGGATTGTTTGTTAATATTGTATCCTGCAACCATTCTAAGTGTGCTTATTGGTTCTAGATTTTGTAGATTCCTTAGGCTTTTCTGCATACAAAATCATGTCACCTATAAATAAAGACAGCTTTACATCTTCCCCCTCCAACCTGCATGTCTTTAATGTCTTTTTCTTGCCCTGTTGCACTGGTTAGGATCTCCTATATAAAACTGAATAGAAGTGGTGAGAACAAACATTTTTGTCTTTGTCACCCTGTCCTTTGAAAGATCCTGGATGCTTTGTTTTCGAAGAGAATCCTGATGCCTCTTGCAGAAAAGGAAGAAGAAAAGCCTTTCTGCTTCCTTAGGGTGTCCCCTCAGCATCTCCTCCTGCCTTTTTGCCTAAAAGATATATGAAACTCCTACAACACTCATATCTCTCTCTCAGAGGCCCCTCTAGAGTAACTTCATCCTCTCAGCACCAGAGTTTTAGTACCTCAGAGGAATAGTGCTAGTTTTTTGGCCCCCTTCTATGGGTATTCAGTGAGAGGGAAGTGAAAATGAACTAGTGTTTGGAGCTCTGAGGAAAGATCTCCCTAAACCCCAAAAGGAGCCGAAGATGAGTCTCAGAAGACCCTGACAAGCTGAGACCCTCCTAGGCACCGCAAGGTCCTGCAGTGAGCCCCTTTCTACATTCCAGCAGCCTGTGCTCTGTTCTCTTCCATGTTCTTCAGAGTACCTAGTAAACTCCAAACAGGATAACCCCTTTAAAGCCCCTTAAACCCACCATGCTCATCCCAGGTTCTTGCTTATGCTGCCCTTTCCTTCGTGGAATGCCTTCCCACTTTCCTCTGCTTGACCATATCCTGCCCATCACTTAGCACCTAACTAGAGTTCAATGGTCCTAAATGTGTCCTTCCTCTTCCACAAAACTTTTCTTGGTCACTCTGGCCCCCAGAGGTCTCTCCGCTTCTCCACAGCTGTACTCTGACTGCTGCCCAATTTAGCACATGATCACAGCAGATTTGTACAGTTTAATTAGTATAGATTTTCCCTGGCCACTTGGATGTAAGAAACTTCACATTTATGCTAAAGTATGATCTCTGGCGTGGCCTCAGCCACCACTACTGATGAGAAATTCAGTACCAGCCACTAACAGGGATGCCGCCTCCTTTCTGAGATTCCAGTAGTGGCTGTTGGGCGGGTCTTCAGTGCACCCTATCACTGTTACGTTATTCACTATCTATGCCCCAAAGCCCGTTAGGCAAGCAATGGGAGCCAAATTCAGCTGCCATGACGAGCACAATGCAGCCTCCCAGTAAATCTCTGTTGACAAATTGACGGTGGGGTGCCCTGGGTTCCCTGCTACTACCCCTTGACTTGTTCTCTGAGCAACCCGTCAGTACAGAACAATTTCTCGGGCTCCTTGACATCTCGCAGTACCCTGCAGTGGCCACCCCGGATTGGCTAGCCTTGCCCCACGTGATCACGGGAGCGGGCGGAGCCAGCCCTATGAGGGAAGGGGGATGGGAAGATTGCTGGAGCTGGTGGACTGTGAGGCCTGGAGGGGCAGTCAGGACCTCCCACGCCCTCTCCTCCACTTCTGGAGGCGGCCCTGGGGCCTTGGGCAACCCCATCCACAACCCCAGAGGCCATAATTGTCATGCCCTTTCTGCCTGGAGAGTGCATGCCTGCCACGCCGCTTTGCCAGCGTTTCCATTGCACGCGGAGGACCCTGAATTACAAAAGTCGCTTTTCTCCAGTCAATTCAAGCCGGTCTGGCGCGAGTCCCTCATTCTCCTTTGTCAGCGAGGCAAAGACTCAGTTGTTCACCCAGTTTTGTGTGTTAGTGAGGCAGCCCCTTTCCTGCCCTTCCTCTCTCCCTGAGAAGCCCCAAATGTGCCTTTCTCTTGACCCTGCTCTGAAGTGCCTGGAAAATCTGCTTCAGGCACAGATCCCGGGTAGTTGGCCTCTCCTCATTTCCATCTTTAGCTTGGGGCCTCTTTGGTATTGGTGGGAAAAGGGCCAGGGAGGGAGGAGTAGGTCTGAACAGTTGGCAGCTCCTTGATGGGGCGTTATTTAATTTCTGGGCAAGAATGACCACAATAGTACCCCTGGGAGGTCTCTACAGCCCCAGGCACGATGTGTGGCAGATACTATCCAGTACAGGCCTCATGCAGGAGGGCAGGATGCCATCTGGTTGCCTCCCTGGGTGCTCAACATAAGAGCTGTCAGAGGAGAGTGCCCTGTGGGTCCCTGATAAATGGAAATGTCTTTTTCCGGTTTTTAAACCCTAGTGTCTTTTTAGGGAGGCTCCTCTTAGATCTAGTTCCTTCCTGCCTAGGTACCTCCGCCTTTCAGTTCATCAACTCAGCAACCTCCTCCATCCACTTCCATGAATTCCCCTGGATTATTTGCTGCAAAACAGTGTGAAATTGACTTCTGACTAGAAGCCTCTCTCTTCTAACCCTCTCTAGATCAGTTCCTCAGATTTTTTTCAGCACCCTCATGTTCTGTTTGATTCCTTTTGCATGTGTTTAGCCCAGGCTTTGAAAGGATCTGAAATCTAATCCTTTAATTTTAAATTCCCTAAAGCCAGAGAGTGCATCTTTCCCCACCCTGCACAGTGCTTACTGTGCTTGGCCCACAGTATATTGACCAACTCCCACAAAGCCTCACATATACCACACAACTAAAGTCCAAGATGCCTGAAGGAAAAACTCAAGAATGGCTCTTTGGACCAGGAAGAGCTGCTACCCTCCCAATTCCCCCTAAATGAGAACTGCGAGGTCCCCTGATGCCTTCTCTTGCACGTAGACTGAGGTGTGTTCATTGAGGTTAGCAGGTTGATTTTCTGTTTGTACTCCCTTTATCCAAAGAAAAGTTTGGTGGAAAAGGCAGATGGAAATTTCTGAAGGGGGGCTATTTCAGAGCAGGTTTTTCCAAACTCTGAGGCACACCATATAGGTGACTAGGGCCCCAGAGTCTGTAATTTTAAAAAAACAACCCAGATGATGCTGCTATTAGTTCCTTTTGAAAGCCAGTGGTAGATCTTTGCTACTGGTCCTCAGGCGAACATCATCAGCCTCACCTGGGAGTTTTCAAGAAATGCAGAATTTCAGACCCCACCCAGACCTCCTGAATCAGAATCTGCATTTTAATAAGATCTCCAGGTGATTGTTATATGCACCAAAGTGTCAGAACCCCTGCTCTATTAATGACTGCCCTGGGACACAAGTCTAGGTTGCCCAAGTTTAAGCTTGTATCCCAGGGCAGTGATGGGGCACTAGGGAGAGGTAGAAAGGAAGTCTGAGCAGGCACAGCTCTGAGGTCCTCTCCATCCCAAACTGAGCCGTGGTTTAAGAATATGATCTCAAGAGCCTGTTTTTTCTGTCCTCAGCTTTCACAGTAGGCAACTGTCTAATAATTGAACTGTTTTGCTTGCTAGTTGTGTTTGTTATTATTATATTCAGTAATGGCTATTGGAAGGGGGCAGGGTGTGTCTGGGAGAGCAGGAGTGTTAATGAGCCTATGGCGCTGGTCTAAGGGGGAGAACCCTGTACCTGTCACAGCCCTGTGCCTTTATACCTTGTTCACCCACAAACCCACCTCCTGCTGTAGAGGCCTCTTCCATCAGTAACCTTAGTTACTATGAATATTCTCTTCCTACATCCTGTTTCTGCTTTTTCTAGTTCTTGACTTTTTGACTTTGAATCCTGTTCCAGAGCCTTAGCTTGCTCCCTGGCCTCTAATGTGGCTCTCCCATGAGCTGTCAAACCTTCAATAGATAATTCTTTGAGCACCTTCTATGCACACCAGTAGGCACTGAAGAGTCAAAGTTAACCCAAGATGCAATCCCTGCCTTACAGGGTTTACAGCATTGTGTGGATGTCCATCATTCACTCAGCCCTCACTGCACGTCAGGGACTGCACTAAATGTTTCACTTATATAATCTCCCTTACTTTATAATTTTTTTTAGAGATGGTGTCTCACTATGTTGCCCAGGCTGTACTCAAATTCCTGGGTTCAAGTGATCCTCCCACCTCAGCCTGCCAAGTAGCTGGAATTAACAGGAGTACACCACTATGCCCAGCTTTAATTTCACTTAATTTCCCCATCATAACTGAGAAGTTGTCCCCACTTTATAGATGAATGACCCATGGTTCAAAGAGTTAAATAACTTCCCCAGGGTCACAGGTAATTAGTGGCACAGGCAGGATGTAAGCCTAAGTGTGATTGCCTCAAAAGCCTGTCTTAAACTGCTCTTAAAAGACTGTATTCTTCATCACTGTATCTCCAGTGCCCAGGACAGTGCCTGGTGTGTCACACAACCAACAATTGTGGAAGAAAGGAAGAATATTGTTCTGAACCAGCTATCAGTCTCCACCCTTCAACCACAGAGCCTCCTCAAACCCAGTCCTGAGGTTGCTTGGCGCTTCTGGGCAGCCCTGTCTTCCTGCCCCACTGCCCCCAAGCCCTGTGTCTGGTGCCCTTCCTAATTTACCCCTGCCTCTCAGGAGCAGCCAGCCAGACCAAGAAACCTCTCTCCGTCTTGTCTAAGTATAATACATATGGAGTTAACCTAAGCTTTCTACCTAGAAAACACACACAGGCGCACAAAATTATTATTCTGAAGCTTTGTAATTTACACAGCAGATAATAAAAATGTTGAAGGAATTTAAGTAGATGGATGTGGCACAACCTCAGATTTTCTGTTGTTTTATAGACTGTCACACTATGCCAGCTGCCTCCCCTGATGCCTGCGAAGTGAGAACTGGTGCCTGCCCTTCTTCCAAGCCACCTCATGCTGTCTCCTCAGCATAGATACAGAATTTTCCCTTTCCTAATCCTTTTAAGGGAAAAAGCATAATATAGGCCATAGAGACTGATTCAAGTTTCCTGTAGTGCATATGAGAGTTTGATTATATTGCTAATTTATTGATTATAATGTGGCATTTCTCTTTTCTTTGACCTAGAAGGCAGTGGGAAAAAGTCCTGGAGGATAAAATGTATTGAAACTGGCGGGACACGGTGGCTCACACCTGTAATCTTAGCACTCTGGGAGGCCAAGGCAGGAGGCTCTCTTGAGGTCAGGAGTTCGAGACCAGCCTGAACAAGAGCAAGACCCCATCTCTAC
>VBSM01000529.1:69142595-69167077 GCA_008086735.1 Cheirogaleus medius
CCCAAGTAGCTGGGACTACAGGCACATGCCACCATGCCCAGCTAATTTTTCTATTTTTTATGGAGATGTTGTTCAGGCTGGTCTTGAACTGCTGGCCTCAAGCAATCCTCCCACCTCAGCCTCCCAGAATGCTAGGATTATAGGCATTAGCCACTGTACTTGGCCTTAATGCTGTCTAAACAACTTAAATTAGAATCCTTCACTCGTTAGTCCTTTCAGAAAGCTTTCTTAGGACTGCAAAATATAGGGCAGGGATTAATCCCATTTTATAGACCAGTAAACTGAGATGGAAGGTGAGTGAGGGGATTGGAGTCATACTAACGGTTAATCCAGAAATGATGTAGGACACAGACTAGATTTTGACACGCTTTACTATTTCCACTATGCCACAAACTGTCTCCTGAATTTAACATTTTGATCCTCTATATTATAAAAAGACTCAAATAAAATATATCTATATATGTTTTATTATTTCATGGTTTTTGGAGGCTACTCTATCAGTGTTACTATTTTTCAGGCATTCACAATGGGAAGTTTGAATGTTAAAGTTGGAGAGGTTGTGGTTAATATCTTGAATTTTAGAGCCAGAACCTGTCAGTACTTGGGCAAGGTAATTAACCTCAGTTTCCTGGCCTGTGGATAGAAATTACTAATACATCTTCCATTCGTCCATGTTGTAAGGAATTAAATGAGACGATGTGTGGTAAGTAGTTGGCAGAGTGCCTGGCACATACTAAGCACTTAATAAATAGTTGTTGTAATTGTTACAAAAACTATTATTATGTGAGTTCTTCAGTTTCCTTGAGGAGTCCTCCTTGTCTTGTGACCAGCAATGTTTGTCTTTGTAGGGCCCAGTTCCATGTAGTTTTTGTTTGTTTTTTTCTTGACCTATTTTCTGGCTATATCTTCTAGCTTCAGGATTACAACCACATCCCTTTAGTTATTAACTCATTTCAGACATGATGTTCAAGCAGATTAGATTGTCTGAAGACAATATTAGGTCATGGAACAGACCCCCACCCCCTACATGTTCTTATAATCTCTTGATAACTCAGTCTGAAATGCCCGTTCCTCAGGGTCCAGAGAGGTTAGGTCATGTACAGGAGGCCCAAGCCCAAGAATTCACATCCCTTTTGAGAGAGAAAACTTGCTTACTTTATCTTCTACAGCAATAATTGCATCTAGGGCATCAAATGATCTGAGACATATTGCAATAAAAGGTTTTTTTTTTTTTAAATGTATATGAATTCTATTAGATCAAAACTATTTACATCCCTGGGATTTTGTCAGGTCTAAAGAAGTAATTCTCTAGAAATAGACTTGTTCCTGTGTGACCAGAGAACTATTTATTAAATGCAGAATGACTGCGAGCAAACCTTGTCTCAAAGCTCAGAAAATTTGAGAAAATCTAATTTCAAAAGAGTTAAGATATTGATGCCAATTGGCACTGGTTTTTCTTTGATGCAGAATAATAAACATGGCCACCTCATAGTTCTCATTTGAGACACATCCCAAACTTGGCCATTCAGTATATTTACAAATCCTTTTCAAAGCTAAACAGTTGCTTTTTTCACTCCCGTTTGGATTCCTGTCATCAATTTATTCAATAAACATTTATGGAGTTCCTACTATGTGCTATACTGTTCAGTGTGATAGAGATATGGTGAACAAAGTGTTCTTTCCTCCATACTAGTGAAGGGAGATGGCCAATAATAAACAAAATTCATAAACAAGAAAACTATCAGATAGTGGGAAGCACCACACAGAGAATTAGAGTAGTGAAATTCAACAGAGAGTACCTGGTTGACTGCTTTATATCGAGCTGTCAGCCAAGCATTCTCAAGGAAGCAACATTTAAGCAGAGACACATTTAACATTTAAGCAGAAGAGCTTTCCTAGAAGGGGAAAATTCTAGGTCCCTAGGCCCTAGGAATTGAATAAACTTGACATTATCTCCCTGTTTTCCTCTATTCTACTTCATTTTTTTGTGAACTTCAGAGTCAAGAACTAGCTGATCCATTTTTATGATGGGAAAGTGATTCCTTCAACTAACCCATTACCACCTTCAGTCTTGTTAAAACTTTCTAAAGTGTGAATCAGAATTTTTTAGGAGAGTTCTACAATCTCTACTTTGATGAATACAACCACTATACCCAGTTGTTCAAGCAGAAACCTGGGGTTCATTCAAGACTTTGGCATTTGTTCAAGATATTTTGCTTGGTAAGCTGGCTATTTTTTTATATAGCTTTTATTTTCTAGCTGGAATAGAATCATTAAAAGTGGTTAACATACCTGACTTGGCCTAGATAGTTTCTTCTTTTCCTTCAGTATTAAATTTAAGATGTCCCCACCTTTAGTGAGTGTGTATTAGTTAGGGTAAGCAAGACTAGGTTATAACAAATAAGCCCCACACCGCAGTCCTCCTGTAGCTCTTCTCCAAGTGGTTACTCAAGGATACACATTCCTTTCATCTTATATTGCTGCCTTCTGGACTCAGAAGTCAACACAGAAAGGAAAGTGAGAACATGGACAACTGCACAATGAATTTTTTGGTCAGGCCTGAAAGTAACATACATCATTTCTGCTCTATCCTATTAGCTAGAATGCAGTCATATAGCTCCAACCTAATAGAGATTCCCAAGGGTGTGTGGGAAATGTAGTTTTCACATGCGCTTGGGAAGAGATGAATGACAAGAGATTTGGTGACCCCAAAGCTTTGTCTCTGCTACAGGGAAGGCCCCCTCACTCTACCCTTCTCTTCTTCAGTCTGGGTTAGGTTCCACTCTTCAGATGTAGCACAATTTGATTTATAGTAGGCACTAAACAAATGTTTCTTGGTTGGATAACAAGACAGATGGTTGGATTATAACCTAAGATCTTATAGCTAGTAAAAGAGTGAACTAGAATTAATCTGTATTGAATTGATTAACTAATTAGTAGCAAATTCCATATTAATTCATTGTATGCCCAAGAATTATAGGAAGAAATTTAAACCACACTATTAAAAAACAGACTAGATTGGGGATCCCTAGGAAATTCCTTTTATGATTTCAACATACAACCTTACTAGCCAAAGTCACTCCAACTCTCCTCCCCTCTGAGTCACTCTGGCAATCACTCTGTAGTTGTCTCAAATATTGGGAAATTATTCTGAAAGTAGCGTGGCCAGTTGATGGCATTGACTTTGGCTCCCCTCACCATCACTCTCAGTGTTGCCATAAGCCCATTTTTAAGGCCCTGAAGTTGGCTGCTCTTGAAATGAAATGTGAAAACCTGAGTTTGTGGGCCAGCTTGGTCCTCAGCCCAGTTTCCCAGCCAAGGAGCATGAACAATCCATATTTGTGGCACCCTGAGCCTGCAGTGACCTTCTGGGTCATCCAGGAAGAGGGAGCACACATTCTCTTAAATGACAGCAGAGGAAGAACCAACTCCTAGCTCAAGGACTAATGAATGGGCCCCTCTTTTCCCCTGGGACAGCCTCAGCAGGGTCCCAAGTAGGGCTTAACAGTTTCCTATCTTGAGCTTTATACATAGAGACTCAGCTATCTTATTTCTTAGCTAAAAATCAATCAGGCTGAAAAAAAAATTAGTCCTCAATGCTAATTACAGTTAGTTATTTGAGTATTTGATTAATGTATTTCTTAATACTAGTAGACAAGGACTGTGTCTCCTTTGTTTATCATTTTATTCCCTAGTACTTAGCAGAGTACATGCCAGAGATTAGGTACCAGGGAAATATTTATTAAATTCAGAATGACTGTGGGCAAACCTTGTCTCAAAGCTCAGGCTCTCATTTTGTTTTGTTTGAGCACCATTTTCCCCAAGTGTAATCATTTTCCCTTATTATTATAAACACAAAATATATATCAAATGACTTCTGCTTCTTGTTTTTGACTCAGTGAATCCCAGAACCATCAAGACAGAGGCTTGGGATCAGCTTCTTAACCAACTTTCAACTTGAAGCTGGTGGTGAAACCTCTTGTTTTCAAATTGTTTATGTATACCTGTATCCTGAGCGTAACCAGTAAGGCTGCTCCACAAACCCTGGGGGAAAATGCTGACACATTTAGGTTCTTCACACAAAACAAGTAGCTTAAATTCCCATGGAATTAACAGAATGTCTAGCATTTCTATCTTGGGGCTCCTTGTAATTTATCCAAAATCCCAGAGGCTTACATAATCCAAAAAGAAGTGTTGCTGACTTCCACATCCCAGGGGGAGAAATGTTGCTGATCACTATCATATGGCTATGGAAGGTGCTAAATTGAGCCTTCAGATGATGCTGGTCCAGGTCCTGATGATCTGCACAGGCTGTTGAAGGTCTGTTTTAGTCGGTTTTTGCTGCTATAACAAAACACCGGAGAATGGATAATTTATAAACAGAAATTTATGTCTCACAGTTCTGGAGACTGGAAGTCCAAGATCAATGTAGTGGCAGGTTCGGTGTCTGGTTCCAAGATGTTGCTTTGTCCTCCAAAGGGGAGGAACACTGTGTCCTCCCATGGCAGAAGAATGGAAGAGCAAATGGGCCTAAGCTATTTCCCTCAACTCTTTTAAAAGGCACTACTCCATTCATAAGGGCAGAGCTCCACTGACTGAATCATGTACCAAAAGGCCCTGCCTCCCAACACCATCACATGGGGATTAAGCTTCAACACATGAATTTTGGAGAGCACACATTTGAACCATAGCAAGGTCTCTGCAGGAAAATGATCCTCAACCTTGTATTCAGCTTGGCCAAGATCGCTTCTTGCTTAGGTTCCCAGAATTGCAGCTCTTAATACTAACTTTTAGTGTCTTATGTGACTTTCCCCAAAGAGCCAGTCATCCAGGGGGCTGCATCAGATAGTATCAGGCTGTCTAGCCCTACAGACCCAAACTTTTGTATACTTTTCCATCCCTTGGGACTGTTACTGGCAACTTTTCCCATTCTACCCTTGAAGCACAAAAGGTCCAAATTATTCCTCATTTCCAGCAAACAGGGCTTCCCACCCACTTCTTCAGATTGCTCACCCCCATGGTCTCTAGGGGGTCCCTATTTGCTTTCAGGAGAAGAGAGCTCCCTGCAGTGCCACAGGACAATCTACCCTCCCAGACACTTTGGTATCTGTCTTGGTAGAGAAGAGAAGCTGGAGGAGGAGATGGAGAAGAACAATGAGGAGAACACGATAATTGGAGCCAAATATCAGCAGGTCATTCTACTACACAGCTTTTCACACACTTACTATAGAGGCAAATGCCTTGTTTTTCTTGAGCAGAGGGCAAACTTCCTTCTCTAAACTGTACAAACTCAAAAATCTAGGTATGACTTACAGTCAGGAAGAAAACTGAGAGATCATCCTGTTTCATTGACTGGCTTCAAGGTGCTGGATCTTTCCTAGACACTGCAGTAAGTTAACTGAAATTTTTGTACAAAATCATATTTCAGGAGATGGGGCAGGCTTCTAGAATGGAGTAACATTGTGTTTGGGGAGCCAAATGTTTTCTTCTTAGAATTAGAGTTTTATTTTGGTGGGGTAGGATCAATAGTGAGAGGACCACTCACCCACGGACACCAGACATGCATGGCCTTAGGGAGAGATTGGGGCATGTATGGCCTTAGGGAGAGATTGGGGTGGGAACAGAGTGGTCACTGAGAGGCAAGGGAGGGAGTCTGACCTCTGGAAGACCCCCCCTCTGGTGGACCGGCTCTTGAGGCTGTCTTGGGACTCCTTTTCAGGGCCTATGGCATGTCCTCCAGGCCCTACAACCATGTCAATGATACCAACGGCACCTAATTGTTATTGTCAGCATGGGGCTGCCATAGATGGAGGACAGGTACTAACTCACAAGGCATGATCCAGAGCATTCCAACCATTAGTAGTAGGTTTGAAAGGGAAGCATCAAACCATGTGAAGGTGGGAGACGTTGTCACACATTGAGAATTCATGAGACTAAACTTGAAGATCAACAAAAATATTCAAAAAATTCACTATAATCTATGAGGCTGCTGTGAGAAGCAAATGAATTGAGTGAGGAAACCAAGTGTAGAGTCTTTAGGTGTCACCAAAATGGGCCTCTGATCGTGCCCCAAACCCTATGACATTGGAGCATGAGATGCTAGGGAGGATGCGAGGGAGAGTGATTGAGTTTCACAATTAAGAGCCTATGAGCAAAACCAACCTTCCTTCCCCCTGATATGTGCCTCATCACTGAGTCATGTTGGTGCCTTACCATGGTTTTTCTCTTGCACGGGTTTCTTCTGTAACAGTCATTTCTTTTTTCTTTCTTTCTTTCTTTCTTTCCCTTTTTTTCTTTTTCTTTTTCTTTTTTTTTTTTTTTTTGTGGTTCGAGGAGTTTAATAAAGGCTCTTTTTACAAAAGTGTGGGATGGGTTTAAAGAACCCAATAAGGGGTAGTGCAGAACCCCAGGGCACAAACAGAGGGAGCCATGCTCACCCTGGCATGAAAGGACAAGGAGAGGGTACAGGTACAGGACCCTGGAAAGGGTGGCTGTATGGAGAGAACTGGTGGGCCAGGAGTGTGGCCTTCCACAGAGGGATAGGAGCACTGGACTGGAAGAAATTCCTGGGGTTCCCTGTGGACCTCAGTTCCCCTCCTGCCCTCCTGGCAAGGTCGAGTCCAACCAGAAGCATGTAACAGTCATTTCAGAAGCTAAAAAACAAAATACAATACTGCTACCTGTTTCCTCTTTTAATTCTGGGTTTTAACAGACAGGCATAGAGCAGGAGCAACTAGCCTCCCTGAGGATTTGCAAAGGGGAATTTGACAGTGAAGGATCGGTCACCATTCTCCTTCAGTTTATTTAAATGTGACTCAATTCAATTCAGTTCCAGAGCAGGCACTGAGCATTTGAAGTGTGCAGACATTTAGTAGGCATAACTAGGGTGGACAAGGACAAGTAGGATGCTGCTACTGCCCAGGTGGAGCACATCATCCGACAGACACCACAAAGACATAGACAAATAACTACAATATGGAACGGTGGAGGGAGTGATACATTTTGTCCGGAGGAGTCAGGGAAGGCTGTAGAAGGCGATGTTTGAGCTGGGTCTGCAAGGATGAGTTGGCCTTTGGGCAAGACAAGAAAAGGGCAAGAAGCTGGGGGGAGGATGTACCAATATACAGATGCAGAGAAGTGCATGGGGGCTAATGAGAGCCGGGGAGGGTGGTGGCTGGGAGGAAGGTGGGGTAGACGTTAGACTGGTGATGTTAGAAAGCAGGCAGGTCCTGGGTGTGAAGGGGCTTGGATCCTTGTTTAGGACTTAGGCTTTAGGCAGAATTTCACTAGCACAGGCCAAACCTCTGGTGGCCTTGGAACGAAATGCAGAAGCAGTCCAGATCTCACAGGAGCCTGCTTTAGAATGGAAGTTATTTCTTTGAGGCCTTGCCACTGGTGCCAAAAATTCCCAGCATGCCACTCACTCCTCAGAAGCCTCTGGAAATATGTGTGTACATAACACATTAGTGAGCTGGCCCCTTCCTTTGTGCTCAATCACTCATACTTCTGTACCTCAAAGGTGGGCTCTGGACCCTAGGCTGCCTGAGTTCAAAGCCCAGCTCTGCCACTTGTAGCTGTGGAGTCTGAGGCAAGCTACTTAACCTCCAAGGCGGGGTGACAATGAGGCACCACAGTGTGAGGCACCACAGTACAGATGCTGGTGGCAGAGTGTAGAGAATGTGGGCACAAACCATTCCTTTGCCCTTGGGCACGGTGGTGTTATCACATATGCACTGGTTTTTATCCACGGTTCCTGCCTCATAACTCCCATAGCCCTTGTTACAGTCTTTTGTTATAATGTTGGGTGCTTTAGACCTCAGGAAACAGCATCTCTCTGACCTTCTCTTGCTCTCCTTTCACCTGTCCCAAGGCAGGACTCTAATCTTCCCCTCATTCCAGAAAGGGTCCCACCCTATACTCTGAAGGCTAATCATATTTCCAGGGTTGTCCATAGAAACCCAAGAGGACCAGGTTTGGAGAGCTTCTGCATAGCTGAACACCTGGAGATTCCTAGAGGGTGGAGCCCGGGGAGGGCATAGAAGCTCTGTGTCCCTTCCTCATACCTTGGCCCACACATCTCTTCATGTGTATCCTTCGTAATATCCTTTATAATAAACCGGAAAATGTTTGAGTCCTGTGAACCGCTCCAGTAAATTAATTGAACCCAAAAACGAGGTCATAGGAACCCCAACTTAAAGCAGGTTGGTCAAAAGTTCTGGAGGCCTGGGCTTGTGACTGGGTTTTGGTGGGGTGAGGTACAGTCTTGGGGACTGAGCCCTCATCCTGTGGGATCTGACACTATCTCCAGGTAGATAGTGTCGTAATTGAATTAGAGGACACTCAGCTGGTGTCTGCTGCTTAGTGTGTGTGGGAAAAATCCCCACATTTGGTCACAGAAGCTTTCTTCTGTGTTGATGGTGGTTGTGGTGTAAGAGCAGGGAACGTTTTCCACAAACAGCCGCCATTCTCTCTCATCACACCACTTCATAGCAGTGTTGACCAACAGAAATAGGAGAGCCATGGATGTAATTTAACATTTTTCTGGTAACCCAATTATAAAAAAGTAGAAAGAAACAGTTGAAATTAACTTTAATAAATACATTTTAACCAAATATATCCAAAATATTGTCATTCTAACATGTAATTAATATAAGAAGTTATTAGGGAGACATTTTACATCCTTTTTGGGGCACTAAGTCTTTAAAATCTGATGTGTTTTATTCTTATAACACACTTCACTTTTACTAGCCACATTTTGAATGGCCACGTGTGGCCAGTAGCTACCATATTCAATAGTACAGTGCTGGAACAATGGCCCAAAATGACTGGGCTGAAATAATAACAATAGCTAATATTTCTTGATTACCAGCTGAGAGACCTTAAACAAATTACTAAGCCTGTGCCCCTTTCCTCCTCTGTACAGGAGAAATAATAATAAAACCTAACATATTGTTGTGAGCATTAAATTGAGAGACATAGAGACATAGCTGAAGCCCTGAGCAAGATTATTATCCCTCTTTGCCTTTGCACATGTATTAATAGTTTCCTCAGCTTGGCATGTCCCATCTTCTCCACCTGCAAATCCTCATTCATTTTTTTTCCTAAATTTTAACTTTAAAAAAATATTTTTTATTGACATATAAATCACATGCTATAAAAACCACCCATTAAAATGTCCAACAAAGTGAGTATACCAATTCAGTGGTTTTGGTATACTCCCAGAGTTGTACAACCATCACTAGAGTCTTAAGTTTAGAATATTTTCATCACTCTCCATCTCTCTCCTTCCTTCCCAATCATAGGCACCACTCATCTTCTTTCTGTTTTTTTCTTTTATTATTGGTTTTGACACATAATAGTTGTACATATTTACAGGGTACAGTGTGATATTTTGATACATGTATACTATGTGTGGTGATCAAATCGGGGTAATTAGCATATGCATTGCCTAAAACACTTATCATTTCTTTGTGTTGGGAACATTCAAAATCTGCCTTCTAACTATTTGATAATATACAATAAATTGTTGTTAATTATACCCCCCCCCCCCGTAGTGCTATAGAACACTAGAACTTATTCCTTCTATCTGGCTGTACTTTTGTATTTATTGATCAACCTTTGGCTATCCCCCTCTTCCACTTATTTATTCTTTAAGATCTTGTTCGAGTGTCACCTCCTCCGTGCAGCCTATCCATCTTGCCTCTTAGGAAGCACCAGATGTTCCTAGCTCTGGACCAACTTATTAACTTTGTTCGGACCTCTGCAATGGTGCTTCTTACCTTGCTTTGTGATTGTCTCCCTACCTGTCCTCTGGGGTGAATCTGGAATGAATACAGATTTTTCCATTTTTTAGCATCTCTGAAATCACAGTGTATTTATATTACAATTAGAAATGTTGTTTTCTTTCTTGGTGAGACCAAAAAAAAATAATAATAATGGCACAATTGGAATATATGGCATAGATTTGATAAATTTTAGTATTTGCCTTTGTGTTCCCAGTAACTGGGCTCAGTAAATGCAATAAATGTGTCGAATGTACTGACAACACTAGTAAAAGTTTACTGCAATTACCACACATGTAAATTATTTGGCTGGCTGCCTCTGCTCTGCTCTGGATGGTGACCTTTCCAAGGTCAGAGACTGTGGGCTCTTTCATAGTAATGGGCTGGGCATCTCGTGAGAAGCCAAAATGTTATACCTGGTTTTTGAGTAAAATATGCCCTTTAGTTGCATGCAGTGAAAGAAATCTCACCCTCCTCACCACAGCGTGACTAGGCTTTAAAATTTCCCTCACCAAAATATCTGATTACTGCATCAGGAAGCAGAGCAGTCCAGCTAGTGTGCTGGGTTGAGAAATGTGCACTTGTGGGACCAGGGGAGAGAAAGCATTTCCCCTTGAAGCTGCTTGTTTCCTCAGAAACCCCACAGGGCCCCAAACAGATTATCTTTCAAAGGGCACATTACAAGGCAAGAAGGGCTTTTAAATTTCAAGAGTTTTAACAAAATTTTTTTTTATCTAGATGCTCTAATGTCAAATTGTGTTCTCTCCCCAATTTTTAAAATGACTTTAAAAAATAAAAACTCTCTTATCAAGAGAGCTCCAACTATGTAGCCCAGTACCAATCATTAGAGAGTTAAAAATAATAATAATGCTTAATTTTTAAAAAGGGGATGGAGGATAGGGAAATAGGGACTTTTTTTTTTTTTTTTTTTTTTTTTTAAATAAAGACAGGGTTTCATGATGTTACCCAGGCTAGTCTGGAACTCCTGGCCTGGCCTCAAGCGATCCTTTCTTGGCCTCTTAAAGTGCTGGAATTACATGCATGGCTACCATGCCTGGCCAGGACCTTCTAATGAATGGTGATCTCCAAGCTAGACCCTATCAGAAAGAAGGACTTTAAAAAGATCCAAGTATGAAGTGTCTGGAATATATAGAGAGTTCCTATAAGCAAATATTGACTTTCAAGTCTTGAGGTTATCTCAAAACCGTTGTTTGAAGGTACGCCTTGATTTTTCCTTGATGAGTGGATAGGAGTCCTTGCCCAGTGACAAAAGGACTCAGTCTATTTGGGAGCTCTACCCAATTAAATACCCGTACCGTTACCATCTTCCAAACTACCACCATCCCTCCTGAGGGGAAGTCATGTCTGTTCTATTCTTGACAAGCAGTACGAACACCTGACTTGAACTAAGGATGTGTGGTTTTACTACCCCATCACCGAAAGAAAACTTTGTTTTACCAATACAGTTAAAGTAAATTGCTCCCTGCCTTACCAAACTGTCAACCTGTCAGGCAGGCTCAGGATGTGGAGTCCCAGCGCTGAGCCTGGCTGGCCTGGGGCTGCAGGGGCTCCTGGGGCCACTGGCTCAACTAGGCCCCGCTGACAACTCCTGCATCCTGAATTTGAAAGGGAAATTAGTCACAAATTTTTTTAACTTCCTGCTTTCCTTTCTCTTCCTTCTCTCCTCAAATTCAGTTTAAACAAAATTATTCTGGCTGATGTGCCTAAAAAAATTATCAAGCAGAAGCCCCCCTCACCAGCTCCTCCTTACAGATACTCCCACTTTTCTCCTTTCTTCTCCTCCCATATCAGTGTGTGCCCTTGCCCAGCTTCTTTCTGGAGAAAGAAGTTTGAAGCTGTCCTAATTATGGCTACTAATGGGTTAGGCAGCTGAGAGCCATGTTGATGTGGTGTTATTCAGTACATGCCATTCCTCTCACTTGGCTCTAATAATAATTTGGGCTTCCATTCAGGAGGTACCCACAGTTCCATAGAGAAGAGAGACACCAACGGTTTCAATAGGGTAGGTCCGACAGCAGGGGTATGAACAGAGGCCTGTGACTGCAGGAACAGGAGCTCTTAACTCTGTCTACATCTAGCGACCAGTCCAGTGCTTGTCATGGACTCGCTGTCTGGCCCTGGGCAGCCCTTTCTGAACCAGCTCTCTTGGCCCATCCCTTTCCCCTTAGTTCACCTGAAACAAAGGTGGGATTCCCACCCTCCACCCTCCCCCTACAACACACATGCAAATAATTTTACTGGAACTAAGGAGGACTCTAAGGAGGGACAATATAAAAACACAGAAGCAGATGAGTTTACAGAGTCACAGATTTCTTATCTGACAGAACTTCCTAGGGAATCAGCTTCCTTCCCCCCACTGCACTCTCCATTAAAAAGACCCCATCCTTTGTGTACAATAAGATAAACACATTTCCAAAGGGGATGGGCCCCTCTCTTCTAGAGATATTTCTCTACCTTCATCCTGTTCCACCCTCTCAGCCAAGGCTCTGAGACTAATTTAAGGAGAACACGATCAACATTAATTCTATACGTCTTTTTTCAAAAACTTTCTATAAACCCAAACTGAGAAACATAACAACAAAATAACTGACTTATAATCATCAAATATATCAAGATCATGAAAGTCAAGGAAAGAGATAAGAACTGTTTCAAAACAACAGAGACTAAAGAGATGTGACACTAACATGCAACGCATGAATCTAAACTGGATCCTTTTGCTTTAAAGTACATTACTGGTGAAGGTTGAATGGCGTCCAAGGATTAGAAGGTAGTATTGTACCAGTGTTAATTTCCTGATTTTGATAGCTGTTTTGTGGCTATGTGGGCAAATATCATTGTTTATAGGAAATACACACTCAAGTATCCACTGGTGATGGGACATCATGTCAGCAACTTACTCTCAAATGGTGCAAGAAAAATGTGTTCTTTTGTACCATAGTTGCAACTTTTCTTTAAATCTGAGATTGTTAAAATACTATGCAACTACCATGTATCCAACAATCCCATTTTCAGGAATTTAATCCAAACAAATAATGTTGAAAAAAAAAAAGTACAAGGCTATTATTATTTTTGCCAACAAAGATAAAACAACTAAATGCCCATCATTAAGGGATTGGTTGAATAAACCATTATACATACACACTCTAACAAGGAATAAGAAATATCCCTATATACCACTATGGAGTGATCTCCAGGATATAATACCCCCCAAAAGTAGAGAAAATTGTATATACATATCTGAGAAAAGAAAATGTGTGTGTGTGTGTAGCATTTTAAAAACAAGCAATAAAAGAATAAGTCATACAATTTTAAAATAAATAATAACATCTAAGAGATAGGAGGAAACAGAGTGGAGGAAATATGAGTAGAAGCTAAACTACTTTAAATACACTTTGGTAGATTTGACTTTGGAGCTATGTAAATATTTTATTTAATTACCAAAAAATTACATTTAAAAAAAATAAAATGAAACAGATCATTCTAAATGTGAATACAGTTTGGGTAACCACACCAAAAGAAAATATTCCATGAGACTTAAAACTTTAACTTGACTACAGGTCCCAAGGGGGATATATCCTAGGGGCAATAAGATCTACAAAAACAAAAACCACTTAAACTCTTTTTAGGAATTATGTTATTGGTGAAAATGTTGGTAGTTTTTGAGATGTGTGTGTGTGTGTGTGTGTGTGTGTGTGAGACAGAGAGAGAGAGAGAAAAACAAAGCAAATACAGAAATATGTGATAATCTATCATTCCCAGTGTCTCTGAAAACTAAGATTTTCAACTTTGAGAAAAAGGAGGAAGCAAAATGCCTGTAATCCTGAATTTGAATTGGAAGTATCAATATGAACTCAAGATTTATTTTATCTTTAATAAAGGTATTTCCTAGCTCTATCTACTAAAAGGGCCTAGAAACAATGACTAACAGAGTTAGCACAGAGCACTCACAATGCCCAGAGTGAGCTCCAGAAATACCAGTTCCCTCTAAAAGGAACAAGGACTCCTTGGAAAAAGGTTGATTCCACATTTAGAGCAGGAAATGTACAAGATGTGCCTGGAACATCTTGTCATGGTAGATAGAAAGAAAGTTATCAAAGACTACTAGAACTACATCAAAGGATTAAACAGTAAACTTTAAGAGATTCCCACTGGTCAAAGAGGAGGCAATGAGCATCAATAACAACAGCAACTTCAATAGATTAAAATGCATCAAATATATTGAACTCATAAAAATGAGTTAATTATAATTCTAAAACATAATAATTGGCCACTCGTGAAGGTGGCTGGTAAATCAATTTTTTTTTGATTACTGGTAAGATAAAAAAATTAAGCATTTATCCTATCTTTCTTAAGTGAAGGATTGAGTAGCAGATGAGAAGAAGTTTCTTTTCTCTTTATAGAAGTATTACAGCTAGAAATGAAAAACTAATGGTAGAATTGGAATATCATCGTCATCATTTTGCAACTTCCAATGAATTAATGGATCTAGGAATTGATCATCAATAGCTCCTAGTATCACAAAAAGGAGAGAAACCAAATATTACATACTTCCTGATGGAAGAATACACCACCACCTATGAAGTGATCTTACCAAAAAAATGTAAAGCATCAAAACTGAAGCTTATCAAGCCCAAGATCCAACTACTAATTTACAGAAAAGGCAGAGGACAAAGCAACACATAAAATGACACATCAGAGATGCAGTCAGAAAACTCCAGACTATGAGAAACTCTACAAGGCCAACAATCCAGTTTCTTCAAGGGTAAAGAGAAAGAAAGAGAGAGAGATAGAAACCTATATATCAAAAGAAACATAATGACACATAGCAACCAATCTCAATGTGTGGGCCTTATTTGGATCATGAATCAAATGTGGAAACTTTTTAAAAAATTATGACATTTTATGACACAATTTAAAATTTGAACAGTGGCTAGATATTTGATGATATTAAGGGTTTGTTATTTTTTTTAAATGAGATAACATTATTGTAACTATGTTTGAAAAAAAAAGAGTCCTCTCAGAAAATTAATACAGAACTGTTTACAGAGGAAATTATAGAATGTCTGGAATTTGCTTCAAAATAATGCAGATGGGGTGGAGGAAGTGAGTGGGGGTATATATAGAACAATATTGGCCATCAGTTCATAGCTGTTGAAGCTGAATGATAAGTACCTTTTAGATGCTTGAAATCTTTCTTAAAATATTGTCTACCTTTGTACATACTTGGAATTTTCCATAATAAAAAGTGAAAAAATAATATCTACTATGTACCAGGGACTAGGCTGGCATTGACACACCTAAGCCATGAATTGGCATCACAGAAAAACACAGTCAGAACGTCTCCTTTATGACTTACACATGTGGGAAGGGAGAAGCATTTGGTGGCAACGCCCTTAACTCTCCCCTGACTTGATGAGATGAATATGCAGTTTCCTTTGCCAAATTGGAAATTGAGAGCAGAATGCAACCAGCTCCTCCACGGAGCTCGTGGAAGGCCGGAACCATTACTCAGGGTCCAGCTGTACAGCATTCTCATCCACCCAGAAACACATGCAGATATCTACGAGATCAAAATACGGCCACATGTGGGTTTTAACAAAGAACAGTCAGACAAAAGCCCCACAGACACGCCTGACCTCTCCCTTGGCCTCTGGGCCTTCCATGGAAATGTGAACTTTTCTTTGACCCTCACATGACACACTATGGCCCTTAACAACAGTCCTATAGAGAGCGGGCAGTGCCCTTTGGCTGCATCAAGGGCAGGGGGCCTGATGCTCTAAATTGCTGGCATTCACACCACAATGTCCTCTTATTTCTGGACCCCACCCTATTTGCACATTAGATTCGTGGTGCTTGAGGGTAGAAACATAAATTCAGTTGGACACTCCTCGGCCCAGAGTGGTGACCTTTATTGTACATGCCTGGGATGTTTTCCCAAGTAAGCCAAGAGAAAATGGCTTCATCGGAGACATGTGGTGACTGGGTCTGGGCACAGGTCTCCCTGGCTTGCACTCGACTGGTATTTGGCTTGCAGTGAGGGAATGTTTCTGTGGGGACCCTATGTGGCTATCCAATCATTCATTTATTCAAGTACATACTGAGCCTCAGCATTAGAAGCTCTGGGAGATAAAAAGCAGAAAAAGACAAAGTCTTTGCCTTGAAAAGCTCTCAGGCAGGTGGGGGAGGTGAAAGACAGGCAGGTGAAAGACATGTTCAATTTAGGGCCAGGTGTGATCAGACCATGACTGAATAGTCTAGAAGAGGGAGAGACAATTTCTAACTACAGTAAAGTTGCAGAAGGTGAAGTGTGAAGCAGATCTTAAAAGATGAATACAATTTTCAATCTCAATAGTCAAGAGATCGAGGGAGGTGGGCTGTGTGGCAGTGGGGGTGCAAGGAGAACAGAGAAGAATTCCAGGTAGAGGAAATGTTTTGGACAAACTCATGCAAATAGGATTTTATAAAGTCTTCTGCAAGTACAATGAGTAAAACCACTGGGGCTGTTTGCTAACCTCTTGATTCTCTTTCCAATCTCATGTTGGATCAATTATCTCACCAACTTCCTGGTGAACAATGGAAGATCCTCATGCTTTAGTTTTTATGAACCTTAGCACTATTGACGTTTTGGGCCAGAATAATTATTTTTGGTGGTGGGCTGTCCTATGTATTAGTAGGATATTTACCAGCATCCCTGGCATCTACCCTCTAGATGCAGTAGCACCTGATCCCTAGTTGTAACAACCAAAAAATGTCTCTAGACATTTCCAAATGTTTAAGGGGAGGCAAAATTGTCCCCAGTTGAAAACCACTATACTATATAAAGAAACTAAAATTATATTAAAAGCTTACATTTATTGGGTGTTTATTATGTGTTGGCTCTGTATTAAGCATTTTCACATATTAACCTTTTTAGTTTTCACATAACTGGATGAAGTATAGTATAAGTATAATATAATTATTACTCACGTTTGACAGATGAAGAAATTATTCACACTTGACAGAAATGTTTATCAATTTACCCAAATACACACTCCTTGTGAGTAGCAGATTCAGGATCTGACCCAAGCACTTTAACACAGGCACCCACCCTCCTAGCAACCAAGCTCTATCTTACTATCCCCCGGACTCTCCAGGCCTCTCTCACCTGGAGGTGTCAACCAAATGGTGTGGCTACCAACAACAGCTTAATGGCTGGAAGCCAGATCCAGCAGGTCCCTGGGATGGAGCACACATTGCCCAGGGTAGCTATGGGAGACCACTGACATGTGGTCTTTTTTTTTTATTTTTGAGATCGTCTCACTCCATCGCCAGGGCAAGGGTGCCGTGGCATCAGCCTAGCTCACAGCAACCTCAAACTCTTGGGCTCAAGTGATCCTTCTGCCTCAGCCTCCTGAGTAGCTGGGAATACAGGCACACACACAATGATGCCTGGCTAATTTTTTCTATTTTTAGTAGATATGGGGGTCTCGCTCTTGTTCAGGCTGGTCTTGAACTCCTGAGCTCAAGCAATCCTCCTACCTTGGCCTCCCAGAGTGCTAGGATTACAGGCATGAGCCACCGCATCCAGCCTGCCATGTGGTCTTTACTCTCCTCCCTGCCACTCCCTGGAGGACCACGTGGCTCACCTATATTCCACATTGATGATATCATTTCTGGAACATCTTCAACCCCTATTAATGTCCCATGACCATACCCTCTGGATATCATGTTGACCTCTTTTTGATGGAGTACTAGTCACCCTTTGACTTCAACATGGCGGTAGGGGAAATGTACCCAGAAGGGATACAGACCATGAAGCTTGGTCCCAGAGTTCACAGAGCTTTATGCTTACCTACCCAACATCAGTTCCCCTTCCCTTAGTAACCGTGCTGATGTCATTCAGGTATCCACCCCACCCAATGAGGTCTTGATTTTAGGCATTTTAGAGGTAAATATTCTGAAAACATTCACATAAAAACCTGAGTTCCGATCTTGGTTCCATTATGTACTAAATGTGCAAACTTGCACAAATTAATTGCCACTTTGTCCCTCAATTTCCTCATCTGTATAACAATATAAGAAAAATACTACCATGCAGAATTATTGTATGGATTAGAAATAATATATTCTGCAAAGTGTTTTTTAGTCTTATTATTCTTATGATCAGACTCTTATCTCTTATGAGGATTTATTTGTCACGTTGCTTCTTGGCGTTATTTATAGACAGCTGAGAGCAAATGGAATGTAGAGAACAAAACTTTGATGGCAAATGAAGCTGGGGAAGGGTGCAGAACACAAATGCTGGGGAGCAGCCCAAGGTCTGGGGATATCAAAACACTGGAGGTACTAAAAAGGCACCTGGACTTTCCTGCTTTGACATTTCTGAAGATACAGTGCCATGATTGTATCTTAGATATTTTTAGCTTTGGGACCAAGTACTGGAGAGACACTTCAGGGCAGGGTAGACTTTTTAGGTTCCCTTAGGTCTTGTCATGCATACTCCACTGGCAAAACATCCTGGAAGCCCACTCTGGTGCACTCAGCACCCACGAGCCCACAGGAGAATGGCTCCCAGCTATCTGATAGGCCCAACCATGATGTACCGTGCTTCCCCGAAAATAAGACCTACCCATAAAATAAGCCCTAGCAGGATTTCTAAGCATTTGCGCAATATAAGCCCCACCCCGAAAATAAGACCTAGTGATGGGCGTGGCTACGCAGCGGATCTACACAACCCATGCATTTCGTGGTGGAGCAGTAAAGAAGATGAGCAGCCCTTCTCATCTGCCCCATGAGAGCTCTATTGCTCGACATGAGAGACTGGGGCCAGTGGTTCTAAAGAAAATAGAGTCGCAAGAAATTCAGGATGGAATTCGGGGTTTGGAGAATTATGATGATGTTTCAGAAGAAGACGACTTAACTATATTTGAATAAATGTAGATTGTTGTACCGTACTTAAAAAAAATAACACATCCCCTGAAAATAAGCCCTAGGGTGTCTTCTTGAGGAAAAATAAATATAAGACCCTGTCTTATTTTTGGAGAAATACAGTATTTCAATTCTGGGTTATTAATTTGGCTCCCAATAAATGAACTTCACTGGGTTAGTTTTCAGTGTGTTGTGAGCCAAGACCCATCCAAAGTGGTCTCTCAGTCAACCCTCCCATTGCTGTATGCCAATTCCTGAAATACTGTTTCACTTATTTCCTACTGGTCTGTGTCCATCAGAAACTCAGATGATATAACTCATTTCTGAGTATTTTCTTCTTAAAACCTGCAGAAACTCTTGTGAACCATTCTCCAAATTATCCAAATAACAATGTCTACCATTTAGTGGCCACTTAATCTATAGATTTATTAATAAATCCTTATACTGCCCTTCCAAGGTTCTTGTCCCCATTATACACCTGAGGAAGGAAACAGAAGCTCAGTCAGAGAGGTTAAGTGACTTGCCCAAGGTCTCCTGCCTGCCTTCTTAGGTGAGCAGGCCAGGGTCAGGGTTCTTTTTGATGATGCAAAGCTGTTTCCTTCTATTATTCCATTGATGAGTGTGTATGTGTGTGTGTGAGTGTGAGTGTGTGTGTGAGTGTGTGTGTGTGAGTGTGAGTGTGTGTGTGAGTGTGAGTGGGGTGTCGTCTGGGCCTAGGACAGCTGGCAGGACCCTCCTTCACCTTATACATGCTGGTGGACCCAGCAATGACTGAACGAGCAAACTCAGAGGGTAGGAAAGGGGAGTAGACCACTCAGGAAGGAGAGCCGCAGGAAGGAAGGAAGGAAAGCGAGAAGGGAAGGAGCGAAGGAAGCTGCTTTCTCCTGCCTTGGTAATAGTGACTCAGAGGGATCTTTCCAGTGGGCTTGTCAGTGAAGAAAAACCCTTCCCCTAGACGGGTGTGAGGGGTGGGGACCGTGACTGCTGGCGGAGCTTCCTCACTGTCATGTGCCCTCTGAGGAGGGTGTTGACAGCACCATTTTCACCTCAGAGGAGAGGCGTTCCCTGCTCACATGGGAGGGCATGTGTGAGGGGATTCGAGGAGGAATGCAGTACAGACTGAGGGAAGAAACTGCGCGCGCCACAGGAAGAATCACTCCAAAGTGCTGTGGAGAAAATGGGACCAAGATGTTGTCCCAGGCGCTCACAGGAGGCTGCCAGAGATAGTCTCTGGGTTCCCAGTTCTGAACCTCCCTCCAAGTCCTCAAAGCCCCACATCACAAAGGCTGCATTTAGAAAGCAAAGAAGTTTTACAATCAGCACATTTCTGTAAACACATCAGTTTAATTCCAACTTTACAGCTCGGCTACTCCCTGTAACACACAGTCCATAAAGCATTTACAGTGTTGTTCAAAATCTATATACTGTTTACATTCCCTGCCCTCTACGCAGGTAAAATGAATCTAGGAACTTGGCCAGAGTCCTAGAGAAACAGCGAGGATTAAACAGAAACCGCAAAAACCACAGCAACAACAAGAACCACAGATGGGATATGAGAAGAATGTGGAACCCCAAACACAAGTCCCCCAAGTGAAAAGGATCCAGTCATATGTGGCAAACTCAGCGAGACAGGAGCACTTGGGAGGCTCCTGTAAGTGAGCAGATGGCTGTTCAGCACTACCTCGCAGCCTATGTTTTACATGAATTTGTTTTTCCAGACAAATTCCATCAGAAAGCAACTCTCTTCGGTTACTCAGTGATGGACATAAGCGTCCATTGCTATCAGGGTGCAGTGGTGCGCACCTGTAGTCCCAGCTACTAAGGAGGCTGAGGCAGGGGGATCACTTGAGCCCAAAAGTTTGAGGCCAGCCTGGGCAACACAGAAAGACCCTGTCTCTAAAAAAAGAAAGAAAGAAAAAGTGCCTAATGCTTTAGGTCATCCAAATTTCTCCAGCAGTAACCTGAGCCCTGGGGATTTTCCTACAACATGGCCCTCGGTCAGTGCCCTGAGCCTGTTGACATGGAGACTGCAGCCAACAGGTGCCGCAGCTCAGCTCCCCACCCCCTCAGGGCAGGCTGCCCAGAAGGAGCTCAGAGATGGTGGGATGCCTTGGCTGGCCTTCAGGTGAGTTCTCCCCTCCTAAGGGTAAATCAGGTATGGTGAAGCCTCAAGTCTATATAATTTCTGCCCCTTTTAAAGAAAAGAAATGCAAAATTATAAACAGAAAATCAGATACAGGGCCTAGGGAGAGGCCAGTACAAGAAAAAGGCCCCAAACCTTAAGCCTACCTTCAAAGTCAACCGCACTCTGCCCCTCCCCAAGCTCAGGCCACCTGAGGAGACCTTTGATGGCTCCTTTCTGGTGGCAGGAAGCAAGGCTGGACCTAATTTCCTTGACACACAGAGGTGCCTAATTGTTGATTTTCAAGCTCAGGGTAGAAAGTAGAAAGATCAGGATGAGAAGTAAAAACAAACTTGGCAACACTGAGGACTGTTAATATTAATAGATTGAAGCACTGGTTAATCCATTCAAAAGCAACTATTTTAAAAGATCATTTTAGAAACTGTTATTATACAGAATATTTGCTGTTTTGAATAGGCTTATGAGACATTGTTCACCAGCATAAAGCATTTCACACTGATAGATTTTTGTTGTTGTTATAGTTATTCTTCAGTCCTGTAAATCTCTGGAGACAAAGATCACCCATTGCCTTGGGACCCAACACCTTAAAACTTGAGCTATTACTGAGCTACATCCTGAGCATGTGTTCTGTGTTCTGCCTTTTGCCTCTAGAGCAGGCCTGGCTGCCAACAGGGCAATTCCAAGGCAGGAAGTTCATCTCCTCTCCTGCTTAGATTTATCCTCCGGCTACTCAAGCTGCTGTGAGAGAGTGAATAGAAGAAAGAGACATTTCAGTATCCATTGTGAATTAGACCAGTGAGCCAGGTAGCCATGTCCAGCAAGAACAGACAGCTCCATGCCCAGTAGGGGATGGAATCTAGACCTGCAAAAGTACAGGCAGCACCTCAGACCAGGGCAGGCCATGCAAACAGGGGCTCCTGCCCCACCACCTTCGTCTGAGCTCAGTGCCTCTAGGCCAGGTGGCTGAGCATCAGGCTGAGCTAGAAGGACCCCTGCCCAGCAGTAAGACCTGGGTCCAAAACAAAAGTGTCCTTTGGATGCCACAGCTTTTGTTATTTGAAACTCCAGTCCAGACAGGGAACTGAAACTGCTTAATTAGGGACATACCAGAACCTCAGGAAACCAAGTGTTACCCTGGGGAGGAGTTGAGTAAGTTTCCAGCTGGGAGGAGCCTCAGGCTGGCGAGGGGAGGGAGGTGGGGCAGGCGGATGCACCTGAGGAAGGAAAGGACCGGGATGGGACCAGCCAGCTGCTCTTGGCTCCAGGTCCCCAGGAGAAGTCAGTGGATCCTCTGTGCACAGATAGAATTCTCTAAGGGCTTATGCTGGGCTGCCACCAGGTATCTAACACCTGGGAGAGCGGAGAGGCTGGGACCGTCCCTCTGATTCTTGTCAACTGCAAGGGAACAAAAGTGTTCTTAGGAGGTTTTCTGCCCATGTCAAATTTGCTCACTTTGGAAACTTCTTGCTGGCATTTCCTTGTTGTGTCTGTCTCTTCTCAGCAGATTTGAAGGTCTCTGAAAGAATTTGCCTTATCTAATTAATAATAGCTTCCTCTTATTGAACTCTTACTGTGTGTTAGGAATTTTTCCAGGTATTTACCTTAAATTGTCTCCCTTGTTCCTCCCAGCGCTATTTTTTACTTCAGGAACCCAGTGCTGAGCCCATAATTTATTTGCCTGAGATCGCACAGCTAGTTACGGGGGTGTAACTAGTACACAATCCCAGAATGTCTGACTCTGAAGCCATCTACTAAATGTTTGTCAAATTCATTGAACTAGTTTCTTCTGGATATGAAAATATAAATACAGTCAACTCTTGATTTGCAATGATTAAAAATAACCCTAAAGCAATTACATCAAAATTCATCAACATTTGACCCTGAAATATGTTATTGTGCATACACTTAAATATGCGTGTGTTTGCTATTCTAGGAATTTCCAACTCTAAACAAAATAATAAAAATACTCCATAGAGGATCTCAAAATTACGAGTTTCCCTACTTTGATTTTTCTACTACAGCTACTCTCCACACAAAGTCTAGGCCTGCTTCTCCTCCCCATCGGAATCCTCTTCACTTTTCTACTTCTAGCCTTGAGCGACCTTGAGTTTCCAGACTCATATAGTGAACTGTGTATTTGACATCCCCGTTTGGGTGGTTAACAGGCATCTCAGACATCATCCACAACAGAACCCTTTGCCCTGCTGCCACTGTTCTCCTAATCGTCACCATCTCAGGAAGTCACATCACTCTTCACCCAACTGCTCAAACTGAAAACTTACGAGTCATTTCTTTTTCTTGCCCTCCACTTCCCACCCATTGCCGATTCCTGTTGGTTCCTCCTCCAACATGCATCCTGAATCTTATCTAAGCTATCATCTGTTTAGTGGGTTCACAGGCAAAGCTTCAGTGTTCCACCTATAAAATGGGTAGCCCAGTTGTTTTTACTTTCTTGATTTCTATTTCAGTTATCAATCTGTTCAGGGAAATGCCAATGTTTTCCAGGTATAGACCTGCCCAGAAGAAGGGGATGGTTCTTTCTAGGACTATATAATTTTAATATAAAATTTAAGATACCATACATTCCATTACCAAAATATTTCTTGGTCTTTCTACCAATTCAGCATGACAAAATTCCTGTCTTGGGAAAATCATTTACCCATTTCAAGTGGGCACTTTTTCTTTTTGTCTTTCTAATGCCAACTGCTTAATAAAACTTTAAGAAGATAATATAGATATATCATGTTTACATAAAAGCAAAAGCCACTGGTTAACTCATTTGACAGGACTCTTTTATTTTTTAAATGACAAAGATAGTCTCAAAGTAAACTGGGCAATCACTAGCTCCCTTAACAGCATTAAATAAATTCCTCTTCTGTGAAGTATCAGGAACTGTTTATTTCTCCATGCCCTCAAAGACAATCTGGATTTTCAGTTAGCCATCACAGAGGTGCACTGAAATGGGAGCTGTAGTTACTGGTAAATTAATTATAATTTTTTTCAAATATTTTTAACTTACTTTTCCAGTTATGCAATTGACCTTAAAAAGTAGATATTAAAATCTTGGAGTCTATAACACTTTGGGTCAGTTTATATAAGAGAGTGTGTGTGTGTGTGTGTGTGTGTGTACTTAGTCTTGCCCAGAATTCCTTAGTGATCTGCTGCTGCTCAGTGTGGCCTGGTGGGCCCCAAGCAATGCGCAGAAGTGCAGGGAGCACTGCTCCAAGGCTGCGGTCTTGCACATATATTCCTGGGAAATGTAACCCTCGCTGTTTCCAATCTCATTTCTCTTGGAATACAGATATGAACAAATTTTGCTTTGAAAAGAACACATGTATTTTGGTTTACATTAAGATTAATTTGAGATGTACAAAGAAAGTAGAGCCATTTGGGATCAATATTTACTGAATCTAAATCTCCATTATACGGCATCAGACTTAATTAGCACTTAAATTCTAACTTAATAGTGACAGGCTTCTTTCTGTTTACATTTTTGAGATTAAACAAGCCATCACCTCCTCAGTGGTCCCTCCTAAAGAAGAAACACAGCTGGCTCAAAGTTAGTTTTGGTCCCCATCCCCTCCTTTCTCACTTTTTTTCTTCTTAGATAAAAAAAAAAAAAAAAAAAA
>VBSM01000529.1:69167177-69243471 GCA_008086735.1 Cheirogaleus medius
CAATCCTCCCGCCTCAGCCTCCCAGAGTGCTAGGATTACAGACATGAGCCACTGTATCAGGCCCCAATTAACAGTTTAAACTTTAAAAACAACAGCAGCAATTAACTCATACCCCATGGCTTTTGATTAGATAACTCCAGGTTAACTAAGGCTACCTACAAAAATACTTAGATCTGTTACTGGCACAAGAGGATCATCATTTGATATGTTAATGAGATGGCATCTTAGATTAGGTGGCCTGATTTTGGTTAGGGCTTTATTCAATTTCTTGAATAACTGAGAGGGATAATTCTGAGTAGAGAATTTAATTTCTAATCTCAGTGTACTAACTATGGAGATTAGTCCATAAAAAGAAAGACCACTTTGAAAAAAGGAAAATAAATAGAATTTGGAAGCAAGTTTGAGTTGTGGTTAATAGAGCAGGACGCAGCTGTGGTTGGATACAGCTAAGGAGGAGAAAGAGGCAGTCTCAAACTGTAGGTACAAATTAAACTCTCTGTGGTTAGGTGGCTTTTTAGGGCTGTGACTTTGGGTTTACATGACTCACTATCAAGTATACAGAAGAAGGAGTTGACTAAAGCACAAACTGAAAATAATAAAGCTGAAACTTCAAGGTTCTGATATGCATGTGTTGGCTTCAAACTTTCCCCTAGAGACCATGAATCCAGACCCCTTTGCCTTGCTTTGCTTTGCTTTATTAAATCTTAAATATTTGCATGCTTAATTTTACCCATGGAGGTGCAGTGAAGCTTAGTGGTTCTATCGGGGGCAGCAGTGGAGCATATTGGTTAAAATCAGAAACCTAAGTTTGAAAACCCACTTTTATCACATTCCAAGTTGTTTCCTCATCAGTAAAGTAGGGGTGATAACTCTGTGCCTGTCTCTTAGAATGAAATGACATGGTGCTTTAAATGCCTGACATATGGACAAATTCCACAAATGATAGATGTACAAGTGCGACTTGAAGAAAATCTTGCTCCCCTCAATCAATTCCTACCTTAACAGCTGTGGAACTGGCTGGGAACAGCTAGAGAGATTTAGACAGAGTGAAGCAGCAGCTAGAAGGGCAGAGCATGCCACTGTCCTGGCCAGGCCCTCCAGCGGCTTCCCATTATACTTAGAGTAAAAGCAAAGCGCTCCAAGGCTGCTGGCCATCTGCGCCCCCTCTCAGCCTCTCTGATGGCCTGTCCTTACACTCCTGCTCCTTACTCCCTCTGCCCCAGCTACATTCTTCTCCTTGAGTTCCTCGAACATGCCCAGCATCATTTCTGCTTTGGGGTCTTTGCACCCACTGTCCCCTCTGCCTGGAACACTCTTTCCTCAGATATCTGCTGGTTTGCACTCTCATGGCCTTCAGGTCTCTGTCCAAAGAAAGGCCTTCCCTCACTGCCTTAGCTAAAAATAGCACCCCACCCTCCATCCTCTCACCCTTTTATTTTTCCCATGATTCTTACTACTGTCTGATATTGATATGTGCTTATTTATGTATTTATTTGTCTCCCCCTCTAGAAGATAAGCTTCATCAGAGCAGTGTCTATGTTATTTGCTGCTGTATTTCCAGAGCCTAGAACCATGCCTGACACATAGCAAGCACTCAATAAATGTTCATGGATTGAATGAGTGAAGACCAGAGAAAGAAAATTCTTGTTGGTCTGTGTAAGTCTTGGTATGCATCAGAATCACGTGAGATGCCCATTTCGGGGCCCATTCCCAGAAATGTTGATTCATTAGGCCAGAGATGGGGTCCAGGGGTCAGCATTTTAACAAGTATCTCAGGTGATTCTGAAGCAGTCAACAGATCAGATTTTCTGAAACATCACTGAAGACACAAAGTCTATTATATTACACAGATTTTCCAAAAACAGACCTTATTCTAAGTATCTATTATTTTTAATGCAATGGGGTACCTGGTTAGGCAGAACTTGACATTTCTTTTATTAAGAGCTGTTTGTTTAAAAGTGGCCAAGCAGTGCTGCATCTAGGAAGAGACAGTACATTGGAATAGATCTTTGTTCTGAGGAGATCACTTGAGTGGTCCTTCTAAGGTCCTTTTTATTTGAGTGTCTTAAAGGCCACAGGAACTTTTTGCCCCAGGGAGATGGAACGGGAGGTAACAGAGACATTTCAAGGTGTGACAAAGCCTGCCCTCCCATATAGGAGTTATGCAGGGCTTCGAGTTATAAGAGCTTCCCCAGGGGTAGAGAGAGTCCAAACCAAAGGCTGCTTTTAGGAAAGGACACCATGAGATGCCAGGGTGAACTCACGGCAGGAAAGAGGGTCAGGGTGGGTCCTAGAATCCATTCTAGGGCCTGAGCTATCAAAAGGAAAGGGTAGTTGCAAACAATCAAGCATTGACTATAAAGAGCTAGAACTTTGGGGGCCTGAGCTATGAGCCTCTTGGCCAAGTATAACCCTAAGGAGCATTGACCTTCCTCAAGAATCACTTTTACCCTGGGCAGGAATCTGTACTTTCTTGTTTATCTTCTTTTTGTGTGGCACATTCCAGAAAATATTTGGTCAGTTTACCTTTAACAGGGTTGGAGAGAAGACTCTACATCCCTGGAACTCCCTCCACCCGCTGGGCCTTGGTGCGAGTGGATTGTGTGACACAAAGTAAACATTCCTAGCTGAAATGTCCAGTTCATTCAGAGTGGTAATAAGAAGAAGTCTCTTCTTGGTGTGGCTTTCTCAGCTCATTATTTCTGCCAGGTGATGTGAATATTGTTTGTGCCCTATAGTATTTTAAACAAATTATGTACATTTTAGAAATCTAACTGCTAAATCATATTGTTGCCATCCTAGAATCATTGAGTCTTTGAAATGAATAGCACCCTTGTCTGTGTGTTGGTGTGCATTTTCCAAGAGAGCTGTGGCAGTTTCCGAGTGTCACCACTTTCCTTTGCATTTTAATCTCCAGCACAGTAAAATTCTAGCCTGGGCACTGGGTGAGTGTTAACATGAAGGAAAAGCTGGTAAATTTGATACCAGGGTCCTTCCCTCTTTCCCCCAGACACCTTGGATGTAAACACATACACACACACACAGAGACAATGGAGAGTCCTGTGTTAACCGTGAAGGTCAGATAGAGTGGTTCTTACTGGTTTTCTTATCAAGCCCCATTGCCTTCGTTTGGTCAGACAGGAAACTGGAGCTCACAGGATGTCTTTGACTAACACAGTCTATAACAGTGAAAAGCCACATTCAAAGTTCTCATCAACCAAGGCTTGTTTCCCTTTGTTTTTTGTTAGCTATTATTCATAAAGGACTTGCTGAGTACTGTGCTTTACATGAAGCACTCTGCTTAGTGCTCTTCTCGCATTAATGCATTCAGCTCCAAAACCCAATGGTGTACATAGTATTATTACTTCTATTTTATTGATGGGAAAACCAAAGCAGGGTCCTAAGGCTAAGTAACTTTCCCCAGTTCACTGAGGTGATGAGTAGCAAAACTGGAATTTGAATGTGCTCTTAACCACCACATAATACTGCCCTTGTGCCACCTTCTTCAAGACGAGAGGATATCATGAAAGAAACACAGGATTTGGAGTAAGAAAGCTCTGCTCAAGTGCCAGCTCTGCTTCTGACTATGAACTTGGTCAAGTATTTTGAGCCTTTTGATTTCATCTGTTTTTCCAGTCTATAAAATCTCACCAAGATTATTGAGAGGTTGACATAAGATGGCATATGGAAAAGCATTTTGCAACCCGAGATATGCTCTAGAAGACATGATTACTATCACTGAAGCTTGCTGTCCCATGGTACTATTGCACTGAGTCACTTTGCTTCTGCTTGAATTGTAATGAATGCAATAGATAAAGGCCTGTGTTAACATGGTTCATGATCCTTGTGGTTGGATTTCACATCAAAGGGTAGGGTCCCAAAGTTTGTGAATCTGGGATCAAGCTGTGTGTGTTGAAAAGTGCAGTGTTTGAGTCTGTGCATCATACTGCCCAGAGCAATGTCTGCAAGGAAGGTATTGTACCTTTCTAGGAAAGAGGAGAAATTAAAAGACTCTCAGCGCCTCCATAATTTTATAGAGTAGTAATACTTTCTGAACAGAGCTCACACCACACTGTTTACAGTCTTTGAAGAGTGTGGTCATGTGTGCCAAAATGTCAGCACAACCAGAGAAATTCTTGCCACTGTAAGAATGCATGAACATAGAAAGTGTAATTGACATTGGTTTATGATTTGCAAGTTTTGCTCAGATTCTCACAACCTTTTACCCCAGGCACCCACAAAAATTAACCTCTTTTTCATTTATAATTTTGAGTGAATATAGGAGCAAAGGTTAGTATTCTAGCATCCAGTGAAAAACATTTCTAAACATAAGACCTGAAACTGTATAACTCCTAGCAGAAAACAGGGGACAAGCTTCATGATATTGGTGTTGGCAATGATTTCATGAATATGACACCAAAAACAAAAACAAACAAATGGGACTACATCAAACTCAAAAGCTTCTGCACAGCAAATTGAAAAAGCAACCTATAGAATGAGAGAAAATATTTGCATGCCATATATCTGACAAGGGGTTAATCTCCAAAATATACATGGAACTCAAACAACTCAATTGCAAGAAAACTAATAACCCAATTTAAAAATTGGCTAAGGACTTGAATAAACATTTCTCCAAAGAAAACATACTAATGGCCAACAGATATAAGAAAAAATTATCATTGTCTCTAATAATCAGGGAAATGAAAATCAAAACTACAATTGAGAAATCACCTCACACCTGTCAAGATGGCTATTATCAAAAACCAAAAGACAAGTGTTGGTGAGGAATTGAAGAAATTAGAACTCTTGTACACTATTGGAGGGAATACAAAATGGGGCAGCCACTATGGCAGCCAACTCCATACAGGAAAACAGTATGGAGTTTCCTCAAAAAATTAAAAATAGAACTATCAATGATCCAGCAATTCCACTCCTCGGTATATATTGTATATATCCAGAAGAATTGAAATGAGGGTCTCTAAGAAATATTACCACTCTCATGTTCATTGCAGCACTAATCAATAGCTAAGATGAGGAAATGATCTAAACGTCCATTGACAGATGAATGGATAAATAAAATGTGGTATGTACATACAATGAAATAGTATTCAGACTTTAAAAAAAGGAAATTCTGTACTGTGTGACCATGTGGATAGGCCTTGAGGACACTAGGCTAAATGAAATAAGCCAGACACAGAAAGACAAATACTATATAATTCCACTTACATGAAGTATATAAAATAGCCAAGTTCATAAAATCAAAGATTGGAATGGTGGTTACTAGGGGCTGAGGGAAGGGGAAAATGGGGAGTGAGTAATCAACAGGCATAAAGTTTCAGTTAGCAAGATGAGTAAGCTCTAGACATCTGCTGTACTACCTTGTATCTATAGTCACCAATAATGTATGGTACACTTAAAATTTGTTAAGAGGATAGATCTCATGTTAAGTATTCTTAAAAATTATTTCCAGATTGAATTTTGGTGGGGAATTATCCACTATTCCTTCAATTTGTAATCTAAGTGCCAGAGGACCTCATGGAGTGAAGCCTCCAGCTCTCTTTGTTAGAGCTGGTAGCACATTCAGTAACTACTTCCCTTGAGGGATTTGATGGACAGTATTAAACCAGGTCTTCATAGATAAAAGGAAGCAGGAAATTAAGGCAATACGCCAAATAATTAAAAGTAAAAAATTCAACCCTTTCATTCATCAGATATAGGCAGAGAATGCTTTTAGAATTCCTCTAGATTCTTTTTACTGCATTGTTTTTGTTTTGGAATATTTGTATATAAAGACCTTCGATGACGGTAATAAAAGAAAAAAAGGGAAAAAAATTCTGAAAGCAAAATATAAAATATATCTGTTATTTGTTATGTCAACTCCCTGTAGAAGGGACAATTTGAGATCAAATTTATATTTAGGAAGACTGAAAACCTGTTATTGGGATACATACAAACAAAGACATAAATATTACTAGACCATACTCAAAAGAATTCTTAATTTTTACTTTTCACATGGGGTAAAGAAGCTTTTTCTGAAACTTGAGTTTGAGATCCCAATTTGGGGTTTGGGGCAGTAAACCTATGTCTGTATCTATATTGCATGCTGCTCCTGAAGCCTTGGCCAGAGGTTTGACTGTTGGTTGAACTAGTAACATTTGTTATTCTAAGTCCTCCATCATCAACTCTGAGTCCCATCAGCTGTCTTGACATTCTCAGCTCTCTGTTACAAGGAGTATCCATGAGAGATGGTGGATGGATCCACTCAACTAGTTCTGGAAATGCATGTGCTACTGACTCAATCTTTATTATAGAAAGGGCCCTTTAGGATGCCACTCTGGTTTGCCTAACTTGAGAAATGAAAATGAAATAAGTTGTAATTGGTAGATGATCACCATTTAGAGTTATTGATTAACCTACAGCTTTCAGAAGTCTTTTGGCAAAACAATGGATGAGGTGAAGTTTCCAGACAGTGTAATGGAAAAGAGAGATGGCTGGTCTGTAGTATACTGAACAGAAAGCTATATTACAGTGGTCCCCAATCTTTTTGGTACCAGGGACCATTTCATGGAAGACAATTTTTCCGTAGACCGGGAATGGGGAGATGGTTTCAGGATGATTCAAGCACACTACATTTATGGTGCACCTTATTTCTATTATTATTACATTGTAATATATAATTAAATAATTTTACAACTCACCATAGGATGGGGACCCCTGTGATTAGATCAGTTTGGATGCCTTGGGTTGCAAATACTAGAAATAGCAACCAAACTGACTTAAACAATAAGGAAATTTATTATTTCACATAACAGGAAATCCAAAGGCAAGTGGGCTCCAGATGTGATATGTCAGGGCTGTGTTCCATCTCTCACTGATTCTCTTTACTTTGCCCAACCCTTGTGTCAGCTTTACCCTCACCTGAAAGCAAGTTGGCTGCCACATGGCAAGCATCATATTCAAACATGACAACATCCACAGGGACAAGAATCTGTCTCCCTCTGCTCCTCTTTCTTAGGAGCAAGGAAATCTTTCCCCAAACTCCCCTGCAGCAACTTCCCACTTTTCATTGGACAGAATCATTCCTAAACCAGTCAGGGAGACCCCCATGATTGGCTTAAACAGAACTTGCTCCTGTAGCTAAGCATGAAAGCTATCCCTTGAAGCACACTGGGGAGAGACAGATAGCTGAGCAGAATCTGGGTTCTATTAGGAAGTAAGGAAGAAGAGGGAGGGATGAATCCTGAGTAAGCAACCAACTAAATCTGCTACAGAAAACTTGGTCCTCACTAAGTCCAAGTACAGCGTTGCCACATACTTCATGCTCCTGAGACAACATTACTCACAGTTTACTCTGCAGAGCTGTCTATTGGATTTTTATGTGAAGCATCATTTTTCTCTGACCTTGTGCTGCAATCTTGTTTCTTTTTTCCTTAGCAGGGGCCACAATGGAAATCCTACTATAAAAACACTGAGTGCTATCAAAGGATCAGACCATATAAGGTGCTAGAGACCTTTTTATTTTAAATAAGAAACAAAACTATTTATACTTTTACAAGGAGTCTGCCCTATTTTAGTAAATATTTGGCAAAGCTTCTTGATTAAAAGAGCAAACTGACCCTTGTTCTGCAGAGTTGTTTTGCCATAACGAAAATTGTTCATTAATTTTCTGAAAATAGAAGCAGCAAGTGTGCGTTCTTTTGCGCTGTGACTGAAATAGTGCTTACTTGTGATTTGTCTTAAGCTGTATTTACTTAGGTGTAATTGGTCAGGTGTCTTTTAAACCTCAGTCCTAATCAGACCCTACTCTAAGTCACAATCACCAAATGGTACTACTGGAAAATAATCTCCTGTGGATGGAGCAAAGACGCATTAATCTGGCCCTGGAGACCGTGGCTTGTTTGACAATACATTTCAAACTGGATCTCAGAGGTCCTGGATTTGGAAACAAGCCCCAACTGTTTTGACAAATAGCGATTCCCTGGGTTGTTAAACAGTGTGCATTCTGAGAGAAACTTGTTGAGTACCATATGTTTCTGATTCGTTGGCTGTTAACTCATTCTGTGGTAGATTTGTAGGAAACACTCCAGGCCCAACCACCTTTTCTTCTTTAAAAGTATCCTCTTGCCAGCCGAATTGGAAGGGTGTGGTGCAGCTGCAAGGAGTGATTTTAAATTATTCTCAGACACTTCTGTAGGTCAGCCATATTGGATGCTGTCCCATGATGCCATACAGCAGAGTGGGCTGAGGCCGGCCAGCAGGCCGGGTGCAGGGTTTACACACAGGGTGTGCCATCTGTCCCACTCATAGTAAGATGTGCCTCTGCCTTCGATCTCTGTTCCTCATCCTCTGGTCTAGGCTGACAGTTTCTGATCCTAAATCAAAGCTGATGAGCAGAAAAACCATCAGTAGTATCAAGGAAAGGATTTAGAAGTATTTAGAATCCTAAAATGTCACAGCTGGAAATTGCCTTAAAGCTCATCTAGTCCAACCTCATTTCTTAAATAAGTAACCTGAGGTGAGGTGAGGTGACCTGCCCAATGGTGCACAGCTATTCCTATTTATTCCCTCATTTCCTTACCACTTCCCAATTACTCCTGGGAATTCCAAAATCCAACTTCCAACAGAGACTGGAAGACACTAGTAAGGGCAGCATTCCGGTCACCAGACAGGTAACAACCTCCAATTACCTTCTTGACTGCAGACGCAGCATCCATAAAGCACTGTGGGCAAGTGACACGCTGCCCCTGAAGATTCCACACAAAGTGGATCCAACAGTGGATCTCTCTTGATACCTAGTTTCAAGGTCTCACGTTTATTGAGTTTAGCTTTTAATCTCATAGCAATCTCACACTTCACTCCATACTATTTTGCATTTCTGGTGACTACAGTGTCAGCATTCTAAAGCTCCTGCCCTGAGAGCTGGTTCCACTTCCTTGGCAGTTAACTTCTTCGGGCTACAGTTGGGCCAGGTACCAGAGGCTGCTATTGGGAGGGCAAGCGTGATGCCAGGGGAAGTGTGGATGACAAATTTGATGCTCAGGCTGGAAGCCAAATTATGTTTGAAACTGTTTCTGGCCCCTTTACAAGCATTGGTGTAGATGGGACATGAATGAAAACAGAAGCGACAGGAAAATCTAACATAGCATCCAGGAAACTATGAATAACAGGAAAGAGAGTTAAAAGCAAAATGTGTTTGTGTTCTAAGAGAACTGCAGAAATTTTATGGGCCGACATAGCTGTGAGGACCCGCTGGCTCTAATTGAATGTGGGTGCATGACGGGGTACTGAAACTTTGGGTACTTCTGGAGAGTCGGGGAGTTCGAAGAGTTTGGCATTTGAGGATGATTTCTTTACCCAGGACATGGGGGCCAGAGGTGGCCACAAGAAGATGAGTTAAGGTTTACTTCTAGCTGCCAGGTTCTTCTTCACAGACAGGCTAGTGGGCGGCAAAGGCCGTGGAAGGAGAGTGTTGGGGTAGACAAACGAAAATCGAAGACAGCGGAGACCACCAGGGAACTCCTGCTTTTGCTTCGGGATTCAGCTCATCTGACATCTGCCCCTCACAGCCTGTGTCCCCCCACACCGATGTGTCCCCTGAGGGCAGGCACTCTGTCTTCCTTCTCAGGATCACAGGCCTGATCCAGTAGACGCTTGGTTTTGTGTTTCTGGAAAGAGAACGAAGAGCAGAGAGGAGGAGAAGGGGAAGGAAAAGGAAACTGCAGAGGAGGGGAAAAAAAGGGAGAGAGAGATCAAGAGAAGCATCAGGAAGCCAATTTTTCCTGGTTTCAAGAACATTTTCCAAAATCTCCTTCAAACCCAGGCCCTAGCAAATGGCTCTGCTTTCCAGTTTAGCTTAATTGCACATGTGCAGTAAAAGTAAATGACGTCCGAGTCTGACTAAACTTTAGCTTTCTCCAAGGCGTCAGATGTGGCCATCTGAGCTCAACTACGGGGAGAAAGACCCGCCGTCTAGTTTCTAGCTCGGTGTTGATTCCCTTTGTGTTTACAGCCAGGTGAAAGACAAGCAGGCAGGCTCATGCCAGAGCAGATGTTGTCCCCCTCCCGCAGAGCCAAGGGGGCCTGACTCCTCAGCTGGCCACTTCCATGGGAGAGGACGGAAGCCACAGGCCTGGGGTGTAGCTGACGCTGCATTCCCCAAACCTACAACAAGGAGATTGTGTTATTTCAGCTATGCTTCATCGGACAGCAAATATGTGAGCTGCTTTATGAGGAGCTGGGACGTTGCAGAATCTTCAGATTCACAGCGAGCTGCCCCCACATGAGAGTTAATCACTCACAACAGGCGCTGTTTGCGGAGCTGGCTGTGTAAGCGGTTCCCGATCCCCTGTCACGCCTAGGTTATGAGAGTGTGCTGAGACAAAAAAAAAAAAAAAAAGCTCTGTTAAGACTACATTTCTAAAATCCCTGGGGGCTACTTTTGCCCCAAACTTCTTGCCGCAGTGACAGTTATAAAACAGTTGCACACGGCTTTCCTCCTCAAGCATGCCACCACCAGCAGCGGAGAGAGGGCGTCTCTGTTCTCACTTGTTTGTGGGACCAGAAAACTAGTTTTAAATGCCACCATTCCAAAGGGAATACAAGATGTGACTTTAGCCCAAATTGTAACCTTTGGGCTGGCATTTCTCTTCTTATCAAACTAAACATTGCTTGCAGACCATTTCGTGGACTAAATTCCTGCATGAATCTGTAGAGTGCTTTAAAACACTTTTGAAAATATAGACTGTTTATGTGTGTGGTGGCTTTGTAAGGTGTCAACTCAGCCTCACTGAAGCCAAGTCTCCCAGATTTCCCTTGCCTCTGTGGTTCCCCAGGTGGGATTTGGAAGGCGAAGTTGAGGCAGCAGCCTTGTTTGTGCTTGGAAGGTCGCTATAGATGGTACCAGGTATCTTGGCAGCTCCTGTGCGTTGTCAGGTGTCTACTGGCCTCCCTGGCTGGTGTGGGGCTCGCGCTCCTGCCAGCCCCCCTCCTTCAGCTCCTCCAGGTGCTGCGCTGGATACATGTGCACCGCTGACAAAGGGCACCAGCTGCTCCTGCTAGTCACTCATATCCTCAAGGCCGCAGACGGTAAGACAGAGGGGGTACCCGTTGTCCTCAATTGCTCCCTCATTGCACAGTCAGTTCTCCTTCCCCACTGACCTACAGTGACTTCAGGCCCAACACCAGATGCAGAGGCAACCGTCTTGCATCAACTTCACCATCATGTCCCACAGTTGCGTAAGGTTTAATCCACAGTTTTAAAAAAATCTCTTGTTCTACATCACACATAACGGTTCTGCTTTTCTCATTGAACCCTGATACAATGTATAGAGCCAGCTCACTGTCCTGGACTTGGAAGGATAATGTGAACAAATGATAGCTAAAAATGTCCAACCCTAATTTTAGTCTTCAGTTTGTTGTCTGCTCTCTCAATGGAGAGCTTCGTGAAGAGTGTCATTGACCAGTTGACCAAATTGGCTTCTTTTAGTACATTATCCTTTTATTTCCTCTTTCCCTTTCCCCATAGTATTGTTTCACATAATTGCCACTGCCACGATTCCACTCGCAGGAGATGACCTTGCTCCTCTGAGATCAAAGGCTAGCCCATGCAAACTCCCACATCCCTGCACCTTCACCCATATTGTCTCTTTCATATATCTAAGCAATAACTTTTTTTTTTTTTAGAGACAGGGTTTCGCTCTGTCACCCAGGCTGAAGTGCAGTGGCATCATCATAGCTCACTGCCGGCTCGGATTCCAGGGCTCAAGCAATCCTCCTGCCTCTGCCTCCCTTGGGGCCCAGGACACACCTCCAGATGATTCGATTTGGTTGCTGGAGAGTGTGGCCTAAGCCAGGGGAACCTGCTCTCCTACATATTTGCAAATCCGCTGCTCTTGATGGGAAAAAGGGACCACTTGCTAAGTCTAAAGCAATTTAAGAAAGCTGGGAGGAAAAGATGGACATATTTGCCTGCTTAAAATTTTTAAAGCTTCCAGGTAAATAAATTATTTTGCTATTAAATTAATGAACAAATTTTACATACTAATATCTAATGCTGGTGAGAACAAGCTTCTCATTCATTGCTAACGACTGGGTAACAAGGTATAATTCCTTGGAAAAACAATTTAACAAACCATCTAGGGGCATAAAAATGTACATACTATTTAACCCATTATTTCTACTTCTGAAAATCTATCATAAGGAAGTAATTCCAATGCTGACATAAGCTAAAGTTCTCAAAATGTTCACTGTAGTATTATTTATAATAATGAAAAATTGAAGACTAAATAACTAAAATGGGAATGATAAAGGCATTTATGTTGCATTTAGTTGTTGGAATATTAAGATATAAATTGAAGGATAATTATGAAAACTATAACATGAAAAAATGTTTATGACATAATGATAAGTGGGAAAAAATAGAATTTGTAGTTATAATGTAGGGGGAAAATTGGTAAAGACACTGTACAAATCAAGCCTGGTTTAAACTAATGTTGTGGCTTTTCAAATGTCATAATTTTACATTTAAATAATAAATTCTAAGTATTAACTTGGAAATTTGGGCAAATAAGCTTAAACTGTTAAAAAAAAATAAAACTCTTCCAGGGCTCTATAGATTTTTAGTTTTGACTTTCCTTGACTTTTGTAAACATATTCGAAAACAAGAATCCCAAGCAAGCTCGTTTGTCCTGATAGCATTGTCCTCCCCTAAGCTTGAATCTTGTAAACACGGCTCAAGATGATAACACAATTCTCTTCAATCTCATCCCTTTTTAGGGAAGCTGCTCTCATTTTCCCAGCTGGAAGATTTATGGAGGACATTTGACTTTAGGATCTCATTTCAGTTTCATCAACAACATGATTTCTCCAGTGGATTGTTTTTTTTCTTGTGGCAAAAGGAAGAAATATTCAGTCTCTCCGGTAAATGCTGATTCTAGAGAGTGATCCTAATGGAGATTGTTCTCAGTGTTTCCTCAATTCCCTGGTATAATAAGTGATGAAAATTGTGTTTGGGGGTCCTTATTTGGGAGTAGGGTAGAAGACAGAAATTAAAATAAAGCTATGAAACTATCTTTGAATGATATAAATATATCACACAGTGAAACAAAACACACAAGTGACTGGGAATACAAAGAAGATGGCCTCTCAGAGTTTTTTTAAATCAAGAAAGGTGGAGGAAAGGCTTGTAGCACGTTATAGACTGGACACCTCCGATTTCTGAAAGGCACACATGGTGGTATTTCTCCCATGTGGGTTTTTGCCAGCCGTGGTCACTACTTGCCACCCCTTAGCTGAGTGCAAGTCTTCTGGGAGTGCAGGTTCCAGGTGGGTGTTTCATTTAGAGAAAGTGAGGCTGTAGTGTTACAGCAAGTGTTACAGCGGGTGGTCCCGAGGACAAACCGAGTGGCACACAGAGAGGGTCAAAATTTATTCACGGGCCGGCTCAGAGGGGTCTCACCACCAAATTCTGAGCCCTGTCTACCCGATTTTTCCCACTTTTATTAAGTTGGGGTGGCCCAAGGGGTGGGATATCAGGTGACTAATGCCTGCCAGGTAATAGGTTAGTGTTATGTTGATGCACCAGGTAATAGGTTAGTTGATGCACCCAAGTAATAGGTATAGTGTTATGCTGATACGCCAGGTAATAGATTAGTTGCTGGGCCAGGTAATGTTCCAGCAAATGTTAACAGCCAGTGTTAACAGCCAGTGTTATAGCAATTAACCTGGGAAAGAACCGAGCAGCACACGGAGGGTCAGAGAACAGCCTTTATTCCACCAGCAGGCTCAGCATACCACCAACTTCTGAGCCCCCCTTCCTTGTTCTCCTCCAGTTTTTATACCCTTGGTAGGATTCAAAAAGCGTCCAATCAGCAACAAACTTTAACATCCAATCAGCAACAAGCTTTAACATCCAATCAGCAGTGGGATTCAAAAAGTATCCAATCTACAGTGAGTTCAGCCATGGGACCCCGGGGTGGGGGGGTTTCCCTGTCATTAATAGGTTAGTATTATGCTGATGCAGGTCTTCCGTGAGGGGTGAGGGTCTCAGGTGGCTGATGCGCTGCCAAGTAATAGATGGGGGTTTTCCTTATCAGTAGAGCTTCGAGAATAGGGGCCAGGTGGTGTCCCGGTGAAATAACACCACTGGCTGTGCTGCCCGGGGCTTCATTCAGATCAAGGCGAATATCGTATCCTGGCGGGACAACACTTTGTTCTCTGAGGGAAAATAAAGTGACCTCCGGCTTCTCTGGCTCCTAGCTTTCTAGCGAGGATGTTTGCGAGCCTGTCTCAGCAAAGAACCGTGAGCATGCTTTTACTAATTGGACCGAAAATGTCTTACTAGTGGGTGCTCTTTTCATAGCACTAACAGATTTATATTTTCTCTTTATTTGTAGAAGTCCTAACCTATCTGCAGCTTGATTCCTTTCAAGTCTGCTGTACTTTTCTTTGGAAACTTGTGGTTGTGGTTAAAGGCATCGTTCATTCCCCCAGCCCAAAGTCCAATTTAAGTCCAATGACATCCTGTTTAAAAAGCTCAAAGTTTGTTTACCTGTGTGATCTCGGATTCTTCACCTGTTGTTTTTCCTGCAGAAGACTCAAGGGTAGGTGTGTGAGATGTGGACTAGAATCACAGGACGATATGGTATTACGAAAAGAGCAAAACTGTGTAGAAACACACCTGTTTGTCATGGTACGGTTCAGAAATCTTCTGCACGAAGGACAGATACACATTTATGTTGTGTTTGGGAATAGCGAAGATAAAATCTGAGATCAGTTAATGAAAGTGATATACAATGCGCAATTTTCTACTTCAAATTGCAGAAGCATTTACATGAAATCGATCGCACACCATAAATGCAGCTTCGTGAGCATCCTTTCTGCACACAGTTCCTTCCTGTCAGGTGTGCTCTGGAGACAAGAGAGCAGGAGTGTGGCCCACGGAGCAGCCCTCACAGCTTGAGCCGATGAGGACGAACTGCCAACACACTCATGAGTCTGAGGCCAGTTTTCATGGCAAAGGAAGAGGTGCACTGGATATGTTAGAGGAGATGGCAGTCAACATTGACTTCTCTAGTCAATGTTTCTTTACCCTTCACATTTCCTAGGGAGGGTTTCTTTTGGGTCTCATACCACACTGGGCTAAAACTCAACTTTGATACTGTGTTTACATTTATAATACAGTGAAGGGACTGAGAGGAAACCCACTGAGAAACATTAACAATGCGAGACTGGTGTTGCAGAGGGAGACTGAGGCAGTGATCTGCAACGGTCTGACTCGGGAGGCAAGCCAAGTCAGATTTCCAAAGCTTGTCTGTGGTTCTTTCAAGTCAAAAGTTGCTTTTTAGGAGGTAAGTGCAAACCTGGTCGTGTGGGTGGATGGCAGCAAGATCTAGTTTGAGCACAATTCTGAGAATGCAGGTACTGTGAAGTCTTTCCTGGTTGTGCTAAAACCCCACTGCATGAGTTTGGGAAAGTTGCCTTATTTCTCTGTGCCCTACTTTACATAGCAGGGAAAGGACAACTTAGAGCATCATCAAAGGCTTAAGATAATACAAGTTTTCCTTAACCTTTTAAAGAGATCGAATCAATAAAAGTACATAAGTAGAGGGAAGCAAAATCAGTGATTTAGGCTTCCCTTGGAAAACATAGTACATTTAATAAAAAATTAGCCAATGTTTCCCTTATCTTCTCAAGAATTTCATCCTCCACACGGCTGTGAAAGAAGTTTCTAAAACACCCATCAAATCATTCTGCTTCCCTCACTGGCTGCCTGTTGCCTACAAGACACAACTCCGGTTCCTTGGCCCTGCAGCCAAGGTCCTCTGTGCACTGCCCACCCCTCTGGTGTCAGCTGTCACCTCCTTCTAGGCACCCCTCTCCAGGGACTCCGGAGGGCTGTTCTCAAGGGGTGGGAGGGGCCCTACTGCCATGGTGACACTGCAGTTGCATCAGAAGACAGAGGTGATAAAGGACTTCATAAACCATCCACCGAGGCCACCTGCATAGAAAGCTGGAAGACAGAGAGAGTCCTTGGCCACCCTGTATGATATTTCTACCAAGAGTCAGGGTTTCTCCCACTGATCTGCAGATGTTTGCTCTTTATCTCTCCTCCTCTTCCCTGTTCTTGACCCCTGGTTTGCTGAAAGCACTCTGATTTTGCACATTATCTTTCAGCAAGGTTTGCTGAGAGCTCCAGTCCCAGCAGCAGCAAAGAGGACAGGCTCATCTGTGCAGAGCCTGACACACACAGAAACAGGTAATGAGCTACTGAGATATAGGGAGACCCACGCTGCAGGCAGATGGCGGAGGGCGGAGGTTCTGGGTATCCGTAGCTTGAGGATGACCCAGCACCCATCTTGTTCTGCCTCCCTGCCCTTGGGGCTGGCAGCTGCCACATTTCTAGTGTTTACTTTCTAGTGTTTACTCCAGGAGTCCCTGGAGTAGGGGTCATTTGCTCACCTTTCCTCAGGGTACCTACTGAATTCTTGCTGGTTATGCCCTTTAAGCGTTAGCTTTACTCTGAACAACTCACCTGGCCCATTGCCCTTGCCCTCCAATTGCCCACGACTTCCATTTGCCCTGGATAGAGGCCAGGGCACCTTATCAAATCAACCACAGAGCAGTCATATCTCCCTCACCCTCAGATCAGGTGGATGAGCAAATCAAGAAACCAAATGATAGTTCATGAGGGGTAGCTAAAAAATAAGAAAAGAAAAGAAAAGAAAAGAAAAGAAAAGAAAAGAAAAGAAAAGAAAAGAAAAGAAAAGAAAAGAAAAGAAAAAGGGAAAAAAGAAAGCAAATGATTACAGCAGTCTTAGTAGGCATCGGGCCAGCCCTTTACAATCGTTCTGCTTTTAAGCCTCTCCTCACCCTCTGATGAAGGTGTTATCATTCTCTCTTTTCAGCTGTGGAAGCTAAAACTAAGAGAGGCTCAGAAACTTGCCCAAGGTCATAGGTAGAAGGGGATGGAGCTGAGATTCCAACCCAGGTCTGATTCCAAAGACTGCTCTCTTCTGTTACGCTACTCATCACACTGTGCCGACTATAGGTTAGATACTTTTCTAAGCACTTTACAGATGCTCCTTAACTTACTATAGGGTTATGTTCCAAACCCATCCTGAGTCAAAATGCATTTAACATACCTACCCTACTGAATGTCACAGCTTAGTCTAGCCTACCTTAAACACACTCAGAACACTTACATTAGTCTACAGTTGGGCAAAATCATCTAACACAAAGCCTATTTTATAATAATAAAGATAAAAATTTTATAATGACTAAAAATAACACAAACAAAAGATCAAAATTCAAAGTACAGTTTCTATTGAATATGTATCACTTTCACACCATCAAGACTTATAATAGCTCACTTAAACCTCACAACATCTTTAGGAGGGAGGGACTATTATCTCCATTTTACAAAGGAAAAACTAAGGCCCAGAAAGTTTAAGTGACTTGCTTCACGTCAGCAAGGTAAGTGGCAGAAACAGGATCCAGCCGGCAACCTGGATTCAGGTCCTCACTGTCACTCCTACGGGGCACAGCCTCTGCAAGCCCCAGCCTCCTAAGGCACAACCAGCACTCCTAGAGTGCCTGTCTCGGGCCAGCACTGCGTGAAGGCACTGCACGTAAGAAGTAAAGGGAATACAGGTCCTTGAACTCAAGGAGCTTGCAAAGTCCACCCAACAGGTTGGGGGTGGGGGTTGGGAGCAGGAGGGCAGGAGGGCAGGAAGCCTTTGCAAAGGCATGCTGAGAGTCATGTCTACCCTGCATCTCCAGGTTTACTTCTAAAAACCATAACAGAGTTCCTTTCTGGAAATCTTTACAATGTACAGACCTCTATGCTGTCAAGAGAGTCTGAGAAATAGCAAAAGCCTGTCTTTGGCTTTATCTCATTAGATAGAGGAGAAATCCACAGTTACATGGGATCTAAGGAGAGCCAAGCCTTTGACACTGTCCAGCTCTGCCTGCAGAGAAAGGCAGTGGTTGGAGCAGAGGCTGACCATGGAAACTTGACCTAGGGCTGCTCAGCAGCAAACAAGGCAGCCAGGTGCCCCTAGGCGATACCTGAGCCTTCCCCAGGCAGCTAGGTTTGTCTAGGCATCTGTCAATCTCTTCAGTCCCCCTGGGAAAAGTTAGGGCTACTGGGAGCAAGGACTGGGAGCTACTTGGGCCATGAACACTGGTTTCTGCATCTGTTCTCCCTGGGGTTCTCTCGGGCAGCCCCTGGCTCAGAGTGTCAGCCCAGCTAAGGTTGCAAAATCTGGTGCAAGACAGACTGGGTGGGAATCTAGCTGAGAGGCCTGGGGCAAGTTACTGCATCTTCTGATGCCCATGGTTACCTTGTCCATACTATGCACTCTAAATAGTCCCTACCTCATAGGGCTATTGTGAAGGATAAACCAATAATACATAATATAAAATACAGGCTCTGGCACATAGACAGTATCCATAAATGTTAGCCATTATTGAAAATCTAAAACACAAATCAACTCTTAAATCTTTTCTGAATCTTTCTGTCCCTTTCCTATAGCCTGGGCTTGTACAGTACTGTAAACAGATAGATAAGTAGATACAGATAGATAGATAAGATAAAGATGATAGACACAGAGTTAGAGATAGATGGGTAGATAGAGATAGGTAAAAAGCGATAGATGATAGAGATAAGTAGAGATGGACAGATCCAGATGGATAGATCTAGATGGACAGATACCTCTGCTAGGAACCTTATCTTACTGAATGGTAATTATGTCTGTCTGTCCCTTCAACTAGGGACAGACATGAACTTTGATCTGAGGCTGGGCCTCATCCATGTGTCACCAGCACAGTGTACAGAATTCCAACCTGTTCTGCTGGACCCAGAGGAGGACAAGGTGCTGCATCTCTAACAAGCTCCTGAGAGATACAGGTGCTGTGAGTCCTCATTGAACACTCTGAGCAGTGAGGCTGGGCCAGGTTAATCTCCCAATGCGTAACTATGATCATGTCACTTTAATGGATTTGAACAGACCCTTCAGCAAAAGAAATATAAGGATGGCAAATGAACACCTGAAAAGATGCTCAACATCATTAGTCATTAAGGAAATGTAAGCTAAAACCACTACATGCATATTAGAATAGCTAAAATTAAAAATTACAATATAGGCATACCGCAGAGATAATGTGGGTTCAGTTACTACTGCAATAAAGTAAATATCTCAATAAAGCAAGTCACATAAATTTTTTGGTTTCCCAGTGTATGTAAAAGTTCTGTTTACACTATATTGTAGTCTACTAAGTATATAATAGCATTATATCTAAAAACAATGCACATACCTTAATTTAAAAATACTTTATTGCTAAAAAATGCTAACTATCATCTGAGCCTTCAGCACATTGTAATCTTTTTGCTGGTGGAGGGTCTTATCTTGATGTTGACGGCTGCTGACTAATGAGAGTGGTGGTTGATGAAGGTTGGGGAAGCTGTGGTGATTTCTGAAAATAAGACAACAATGAAATTTTGCATCTATTGACTCTTCGTTTCATGAAAGATTTCTCTGTATCATGTGATGCTGTTTGATAGCATTTTACCCACAGTCAAACTTGCAAAATTGGAGTCAATCCTCTCAAGCCCTGCTGCTGTTTTATCAACTAAGTTTATGGAATATGCCAAATCCTTTGTTGCCATTTCAACAATATTCACAGCATCTTCATCAGGAGTAGATTCCATCTTAGGAAACTACTTTCTTTGCTCATCCATAGAAGCAAGTACTCATCCATTCAAGTGTTATCATGAGATTGCAGCAACTCAATCACATTTTCAGGTTCCATTTCTAGTTTTCTTGCAGTTTCTATCACATCTGCAGTGACTTCCTCCATTGAAGTCTTGAACCCCTCAAAGTCATCCATGAGGGTTGAAATCAACTTCTTTCAAGCTGTTAATGATATTTCGACCTTCTCCCATGAATCACAGATGTTCTTTTTTTTTTTTTTTTTTGAGACAGAATCTCACTCTGTTCCCTGGGCTAGAGTGCCGTGGCATCAGCCTAGCTCACAGCAACCTCAGACTCCTGGGCTCAAGCAATCCTTCTGCCTCAGCCTCCCGAGTAACTGGGACTACAGGCATGCGCCACCATGCCCGGTTAATTTTTTCTATATCTTTTTAGTTGGCCGATTAATTTCTTTCTATTTTTTAGTAGAGATGGGGTCTCACTCTTGCTCAGGCTGGTTTCGAACTCCTGACCTTGAGCAATTGCCCACCTCGGCCTCCCAGAGTGCTAGGATTACAGGCATGAGCACAGATGTTCTTAATGGCATCTAGAATGGTGAACTCTTTCAGCAGGTTTTCAATTTACTTTGCCCAGATCCATCAGAGGAATCACTATCTACAGCAACTATAGCCTTATGAAATGTATTTCTTAAATAATAAGACTTGAAAGTTGAAATTACGGCTGGTCCCATGGTAGTGGGCTATCAGAACTTATTTACATTAGTGTCACTAAAGTTGGTATTTAACCCCCCATTGCTAAATTTGACTGGCTTAAAAAAAAGAAAGAAAGTTGAAATTACTTCTTTATCTCTGGGCTGCAGAATAGATGCTGTGTTAACAGGCATGAAAACAATATTCATTTCCTGGTACATCTCCATCAGAGCTCTTGGGTGACTAGGTGCATTTTCATTGAGCAGTAGTGTTTTGAAAGGAATCTTTTTTTCTGAGCAGTAAATCTCAACAGTGGGCTTAAAATAAACCATGCTTTAAACAGATGTGCTGTCATCCAGGCTTTGTTGTTCCATTTATAGAGCACAGGCGGGTAGATTTAGCATATATCAAAGGGCTCTAGGATTTTTGGAATGGTACATGAGTGTACTGGCTTCAACTTGAAATCACCAGCTACATTAGCCCTTAATAAGAGAGTCAACCTATCCTTTGAGGCTTTGAAACCAGGCATTGACTTCTCCCCTCTAGCTATGAAAGTCCTAGATGGCATCTTCTTCCAATAGAAGGCTGTTTCATGTACATTGAAAATCTGTTGTTTGGTGTAGCCACTTTCATCAACTATCTTATGTAGATCTTTTGGATTCACTTGCTATAGCTTCTACATCAGCATTTGCTGCTTCACCTTGCACATTTATGTTAAAGAGATAGGTTCTTTCCCTAAATCTCACAAACCAACCTCTGCTAGCTTCACACTTTTCTTCTGCAGCGTCCTCACCTCTCTCAGCCTTCATGGAATAGAAGAGAGTTAGTCCCTTCCTCTGGATTAGGCTTTGGCTTAAGAGAATGTTGTGGCTGGTTTGATCGTCTATCCAGACCACTACAACTTTGGCTTTCTTAACGGTTGTGTGTTCATGGGTGAAAGGATGTTTTGCTTTCTTATCATTCATGTGTTCACTGGAGTAGCACTTTTAATTTCCTTCAGGAACTTTTTCTTTGCATTCACAACTTGGCTAAGAGGCCAAGCTTTTAGCCTGTCTTGGTTTTCAACATGCCTTCCTCACTAAGCTTAATTATTTCTATTAATAGCTTTTGATTTAAAGTGAGAGTTTATGACTCTTCCTTTCAATTGAACACTTACAGTCCATTATAGGGTTATTAACTGGCCTAATTTCAATACTGTTTTGTCTCAGGGAATAGGTAGGCCCGAAGCAAGGGAGAGAGATGGGAGGACGGCTGATTGGTGGAGCAATCAGAACACATCCAACGTTAATCAATTAAGTTTGCTGTCTTATATGGGTGTGGTTCATTGCACTCCAAATTAATTACAATAGTAATATCAAAGATTACTAATCAGAGATCACAATAACAGGTATAATAATAATGAAAAAGTTTGAAATATTGAAGAATTACCAAAATGTGACACAGAGGCACAAAGTGAGCACATGCTGTTGGAAAAATGGCACCAATAGACTTGCTTGATGCAAAGTTGCCATAAACCTTCAATTTGTAAAAAACACATCTGTGAAGCACAATAAATGAGGTATGCCTATACCAAGAGCTGGTGAGGATGTGGAATAATTAGAACTTTCCTATACCACTGGTGGGAACACAAAATATTACAACTACTTTGGAAAATAGTTTGGTAGGTTTCTTTTTTAAATAAAGCTAAATGTATACTTATAAACACTTACTTGACATGGTAATCTTACTTTTATTCATTTAGGTATCTACTCAAGTGAATTGAAATTGTATAGTCACACAAAAACCTGTGCACGAATGTTGATAGTAGGTTTATCTATAATTGCCAAAAAATGAAAATAATCCAAATGTTACTCAACTAGTGGATGGATAAACAATGGATAAATCTACACAATAGAATACTACTGAGCAAAAAAGGGAATAAACTATTGATACACACAAATATAAGCATGGATCTCAAATGTGTTATTCTAAATGAAAGGAGCCAGACTCAAGAAGCTGCTTCATATATAATTCCATTTATAGGACATTCTGGAAAAGGCAAAACTATACAGATGGAGAACAGATAAGTGGTTCTGAGAGGTTAGCATGGGGGGAAAGGGTTGACTGCAGAGGCATAAATAAACTTTGTGGCATGTTGGAAATGTTCTACAGTTTGATTGTCATGGTGTTTACACAACTATATACATATGCTGAAACTTATACAACAGTAAAAATAAGGAATTTTACTGCATGGAAATTGTACCTCAAAAATAACAATGACAACAAAACCAGCAACAAAAAACCTTAGTGGTTTCCATTCACCCAAGGAATTCAAGTCCAAACTCTTAGTCAGACCCTCTTTCTAACCATTTCTACTGTTCATTTTCTCTAACCATCAGCTAAACTTTGCTGTCACCCAAACATGCCCTGTTTTTTTTCTCAGCCCGTCCTATCTCATCTTCTGGAATATTCTCTTCTCTAGCTCCGCCAGTCAAAATACTGTCATCCGCAAAAGGCCAGAGTGATTGCCACCTCCTCCCACACACCCCTCCCCCAACCCACACAATCTAGAGGGGCTGACAGCTCCAGAGCTTTCAGCTTCCTCACCCTTCCCAAATCTCCTCCCAGTCTCTGCACTTACCATGTTCACTGATACTTCCATATATTAGCGTTTCCCCCTTCTAGGACAAACTAGACTAAATACTTTTTCCTCTTTGCCTCCTACACACACATACACACACAAACACACATACACACACACTCTTTTACCTCCTGGGCAACTCCTACACATCCTTTAGATCCAGCTAGTATGTCACTTCACATGACAACTCCTCTGAATCTGCCCAGACTTAGGCACCTTCTCTTTTTTGTGCCCTCAGCTCTTTGTGGATGCCTGGATTACAGCCTGACCAGCTGTGTTGTATTTATTTGCTGATTCTATTATTATTCTGCTGCCCTCCCCATTAAGTTGTTGGTTCCTAAGGACAGAAACTGTGTCTTATTCATCTTTGAATGTTTTACAAAATAGGTAGACTATAGAAACACTGAATGGACCCCTTTTGCTCTCTGGCCCGTCATCCTTCCACCACGTGAGGACACAGCAACAGGAGCCATCGTGGGAGCAGAGAGCAGCCCCCACCAGATGCCAGTGTCGGCACCTTGACCTTGGACTTCCCAGCCTCCAGAACCGCAGATATCTCATACTACGCCAGTTGTGTGTGCATCCCTGACCTTTGGAGACCATTTCGTGAAAAGGCAAGGGAGGCAATGGGGAGCCACATCCGCCTACCTGCATTTTATCTTATTTAGACTTTTGAGATCTACTTGTTAGCTGCTGAACCGATACACGCCATTCTCATCATGATACCTTTAAAGTAAGTTTGACTATTTAACATAAGAAGTAATAACCAAAAAAAAAGAGAGAGAGGAAAAAGTCTTCCTAAGCTGAAGAAAAAAAAAAAAAAGACAACATTATGGCAGACAAGATAGTCCAAAAGGATTTCCTACTACAAAATAATGAGATCCTGCGCAAAACCAAATACTTATTGCTGGGCTACCAGGAAGTAAGGTAAACCTCTGACAATAAGGCAAAACCTCCAACTGAAATCAGAACAGAAAAGCTAAGATCCTTGAAAGGTCAGCTTGTTCTAAAAGCATATGTTGATATCAGCTTTGCAATGAAGAGCTCAACTTTGGGGTCAGTGGAGGGAGAAGCCAAACCTGAGACTTCCTGATTAAAGAAAGGAGTCTAAAGCAGCTCCTAGCAAAAGCTAATTGACTCACGGTTTTGGTATACAGATTTCCCACAGGTTAAGTTAACCAAATCGGAATGAATTACTTTAGAAAGAGAGCCAGCAGAAATCACAAACAACACATTTAGACACCCAATGACTTGAGGTATTGTAGTTATCAGGCACAAAATACTTTAAGTATGTATAAGATGTTTTAAGGAAATAAATAGGAATAACAAAGCAATAAATTATGAAAACACAAATATGAGAAATAAAAGATTATCCAAAATAACCAGAAGATGTTATTTATAGAAGACGCCAAAGTGAGTTTTTAGATGTAAAGATTAGATACAACTTAGAATTAGCAAACTGTAAGATAGAGGTGAAGAAATTACCCAGAATACAGTCTTCCCACCCTCAAATGGGTATTATGAAATACAATTTAAGAGATGGATGACAGAATGAGAAGGTATGGTACATATATAATTAAAATCTCAAAAGGAGAGAACAGATAAAATCATGAAGTGGCAATATTTGAAGATATAACGGCTGAGAATTTTCCAGAAACAATGTATGGCATTGATCCACAGATGCAGAAGCAAAATGTATACCAAGGTGGACGAATATAAAGAAATTTACACTTACACATACTGCTGTGAAATACAAAGCACCAAAAAACCCCCACAGAATGTAGCTATAATGGAATGACAATCAGAGTGAAACAGACTTTTCAGCATGTTAGAAGGCAGGAGACAGTTGAATAATATCTTTAAAGTGTTGAGGAAAAAACAAATCTGTCAACCTGAAATTACATACTCAGAAAAACTATCTCGTTTTAGGAAATACATTGTGAAGTGTGCAAGGATAAAGTATTTAGGGGTACAGTAAATCCGTAACTTAATCGCAAATACTTAAGATAAATACAGTTTTTAAAAACACTGAAAGAATGGGTGGATTTTCCTAATATTGAGTAATATTCCTTGGCTCCCCGGTTGACCAAAAATGGTACCCTGGAAAGAGAAGCCTGAAATCCTGCCCCTTCCTCAGCTCCATCATTTGTAAGGGTTTGTCTTACTCTGGTTGGAACAAGTCTTTGGACACAGGCAAATGAAAGCCCGCGCGCGCTGAAGAGGCCGCGGTGAGCAGGCTGCAGCCTCGGAAAGCCCTGCCTGGCGCGCATCCACCCGCTCCTCACGCTTCCAGATCCCACTCCCGGCGGAGGTGAGGAGAGAGGCCAGCCCGCTGACAAGGGGAGCTGTGGCGGTGTCACCGCCGGCGCAGCGGTGATTGATGCCCCTGTCCTCGCCGGCCTGTTGCGGAAGGGTTCTTCACATCCCCACCGCTGCCTTCCTCCGGGGGAGGCGCCCTCCCTGGCAGGTCCGTCCTCCCAGCGCGGCCTCTCCTGCCTCGTCAGACCTCGGCTCTTTCTCCATAGCCCAGGCGCGCAGGCAGGAGGCCGGGAGGGAAAGGCACAGGGACGGATTCTGGCAGCTGATTCCCATGGTTGCTCACGCTCAGAGTCTGCAGGTCCCACTGAGAACCCCAAAGCTTTGAACAAGCCCCTACGGTGAAGATAAACCTTGAAGGAGATCCACGTACACATACACGTACACACACACGCACACATACAGGGGAAGGTTATGTTCCCAAATGGGTCTTTGGCCTCAAGCTCCCCAGTTGTCTCCTGGTGAGCTGGGAGGAGGCAGGGGTTTTTACAGGCCATAGGCAGGCCTGGGAGCTCAGTGACAATCTGGCTGAGGGTGGGCAGCACCTTTATCTGAGCCCTCTAGAAGTTGCCATCCTTGAGGAAAAGAATGAGAAAGAAAAGAAAAGACGGAGGAGGCTGTTTACCCAGTTAGGCTCCTTCTGACAACACAGCCTTCTGCTGTCCAGTGTCTCCTCCTCAGGAAGGGGAGGTAGGAAGAGGCCCCAAGCTCTCCCCGGGGTCGAACGATGGTGACATGGAAAACATTGAAAAACATGTAACATGTACATAAACTTCCTTCCAGAACCAGCTACACAATTTGTGGGCCCAGTGCAAAATGAAAATGTAGGGCCCCTCATTCAAAAAGCAGGAAAAGTGTCTTTAAAGGTACTCAAATATAAAGCTTTTTTATTTTATACATTGTCATGGTCTGTCTCTATTTCCCATGTGCTTTTTATTTGCTATGTAATGTTGTTCTAAGTAAAGAAAAATTAACATTTAAAATTTTTAGTGTGAATTTTACCATTAATCTCCATATTGCACAATACCTGTTTTAAATGCAAATATAAGTGCATTTAATTTATATGTAGAATCATTGAAATTATATAGTTTGTATTTCATAGGTTGTGCAAGCCTACATATTTCTCTCTTACCAGCACACTGGAAACATTACACAAAATTAACGCAATCGTTTTTATTGCACATCTCACAGTGCACACATTCTACCTGCACGCTCTACCTTCAGGTTACTGAATAAGGAAGGACTGAAAGGAAAAAGAACTATGGTTTGGTCTATTTTCCTTTCCTTCCACGTCATTAATTTTCAGTGGAAGTAGCGGTTAATACAGTGAAGTAAGAAAAGGTATGATAAGGTTCCTTGGTCATTTTTGTTTCTTAGAATGCCATTGCCTTCTTTTTGCATTCAAAGCAAGTTCTGGTTTGACTGGAAAGCGTGGCCTCTTGGTGTTGGCAGGGACCCAGCTTGCTCAGTCATAGGTGAAACACCCTCGTCTTGTACTGGCTCTGAGTCTGGTTGAACTCCCACACACTGTGGTTACACCCAAATTCTTTGCTTAATGAGGCATCACGAATGCCATATGCAAATGAGGCAGCAAGGAATGGCAGGCATGCATATTGCATGTCTCCTCTACCCACATGCATGTTCCACTGTCCCGTCAGACTTCACTTACAACACACAAGTGCAAAGATTAAATTATTAAGAATTTCAAGATGTCTTAAATTTCAGGAAAATAAACAACTTAGGCTGACTGGGAGAGCCCCAGTACACACACACACACACACATGTACATGCACATGCACACACACAGAAACAGGATAGCCTAACTTGATTGACAGAGGGTTCCCTCTTACTCTACTGAGAATCACAGAGTAAGAGGGACCCCCATAATGCCCATAATGCTATCTACTGATGGCAGGAACCAAGCACCCCTGCCCATCATGCTGATATATTTTAACTATAATGTGTATCACTATAATTTATTATTCACTACTTGTCATCTCTCCCCCATCACCCTGGAATATCAGCTCCATGAGAGCATGGTCCTTATCTGTCATGTCCGCTGCTATAGCCCCAGTGCACGTGGTAAGCATTAGGTGGACAGACGAGTGATATGTAAGTGCTGAGTGTCTTTTGTTACTTTTGCTACCGTTACTTAATACTTACTGTCTATGTGCCCTCTAGAGTCTAGACCCTCAAAAACCAAACCCCATACATCACCCTAAGGGTCAAACACCTCAGAGACCAAGACAACCAGGGGAGACTGGGCCTCATGTTCTGTCTGTTTGGGAGGACAAAGGAGTGGTTTTCTTACTATGGCCAGCATCTGGGCATGGATCAGAGGCTTTCAGCTGCTGTGAGGGATGCCTGGGACCCTAGGATCACAGCCAGCAGCCACCCCATGTGCCCACCAACAAGGCAAAGCAGGCAACTTGCCCTCTAGGCCTTTCCATACCTCTCAAGTCATCCTGTGACTCCTTTCACCCTTCCAGCCTGTCCTTGGGTTTGAGTGTTAGGTGAAGATACTCAGGACCCTCTGCCTCTAAGGGAAGTAATGTGGGGCCCCAGGAGGTGCTGGAGCTCCATGACAGGTGCAGCAGGTGTCACGCTGGTGGGCCTGTTCATCCCTGAACCTGGACCTGCTCCATGCAAGATGGGCAGCCAAGCAGAGGCAGGAGGCCCTTGCAGGCTGGGACGCCCCACGGTATGGCTTAGGAATGAGTTATGCTGCCCTTATGAACATCATGTGCTATTTTCCTTTATCAGTTGATTTGGGGACTAATCAGCTCAGGGATATAAAGTGGAAGGTTACAGCCATGGCCCTGGTAATCCTTGGACTGCACTCCCTGGGCCCAGCCCACGTCACCAGCACTTGATTTCTGTGCACAGTTTGCGTATGTTGGTGGAAGGTTCAGGGTCTTAGCCTATGAGTTTCCAAAATAAACAATTCATAAGTGTTCTTTTTTTTAAAAAAAATAGCATTTTTTAAATTAAAAATTCATATACAACCACTGCAAGAAAACAGAAAAACATAAAGAGAAAATGTGAATATTGGTATTTATCAGTTCAGTATTTTTCAATATTTACATATATACACACACATCCATATATGTATATACACACATAGATTTTGTTGTTTATGTGAGGAGAGGGATTAAAAATTTGTTTCACATTTTACATATAAAATTTTATAGCTTGCTTTTTTTACTTAGCAAAATATCTTAAGAACTTCTCCATAACATTAGCTTGATTTTTAATGGCTACAGATGGTGCACCATAATTTACCTAACCATTCCCTTGTAGATGGACATTTAGGTTACTTATGATTATTAATATAATAAAAATACAGCAGTAAGCATATACTGTGAGTCAAAGGTAGGCACATATATATGAAAAATGAGTAGCTTCTTAAAAGCTGTATGTTTGTTTCCGAGGGCTTGTGCCCTGTAGTGTCCACAAGAGGATCCGCCGAATATATACATAGTGACTAACAGTAACGTTGGCGATCATCAAACTGCCGGGGCCCTGCTGGCACTCAGCATTTGCTCTTCCATGTGAGAAAGTCCCCGTAGGGAATGTCTGCTAGTGTCAGAGTGTCCTCTGAACAGAGAGTCTTGCCTGTGTCTGAGTAACACTCTTGTTCTCAGTACATACAGCCTGTTCTCAGAGAATCTGGAAGCTTGTCTTCCTAGATGCCTGTGGCTGAGTCAGTCAGTACACTTTTGACTCAGGGCTTCAGAAGCTACCCCAGTGCTAAATCACCCCCCACATGGAGGCAGTTTCACATTCAGGAGCTGTGTCACCTATGAGCAGAACTCAGCTACTCAGCTTGGAGCTGCAGAGCTCAGCTGTATCAGAGCACAGGGGATTGCGTGCGACAAGGAAGGATCCATGGACAGAGGGTTAGCTGTGTGTGTGCACCCATGGTGAGTGGCTGACAGCCAAGTCCACAACGTCCTGTAGGCTGGCCTCCAGGCTGTGCAGACACGCCCTGCACCCCAAATCCTATAAACACCATCTCCTCTTCTTCCCTCTACTTTGGGTAATAAATCAAAAATTGGCTATAGGGGGCGAGTGTCAAGGACACCATGACTCACTAAGCAGTCTTCACGGAACGTGGCAGTGTCATTACATTCTGGCTGGAAATGGGGTAGCAGAATGCCAGCCCCCATAGCAAACCGCGGGCTGAACATGACAGCTGGGGTGGAAAGGCCTAGAACTTGCTTCCAGCCCACAGGTGACAGAACATCTGAATGTGAAACACCCTTCCCTCGGGGGGTGATTTAGAACTGAGTTATCTTCTGAAGGCCTGAGTCACTCAACTCTGGGAATTATGGGTGTGGAGCAGACTGGAAATTCACTGGATCGTTTTCAGTGTAACTTGGACCCACCCTCAGCATCTGGGGGACCTGGAAAACACCCATGTCGTCTGGTCTAGGCCCCAGTTCTAAGCAAATAGAAAAGCTTTACTTTCTGGGATCACTCAGATCCTGAGCCTACAAGAGAATCCCAGAGGCTTTAGATGCTCCAGTGCCACCTTCGATCTGCCCAACTTTCTGGTTCTGCCAAAGAGCAAAAAAAATCAGGATGAATGAATGAGTGCATGAACAAATAAATCGCAGCTTTTCTTCCTCTGCAAAAGCAGAATCTCGGCAATAGCCATCTGCCAGGACGTGGATGGCCGGGGGAGCTAGGGGAAAGGTGAAGCTGTGCAAGGAGGCCCGAGGCTGCCACACAGCAGGGAGAAGATGAACTTCCATCAGCATCCCCAGCCAGGATTCGGGGGACCCCTGTGCTCCACCCACAGGACCATGGACAAGACACACCTCTGTTCTTCAGTCTCCCCAGCTCTAATAGGGGAAGAATAGCCACAGCCACCATACTTCATTTGTGAGATAATACAGGCTTAAACACTTTCACTGAAAAGTTGTCATACGTACCCAAACTACGTCCCTCCCTGTTGACTCTGGGCTGGCAAGCAGCCTTTCCCAGTGTAATTATGGTTTCAGAACTTGATTTGATCCATGTAATAAGCAAAACCATATAATGAAAAAACATGTTAAGTTGAAATCCCATTTTAGTATTTTTGTGCCGGAGCTTAGGAAGAACTCAAGATGGGAAGCGTGAGAAGAGGAGTATGCTGATGAGAGGGAGGGAGAGAGCTGAGAGGTCTTGGAATAGGGAAAGGCCCACAAGGTACTAGGAAGCTAATGGGTCACTCATTTTGGCCTATTGCTGTAGGAAGGCCAGGTATTTTAGATAAAACATGGAAGGGCTTCTTAACAGAAAAGGTCTGCTGTTGCCAGTTGACCATATTGTAAGTCTTTTATTAATTTATTCACTTACTCATAAGTATTTAATATACAGACCCCAGTACTCTTGCTTGGGTGCTGGGAGAAGTACAAAGCAGTAGGACTTGGCCTTGGCCTTAAATGCCTCACATTGGAGAGGTAATGGCCAGGTAGGTTAAGCAGTGCACCAAGGTGCCAGACTGCCTGGGCCCAGATCTGCCATGCATGAGCTCTGCAACATTGGACGAGTCACTTACTCACTCTGGGCTTCAGGTTCTTCATTTAGAAAATAGAGATAACAATAGTCATTCTTTCATTAGACTATTGTGGGGAATAAATGATTTAATACATGACAAGTACTTACAGCCTGCCACATAGTAAGTGCCCAATAACACTGGCAATTATTATTCCCTCGAAAGGGGGTTTATAATGAGGAGAGGTGGCATCATCAGCCAACATTAGCAGATTATCCCATGATCATAAAGTCATAGTTAGCATTTTTCTAATACATGCAATGACTTTATTTGCTCCACTTCTAACATTTGTCATGTTAAGCCTCCATTTTACCTGCACAGACCCCAGCTCTCGGCACACTGGGACACTGGTCTTAAGATCTTCAAAAGGAAACAAATCTTTCTGAAATAGACAAAAAAAAAAAAAAAAAAGGCAAGACCCAAGAATCTGACACTGTAGCAATTTCCTACTAGGCTCCAGGTTTAAGCCGATTAGAGCAAGAAGCCTTACATTCCTGTCGTATTTGGTGAAGGTGTATGGCAGGGTGCGGCGCCTGCTGCAGGATTCCAGGAGGGCCTGCCTAGCTCCCCGGGGCTTTGCAAGGAAGCTGAAGAGGTCGCCTTCCTCGCTGTCACTGTACATCACAAGACACCACCCCTACCCCGACCCCCATGCCCAGGGCACCCACAGTCTCTCCAAGGACTACAGTCTTGTCACCAGATCGTGGGAGCATCTGTCTTGGATCTAAAGAGACAAAACAGATGGGCTTGGTTTCAGAGTGCCACCCCCTCTCTCAGTGTGCTGTCCCTAAGTGACCACAGAAGTGGGGGCTGCCTAGAGAGTCTCAAAGGACAAAGCAACCCAGGAGCTCATCAGACTAAGCTTCTCCAAAAGTCACCTTCTGGTATGAATGAGGACAAGGAGGGAGGAGGACAGTGGGGCCCCACAGGACTCCTTTCTTCAAGAGGGAAGTGAGGTCTGCCTGGGCCATGCTCCCCTCCTGCCTGCTCAGCCTCACATCCCTTCCTCCGCCCTACCCCCCACCTTTCACAAGATGCAGAAATGAAGACGCAGGGAAACGGGGTGTGGAACAGTCAGACTCCCTCTGGAGCCCGATAGTTCCACAGTGTGCATAAAAGGGTCCAAGCGGTGTTCCTCTGGCTTGACCGCGCTGGTCAGTAGCAACTAAGATGTCCCAACCTTGTGATTTGTGGTCAACGCAGCACATTGTAGAGACACCTAGGTCGACTCTTCACAGAGCCAAACCCCAGATGGTGATGGCATCCCAGACCCAGTCTGGAAATGAAGGACATGACTGAGTAACAAGGGGTCTGAGCGCTTAACACAAGCCCTGCGTCGCCTAACCAGGCTCACCTCTAGAGCCGTCTGGCACCTGGACACCCCACAAGTAGGTCTCAGTCCTTACCGGTATGACCTCTGTTGGTGTGTCCCCACCTCAGGCAATCCAGCCTGGAGCAAAGTCACTGGGATCATCAAGTCAAGCTTCCCTTATTTAAAAAACTCACATACAAATATTAAGACCTAGTCTGCTCACCCTCACATTTTAGAATAATATTAGAATAATAAAAATAGCTACCACATATCGAGGGCTTACTATATGTGTCAGACACTAGCCATTTTACAAGTCTCACCTCATTTAAATCTTATGAAAATTCTGTGGGTTTTTTTCATCTCATTTTTCAGATGACAAAGTCGAGGAGTTGAGAAACTAAGTAACTTGCCCAAATTTATATATCTAGTAAATGGCAGAGACGGGATTTTGAACCAAGTCTGTTGGATTTCCAAACCCATGCTACCTCTCCCCCAATCCCTCACGTGCTGCCCAGTGGCCGTTATTACAGTTCAGACAAGGGCTGAATTCTGGTGAAACAATGAAAAATCCCTGGGTTCCTAAGCTCTAGACTCGAGAAAGGGCAACTTGCCTCTAGTTCCCTTATGGAAAGCTGAAGGCCCAAGACCTGAGTCTAAAATCTGTCCTTCCAAATCCTGGGAGCCCCCTGGCTGATGAGAACGAAACCATAGCCTCACCTCAGACAGATACAATTTAAGCTCTTTAATCCACGAAGACCAGTTTGGAGCCATTGCTGCTCTGGGCCTGTCCCCTGGTGTGTGACCACCGCTTAGAATGCGCCACTCCTTGGGGGTGGGTAGCTTTTCCCCTCAAATCACGGCCTACACAATGACTGCTGAAAGAAAATGTGGCATTACCTCAGAGGGGATCTCAACTATCACTCTCAGATATTAGCTTCCTCTGCCTTAGAGGTTTTGACTAAATTGAGTGGAAAAAAAAAAAGCAAATATTTTTATAGTACTTCACATAGGTGTACTTTGGAAATTGCTGTTTTTTACAGGTCAAAAAGCAGTCAAATATCAGCAACTTCATATGATTCTACCTTCTGCAGAGCTTGTTGACTAAATCAACCAATCAATCATCAATTAATTCAGCCAGCCAGTTAACTGGGAAGACAACACTAACTTATGAAGCAATCACAGGACTAAATTATGTGGTGATGACATTTTACAAAGCAATATTTACAAGTGCTATTTTGCTTAATCTTCACATCTGCCCCACTGTGGGGGTCTGTGTCATCTCCATATTCCTGAGGTCACCAAGCTTCTAAGTAGCAGAGCCAGGTGGGTGGCACTGTCCTTCTGAATACCTCATATCCTCCAAAGCAGCTAAGGCTGGCCCCTGACAGTCCCCATGGGACTAGATGGGCAGGAAGATGGGGGAGGGGATGCTGGACAGGGGAGCAGTATGAGCACGGAGTTGGATGACACTCAGCATACCTAGGACACGGCAGAGAGAGGCAAGCTTGGGGGGAGGGTATTGGATGACCAGGTTGGAGAGAAAGAGTGGGGTCAAATTATTGAGGGTCCTAAGAAAGTAGGTAGAGGAGTTTGCATTTTTAAATTCATCATTCCTAGAATGATGGAAACAAAAGAGGGGATCTGTCTTAGCCCGCAGATTTTAGACAGGAAAGATGCTACCTTCCTAATTTTACAAAATAAACAATGGAGGCTCAGAGATTTGGTTAGAAGTAGAGGGTAAGCTAGAATTGTGATTTCTTGCTTTCTTGTCTGTTGCTTATTATACCTAATCACACTGGACTAGACTTACTCTTCAGATTAAAAAATTACTGTTTTGCCTAACAAGCTGTCTTATGTATAGGCTGTTACTATTTAAAACTCTTTCACATTTCTAAAGTGGCAACAGGGAATTATAGGTTCTTAAGGAGAATTTCTTGGCAGTGACATAATAAAAGTGTTCTAGAAAGATTAGCCTGCTAAAAGCATTCTAAATAGGTCAGAAAAGAGGCAGAGTGGAGTCAGGAGAAGAAATGAATCAGTGAAGCCTCAGAAATGCATTGGATATGGGGCCTGGAGGAAAGGGAAACATTATAGATGATGCCAGATGGGGGGTGATCCACTGACAGACCTGGGGAGGACCAGAATGGGAACTGCTTCAGATGGGGAAAGACATTGAGTTTGAAGGGAGGGAGGTTGATGCTTAGGAGTCAGTTGGAGGTTTAGGACCAGATGGCAAAGTGAGGTCAATCCTGGAAATGGAGATTGAGGAGTCATTCATGCTGAAGTAAAGGTGGAAACTACAAGAATGCCTGAACTCACCAAGGGCCATAGTCTTGTGAGAAAACTCAAAGTCTATGGCAGAGATGGCTGATTGTACTACAAAATCCATTTCCCTTGCCATAGAATAGAATTGTTACTGGGGAAGGGAAGGGGTTGCCCAGCCATGAACTATATTTTCCATTTTCCCTTGCATCCAGAAGTGACCATGTGACTAGTTCTCTCCTATGGAGAATGAGCAGAAGTGATGTATGTCACTTTCAGGCCAGGGTCTTAAAGGAGATGTGCTTTCTCTATTCTCTTTTTCCCCTTTGGCTGGCTGGATACAGGTAACAATGGAGTCTGGGGGTGGGGTGGACACACAGAATGGAAGGAGCCTGGGTCCTGCGTGGGTAGAGGAAATCCACCTGCCAAAGGGAAAACCACTGTGGACTAATACATGAGAAATAGACTTCTTTTGAAATTGGGCTATTATCATTTTGGGGTCTGTTTGTTACTGAAGGTTGGCCCACAACAAGGACTGTTAAGGAATGCCAGGTTGAAGGCATTCAACATGATGGCAGGAGGGTGGAAAAGCAAGATAGTCAGCTAAGGAAAGAAAAGAGGGTGATTAGAGAAATGGAAGAAGAATTCCAAAAGCACACTGTCACAGAAGTCAAAGGAGGAGCAGCCTTGAGTAGCAAAGAAGTGATCTAAAGCATTAAATGTTCAAAGATGGGGAAGGAGGATCAATAAGGAGGAAAAAACATCATACCTACCATTAACAAGGTTGTTCACAACCGCCCAGAAACAAAGACAGATATGGGCAGGCATTTCAAAGCCCCGAGGCCATGTGACCAATATTGTCTTTCTTTCCACTTGTTTTGCTGTTGGGCTTTCCTCTCCTGGCTCTGAAGGAGTCTGAACTTCAAAACATCCCCAAGGGACAACACAGCACAGTCCAAAACCAATGGAAAAGTGACGTGAACCCTGCCATTATGTAATGCAGTACAAGAGCCCCTTAGTTGGGCTGCTGTGCAGGAACCAACTTCTGACACATCTGGGACTGCAAAGTCCAATAGGACAAAGAGAAGAGGCATTTTTGTTTGTAAGAGGAAAGAAAAAAAAAGAGTTCCAGCCTTGAACCAGACTGACTGCAGCGTCCCCGCTGGGAAGCAGCAGGTGTTCCTCCTGCCCCTGTGGCAATAAGCAGCAGCACCTGCAGGTTGGAGATGGGGCCAGCAAAGGGGTCAGAGCCAGCTCAGAGCAGGAGTGAAGATGGGCCAGCCTCCAAGCCCATTCTGTATTTGGGGAAGTCTTCAGGAAAATAGGCTACATCGTGCAGTCTGCTTTCTCCTGCCTTATTTAGTTATATTAGTTTAAATGAAGTACAAAAACAAAACAAAACAAATCCCCAGTAACATTTAAAGTCTTCCTGCTCACTGAGGTCAGACTGAGCTTGGAATCAGAACAGCGTCTAACTCTTGACTCACCCATACAATGCCAAGGAGTGGTATAGAGGGGCTCTATCCCCATTTTTATCTGACCCCCAATCCACCTCAAATTCAAAATAAAAATTGCATTTTATGTCAACAACATAAAATGTGAATAAATACATCTTTAAAAAATACTGTGCAAATGCAGCTTTGTGATAAGTTTCCAGGTACTCATTCCAACCTAATTGATGCCCCGAAGCCCCTCTTATATCAAAACTCTGCAGCCTCCACTGGCTCCATGAATGAATGTCTTCTTGTTCTTGGCAAATTGTCTAGCCATCGTTAGTCTCAGGTTCTTTGACTGGAAGGCAACCTTGCCAGGCTCTCATGAGAACCAGGATGACGTGACATATAAACCACCTGTTTGCTCCCATTGCCCACTTTGCCTGACAGAAGCTTGGCCATGGTCTACTCTAAAGTAGCCTTTGCTACTGTGCGAGCTGGGAATTGTGGAGCACAGGAGAAAGTGGAACTGCTTTGCCTGGGGCCTCGTTTGTCCGAATGGAGCCCCAAATTTGGAGCAGCTGAGTTGTCATAGTTCTGTGCTTTCCTTGCAGGGGAAGCGGAGTCACTCATCTGACCTAAAAGGCAGAAACCTCAAGGGTAAAACTCCAAAACCAGGATCATTAAGATATGGATCACAGGATTACCCAACTTTCCACCCCTTATCCGAATTTCTCCCAAAGCCTCCTTGATGGTGATCAGCCAGGATCTTCGTGACCCTTCTAGAGTCCATGGTTCACTGTCTTCTTCACAAGGCATCCACCCCTCTGCCCATCAACCCAGTGTTAAGCCATATCACCTTTTTGTAACTTCCTCCAAGTGGTCCTTGTTCTGCTCTCTGGAGCAAACCTCTCCCCCATGACCACCTTTTGACTGTTTTACCACACTTAACAAGTCTTCCCCATTCCCTGTCCATAGCATCTCTTTTTCAAGGTTAATTACCTCCACTGACTCAACATGAGAAACAGGCTTTTAGTATCCTGTTTACCCACCATGGAACTTGCTCTTATTCATCAAAGAAGCTTTTGAAATTTGTATTAATCATAAGGTCATAGTGGACCCAAAGCTCCTTGTAACTGAATCCACATGGATACAATGAGGATACTGAACTTGATCTGTATATCCAGATAGCCCTTTTTTTAACAGTGAAATATATTATTGACTCATGCCCTGTGTGGACCAACTAAAACTATTAGTTTTCATTTCTGATTTTAAATGGGACAAGACTAACTGCCCTGATAGAAACTTGCCTAAATTTCTTCTAAAGTACCTATGAAGCCACAGAAAGATATAAACCCCATCTACCACCACAAGCTAAGACCAATAGAAAACCACTTGGCAAAATCTAGAAGGCATTGATAATTAAAATGAGAAAAGACCGGGCGGGGAAAAACAAGTGTCTATCAGCCTGTTCTTTTCCTCAAGAAACAGAGGCTTTATGACCATTGAAAAGAAGGAAGGCAGAGGTTTTGTTCCTCTTGTCTGCTTTCTCTCCTACTTAGAGAGCTGTAATCTAAACCACGAGAAACCTGTAGCTATCTCTTTACCATGATGATGTCACATTTTGAGTCGATGTAAATATTTTTCACCATCTCTATCTTTCAACCTTCATTTAGGGACCAATTCTAGGAAGTGTATGAGACTTGGGGTGCTGGATACCTTGCATTCTGTTAGGAATAATCACCAGAAATAAAATGCTATAGCTGGGGATACAAAGAGGAAGTATCCTGGCAGCAATACATAGCGAAGGGGGTACCATAAAACCCTAGAACCAGGTAGCAAGGTGGGAATTCAGAACAGCAGAGCCATACTATAGGAATGCTAGCTAAATTCTCAGAACTGGGCAGGAACTCATTTTCATCAACCTGCTCTCCAGCTGTAGAGCCGAGAAGATTCAATCATTACCCAAGTGTCCAATCAATAGAACCAAATAAAAGCTACATACTCTCTGGGTGAATCTGAGACTGGCTCTTTCTCTTCTTATGCAAAGATTAGTAATCAGAAGAAAAATGGCATTGGGAAGACAAAAAACAATTATGCAGAAGATGAGATGAAAAACATTCTTCTGAAAATGACTTTTTGCAGGGGACCCAGAAAACATTTTTAGATAACTGTGTAATAGCCTCAAAAGGATACAAGAAGACATGGGTGCTATGAAAGAGGTGCATATAATCACAAAGAGAGAAAAGAATGGGTTGCAAAAAAAATAGAGTAAGATGAACAGTAGTGAGAGATAAGTGAGATAAATAAGAAGATGAACAAAATAGCAACTAAAATAAATTTCTCATTAAATAATATAAAGTATACATTGGAATGAATGAAGACTAGCACTGGCCCTGTGAAAAAGCAAGTTAGTATTCCAGAGATCACACTTGAAATATTCTTTGATAATGTAGAGAAAAAGAATGAGGAAATTTAAATGGCTAGTGAGAAGATGGCAGACACAGAGAACAGATGCAAAATGACCCACATCTAGACGCATCCTGAGCACATTTTTAAATTGAAAGAAGAAAAGAATCCTTCAGGCACTCAGGTTACAAAAGTAATAATAACTAAACTTACAAAGGAGCCGAAGGTAGTCTAATCTCTGACTTCTCTGCAATGCTAACTGCCAGAAAATAATGCAGCCATATCTACAAACTTTTGATGGGAAAGTATTGTGAATCTGAATTTTCTGTCTAACCATGTTATCATTGATTAATGAAAGCAATGGAAAAGACATGCTCAGATAGTAACAGACTCAGAAAATAGATCGGTTCACAATCTCTTCTTGAAAACATTATTTGAAGATATACACTGACCAACTGATAAATAATCAAAATTAACAACATGCACAGGTGCATGCACTCAAAAGAGCAGAAATTCCCTTACACAGTTTGGAACCATGTTCTAGAATTCAGTAGATTGTGTGATGTCTAGGACACTGTGTAGCTCAGAGACCAAGCTTAGCCCTTGTGAGAGACGTTGTTGGTTGCTATCTAACATCTTTCCTCCTTCTTTCCTTCTAACACAACCCCAATTTTGTTCATATTCATCTCCTTACATAGCCATGAGCCTTATATCCAGACACAGTATGGACTGTGATTGGTCCACCCCCAGTCTGTGATTGGTTTAGGTATGGACATGTGACATAACCCTAGCCAATAAGACATGAAGGAAGTCTGTAGAGGAGACTTAGGGGAAAACTCTCCTCACTCTTAAACAGAGACACATAGGATGTATAGTAGGAGACAGGCTCATCTTCTCTTGTCATTACTATGTCTGGGAACTGCTGCAATCCTCTCACAGCCTAAAGGGAGCTGGCCTGAGGACCACACCAATATATCTAGGATGGCAAAGCCAGAAGATGAAAAGAACCTAGATCTTTGCTGACATTGTTGATTAGCTATGTTAACCAAACCTGGACCTGCAGTGAGATAATAGATGTATTTATTACTTAATACAAACGAGTCCCAATTTTCTGTCACAGCCAAAAGCATCCTAAGTGATACAGCCCTGCAGTGTTAATATAGCTCTTCTGCTGCTGCTTCCATTCTCTGAATACCAAGAAACATTTCTCGAGCCATATCCTTTAAGCTACAGTTCATTTGGAATCTGTTGCCTTATTTGATGGTCATGTACAACAATAACTGGTGCTGTTCTTGTCCAGATTTTTCTAACAATGGCTAAGTTTATTACATAGTGAAGACTCTGTGCCAAGCAAATTACTAAACAAAAGGTCTTTTCTCTCCCTCTCCACAAAAGCAGTATTGCGTAGAATGATATAATGAATTTTTTCATTGCTAAAGAACTTGAGAAATGGTTTTTATGCATCTTTAAGTTTCATGTTAAATGAACTAACTCATTGAAATTTTACTTTAAATGATGAAAGGCAATAAATCACCCAGGGTCAGACATTTTATATCACTAAACTCCTCTTCTTAAATTATATGACCTGTGAATATTCCTAAATTAAATGGCACCTAAAAGTCAGCATATATTATCTCAACTATATAAATGCATAGGAAAAAAAGCTAAGAAAATAAACTAAATTGTTTATGGTGATTCTTTTTTCTGGATGGGGCATGGTGATTATTATTTTCTTCTTTAAACTTATAGACACTTGTATTCACTTTGGTCTGTCTCTTCCTTATTTTGAGAGTACATGACCTTCCTTGACCCAGGAAGTACATGGCACCACCTCACTTTCCTCAAAGGAGCAAAGTGGGCCATTCTTCCTCCTCTCAGCTCTTAAGGGCAAGTATATTTTCTTTTTCAATTCAGATTTCCCTGAATTAGATTTACAACTTCTATTTCTAGCAGGATCTCCCACACTGGGGCTGCAGAGTTGGCAGCCTCTCTTCGGTGTTCTTGGTGCATTCAGATGGTACAGATTTGTTCCGCAGGGCACCGTTCTACCATAGGCACCAAGTTCTACCTATTTCCTTTCTGAGCTAACTTCCTCTAATAGTTTCTTGATACTCCCCGCTGGAATCCTTTTCCTGGCTTCTTTCCTGGATTACTTCTTTCATCCTGCCTAGAAACCCTGTATCCTTTGTGGTCAATTGAAGGGCAAAGGGGTGGTCCCAAAGCCTTTCATCCCTATCTAAATAGGAGATTACCTTGCATCTGTGGCACTCCAAATGTAATACCCTTCAGGCGAGAAGACTGGCCTAGCACACAAAGCCTATAGTTCAATTTGACAATTCAGTGACCATATTTATAATACTTGTTAGATCAGCATGGTCCCCTGGAAACGACCCTAGAAAACTGCTATGAGTTCTGACTGTTCACTGTCAAGACCTCTTAGGAAAACTGCTTTTAATCCCCTCCTAGTGCATTTGTTCCTGGCGGGCAGATTGAATTGGCTCTGATCCCCTGACATTCTGGTTCTCTACTAGGGTTTCTCCTAATCCTCCTTCACAGGATGCTGAGCACCGTTTGAGGCCAAGATTGGTAGAGCCACTCCACTAGGGCAAATCCCAACCCCAACAGATACAAATAATCCTTTGTTTTAAGGATGCCTATTTTAATGTGGAGGATCAGAGGCTTGACTCAAGCTAGCTCAAGAAAAGGGAAAGATAAACATAAAGCAAAAAGGAATTGGCCATGGCACAGGAATTCAGTAAGAACAGGAACCACAGTATGCCTGGGCCTCATGGGAAAAGGAGCCAGAAACTGGAAATCTACGAAGAGCTGAGGCCACTGTCTCCGGCATCTACCTGGCTCTCTGAATGATGCTCCTTTCTCCTCCCTACACTGACCAGCTTCCTCTGCTACCCATACTTTCAAATTCCTCATCACCTCAGAATGCCTATGGCTTATCATGGCCACCCAGAACCCTACCTGATGACAACTCTTAAAAAAGATATTTGGCTTTTGCCTTCACTGTTCATTGGCTTAGTTTTATAATAGCTGCAAATAGAATGATAAATGTTTTAGTTAACAGAATTTTCAACATATAACAGTTGATAGAATAGAATAATGAAACCCCATATTCCCATCATCCAGCTTCCAGTTGTCAACATTTCACTTCTAAACTGTCTACTTCTCCTTTGTGTGTGTGTATTTTAAAACAAATCCCAGAAATAATTTCATTTCTAAATACTTCTATTGAATCTCCATATTTTAAGGCCACTAGATCCTTTCCATCAGAAAGGACTGGCATACAAATGGTCACTGGGCTGCCCCTGGATTGGATGACTGGTGGGTCAGGTGACCAACCAGTACAATCAAGAGTGACTTTGGAAAACTGTAGCCATTAACACAAAATAACTCTGATGACACCATTTCTCCAGAAGGCAAGGAGTAGAACAGTTTCCTTATAAGGGGGATCAATCATGGTACATGCTGCAAACCCTGATTAAATCATTCTGTATCACACAGCCTCTCACCAGGGCTGCATGAGGCAAAGGAGGCACTTGCTTCAGGAACAAGATTTAAGGGGAGCAAAAAACACTCCATAATCAAGATAAATATTTTAGAGCCATTCTTCCATAATCAAGATAAATATTTTAGAGCCGTTCTTTAAAGAATCAAAATTACTCTTAGAAAATCCACAGTGAACAAAATATCAAAATGTTAAATAAGAACAGGATCTGCCCACAAGAGTAATAAAATTGCTACATTAAATGATTGTCTTAAATATTCAGGCACTTTATAGTCACTAGAGAACTTACTTCTCTTAACAATCGCATTAGAAAGGTATGATTAAATAATCTTATTAAAATTCTTGATGTCAAATTGTATTTTCATGTTACTTTCAAATAAAAAAGGATTTATTGGTAAAATCTTGTGTAAGGCATCAGAAACTCAGTCAAGACACATACAAAAAAGTAACCATAGTTTTCGTTTTGAAAACGTCTTCTTTAATTTTCCTTTTCCCGACATGCCCAGTTCAATGACCTAACTTGCTTAGGAAAACAAGCCTTTTCCAAGAGAAACAACATTTAAATCAAACAGAATCCTTACAACAACAGTGTTTTAAAATGTGATTGTTTTAAGACTCTGATATTTCCGACAGGCTGAGTTTTTGGAATTTAGAATTGGGGTGCTTCATCACTCAAGGGACTAATATTTTAGGGGAGTTTTATAGCTGTATTCTAGAATTTTCTGGGAAAGGGTATTTTGCCTTTGAACTGTGATACCTCTTCAACAAAAAAGAGGTTTCCATTATTATTATTTACACTGGAACCTAGTGACAGGCAGCTATAATAATCATTCACTTAACAACTATTTATTGGGGGCCTACATGGTTTAAAGCATATGTTTGGCACAGCTATGAAATAAGACAACCAAAGTCCTCACCCTCATATGACTAATATTTGACTTTTAGTGTTATGATAGGGCTTAGTATGGCATGTCTGATTTAGGACTGATTTTCCTATATTAAAGAGAAACAGATAATGTTAATTTGTACAATTACAAAAAAAAATGAGAAATATGTTCAGTCTTAACTAGTTATAGTCTGAATGTACTAGAATATCCCCAAATCAGTAACAATCCTTAGACCTATATTGCCATTCTCCTAAATATTCTAGCTCATTCTCAAATAATGGCTTATTAATCCCCCAGCTAAACATTTAATATTTAACCAATCTGCTTGTGCCACATGGTTTGTGTGAACTGTGTGCATCATAGGACTTTTAGTCCTATGATTTTTCCCTTTCTTCTATGTTGCCTTTCTGAAAACAATTCAAGAAAGCAACAAGGAGTTAGTGAACTCTGACCTTTATGATTTTATCATGGAAATGAATAAGGGCAGTTAATTTCATAACAACTTTAACCTCCTTTTCAAATTATTTCTGTCCCAAAAATGTTTCCATTTGATATTAGATAACCACCAGCTGTTCTATGTGCCGAAACGTGCTTTTCCCAGTGATGCCATGAGACTCCAATGGTGCAATCCCAACACAGAGATGCTCTCCCTGGGAGCTGGGGCCAGCACTGCTGGAACAAACTGTCATTGAGATCCTTCTGGTTCCATAATTTACATTGTTCCCTTTGAAATCTTATTAATGTCCACAGATACTTGTTTCTTAAATAAAAATGTCTCAAGGCTTTATGGTCACACACTATCTTTGTATTAAAACGAAATTGCTGTTAAAATCAAGTATGAAATGGGAACATCACTACTGATCTTAGAGAAACAAAAAGGATTATAAAGGCTGGACATGGTGGCTCACGCCTGTAATCCTAGTACTCTGGGAGGCTTAGGCGGGAGGATCACTTGAGGTCAGGAGTTCGAGACCAGCCTGAGCAAGAGCGAGACTCACAGCTAACATCATACTTTCAATGAAAGAGTGAATGCCTTCCCCCAAAGATCAAGAACAAAATAAGGATGTCTGCTCTTGCCACTTGTATTCAACATTATACCAGAAGTTGTAGCCATTTGCAATTAGGCAAGAAAAAGGTATAAAAGGAATCCAGGCTGAAAAAGAAGAAATAAAACTATCACTATTTGTAGATGAAGTGGTCTTGCATATAGAAAACCCAAGGAATCTACTAAAAAAAATTATGAGAACTAATAAATGAGTTCAACAAGGTTATAAAATAATAAGATCAACATACAAATATCAGTTGTATTTTTACACACTGGCAATGAGCAATCCAAGAAAAAGCAATTTCATTTATAATAGCATCAAAAAGAACAAAATACTTAGGAATAAATTTAATAAGAGAAGCATAAGACATATACATTGAAAACTTCAAAACATTTCTGAAAGAAATTAAATACCTAAATAAATGTAAAGGCATCCCGTACTCATGGATTGGAAAGCTTAATATCGTTAAGATGACTGACAATACTCTCCAAATTTATCTACAGATCCAACACAATTGCTATCAAAATCCTAGTTGCCTTTTTTGCAGAAATTGATAAGCTAATCCTAAAATTCATATCACAATGCAAGGGACCCAAAGAATAGCCAAAAATATCTTGAAAAAAGTAGAACAGCTGGGTGTGATGTTGCATGTCTGTAGTCCCAGCTATTCAGTAGTCTGAGATGAGATGACTGCTTGAGCCCATGAGTTCAAGTCCAGCTTGGGCAAAATAGTAAGACCCTATGTCTAAAAAAAAAAAATTAAAATTTTTTTCCACTAATGATACTATCAAAAAAGTGGTAAAATAATCATAGAGTAGAAGAAATGTTTGCAAAATATAGGTATGATAAGGAACATGAATCCAGAAGATACAAAGAACACTTACAATTCAAAATAGCCCAATTATAAAATGGGGCAAAGGGTCTGAATAGACATTTCTCCAAAGATATATAAATAACCAATAATCACATGAAAAGATACTTCACATCATTAGCCATTAGGGAAATGTAAATAAAAACCACGATGAGATATCACTTCATACCCACCAGGGTGGCTAAAATGAAAAAGACAGGTAATAACAAGGGTTGGTGAGAATATGAAGAAAGAGATTAGAACCCTCATTCACTGATGGTAGAAATATAAACTGGTGCAACTGGTTTGGAAAACAGTCTGGAAGTCTCTCAAAAGGCTAAACAGAGTTATCATATGACCCAACAATTCCATTTCTAGGTATGTATCCAACGGAAATGAAAACATACATCCATAAAAAAAAAACTTGTACATGAATGTTCATAGTAGCATTATTCATAATAGGCAAAAAGTGGAAACAAATAAATGTCTATAAACTAACGAATAGATAAATGAAATGTAATATAGCCATACAATGGAATATTGTACAACCATAACAATAAATGAAGTATTAATACATACTACAACACTGATGAACCTTGAACATTATGCTAAGTGAAAGAAGACCATCACAAAAGACCACATATTGCATGATTTCATTTATATGAAATGTCTAGAATAGGCAAACCTATTGAGACAGAAAGTAGCTCAGTGGTTGCCTAGGGCTAAGGGTGGGGGGGTGGGAGAAGGATGGGCCCTGCTAATGGGTACAGGGTTTCTTTTGGAGGTGAAGAAAATGTTCTAAAATTAGACTGTGGTGATGGTTGTACATCTGCAAATATACTAAAAACCATTGAATTGCATACTTTAAATGGTGAATTGTATGACATGTGAATTATATATCAATAAAGCTATTAACCATGTATTTGCAGGGATCTGTGTTAGAAATAAAATCAATTAAAATAATGTAGATAATTCTCAACCTCCTGACTCTTGGTTTATTAAACTGTAAAACTGGGACAACCCTTATTTCCAAAGGTTATTACAAGGAAATTATTGAGTCCATTTATTTATTCAACTATGTGTAAGCACTATTCTAGGTACAGAGGATAGAACAGAGAATATAATGGAAACAAATCCAACCCTTGTGAAGCTACCATTTCAGAGAGGGGAGACAAACAATAAAACAATACATATGTTAGATGAGAATTAGAGTTACAGAAAAAATATAGGTACACATATAAAGGAGGAAGGGGGAGAGAAGGTGAATGGAGTGGTGGATGGGATGTTCCATTTTAAGTTGCTCAGGAAAGGCTTCACTTAGAAGGTGACATTTTAGGGAAGTCCTGAGGGAGCAAGTCATGGGCCAAATGGGGGGAAGAGGCAGGGAAGCACTTCAGGTAGAAAAAAACAGCCTGTGCAAAGGCCCTGAGGCAGGAGTGTGCTTGGGGGCATTCTAGGAGCTGTAACAAAGTCAGTTCAGCTCAAGCTGAGTGGTAGACAGGGAAGAGAAAAGATGATGAGGTCAGAGGGTAAGACGTGTTGGGTGAGGGAGGAGGGACAAGGGAAGAGTGTAGCAGAGCATGTGGATCCTGGTAGATTGTTGTAAGGAATTTGGCTTTTTTCTGAGCAGGAAGAGGAGCCATCAGAGGGTTCTGAGCACATTGGTAAGTTGATCTGATTTACATTTAAACACCCCTGGCTGCTCTGTGGGAAAGGGACTGCAGGGGTGCAGCCACAGGAAGACCGATGGGAGGCTGCTGCAGTGGCCCAGGTGAGAGAAGGAGGTGGCTCAGCTGGTTCTGCAGGAGGCGGTAAGGGATGAGCAGCATCTGTGTGTGTTTTGAAGGCGGAACCAACAGGATTTGCTGACAGATTGATTGGGAAGTGTGAGAGAAAGAGAGACGCCAATAAAAAAGAAATGAAAATGAGTTAATATATGTAATATGCTTAGCATAGCTCCTGTAAACAGAAACCATTGAATAAATTTCAGCTGTTATTATTGTTATTACCACGCCCTATTATGAAAGTCATAGAAAGTAACGTATGGAAACTGTAAGTGGCACCTCATATAAGGTCTTCTTATTAAACCCTGAGAGATTAATCTTGACAGGAATTTGTGGCCTCTCCCCAAGGCTGAGTGATGGGCAGGTGAAGAAGCTTCTCTCTGTACTCAGAACCTTAGTTACCTTCTGTCTCCTCCTCCTCCTCCTTCTCCTTCTTTAGAGATAGGGTCTTGCTCCTTGCCCAGTGCAGTGGCATGACCATAGCTTAGCACAGCCTCAAACTCCTGGGCTCAAATGATCCTCCTGCCTCAGCCTCCTGGGTAGCTGGGACTACAGGTGTGCGCCACGACATCCAGCTAATATTTTTTATTTTTTGTAGAGACAGGGCCTCACTATGTTGCTCAGGTTGGTCTCAAACTTCTGACCTCAAGCAATCCTCCTGCCTTGGCCTCCCAAAGCACTGGGATTATAGGCGTGAGCTACCACGCCTGGCCCTAATTGGCTCTTATTAGTAATTCATGAATCAGGTAGCATTCCTTGTACAAAATAGAAAGGTGCTCCACTGGATGTGGCAGAACATGTGGTTTGTGCAAGTTAGCTTGAGCAGGAACAAGGAACAGCACAGTGCAAAAAGCAGATTGGTTAACAGGCTACTTCAGGTTACTTTCTTTATATGGTTAAAGCAAAGGGAGCCTCCTTATGCTAGCTCAGGTTGACCGGGCAACCCTTTGGATTGGTTGCTGTGATCTCCTGATTTTTGGAAAACTGGCCTGTTTCTATTATAAATTCAGCTTGATTATGTGGCATCTAGCATGAGTGACTCCATTCTGGCTTGGTTTGGACTATTGGGCCCAGTGCCTGAGCTCAGTCCAAACCAATGGCCTCCCATAAATTTTATGTAACAATATCTTTGCACTGCTTGGATTACTTTCCCAAGAGAGCTCTAGAAGTAGAGCTGCTGGGTCCAAAAATATTCACAATATTTTTGATACATGTCACCAGCGTAATATTGATCCATCCAGGCCACCCACTTTTACAACGGAAGACTCGATTCCCTGGGCTTCTGCCCAGAGGAACATGGTAGGACAGAATTATAAACTAGGAGGAACTTTAAGTTCCGTCCTTATATTCTATTTGAACCTGTGAAATAACTTCACCTCTCTATTTTTCAGTGCCTCGATTTGCCAAAGGAAGCTACAGCACCTTCCTCAATGCAATGAAAAAGCCTCTTGAAAAGATTATGAATTCCCAAAACACATGTTACTTAAATCAAAGTAGCCTTAAAGACCAGGCCCTGTCCTTAAAATCATTCTTATTTCTAGAGAAGGGGGAACAAATCTCCTTTGTCTTCCATGCCTTTTTCTCCCATTTTATTTTAAGTCACATCTAGAAATGTACTGAATTGGGAACAAAGAACCAAAGAACTCAATAACTGATAATCGGAAACAGCAACCTGCACTTGCTGTCTAGAGCCAGTGGGAATTTCAGCCAGGAGGGGTAGGATGAGGCACAGGTATCTTCCCCCTCAGCTGCAAGAACTTGGTCTCATATTGAATAACAGATGGGCTGAACTTTGAGACAGTAGCTGGGCTGAGCCTGCTGACCCAGGGAAGATGCCCCCTACTGTCACCCAGGCAGGGGAAGTTGGTGTTGGACGGCCTCCCAGAGGGGTGCTAGGAGACAGGAGTGGTAGTGACAAAGCATGAGCCTTGGTGGTCTCAGTGACCATGGCAATGCCCCTTCCACAGATCTCACTCCCCAGCCACCTTTGGGCCTTAGGCCTGAGTGAGTCGATACCATGAGGCATCTGACCTTTGTGCTCCTGGCTGATGGAGCAGTGCCAGCAGAGAAAGCCAGATTCACTCATCTTGGTTTGATTGAAACCATTTACTTGGATGAAACAGAATTGGAGCCCAGCAATGGACTTTTTCTGTGTCCATGTCATACGACCTCTAAGGACTTGCTGGTTAGCAGCACCTTCCCAATACACTGAGAAGAACCCAGGGCTCTTAAGCCATGAACTTCACAAAACCCTGAGCAGATTATCCGAGGCACAGTAAGAATACTTCCCAACCCAAACTCAGAACCCTCCAGGAAATCTCAGTGCCCTTGGTGGATAAATTTGGATTCCCCTGGAAAACTTCCAATCTGCCCCAAGGTACGTGGCTCACAGCACCCCAAAGGGACCCACGGTTGCCTTTTTCGAATGGAGGCATCCACTTGCATGAGGTCACCTCGCCTAAGGGCCACAGCAGGGTGGCTCCTCTGACTGCCACTTTCCTTCCTTCCCTGAAAAGTGCCCGCCATCCTCACGTGTTCTGGCATGGACCACGCTCTGGATGGCGCTCCTCACGGCACAGCCAGTGGCCCTGCATGTGACCGAGACCCCGTGGAAACCACAGCAACTGCAGAGATCCGAGGAGCCACAGCCCCGTGTGTCATCATGATCTCAGAGGTTCGCCTCTCAGGCAGGCCGACTGGATGCCATAAAAATTAATTAAGTAAGTTGAATCGACTGTTGGGTGTTTTCTCAGAGAGGCACTGACATCCTCAGGCTTCACAGGGCAGTGAGTGCTCATCTGAGTCACTGTGTGATGGGTCCCAGTGGAGTCTGAGAGTAAACAGGGAGGCGCGGGTCTGAGTCAGAGCCGCCTCGCCCCAGGAAGCAGCACTGAGCCCCCAGACCCAGGCTGCCCCTTCTCCCCTGCTGGGGCTCACTACCCTCAGAAGCCCCCGCAAACACTGTCATCTTTTCATCTTTATTGAGCTTAGAGTTGCTAACGTCCTGGGGCAATGGTGGTGAGTTTTGAGAAGCCGTGGTTGGAGTTAGTACGGGTAGGAGGGAGACAAGCTTTCAGGTGTCTGATAACTACAATAAGATTAGGGATTGTTAGTAGATGTGAGTGGTGTCAGCTACTTTGAGAGGCAGCAGTACAATGTAAGGTCAAAAGACTTTGAGGTCACACAGGCTGGGTTCAAAACCCAGCTCTGGCATTCACATACTGGGTGATCTCAGTGAGTTGTTCAACCTCTCTGAGGATCCCCTTTGTCAATTATAATATAGGTGACCTTAGGAGTGAATGAGCTAACTCATAAGCCACTTGATACATATAGTAAGGATTCAGTAAATGATAGCTATTATTTTGCAAGATAAGTTTTAAAAGCAATTCTGTTTTTATTCTTAAGGCTTACCACATGATAATTTATGATTCTTTTAAAACTTTTTCTTATAAATAAGCTAATGAGGGTGGATTTTTAAAAAATACCTTTGCTTTTTAATACAGAAAGACTACCTATTAAGAGCTGGTATGTAAAACAACTATTAAATTAAGAACTTAAACCTCAGTTTAGGTATCATTTAATAACTTAATTCAGTTGATGAAATTCTTCCTCTCATCGTGGAAGCCAATTAATTAACACATCAATTTTATCTATAATTAAAAAAGAAAAAGGTGTAGAAAGAGCGGAAACACTTTCCTTACCTAGGCTCTTAATGCTAGCAATTGAAGTTGACTTAGACCCAAAGAGGAAAGGGTGGGAAGTGAAAGGTAGCTGACCTGAGGTGAAAGAAGGGTAGGAAGCTGGGGGAAGGGTTTCCCTTCTTGGAAAAGATCAAAACAAGAGCTTCCATAGAAGTAAAGATTCACACAGTAAAGGCCTGGAAGCCTGAGAGCTAAGTGGAGGGCTCCCATGGTCCTAATCCCCTAATGGCGACTGATAACCCCCACTGTGTCCAGGCCTAGTGCTTCCGGCAGGAAACCCCAGCCCCTGTTCCAGGGATAAGGCGGGCCTGGGAGCAGGCCCTGTGGGGGCATCTCACTGCCACTTCCCACTCTCTCAAGGAGGAAGGAGGGTCGGATTCAGGCTCCTTTTCCCAGGACCTTAGACATCTGAGAGGTCAGGGCTGGTGTGAGCTGGTGTGGAAGTGGGCCTCTTCTGTGTGGAGGTCAGTCCTTACAGCCAGGTCTGAGCTGGGAGTGGGGCAGTGGCTGAGGGGAGGGGTGTGAGGAGGGTGAGGGATGAGGAGTGAGAGATAAGAATTTGAAGGTTCATAAGGTGGCTTAGGGGGGACATAGTGAGTTCAACGATCAGGGTAGAAGGTAATTTGAGAGTTGAGGTAGGAAGAATTCTCTCTTCCCTATATTTTAATTTTTATCTGATGTTTAACTTTATATTTTGGCTAGTTTGGTTAATAATTTGGCCAATCAGTGAGGACAAAATAAAAATGAGTTTTCACAAAATCTGTTTACTTCAGAGACGGTGATGTTGAGCCATGGGAGTCCAGCTGGGGTGCTTCCTGGGGGCCTATTGGCATGTCCTGGACACACGTTTGGACTAGAAGAGTCCCAAACGCATGGGCATTAACACGCGTGACCTAGGTTTATCTCACCTGTGCATTTTTTAAAATGAGGTGAATTTAAGAGAGTTTTTAATGATAATAAAAATAATAATTATGGCAATAATAATAACAAACTCATACAACACTTACTACGTCCCAGGCACTGTTCTAAATGCTTTAGAACATTTAATTCTTACAATAACTCTTTGGGGTAGGGAGTAGTATCATCTCCATTTCACAGATGGAGAAACTGAATCACAGAAAAGTTAAGTAACTTAACCAAGGTCACACAGCTAGTAAATGGTGGAGCTGGGGTTTGAACACTGGCAGTCTGTTCTTACCAGCTATATTGTGTTGTCTTTCATTAAGTTGTAACTTCATACCTTAATTTTAAAATGAGGACCAAATTCTAATCATAACTGCTTTTTTTTTTTTTTTTTTTTTTTTTTTTTTTTTTTTTTTTTTAGAGATGGGGTCTCGCTCTTGGTCAGGCTGGTTTCGAACTCCTGACCTTGAGCTATCCACCTGCCTCGGCCTCCCAGATTGCTAGGATTACAGGCGTGAGCCACCGCGCCCGGCCCATCATAACTGCTTTTAAAAATCACATTATTGCTTTTTTTCTGATTATAAAATGTATATACAGTTACTGTAGAAAATTTGAAAAAAAATTTTTTAATCACAAAGAAGAAAATTAAAACCACCTAGACTCTTACCACACAGAAATAACTCTTAACATGTTAATGTCTTTTCTTCCAGACTTTTTCTATGCACAAGTATATGGACATTATTGGGATAATGCTCTACATATTATTTTATAACCTGCCTTTTCCCCTGGACAATGTATAAAAAATGTATTTTTATGTCATGTGGTATTTTTATACAAAGTGATTTTTAATGGCTGTTGAGTATTCCATTGCATGTATTAATTTATTTAACCAACGCATTTCATTGGACATTCAGTAATTACCTTCCCCCCTCTTAAAAATAACTGTGATAAACATAATAATCACCACTTCTAAATACATATTTTTATACTACAAAAACAAAGAGGGGGTATTAATGTGATGATTATCCAGAAAGTTCTAAGCAGTTTGAAAGGCTATGTTAATGTAGCTTTCAGGTCTCCCTGGTTTGCAGAGCACAGAGCCATCTGTGTGACTCAGCCCGAGGCAGCATGGAGTGTTTATTCATTCAGTCTAGCATTTTCTGAGCCGCTACTACTTCAGGAGCAGAGGTTACAACCTCCAGTGCATTCATGGAACTTGTACATAAGAGGTTAAGAGCCCCGGATCCTGGAGTCAGATTGCTAGCTCTGGTCCCAAGAAATATACCTTATGACTCTGGGCAAGTGACTTTACCACTGTGAATCTCAGTCTCTTCATCTGTGAAGAGAGGATAATGGTACCTACCTCACGGATTGTTGTGAAGATTAAATGAGATAATACTTGTAAGGGTGGCACACAATGTCTGGTATGTGCTAGATCTACCTCTTATTATTAGCTCTAATGCTGCCCTCCTGCTGCTATTGTTGAAGATATGTTCATCTGAAGCTCTAGAGCCATCTCTCAACAATTCTAAACCCCTGTTATCTACTCTTAAAATAATTCTACTCTCCTTTTGCGAGCAGGTTAATTGAAGCAACTGTCGGATCTATTATCACTTGAGTGGTGCACACTGTCAAGGGGAAAGGAAACACTAAGTTAACAGATAAAAAGACAGAGTTCAGCAGTTAGCTTTCCAAATTGCAAGAGATACGTGATTGGTCTTGAAACTTAGAGTCAAAAAAACACAATTGCTTAAGTTTACCCTGGACAAAGAGATTTCCTTGGCCAGGGGAAATCCTGCCCACTGCCTCATGTTCCTTCAGGTTCAGCTTACATTTTGAAACTCTAAACCTTCCAGTTACCCTACTACACATTGCTTCTGGTGGGACCCACACAATCACGTATCATTGATGCTAATGGGAACAGTGAGAGGAGCTTCCTTCCAGAATGCTTCCTTCCAACAGGGCTACCTCCAATCCCTTCTGTGGTCAGGAGCTCCTTGAGAATCGGGATTTCAAAGCAGAGAGGTGTTGGGGCCACCATGGACAGGATCGCTTCCCCCTTTCCATTCCCATCCCTGCAAAAACGTCAGCAGCTTGGTTACTGCATTTCATTCTCATTCCTTGACAGGGCTACAACACTAATCTTTTTTGACTGCAACTTGTATCATTTAATGGCCAAATGCAGCAAATACTGTGCTATCGGGAATGGAGATTGGCAACGTACTAACGGGAGAATGCCGAAGTTACAGCGTGAAGTCACAAGGGGCCTCAAGTTAGTTTAAAATCCTCTCAGCTATTTAACCCCAGTCTCTAAAAAATGCTGCAAACTGTGGGAAAATGAAGGTAGCTCTCTGTAATTCCTGAATACAGCCATTGGGCAGGAAATGTGACTTTGGGAGGACCAAATTTAGAAATCATGAAGAGGCAGCACAATCTAACAGGTGGAGGATCAAACTGGATTTTCTGTCCCTTCATCCAGTGGGCTGGTTTGACACTTCACGTCTCGCCGCTTTAGTTTTCTTTTTTGTAAAATGAGAGTCATGCTATTTGGTAATCTCTAAAGTCCTGTACCAGGTTCTGTGAAATATTTTTTAAAATGTGTTTTTGCACAATTGTTAGATTTATTGGGATACCTGATAAATGCATTTATTAATAATATGGGATGGGCAAGGAGCACAGACAGACAATTCATAAGAAAAAACACAAATAAGTAATGATCATTTTCAAAGAAGTTCAACTTCACAAATAAACACAACATTCTGCTTATGCAAATAATATATATATATTTTTACAAACAGTTCACACTAAAGAAGTGTCTAAAAGAGTCACACGGAGAGTGCTGAGATAATCTCGTGTGCTTGGAAGGTCGTGGAGATGCAGATAACCTCCAAGTCCAGCAGGGTCTGAGCAGGGTGGGGACCTGATGTTTCACAACCTGCTCCTGCCTTTTGTGGTGGACTCTGGCTTTGTCTGCCTATTGTCTGGGTCTTTTCCCTACTGTCAGCACTATTTGGGCAGCCACTCATCCCTGACTCTCCGGCCATTTGTTTTGTGGATGCTGACCAATCCAGTCAAATTCAATCCTGGGGCTTTTGTCAGGAAAGTGTCATTTCTTTCTGCTGGCACTAATATTGGGTCATTAAATATGAAATGTCCAATTGGCCTATTGCTATTGACCAATCTCGACTGCTTAATTGCAAGCATCCTCATCATTTTATCCAACTGGTCGCAGTAGACGCCCGCTATAATGGATTGACCAGGTTTTATGAAGCTATAGTGGATAATACCAGTGCTGGACCACCAAACAGACACCATTAGCTTTTTTTGATGAATATTCAGTTTTGGTACTTCATCTTTATTCAACCATTGTGCTGAATGCTTGTGATCATCATAAAGAATCCATTTTTCATCACACATAACAATACAGTGTAGAAATGGTTCACTTTTATGTCATGACAGCAAAGAAAGGCAAGCTTCGAGATGAATTCTCTTCTGATGCTCATTTAATTCATGCAGTATTCATCTATTCAGCTTCTTTACCTTGCCCATTCATTTCAAATGGTCCAATATTGTTGTAATAGTAACATCAAACTTTGCTGCTAATTCACACGTAGATTGAGATGGGTTCACTTCCACTACAGCTTTCAACTCATCATTATCCACCTTGGTCTCTGGTTGCTCTCTTGCACTCACTGGTCTTCCTAGAGGAGAATTCTCCCCTCCTGTGCCAGGCTCCATAAGCCTGACTGCTAGAGCTCTGTGAGCTGAGTGGGGAAAGGGGTGGAGGTCTCACCATTCAGAACATGGAATTTCCCCTGTTTTTGGAAGACTCTCTACCCCTCTTCTGTTTTCAGGTGCCTCCCCTGTTCCCCTTTGCATATCTGGTATCTCTGGGTCTGGAACCACTCTAGTTAAAGTTTGCCCCACAGCAAACCTTCAGTCCTCTGCCTGGGTTGGGGAGATGTGGAGACCTCTCAGACAATGTCCCTGTTTCCAGCCCCTTGTCTCCCCCTGTCCTAGAGCTTCCTGCATCCCTAATGTCTGAGACTTTCCAGTGTTCTGTGGTGTGAATGGGCTTGCTTCTCCTTTGAATCCCCTTGCAGTGAGTGTTGGGGTACACTACCCAGATGCCCTCTTTTTGATAAAGGCTTTCATTTCCCAGCTGCCAGAAGTATTGGCTGATGAAGGCTTATAACTGAGTTCCTCGCAGGAATTGGCCCTGAATGATGAGAACTGCCTTGCCCAAGGTTATCTTGAGGCCTGAGCCCCTTGCTTCAATGTGGGACCACTCTGAAGAGCTTCCTGTGAGGTCGCTGAGACCTTGCTGTGACTCCATCCCAGAACCACCTCTCTCCGTCCAGTCCTGCTTCTCTCACTCCCCCGCAGGGGTGGGTCCAAGAGCTCTGCCCAATAAACTTCCAGCATCACATGTTCATCTCTGGATCAGTTTCGCAGGGAACCCAATCTAAGACACCTTTCAGCTCTCTAGCTCTTTCATCTGATGTTCATATTCCCCATTAACCAAATTAACTCCATTTTTTGGACATTATTTGAGATGAAATATTAGGCAGTGTGAAAGCATAGGGTAAACATGACCTATCCAGGTCATCAATGGATAAGCTAGAGAGTTGGTTTTTCTCATCTGCCGTTGTCTCCTCTCCCATATTCATTGCCTTTATGAGTTTATATGTATTTTTCTCCTCTATTCCCAGTTTATTGATATTTCTATAAGGCATCTGGCTTAAACATATGTATTCAATCTGTTGTGTTTAACCAGAAGTCTGGGAACATATTAATAACACCATGGAATATATAATGAATCCTTCCGGCTTCATATAGGTCATGTGAAAGTTACTAAATTAACCCCATTTTTTTGGACATTATTTTAGATGAAATATTAGGGAGTGTAAAGCCATAGGGTAAACATGACCTATCCAGGTCATCAATGGATAAGCTAGAGAGTAGCCCCCCTGCTCTCCTGGAATACCCCCACCCTACTCCCAGCCTGTGTTCCCCTCTCTTTCCTGGAGGGGCCAGAAACCCACATCAAGCTCTGAGCCTGATCTCTTACCTCTCCAGGCCTTTACACATTCTGCTCTGCCAGCCTGGAATGTCCTTTCCTCGTTTCACCTGGCTGAATCCTTTAAATCTACCAGAACTCAGCACAGAATGCTATCAAGTCCTCACACCCAGCATCGGGTCAGGTACCTCCCTTGTGCATCCAAAGCACCCCACACCTGCCTTCATACCAGCACTTAATACACCAGGATTGTCATTGCCTGTGACTTTGAGCTCCTTGAGCACAGGAACTGAATATTTTTTTCTTTAGATCTAGTATTTCTCACAGTACTTGACAGATGCTCAATAGTGGTTGTGGAATACATGAATAAATAAATGGATCAAATAATAGATGGATGGATGCTACAAACAGGCTCTCCTTGGGTCAGTCACAGAGGAGCAGGGCCTCAGGGTTGGGGAGAAAAGAAGAGTCCAAGTCATGTATGGGTTTCTCCTTTCCAGCCCTCACCCAAACTTTGGTGAACCAGGGCCCAGAGATATTAGAGCGAAGGAGTTAGTCCAGCCAGTCGCTACTGATCTGGGGTGGCAGATGGAAGAAAAGATGCCAGAGTAGCTATTTTGAGTATTGATCCAGAAAAGGGAGGCCATACATAAAAATACCAGCCTAAAGTTGCAAAAAGTTACAAAAGAAACCTCCCTAAGAGCCTATAATACCAACAACAAGAAGCACTAATAATAAGACTAGTATCTTAGGGACTTCTTAAAGATCTGTACATGTTTTACTGACTTTGTCTTCACAACAGTCTTATGAGATGGGTCTTTATTCATATTTTTATAGATGAGGAAACTGAGTCACAGAAAACTTGCCAAGGCCATTCAGCTAGGAAGTGGCAGTGCCAGGGTGTGAATCCAGGCAGTCTGAATCTAGGACACATGCTCTTAAACATAAGACAAAAGCTCCCTCCCTACTTCCTGATCTCACCAACTCACCACCTACCTCAAGTTGCTAGAAAGGAATTTGCCCTTTTGCATGGAACTGCAATATTCCCGCCTTGGCAGGATTCCCAGCTGTATGCAGCCCCAAGGCCCAGGTAGGACAGAAGTCAGGAGAGGAAGAAAGCTGGGAGGGAGAAGGGCCCAATAGCTGGGATGGTGCTTTTGTCTCCTCCCCTTCACAAACTATTCTGAGAAAGAATCTGTATAGAGGAAAGGAGGGAAAAAAGAACGCCAGGCCAGGCGGGGCAGGGCCGACTGTGCCCACCTGGAGAGCAGCCCCTGCAGCCTGGTCTTGGGGCCTCGGTGGGCTGCACGCAAACGATGGGCTTTGGTGTATGGGCCCAGGAAGAAGGGACCAATACGCATCAGGGATCAAGTCAGAGCCAGTGACTCACCCCAAATGAGGCCAGAGGTTGAGGAACACATCACAAGATGCTGAGACACGTCTCAAACACTTGCCAGCTGAGTCCATCTGGAACATGAGTTCCGAGCATGAAAGAGCAGGGAGACGCGGGGAGGAGCCCTAAATGTGTGGGTCAGTGAGAGCTGACTCAGAAATGACTCCGAAGGCCAACCTGGGACAATCTGGCTGAGTCTCGGACCAGTCTGAAAGTGCTACGAGCGGTCATGAGAGTGGCCAGGCTACACTTGGAGACCAGTTTCCCGAGCAGGGAGGAGAGAGTGGGGCTCCCCTGCCCAGCTTCTCCTGTCCCTCCCCCTCAGGCCTTAGGCCAGGGCTGTCTGTCTTCTCCGCATGACCCACCCCTAAATGTGGGAAGCAGAACAGAGGACGGGACGTCTCGTTGCTGCTTCTCTGAATCGTTTCAAAGGAAAGGAGCTTATAAGCTAGGCTGTGAAATTGTTCCCAGTTGAATAAGCAGAATTTTCACACTTGTGACTATTGAATTTGTGATGTGGAATTATTTGTCTCATGTCTGTCTTTCCTACTGGGCAGTACATTTCACCAGGGTAGGGACCAGGTTGGTCTTGTTCACCAGTGCCTAGGAGAGTGCCTGGTAAACAGCTGGTGCTCAGTACACACGTGTTTGGTGATACACTGTGCATGGACTCTGGTCTTATGCGCCCTTAGTTAGGGATTAGTAAGAAAAAAACCTCTCCCCACCCTTCTTTATGGACCAGCCTGCAGGGCTCTTGTCCCCTCTCCCGCCCACCAGGGCCTGCTTTTGCATTTGCAGGGCCGGCAATTAAAACTCGCCCAGGAAATTACTCAGAGCCAGAGCCCAGGCCATGTGGCCACAGCGTGGAGCCCTGGCCCAGGCCCCAGTCACAGCTCAGGTGTCAGGGGCTGGGCTGGGGGTGGGGGCTGGCCTGGGAGGGCAAGATCTCTAGGAATCATTTGGGAACTGAATTATTCAATGAAGAATTTGAGAAGCTGGGGAATAGGTTCAGCTTTTGAAAGGAAATGTCAGTAATGAGGGGGGAAAGCAACGGGGATGCAGGGCTGGCTCGGGAGGAAGTGCGCTGGCTCCGAGTCAGACTGGCCCCCTTCCAGATTTTTATTTCTGGTGTTTGGTGGTTAAATAAAAAAAGCTTATAAACTTAACTCCAGTTAGAAAAAAAATACAACTATTTCAAATATTGATCCCAGATAATCCCTTCAAACCTGTCAGGGAGACCACCCGGTGCGAAGGGTTGAGGGAGGCCCGACTGGGAAAGGGCTGTGAGGGGCTCTGGGGCCGCGGGATTTGGAAAAGCTCCTTCCCCACCCTGGACGCCTGTTCCACTGGTCACCTACCTGCCTCCCATAGGATTTTAAGAACCCAGAGACAAAAAGTCAATTTTGCAGGCTTGCAAATCACTCCAAAGCAGTGATTCTCAGCCTTTCTGGACTGCTCATGTGCTAACATCTACATGTGGCATTTGGTGACTCTTCCTCGCTTGGCAGAAATAATGTATAAATATTTGTTTTTAAAGTGGAAACAAATGAAAAATAATTTTATTGGATCAATGAAAACGTGACAAATACCAAATAGAGGAATTGACAGAGCATATGAACCGGCAGTTCACTGCGGGAAAACAAATGCCCAGCAAACATCTGCAAAGATGTTCCTCCCAAGCAGTTGTCAAAGAAATGCACTTGAAACACTGAGGTACCATTTATGTCTTTTGGATGCGAAAAGATTGAAAGAAATAATGTCGTTTGGCAATTTTAACTATTGAATAACCAGAGAGTCAGCTGGAGGACTATGAGAGTTGAGACTTCAGTTAAGTGACTGGTCACAATATTCTTATATTAAAAAACACATAATGACATTTTGCTATAGATATAGATATCATCCCAAACACCCACAATAAGCTAGAAAACATAATGGGGAAAAGAATCCCATTCACTGTAGCAACAACAACAAAATTTAAACTTCTCAGGAATTAATATAACAAGAAATGAGGGACCTATGTGAAAAAAAAGTATTCTGCTTTATTGAAACACAATAAAAACAAAAGAGCCACATATCTAAAAATATCCAGATGAATTAAAGATTTAAATGCAAAATGTGAAATCATGAAAATCCTCAAAGAAAAGATAGGTCATCATGTAATTCTGAGATAGGGAAGACTTTTTATGGATGACCCCAAAAGCAGAAACCGCTCATGAAAAGTTAAATATGACATTAAAAATTATTTTTGATATATCAATAAACACTATAAACCAAACTAAAAGGTAAGTAACAAACTAATAACTATAAACCTTAATTTTCTCAATGTTAAAAGAAAACTTATTGCTGGCATTACTTTTGGTTATGGAACATTCATTAACATCTATTCTAAAGGAGCATTTTTGGGGAAAGTGGCAATAAGATGTGGTTTAAGTTCTTATTTCTCAGCAGCAGATAACTCTGTGGGCTTTCTTTTGGTTCCTCAAAAACTACCAAGATCTTTTCGTCCTGGCGTTCTTCACACTTGCTGTTGTCTTTGCGTAGAAAGTAAATATTTCCTTTCTCACCCCATGGGCAGCCATGTCTCATTCTTCAGACTTGAGCATAAATGATGCTTTTTAAGAGAGGTCTACTGTAACCAGTTTAATTCAAGACATTCCTTACATTTTATTCCACCAATATGTGCCAACATGTGCATTTCCTTTACAGCGTTTATCAAAATCACGCCTTGTAATTATAAACATATTTGTTCGTTTGTGACTGGGCCTCCTCCGAAAAAGAGTAAGACCACAAAGGCAGCTCAGGAAGATGCTTGCCTTGTTCATGGCACCTTGTTCAATGCTTGGCACCGCGGCTGGCATAGAGGGATGAATGAATAAGCACTGATCTAGGTGTTGGACATGTAGGAGAAAATGAAGCAGAGCCCCTGCCCTCCTGACTGACCTTCTTGGGATTGATTGATTGATTGAATGAATGAACAAATGGGTAGATGAATAAATGAACAGAGTTGGATACGCCTCTCATGGTAGTATTCTGTAGGGATTGTCTACCTGGGTTTTGTCTCTTTTAAAGAACAGAACCTTGATTTAAATCACGTATCTTTATCTAACTTAAACTTTTTCTAACTTAAAGCAAGTACAGACACTCCTCGACTTACAATGGGGCTATGTTCCAATAAATCCATTGTAAGTTGAAGATATCATTAAGTTGAAAATGCATTTAATACACCTAAACCTACCAAACATTGTAGCTTAGCCTAGCCTTCCTTAACGTGCTCAGAACACTTACATTGCCCTACAGTTGGGCAAAATTATCTAATACAAAGCCTATTTTATAATAACGTTATTATAAAGAATTTTGAAGACGGGGGTGGGGATAGGAGAAACGTGATCTGGAAATTACTGGAATCTCTTTGGTGACCTAAGGTGGGGGAATGGGGAGAGAAAAGGTATCTCACTGCCCCTCCTCAGGAAGGTGTCACCATTGCCAGCTGCTTCTCTGACCCCTCCCTGCGTGGCTTGCTCCGTCTGAGCCCAGGCTGTCCCCGACACTCAGCTGCTCGCGGGGTGGTTAGTCCTGCCTGCAGCCCCATACTATAGCGCATCACTCCCCACTATGTTGTGAAACTTCCAGCTCTGAAGCTCATGATATCAGGTGATACTACCGACTAGCCTTCTTTATTACGGCCTGGTCCCTCCCCTCATTCCTTGTAGCTATTTCCTCTCTCTCCTCTTTCTCCTCTCCCTCTCATTTTTCCTGCAATAGATCCTGGCTTTCTCATCTCCTCAGTCTTTAAATGTTGGAATGCTCTGGGGCTCAGTTTCTCTGACCCCCTCTCTATCTGCGCTGACTCCCTAGGTGATGTCATCCATACATCCGTAGGCTAATAACTCCCACATTTGTATCTCTTGCCTGGACCTCTCCCCTGAACTTCAGACTCGTCTATCCAACCACCTGTCACATTTCTATTGGAATGTCTAACAGACATCTCACTCTCAACAACAGAACTCTTGACATTCCCCACAAACCTTCTTTCTTTGCAGGTCTCTCATCTCAGTAAATGCACCTCCATTCTTTCAGTTGCTCTGCCCCTAAATCTTAGAGTCATCCTTGACTCCTCTCTTTCTCTTAACTTCACACGCAACCTGTCAGCAAATCTTGTCATTCCAGAATCCATCCACTTCTCACTCCTGCCACCACTACTTCCCTCCTCCAAGCCACAGTCTTATTGTGCTTGGATCAGCGCCACAGCCTCGGGAGCAGATACTCAGCATCCCTCCCCCCAGGGTATTCAGTATCACTTGGTAAACAGGGAGTCCTCCGGGCCCTCTTGAAGAACAGAACTGTTGGGTTTTCCAGCCTTACTTAATGTGGCCATGGCTACTACTCTGAGCCTTTTGGTCCCTACCTCCACCATCTGCCCCAGAAGCTTTCATATTTCTACTTCACTTAATTTGAGCCACTGCTTTTTCTGAGCAGCATGTTAGTACCATTTCCCAGGGTCCTGGCCAGGGTGTTAAATCCTGCATCATCGAGAATGCTCCCCTATCAATAAACTCCATGGTGAGAGAGTCTATGGTGGCCCCATGATCCTACCTCCTCGTATTTTCACTCTCTTGCAATCCACCCAACCCTGATCTAGATACATGCTGAGATATATGTGATCACATGTATGTGATAATGTCACTTAAGATTCTAACATTTGTCTTGCTAGGAGACTCCTTTCCTTGCTGGCTTTGAAGAAGCAAGCTGCCGTGTTATGAGTTGCTCTAAGGGCCATGTGGCAAGGTACTGAGGGTGGCCTCTGGCAGACAGCCAGCAAGAAACTGAGGCCTTCAGTTTGACAGTCTGTGAGGCTCTGAATCCTGCCAACAACCATGTAAGCTTAGAAGTGGGTCCTTCCTCAGTCAAGCTTTCAGATAAGATCTCAGCTTGGGCTGACACCTTGATCACAGCCTTGCAGAGAATGCAGTAAAACTGTGCTGGAACTCCTAACCACAGAAACCATGAGAAAATAATGTGTGTTCTTTTAAGCCAAGTCTGTGGTGGTGCTATGATACAGCAATAGATAACTAATACAACTAATAACACTGTCTCTCATCCAACCTTATGTTCTGCCCATGCCCCTGCCCCTGATGGAGCACTCACAGAATCCAGTCCCATACACACTCTCCCAGATTCTACCAGTTCGTATTGCAGGTCCTGCCGCTCCCTTCTTCTCTTAGCAGGCCCAGCACTTCCCTCCCTGGGATATATTGTGACTTGATCCCAGTTACTGGTTTTAGCATTTGACTGCTACATTTTGCCAGAGACTATGAGTACTTCACCTACCACCAGTGATGACGTCTTCATAGCCAGCCTGCCAGTGAGTGATTCAGTTCACTTCCTAAGACCACATCCTGTACCAACTGCCATAGCTCAGGTACGCTGAGAAACAGATTGCAAGGCTGAGATTTGCATGTAGGGGGTTTATTGGGGAGCGCTCTTGGGACAGACATCTGGAGGAGTAAGAGAAGCAGAAATGAGCCGGGGGAGAAGTTGGCCTGCAATGCAGTTGCAGCACAGGTTTCTGCCGCTCCTATAGGTTGCCATGGCACCCGGATGGCCATTCAGAGTTGTTCTGTCTTGAGGCAAAGGGGCTGGGACTTTGTACCCCCTCATCATCTATTGAATGCAGGCTGCTCCCAGGAAGGGTGGGCCATGACCCTGAACAGGCAACTCCTGGCTGGGGAAATTCCTCGAGAGGAAGTCAGCTGACAGCAGTCAGTCAGCAACACTCCCAGCAGTGGCAGGACAGGTGCCTGGATCATGAGCACATCCCAGGACCCACTACAATCTCCCTAGTGGTGCTTCTTAACCCATTTCCACCCGATCTCACACTTCTTCAGCTATCCCACACGGACACCAGCCTCTCTCACCTTCAGGACAGACTTGTTGAACCTGTGAAATCAGGCTTGGGGTGTCCCCAGGAGCTGGCAAAACAACAGGCTCCACGGGCCATGGTCTAATCCTCACCATCTCAGAGCAGCTTCAGAAATGACCCCATGTGGCCCCATGATGTTCAGTGTGGCAAACAAGAAACAAGCCTTTTCCCCTCACCCTCGGTGGGCTGTACACTGCCAGGTCAGTATATTATCTCATTTAACCACCACAACAACCATGAGCTGAAAATTGTTATCTCTGCTTTACAGATGCAGAGTCAGGGGACCAGAGACAATCAGTAACACGGGTGCCAGCCTGCGCAGTAACTGCTCTGTCTCAGTCTTCTTTGCTGCATCCTCCTCATCCTGGCCCTAAACAATGGAATAACACACTTACAAGGGAGTCTCACCCCATTCTATGGCTTTAAATACCATCTTATGCTGATGATTCTAAACCTGTATCTTGAGCTCAGACTGCTCCCCAGAACACCCAACCTGGATATTCACTCGCCTTCTCAGCATCTCCTTTGGACATCTAAGAATGAACTTGATAGTTCAAAACAGAATTCTTGATTTTCTCTCACAAATATCACCACCTCCATTCCTACGCCTCAGTTTCCATTCCTGCCCAGAATTCTTCCAGTCACTCAGGCCAAAAACCTGGTGTTGTCTTTGAGTTTGCTTTTTCTCTCGTACCTCACATTCAGTCCATTAGCACATATTGTCAGATTTTCCTTTGAATCTGAGCCTTTCTTGCCAACTCTGCTGCCACCATCCTGGCCTAAACCACCGCCGTCTCTCATCAGCACTATTGCAAGAGCCACTTCATTGGCCTTCTCACCTCGGTTTCTTCTCTGCATAGCAGCCAGGGTGATCCTTTCAAAATGTAAGATCACGTCCTTCTGCAGTTCAACACTTCCCAAAGGCTTCCTACTTCATCCAGAATAAAATCCAAAGTTCTTGCCAGGGCCTACGAGACAAGCTCATCTGGCGCTCCCCCACGCCTCCGTCCTCGTCTCTTACTTTCATCTCTTGCGCCCATGTCTCACCCCTTCTTTATTTCACTCTACCCAGTATGGCCTGTTGCCCATCCTCAGTACCCCCAAAGTGCTGCTCCACAGAGGCCTTTTTATTCCTTATTTCCTCATAGATATTTTCATGGCTCCCCCCCACACACACTTATTTCTTTTGGTCTCTGCTCCAGTGTGCTCTGTTTAGGTGACTCTCCCTACATCAAAAAGGCATTCATCAACAGCCTAGCTTAAAACAGATGCCACCCCCACTCCATTGTCCTCTAAGGCTCTTACTCTGCTGCAGTTTTCTGCATATTGTCTGTTTGTTTGATAGTGTCCCCCTTGAATGTAAGCTTCATGAAGACAAGTCTACTGATGTGTCTCCAGCACTTGGAATGGTACCTGGCACACAGTAAGTGATCAATAAGTATTCGTTGCAAGAATAAATAAATAAACTAGGGAACTGCCATGGCAGAAACATAGCCTGGCAGGTTTCTTATGAAGTTCTTGGAAAGTGTTCTCCGAAAACCCAGGCAGCAGCAGGTAACAGCAGAAACTGGTATATTGGCTGCCCCCTTTTCTCAGTCTAAGGATTTCCTGCCCTATATTTGCTGTTGGCTTATCATTTCATTCAAAATACAATTCTAAAACCTCATGGCTTCTACCCAGACCATGAGGGTTTATGCCATGGCACAACCAAACCCCTTCTTCCTCATCCATTTCACAAACACTCATCCGCACCCACGCTTAGCCTTAGCAAACAAATTCTTCACAGAACACATTAAGCCAACCAAATATATAAAAATCTATATTTATAAAAAGATGTTTATTCATTTCACAAAAGGATCCTTTGCCTTGGAAAAGGATTCACCACAGGAATCCTTTCAATAACTAGTTCACCAAATCAATTTAAAATAGGACTTGCCTTCAAGCATCTCTCCTAGAAGAAAATAGAGAAAGCTATATTTATCAAATATCCATATTTTCCATCACTAGGCCTGTACCACTGGCTATTACCTTATTTAATCTTGATACTCTGTGACTTAGTGAGTTATACCAGGGGTCTGTCTAGTTAGTACATTAGTTTAGTTGTATCTTTTGTGTTTCTTTGAACTTCACAAACCATCATATTTTATCCAGGGAAAAATATAAAAATATATAGTTCTCTGAGTCATTTATTAATAGTTTTGAAAAAATAGATTTTATATACCTCAAAAGCACTCAAGAAGGCAATTTCCATTTCTAGCCATTATGGAATAACTGGTAACAGACTAGCATTCTTGTTGTTGACAACTCTTCAACTATAAAAATGTAGGAAATAATTGTTTTCAGACTTCAGACGGCATTGTGATTCCTGAGAGAAAGGAAACAAATGTGATGGACTTGTCAATTGCCCTGGCTGTTTGCGGGGAGGCATTTTACCCATTGTGGTTCAAGGAGGCATTTTATCCGCTCAGACAGAGAATGGCCCTCTTGCTGAGCCAAGATGACAGACGGTCAGATTTCAGGACTAGTGGCTGGAATTTATAAGCAAGGCACTGGAGAGAAGGGAACTCTGCAGAGAACTAACTCTAGACATCTGCCCAGAGATCTCCATGAGTCTTTAGCTGATTGTTAAGCTGTGTTTGTATGGGGCAAGATTCTATGAGTCTGAGCAAAGAACAGCTACCAGGAGGAAAGCAGCCACCGAGGCGCTGTGAACTGAACAACCACTGAAACTCACACAAGGCTAGGAAACATTGAAGTTTTGACCAGCCAGCTGGAGAGATCTCACTGAACACTCCAAGCAGAGACCCCAGGAAAGCCACATCTTAGGAGAGGGCTAATCTAGCTTTAGAGTCAAGGCTACTCTAGTAAAGACCACTCTAACAAGGCTTACAAATAACTCTTGAAAAGACAAAGTTGATCCACAAGTAAATTAACTGCCTGCTAGAACAAAACTCAACACTCAATTAAAGAAGACAATGCAATGTAGAATTCAACAACATAGCGGCCGGGCGCGGTGGCTCACGCCTGTAATCCTAGCTCTCTGGGAGGCCGAGGCGGGCGGATCGCTCGAGCTCAGGAGTTCGAAACCAGCCTGAGCAAGAGCGAGACCCCGTCTCTACTATAAATAGAAAGCAATTAATTGGCCAACTAAAAATATATAGAAAAAAAAAAAATGAGCTGGGCATGGTGGCGCATGCCTGTAGTCCCAGCTACTCGGGAGGCTGAGGCAGGAGGATTGCTCGAGCCCAGGAGTTTGAGGTTGCTGTGAGCGAGGCTGACGCCATGGCACTCACTCTAGCCCGGGCAACAGAGTGAGACTCTGTCTCAAAAAAAAAAAAAAAAACAACATAGCATTGTCAATGTCCAGCATCCAATAAAAGATTAGTAGACATCTGAAGAAGCAGGAAAATATGACCCATAATGAGAAATATCAGCCAATAGAAACTGATGCTCCCAGTGTTGTCTTTGCAAGATGGTACAATATTTGCTTTTAGGAATGAGAACACTGATTCAACAAGAAGATAAACCATGTTCCAGTTATTTTGTTTAAAAGGCAGAAAAGTATATGATACTTTTAAAAAAGATTTATGTCCCAAATGGAATAAATAGGAACATATAGGGGTAAGTTTCACCTCTTTGACAATAAATCTTGAATCATATGAACAATTTACAACTTCGTAGAATTATCACACTGTAAGTGGCCATGGAGATCACCTATTCCCTCATTTGGGAGATAAGAAAATCAAAGCCCAATGACTTTCTGTGGTAAGTAGCAACTGGGTAATCACTTAGCTATTAGCTCCCAAGCCTATGTTTCTTATACTGCTTCTAGAGCCATCTTGTTAGTTTTTATTGAGGATCCGTAGTATTTATTGAGGATCTTCTATGGAAAGTACAATTCCAGGCACTGGACATGGAGCTATGAATAAGTTGGTAAGGCTCCTCTCTTGTGGAGCTTACATTCTAGTGGGAAAGTCATACAATAAACAAAAAACCAAATGTCTAAGAGTTCTAGATTGGAAGAAGTACTTGGAAGAAAATGAAAGCAGAAAAATGGAATAGAGAGTGATTGAGAGTGAGAGAGAGGTACCTAATTTGATTTGTGTGGTGAAAGAAGGCTTCTCTAAGGAGGTGACATCCACCTTGAGTCCTTAATGATGACAAAGAGCCAGCCACCTGAAAATCTGAAGGGAAATAATTCCAGGAAGAGGGATAGCAAGTGCAAAGGCCCTGAGGTAGGAATGAGCTTGGCATGACCATGGAAACAAGGAGTGGAGAGGTGAATAGTGATGAAGAATCAGGGATTGCAGATTTGCATCCTGGACCTACTGGTAATTCACTATATTGCTGAGGTAAGTCTAGGTGACCACTAAGGCCTTGTTAGGCTCTGACATATTATGGTTCTCTGGTCTATTCTGTATGTTCAGTGTGACAGTGACAAGTAGGTCCCATGCAGAGATTCAAGAAATAAAATAATATCCTAGGTAGGGTGTAATAGGATGGGCTTTGAAATATTCTAAACTCATCTGAATCCAGATGCATAAACCACATGTACTTGGGTAACTTCCTTGGGGGCTTATTAGAGTCTCAGCTTCTTTTTTTTTTTGAGACAGAGTCTTACTTTGTAGCCCAGGCTAGAGTGAGTGCCGTGGCGTCAGCCTAGCTCACAGCAACCTCAAGCTCCTGGGCTCAAGCAATCCTTCTGCCTCAGCCTCCCGAGTAGCTGGGACTACAGGCATGTGTCATCATGCCCGGCTAATTTTTTCTATATATATTTTTAGTTGGCCAATTAATTTCTTTCTATTTTTAGTAGAGACGGGGTCTCGCTCTTGGTCAGGCTGGTTTCGAACTTCTGACCTTGAGCTATCCTCCCGCCTCGGCCTCCCAGAGTGTTAGGATTACAGGCGTGAGCCACCGCGCCCGGCCTAGTCTCAGCTTCTTTATTGATAAAAATGGGGATAATGCTAATTATTAGCTCAGTGACCAGAAAAATTAAGATGTGAACAAAACCCAGCATGGTGTTTGGCACATATTGGCAGCTCAATAAAAATGTTGTTTTTAATCTTCTTTCTGGGGAACATGACGAGCAGCACTCACTGTGAGTCCAGGGGAAATGCCCAAGGAGAGAAGGAAAGGGCTCATTAATCACACGGTCTGTACGGCACATCTACTATGTGCCAGGCACTGTTCCATGTGCTGGGGACGGAGGGATGAGCAAGAGAGAGCCTGTTTCTTTTGGAGCTTACATTCCGGATAGGGAGAAACTGACAATAAACAAACTGTCTGATTTCGAATCAAAAGTGTAGTTTATTATATCTCAAATAAGCAGTACAATTAATTAAAGTATGCGCCTAAACTATCAACATAGTTTTGCCATCTTAACGGTAGCTTGCTTATGCCAGCAGCGAAGAAGCCTTGAGAGCAAGTGGCGATGAAATCGCGGACGGTGTTTTCCACAGCTTGTTGAGAACTGAATATTTTTCCTTGCAAGAAGTGGTCCATAGCCTGGAAGAAGTGGTAGTCAGTTGGTGCAAGGTCTGGTGAATACGGTGGATGACAGAGAGTTTCCAAGTCCAGCTTCTGTAGTTGGAACAGCATTGTTTGTGCAACATGAGGCCGAGCGTTGTCTTGCAAGAGGATTGGCCTGTCTCTATTGACCAATCTCAGCTGCTTAATCACAAGCATCCTCATTATTTCATCCAATTGGGTGCAGTAGACATTCACTATAATCGATTAAGCAGGTTTCATGAAGCTGTAGTGGATAATACCAGCACTGCACCACCAAACAGACACTGTTAGCATTTTTGATGAATATTCTGTTTTGGACTGCATTTCAGCACTTCATCTTTATCCAACCATTGTGCCAAACGCTTGCGATTGTCAAAAAGAATCCATTTTTCATCACACATAACAATACGGTATAGAAACGGTTCGTCTTTATGTCGTGACAGAAAAGAAAGTCAAGATTCAAGACAATTTCTCTTCTGATGCTTGTTTAATTCATGTGGTACCCATCTATCCAGTTTCTTTACCTTGCCCATTTGTTTCAAATGGTCCAATATTATTGGAATAATAATGTCAAACCTTACTGCTAACTCATGCGTAGGTTGAGATGGATTTGCTTCCACTACAGCTTTCAGCTCATCATTATCCACCTTGGTCTCAGCTCACCCACGTGGCTCATTTTCAAGATTAAAATCACCAGAATGGAACTTTTCAAACCATCAACATACTGTGTGTTCATTACCCACATCCTTCCCAAACACTTTGCTGATATTTCAAGCTGTCTGCGCTGCATTGGTTCCACTACACAACACATATTCAAAAATAACATGAATTTTTTTACTTATCCGTGGTTTAACAAAAATTGCTCCAAAAAGAAGTGAAAGATAATCACAAGCCAAAGGATGCATTTGAAAGAATGAGGACGGACCTTCACAATACAAATAAAACAAGTGTCAAGTAAAATGTCAGAGATATCAACTGTCAAACTTAGTACTTAAGGAAGTTGGACATTTCATACCTAATAACCTAAGAAAACAAGTAAGAAAAACATTAGTGAGGAATAAGTGCTGTGCAAAGAATTAAATCTGAATGATACAGTGGAGCAAAACTGGCTTTCTGCTCTGCACTGGATATCAGGGAAAGCTTTTCTCATATGATGCCTGATTGAGATCTGAATAGTAAGGAAGAGCCAGCCGTGTGATGTGGGGAACAGCATTCCAGGCACAGGAATAGCAAATGTGAAGACCTTAAGGCAATAAAGACGTCACAGAACCTCATGGCTGAAGCATAACAGGGCAGGAGAGTTGTATGAGTTGAAGTAAAAAATGAAGAGGGATCCGATTTCTCAGGGCTTTGAGTACGAAGATAATCACAAAGGACTAATCTTTTTTTTGAGACAGTCTCACTCTGTTGCCCAGGCTAGAGTGCCGTGGCGTCAGCCTAGCTCACAGCAACCTCAAACTCCTGGGCTAAAGCGATCCTCCTGCCTCAGTCTCCCAAGTAGCTGGGACTACAGGCATGCGACATCATGCCCGGCTAATTTTTTTTTCTATATATATTTTTAGTTGGCCAATTAATTTCTTTCTAATTTTAGCAGAGATGGGGTCTCGTTCTTGTTCAGGCTGGTCTCGAACTCCTGACCTTGAGCGATCCTCCCACCTCGGCCTCTCAGAGTGCTAGGATTATAGGCGTGAGCCACCTCGCCTGGCCTAATCTTCTTAATATACAAGGAATTCCTATAAATTGAAAAGGTAAAGGACAACCCAATAGAAAAATAGGCAAAGGATAGAAGAGACAGTTCACAGCAAGAGAACAACAAATGATCCTTATACATATAAAAAGATGCACAATTTCGTTCATTATAAGAAAATGCAAATTCAAATTGCTTTGAGATATCATTTGTTAATCCATCAGCTTGGCAAACATACTAAAGTTGGATAATGCACTCCGTTGGTACAGCTGTGGGAAAACAGGCATTGTTGATAGCAGTGTAAAATGGTGCGACTTCAGTGAGATACAATTTGGTAATATCTATTAGAAATAAAAATGCACTTCTCTTTGGCCTGGCAATTCTACTTCTGGGAATTTTTCCTTGAGATACGCCTGCACACAAACCAGAGCACCTTCGTGTGAGGCTACTCATTGCTGCGTTGTTTTTAATAGCAAGAGGAGGAAACAAGCCAAGTGTGCGTTGAAAGGGACAGGTTAAATAAATGATGGTATGTCTCCAAAGTAGAATCCTATATGGCTGTAGAAAGGAATGAGAACTGCTTTATATTCTGATATGGAAACAAAACATACTAGGTGAGAAAAGGAAAATACAGAACGATATGTATAGTGTGCTACCATTGTGTACTAAAGAGGAAAATAAGAGATTCTTATTTGCTTGCACTTACTTTAAGAAACATGACAGATTAGTGAAAGTGATTACCTAGGGGGGAACAGAGTGGGCAGACACAGGAGTAGGCACAAGATTTAATAAAAAGTATACTTTTTATATCATTTAAATTTTTGAATCATGTGAGTTATATTTTTATTAACAACCTTAAAAATAAAAACATTAAAGACAGAAATGAATAAACAAGAAAACCTATGGACTGAGCTAAGAACAAACAAAGGCCTTGATAAAGAATTTGGAATTTATTTTAAGTGTGATGGGAAGCCATCGTGGAGTTTTAAACAGGGGATTGACAAAATGTAACGTGTTTTAGAGAGAGCTCTAGCAGCCAAGAGGGAGTAAATTGTAGCGAAACAAGGAGGACACAGAGAGTCTGTCTGATGTGTTGGTTGGTGTTGGGGATGAGGATGACTTGGACTAGGGTGGTGGTCGTGCAGGGAGAAGGCAGGGAGTCAACAGAACTTGCTGATGGATTGGCTGCGAGAGGTGAGAGAAAAAGCTTTGTGTCCTGAACCTTGCAGTGGGTGATGGTGCTCCCGGAGCCCGGAAAGTGTTAGAATAACTTATAGCTGGGGCACACCTCATGAAGTTTTGTGGGAAAGGTCACCTGTCAACAGAGCCGTGAAGGACATTAGGATCTGAGGAGGAGGAGGAAGGTCTTGCAGATGGGGAGGAGGGGATGGGGCAGGCTGGAGCCAGGCTCTGCCCTGCGGACTGCTTGGGTGTCTCTCCTAGCAGTTGCTTCAGTTCTTCTCCATTGCGGCTCAGCTCAGACCCACCAGCATGAAGTGACTTGAAACCAAATTCTCCATTTCCCATTACATGCTTCTTTTAACTGCTTCCTACACTTCCTGTGACTGTTTTCTTGCAGTAACTAAAGAGTTTCTATCACTTGCATTGGCATTCTGAGAAATACATTAAAAGGGAAAAAATCAACCAGTCAAAATAAGTACTGTCTGGCTGGGTTAAAGATCTGTCGCTTTTTCCTTTGCTGGTACAATAATTTAATTACCTTCTCTTGGATCACTCACCGTAACAGAACAGTGAAGAATGGTGGATTTCCCTTGGAGTCCAGGCTGGATGATCCTGCAGATGCTTCTACTTGTAAGGCTAATCGGTGGGGTGAGAAACTTTTGATTTTCACCCCTTCTCTACCCTTCGGGGAAAGATTTGCTAACTAGCCTCCTCAATGGAGAGCATCTGCAGATGCTGTACTTACCTAGAAAAAGTGGTGCCCCAGAAGTTTGTGTTTCTCATGAAGATTCTTGAAGCTCTGGTTTCCACTTTGGGGGTAGGTTATTATTATCTGCGTTGAGTTTAAATAAAGACAAAAAAATTTTTTTCTCTCTCTGCCTATACCACCCCTCCGCCAAACAGAATCCATGTGGCTTTTCCCTTTTAAAATGCAGCATTATTTCAACACTCTTGTCAAGTACACTGTGTTCTTTGCAGAAACTACGTCATGAGCAGTTTATGAACCGGGACGAGTAACAGACTGGCAAAAGCGGCTCCACCCAAATCGCTTACGAAGAATTCACGCTTTGAGTCTTTGATTGGTCAAGTGGAAGGAATAAGTTGGGTTTTAAAGCTGAGAAATTCTTGTTCTCCTTGCTCCTTCCCTCTTTTCTTGTCCAGGTGGTATGCCGCGCTCTAGCCCAGAACTGCTCAGTTCTGGGGCTTCTGAGCAGAACGAAAATATTGAGAACATGTTAATAAAAAAGAAAGAGGAAAATGGCTGAGGGGTGTGTGTGTGTGTGTGTGTGTGTGTGTTATAGCTGGGGCAGTTCATAAACACACTCACACACTCCCAACCGTCATTTCTTTTTAAGTCAAGATAGGGTTCACTTCAGTCATGTGGTTCTACCTTTAAAATTTTTTTTTCTTTTTAATAAATTCTCAGGGGCAGTAAATGGATTAAGTCATTAAAAATTAATTCAAGATGTGACCTTCTGAGGAAGGAGAGGTGATGTCATAGGACCTTTATTTTAAGTGTGAAATCAAATATACTAAAGTACAATTTTCAGTTCCTCTGGAAAAAAAAAAAAACGGAGATGGAAATTTAGACACAAAGGTAGAAAACATGCCAAAGCTCAAACTTTAGGTTATCAATTACATCTATAAAAATTTGCCCATTTTCAAGCATGCTGCATTAGAGGAGAGCAATGCTATAGGTTTGGCTTTCTTTGAAACAAAAAAAGATGCCTATATTTTCTTTGGAAATGGTGTTTGGTAACATTTCTTCACGGAATTATTATACCATTCACAAGTGGCTAGAAGAAGCTATACTTTATAAATGGTGTTTGATTAGCTAATATTAATTTTTCCATAAACACTTATGGGGAGGAAGAAACAGCAGCAAATTATCAAGAATACTATGTTGAACCACGAAAAGTTTGGGATAGACCTAGCATTGATCTGCTTTTTATTTACCAGACAACCTTTTCTCTAATTTTTTTGGAATAATAGGGAAAAAAATCAGACCTGTTTTTTACAGTGAAAATTAGACAATCCACAACTCTTTATAGGTCATGAAATTGTAACCTTTTTGGGGTCATGGAATCTTTTAAGAATCTAATGAAAACTATGACTTGTTGTCATATGTTAAGGTCCCAGTGAATTAGATTTATTTCTTGTTGCTCTACTTATCTGTTTGACTAATCTATTTAACTTTTCCCATGCTAATCCTATACTATTTTTATTATATGATTTTATACTAAATTTTAATATCTGCTAAGGCCAGACAACCTTCACTATTATTTTTTAAAATCTTAATTCAATGGGAAACATATGAACTTTTAAATATATGCTTCTAGTAGAATTAAATAATCATCTAGAAGAAAATAAAAATAGACCTTTATCCTCATATTATACATGAAAGTATGGATTAAAGATCTAAATTTTAAAAATTTAAAGTATTAGCATATATCTAGAGTTAAAGAGACTCTAAGCATGACAGGAAACCCAGAGGCCAAAAGGAAAAGATAGGCATATTCAACTATATAAAAGTAAAAAATTTTGGCCAGGCACAGTGGCTCATGTCTGTAATCCTAGCACTCTGGGAGGCTGAGGCTGGAGGATCTTTTGAGCTCAGGAGTTTGATACCAGGCTGAGCAAGAGCAAGACCCCATCTCTACTAAAAACAGAAAAAATTAGCTAGCCGTGGTGCTCTCCCTGTAGTTCCAGCTACTCGGGAGGCTGAGGCAGGACGATCACTTGAACCCAGGAGTTTGAGGTTGCAGTAAGCTAGGCTGATGCCACAGCACTCTAGCCTGGGGGATAAAGCGTGTCTCAAAAAAATAAAAAGAAAAATTATTAAAAAAAGAGAAAAATTTAGTCTCGGCAATATCCATTATAAACAGGATGAAAAGACAATGACAGACTAGGAAAATATTTCTCATACATGGCATGTGACACATAATTTCACTAATGTGCAACTTATTAAGAAAAAAGACAACTCATTAGAAAAATGGCAAAGGAAATGGAAATGTACAGAAGAATCTGGAATGACCAATAATTACATAACAATTTAAAATCATCTGTTAATGTAGATAATACAAATTTAAATAATGAAATATAATTTTTCAACCACCAGATTGGCAAAATTTAAAACATGTAATACTGGTAACGATGATAATGGAAGATATTTATTAAGTGATTAGTACATTCTAACAACTATGTGGATTATCTCATTTAATGTTCACAACAATGCTAAGAAGTAGATTTTTTAAAAATAAGGAAATAGCTCAGCTAGCAAATGGTAGAGCCCAGATTCAAATCCACACAATCAGATGCCTGGAGCCCACGCTCTGTTTCAACATGTCAACTATTGATCAGGAAACCAGACAATGGGCATTCTCTACGTGGCCTGTGGCAGTGTGATTTTCGAAAATCTTTAGAGAAAGTAATGTGGCAATAAATACCAATGTTAACATTGAAAACTCATTCCCTTTGACCTCTCGTCCCAGAAATTAAAGAATCACTAGAATCTTGGCATTACCTATTCTTTGAGTACTTGGTAGAATTTACCTGTAAAACAATCTGGGCTTGTCAGTGTTTTTCGGTTTTGTTGTTTTTTATTATATTTTGTGTTCTGTTTTGTTGTGAATAGATTTTAATTTTCTTAATGGTTAACAATTTATTTTCAATTTCTGTTGCTTCTTGAATTCGTCTTGGCAAATTACATTTTTTTCTCCAGAAATTCATCTATGCCATTTACCAAGTTTTTGTCTCCCAATTCCCCATCCACCCTTTCTGTCTGCCTGGTAATGCTGTACTGGGACTCTGCAACCCTCACCCAAAGCTCCTGGCTCTCAGTGTGCTCTGCTCACCTTTTCAGCCCTTCAACACCTGCTTAGCCAAGTCCTTATACAGGCATACTGTGTTCTCTTGTGTTTTGCAGGTATATTGTTTTTCATGGTTTGAAGGTTTGTGGAAGCACTGCATTGAGCAAGTCTATCGGCACCATTTTTCCAACTGCATATGCTCACTTTGTATCTCTGCGTCACATTTTGGTAATTTTCACAATATTTCAGAATTGTTTATTATTATTATATCTGTATGTTGATCTGTGATCAGTGATCTTTGATGTTACGATCGTAATTGTTTTGGGGGACCATGAACCTCACCCATGTAAGGTGGCAAAATTAAATGGGAGTGTTCTGACTCTTCCACCAACCTGCTCCACCGACCATCTCTCTCCTTTTCCTAGGGTCTCCCTGTTGCTTGAGACAAAAGGAACAGATTGAAATTGGAGCAATTAACAACCCTACAATGGACTCTAAGTGTTCAAGTGAAAGGAAGAGTCCCACATCTCTCGCTTTAAATCAAAAGCTAGAAATGATTTAGCTTGGTGAGGCAGGCATGTCAAAACCCAAGACAGGCTAAAAGCCAGGCTAGTCAATGCAAACGAAAAATTCTTGAAGGAAATTAAAAGTGCTACTCTAGTGAACACACAAATGATAAGAAAGTGAAACAGCCTTATTGCTGATACGGAGAGAGTTGTAGTGGTCTGGATAGAAGATCAAACCAGCCACAACATTCCCTTAAACCAAAGCCTAATCCAGAGCAAGGCCCTA
>VBSM01000529.1:69247810-69266944 GCA_008086735.1 Cheirogaleus medius
CGAAATCTTGATGGTGAACAAGAACTGTTTTCATAATATGGATTTGTCTGGGGGTGGGGGGAGGGGTGTATGCCAAACAGAACTGAGCTCCAGAGAGGTGAGAGAAGTAGCTGGGAAGGCAGGCAGATTATCCTCCTTTGAGACATGCTTAGGAATTTCAACTTTATCTCAAAGGCAAATGGAAGAATTACTTAAAGGCTTCAAGTTGGGAAGAAACATCATTTGAGTCTTTTTAGGATTACTTTGGATGCATGGTGGAGAAGGGATTAAGGGGAACAAGACGGGAAGCTGGCATCTTAGTTAAGAGGCTGTTGCTGTAGCTCAGCTCAAGAGATAATGGTTCTTTGAGCAATGGGTAACAGCAGACGGAGGAGGAATGTGTCAGTGGTTTGGAGAAAGAGATATTCTAGAGGTAGAATAATAACACTTGGACTCCATTCTGGGGTGGGGGAGCCAAAGATGCTCCAGTTAGATTCCCTGGTTTCTGGCTTGGGCAACTGGAAGAGGTACCATATTGAGATATGGAATGCTGGAAGCTCACTGGGGAACGTGGAAGGGATGAAAACAGTAATCTTATATACACACTATTTTTCTATCCTTGACTCCTGGGGATTGACAGAAGGCCCAGGAATGGATTCCAGAGCTGGACACCCACTTCCACATCTCCTGCCATGTCTTTCTGAGAAGAGGGACCGCTCCTGCTGCACTCTCCCTCTGGCCTGTCCACCCTTCCCTCAGCTCCCATGAGCCTCTTGGCCTTCCCTCCTTCTTCCTCATCAGCACGGCTGGAGCAGACAATACATGTAGGAGAAAGTCACAGTGAAAAAAGTTATTATCAGCCTGAGGGTAGAATTTAATAATGACCAAACAAGACACATATTAATAATTGATATATATCTTTTTATTATGCACAGATTAAGGACTTAAAATTGTGGTTATCAAAACTATACATCTAATCATGTTCACAAAACAGCTGACACATTGAACAGAGAAAAGAATACAACAGGGGTGTTCAAACTGGCCACAGGAATTCTAAGGGTACTCTTTTTACCCTCATTGATGATGAAAAACAGCAACAAAATCAGGCTCATTCAGGAAAAACCAGAAGAGAGAAGTATTGTATTCGGAAACTGGTAATAGTCCTTTTTAGAAAAACATCTGTCAGTTTCATGAACAACCCCCAGATAAAACAAACAGGAAAAAATATCACATACAGGACTCACCCAACAAAATGTGCTCTGTTAGCAGAACCAGCAGTACGATCATCATTCAAACCATGAGGTAGTTACAGTACAAAGACTGGCACGCATGTGCGCACCCCACACACGCTCACAATCATGCCTGCTAAGAACACGTGCAGGAAATGGGTTTACAATCTTATTACGAGACAAGGAAAAGACCATTTTTTTGTTTGTTTGTTTGTTTAGAAAATGCTATAGAAACAGTTTATACAGAAGAAATCTCTGGCTTTTTAAAATACAGAGTAACAGCTGGTAAACACCACATGGTGAAAGGGCTATAGCTTATTACACAGACAATCTGCCTTGGAGTTTAAAGCATTTCAAACACAGCTTTATCATCCAACAAATAAAACAAAATGGCCTCTGCAAGTTAAGGGTGTAGCCTGCAGAAATAACAGAAGACTATGCAGATAGATGAGTTCAACTGAAATATAACAATAGTTTTAAAGAAACTTACAGAACATGTTATAAAAGTAGAGCTTGTACTTTGCATTAAAACTGTGAAGTATGAAGCAATCAGAAATGCTGCAACAAGAAGCTAGGGAGAAAACACCCTTTTTTTAATATTCTGTTTTAAGAAATATTTCAGGAATACATTCACTCTTCAATATGGGATCAGGTTTCATTAACTTGGATTTCTTGATCTAAATAATACTTCTGACAATGAGATCCAAACAAATAAAAGGTAATTTTTTTCTCTCTTTTAAAAAAATCTTTTGGTTTGCATCTATAAATGTGTAAATTTTAAATTATTTATAAAATCATTGGCAATGTAGCATCTCTCTTAAAAATATACATTTAAATATATTACAGAAGGTTTTAACTCTGCCCATCTAAGAAATGGATCTTTTAATACCTGATAGCTAATTTTCTTTTTAACAAGATGGAAAAGGTTTTTTAAAAAGCAAAGGACTGATCAAAAGAATTCACAGTAGCTGAAATTAAACATTTCTTATGGAGTAACTTAAATTTATCTAAAACATTTAAATATATCTTTATACACAAATTTTTGTAGTAAAATATAGCTATAAGTGACTTAAAGACTCTAGTCTTCTTTGAAGACATCTTTAAACTTTTTTATACATAGAATATGCTAAAACAATACATTCTGCTGAAGGTTAGGCAAAGCGCATTATTTTTAAACACAGGTAGCGTAATCTATGTCCTCCACTCTGATACCCTTACATTAAAAAAAAATTAAAGGAAAAAAATTTTCTAACCTCATGTCTTCTTTACTCATATGTGATATCTGAAAAATTTTCAATATATCAATGTGGATAGACTGAAAATCTCAGCCCTACAGTAATCTTTTTTGGTTAAAATTATCCCCATTAAATGTCTGTATCTATCAAATCAATCAGATTGGGAAATAATGATTGTCATTCTCCACTTCTTTGCTGTGTAGACACTGTCGTAAAGGTTTTGAGTTTCATCAACATTTCCTACTTGAGGTTTCATTCACAGAGAACCAGGCACAACTTCCTTAAGGGGAGTGAGATTTGCTTATGAATATTTTGGAGTAGAATCTAATTCGTTCTACTTATGAAATTCTACGTAATTTGGAGGGAATTTTGGAAAAATAAAACTAAATAATTTACAATGAAGCTATCCTCAGCAATAAATGATTTGGCATGGAAGTTTCCCTCACATTCTTTTTTAACATAGAAGTATCATTGAGCTTATTTTAGCTGCAAAGTGGCATCATATTATTCCATTTAATGAAATTCACCTCAAATCTTTTTTGAGTTTGGGTATATTTAAGGCAAGAGAACTAAAGCCATCCAAATGAGTGCCCTTTTCCATAGCTCAGCACTGTCTTGGCAGCACTGGTGACACTATTCAGATAACCAACTGGAATCCAACATGACCTGCTGTGCATTTGCATCTCACAAGAGTTTGGTTTTTACAAAAGGGCCTATTTTTAAAAACATTGACATGTTTTGAGTAGAAACATTTACCTTACCAAATATACTTAAGAATAAGTTGCAACTCTGAAAACACAGGACATTTTCAAAGGGGAATGAATTTTCTCTTCTTCAACTGAGAAAATCAATGTGCCAGATGACATACTATATATTTGTACTTACATACACATACAAATACACCACTGTGCAAATCTTTCCTTGACTTGACGATGGAATTTTGCCTCAATTTATACATTTATTTATCAGAACAAAATGTCAGAAATGGGCACAAATCTGTGGCTCCAGATTTTGGCCATTTTCGATTTTTACATGCCTATCAGAAATATAAAATTTGCACGAAGACATTTTTGCTGTTGGTGTGTGGAGTGTGGGAATAAACAGGAAGCTGATAAGGTAATCAGCACTGGTTTTGGCCCAGGGCACAAGAAAGGAATGTTGCCTTGATGCGGTCAGGAGGGCACCCACGGAGATGGAGACGGGCCGGGCCCCACAGGGTGCGGCAGCAAGGTCAGAAGTGCGCATCCCACGAAGGTGCGCGTTAGACATGGAGGAACGCTTACAAAGCCTTGAAGCCTTTCTTTTGTTTTACATCTTGGTTCATATATAAAAGAATCTTTGGCCACATCTCCTCACTGGTTCGTTCTACTATCTGGCTATGATCCTTTTACAAACTCCTTGAGTCTGGGTAAAACTCAGGGCCCCAAATTATGGATGTTCTCAACTGGACAAAGCAGCATTTTAAGAACTGGCACGTGTTTCACATTGAAAGCCCCCAGGCCTGTGAGGGCTGGTGGAAAAGGCCACCCCCTTAGCTTTCTCACCTGGATTCTACATGAGCCCTGGGCGGGAGGTGAATACAACGGGTGATCTTTACACTGAAATTCACTCTTTCTTTACAAGGGAACCCAAACCCAGCCTTCCGGGCTGGAGGCTCGGCGGCAGGCCCCGGGCAGCGGCGGCCCCGGGCAGCGGCGGGCGGGCGGGCTAGGCCGCGCTGCTGCTGGAGCAGGGCGTGCTCTGCGTGCTGCCGATGCTGTGGGCCGCGCTGCTGTTCTCCGAGGCGGGCGGGGACGTGGGGACTTGCTGCCTTCCTGCTGTCTCCCCTGCAGTTAATAACGGAAAGGAGGGGCAAAGAAAGACTGCTGTTACATATGTGCATCCCCCAAAAGAACATTTCTCCTGCCTTTGCCATTTTATCTGATGTTTTTCTCAACCGCAGGCAGAAGCAGCTAGCCCTGGTCCTGGATGGCTGGAAGACCTTACACTGTTAGGTTTTTCTGCTGTTGCTGTTTTGTTTTTAAAACATTCTGCATGGGAAAATGAGGACAGCTTTCCAGTTGACTGACAGGCACTTAGAGTGGCTAAGACCCCTGGCAGTTGATGACAAAGTCCCTGGATTTCACGGCCTACCACATTTGAAGAAACCACCATCTGGGCTGTGTGAGCCAACTGACCCGCACCTGTATTCAGGAAGCACTGTCTGTCTTCTCTCGAGAGGATGCTGTCGGGTTTGGAGGGTGAGACTTTTATAATGTAGTAAGAGAACCGTGGCAGTTTGGGGGCCTTTTTCTGAACACACTTGTTAAAAACTGGGGTGAAGCCTAGCTTTTTGTCCTAGCCGCAGCAGAGAGAGCCTTGTGTGCCAAGCAAATAACCTACCTGAGGAACGGGGGCGGGAGGAGGCTACCATCAGAAAGACCTTCTGGGGAAGGGGTCTGGCTGTTTGCACACGGGGACTGCAGTCGCCAGCAAATAGCCCCCGCTTCCATGCCGAGGTTCACCGTGTGGTGCGGCGTGAGTATCTCCTGACACTTTGAGCATCCCACTTTTCATTACACACCCCACTGCATTTCACTAAACCCATCCTTCGTGCCAAATGCGCAGTGCTTTGGAGAGGGAGGAAACCTCGGGTCACACACATGGTTTGCATTTAACAGTTCGAAAAGCCCTAGAGTTAGTCTTCTCTTCAGCAAAACTGGCCTCAGTGCAACCCTCACAAAATGGCTCTAGGTAGGGAAAAGTGATCAGGGCTCTCCGATGCAAAACATTGCACTTTCTGCATTTTCTTTGAAAAGTCAGAGCATAAACTTCTTGTAAGCAGTCTCCTCTCCCTCCAATGTGGGAAGCCCCAGAGGGCCAGGTCTGTTTACGAACGAGCCTCCTCTTTCCTGTCATGCTGAAATACACATCTATCAGCCTGAGATAAGCAACCTCCCGGCTGCTTCATTAAAACAAAACACTGGAGCAAAGGCTCTGCCTCCAAGTACAGGAACTCACCCCATTACTAACAGTCCCTTCTGGGGCCCTCAAAAGCCTCTGCCAAAAAAACAGTTCTGCAAAATGTAGAGCTGGCTCATGCCCCCGGGTCTGGTTACGGCTCTCCCTCCCTACCACCCATTTCATGAACCACACTTTGCATCAACCTTGGAACATTTATATGCTTGTTGTATATTTGGCCCTTGCTGTATTTCCTCTAATTATCTTTTCTTCTGGGATTGGTGGGAAGGAAAGGGGGCAGGGGTCAATATTCCTGAGAAGTAGAGAAATACGGTATTTTTACTCTTTCCTTTTGGAAATCTGTATTTTGGACCCTCCCTTCATGTGTGTATGTTATTAAGAATAGAGAATGCGCCACAATGTCAGTAACTTTATTTCTAGAAGGCAATCAAATCTCTCAACTATTTTGATGTAAAAAACAAACAAGGAAACAAATAAACAAAAAAAACCCCAAACAAAACAAAAACACCTCTAGAGACCTAAACAACTCTAGATGTACTTTAAGAATTCAGTACCCTGACAACCCATATGTGGTCCTTGTGTTGTCGATTAGAAAGACTGATGTGGCTATACATGGCCAACAGTTAAGAAATATCTTCTCCCATTTAAATTAAGGATATATCAGAAAAGCAGGCAGTGACTCAATCCCCTCTCCCTTTTTTGGCTGACCTGGGCTCACATGCTCGGCCTGACAGCACCTAAAGCAAGATGGCCTTGCCTCATCTAGCGACAGTGAGCAAGTCTGTCTTCTCCAGAATTTGACACGTGCTTGATTGCTCATATTCAGGAAAACTGCCCAGTACTCTGCCCTGCCCAGGAAGTCTGAATATTTGCTTTCTGATGTCTATTTGCCAAATATAATTTGTTGCCATGTCAGTTTATTTCAATCAGTGCCCATTAAAAAGGTCTTTCAACTTCCTGAGTTTTGGAAACTCTTGTCTTGGTAATACAAAACACTGTTCCAAAATAAAACCCAAAATAAAACAAAGCAAAGAAGCCCCCTACACTCTAGACTACAGATGCATTTCTCCAACGTGGACGAGTCAAGCTAACCTAATGTTCTATTGACTTTGATCCAATAATGTGCCAAAGAGAATCTGCTGGGAAATACTGAAAATCTCTTTAGATTATCCCTTCTACCTCTGTGGCTATTTTCACATGTAAGACACAAGACTTCTCAATATAATGAAATTTTAAAAAACTTTTACCTTTTGACAAAATTAAGAAAAAGTTTTTTTGTTGTCAGATAGAAGTGACACTATTGAAAAAGTCACCATGAGGAAGAAAGTTTAACGTGAAGATGTTCTACTTAAAGGGCCAACAGTCCCCTGGGTCCTTCAGCTTTCTGCTCTATACTGCAATGACCTCTGATTTCTTGGAGCACCAACTTTCTCTAAAATATCCCTTGGGTGACAAATAGAACCAGGCTACTTCTGGAGGAGATGGCAGGGAGGACCTCTTGGCTAAGCAGAGAAGGCCCAGTCAACAAATGTAACAAGTTCAAGGAAGGCTCTTTGCTCATAAATATCAAACCTAGCCATCAGAGGAAATGCGTTCAGTCTTCATGCTCTGCTCCTAAAATCTCAAACCATACTGAGTGAAGGGGAAGTTGGGGAGGAGGGAGAGTGAGCAGGGAAAGAGGCATTTGGAACCCAGAGTCCTCTGGAGTAGGAGGGTCTGTGGAGGATAAGGACACCATGGATTAATTTCACTCATCTCCTATATGAGCTGTAGCTGAGCCTAGATTTTGCCAGAAATGCTATAAGAAACTGAAAAACAAAGCCAGGTGTGGTTGCCTACAGTCCCAGCTACTGGGGAGGCTAAGGTGGGAGGATTGCTTGAGCTCAGGAGCTTGAGGCTGCAGTGAGCTATTGTCACAACTGTGACTAGCCACTGTACTCCAGGCTGGGCAAACATAGTGAGATCCTGCCTCAAAAAAAGGAGGGGAAAAAAAAAAAAAAAGAAAAGAAACAGAAAACCATATTTCTTAAGGGAGAATCTCTTTTATTTCTTTAGGTTAGCATAGAGTTGTCCAGATCGGATTTTTCTGCCACCTCTTTGGCATCTACTTTACAACTGGATTCTTATCCTAAGTCTTTCACCATGGCAAGTCCTAGGGAAGAGTATGTCTAAGGCAGATGTGAATAACATGGAAAAGCTTTAAACAGAAGAATTTAAAGGAAAGGTGAGAGGAATCTTGATATTTAGCCCAAAGGAGACTACTATTTGCAAACACCGCTCTTGAGGATTACTACAGAGGGGGGCAGACAGCTGTTCTCTATCTCCCTGGAGAGTAGAACATGAGGAAATGAGTTTAAATGGCAGGAATAGGGATTTAAGTCCATAGAAAAGAACTTGCTGATTATGAGGATTGGTTAGTTACAGAGGGAATTTATGGAATCTCTCAGGAGATAAATAAGCGTAGGATTGAAAACCATATGCCTGGGGGTGATTTAGATTTAATAATGTTTGATGCTGGGAAGAAAACAAATATATTTTCCTCAGACTCGTGTTATTTGTGATTTTGTACCAATCATTGTCTTGGTTAATTGTAATTAATTCACATACTCCTTAAGAGGAGAATGAACTAGACTACCTTTAGTTTAGAAAAGGCTTCAATTACTTTTTTCAAAAGTCATTCATCCCCACTTTCCAAGCTGGAGGATCTTCCTTTTGCAAGAAAAACTTCCCAGGGTTAGATGTTATAAGTTATGGTGAAAAGGAACAATGTTCCAAGACAGGACTCTTTCAAAATATCCCACCTACTACTTTCTTTCTATATTCCCCCAGTATGGCCAACCTGCTTGCACCTGCACTTTGGTTTTCTGCAGATATCTTACTTCCTTTGTGGTCCCTGAACAGCATGCAAAGTCTGATAATAATTAAGAAGGGGAGGGGGAGGGAAAGAGAAGGAGGAGAGCCATCGTCCACATATATCTTTACAACCCCTAGGTGTGGACTGTAGTCAGAAATTGGACTGGAAGCTCTAGTTTGTTCAACTGCTAGTCTTGTTACCTGAAGTAGGTATATTAACCATATTTCCTTCTAGTAAACAGAGACCATTCCTACTTCACAGGATTATTAGGGGTGAGAGTGCTTAAAATAAATGCACATGAAAAGCCTTTTGAACTCCAAAGTCCTACAAAAATGTAAGATATTTAACGCTGCTCTGATGCGTAAGTAGGACCAAAAAAATCAAAGAGTGGCACGAACACTCTGTTTCACACAGCAAAATAAAATGCTGAGGTTTTGAATGAGGTATGTCTGTCCCAATCCCTGGGGCTTCTACTCAGCAATCCCCAGTGGAACACACCATGTGTTCTTAAAGCAGAAGTCAAGCACATACCCAAAAGTCCACCTGAGTCAGGTAATGGCTTTTTCTTTTTAATTTTTAAAATTTTTTTATTTTTTATTTTTATTTTTTTGAGACAGAGTCTCACTCTGTTGCCCAGGCTAGAGTGCCGTGGTGTCGGCCTAGCTCACAGCAACCTCAAACTCCTGGACTCAAGCAATCCTTCTGTCTCAGCCTCCCGAGCAGCTGGGACTACAGGCATGCACTACCATGCCCGGCCAATTTTTTTTACATATATATTTTTAGTTGGCCAATTAATTTCATTCTATTTATAGTAGAGACAGGGTCTTGCTCTTGCTCAGGGTGGTTTCGAACTCCTGACCTTGAGCGATCCGCCTGCCTCGGCCTCCCAGAGTGCTAGGTTTACAGGTGTGAGCCACCGCACCCGGCCAGGTAACAGCGTTTAATTAGGAGCATCTCTCGAGGTTCCAGTGTTTTTAGAGGTCTGAGGTTTCTCCAAGTTCCCAAGCCTAGCCCAGGTGAAAAGAGAAACAGCAAGAAGACAGGCTAAGGTGTGATAGTAAAGGATGCAAGACACCGAGTCCCAGGAATCAGAAAAAGCAGCTGGACAGATGGGAACCCCAGTGTGAATGTAAAGAAAGCAGGATCCACTTTCCTCTCACTCTCAAATGCCTGTATCATTGCTTTATAAAATAGTTAAGCACAGAGGGTTAAGATGAATGCCTTCGCTTTCCTGGTGTCGGTCAGCATGTCTTTCTTTCTCAAGAAACAAAGCGCCTTCCATAGCATCTGGCCATTCATATCCTTCCTTCCTCCTTCTCAACCTTTCCTCGGTTACCATGAGAGTTTTATAGGAAACTTAATTCTTCAAATAAGAAACAACACTTCCTTCTCCAGTGAGACTTATCTTGCCAGTTCTCCATTTTTCTGACACTATTCACTCAGTTGTTGCCTTCCCAGTGGTTGACTTGGCGTGTAGTTGGGTTTTTACCTAAATCAATCTATTTTATTGTCAGTCTGTCTGGTTACTTTCTTCCTCCTAATATATGTAAGCTCCATGAGAGCAAGGACTCTGTGTTGTTCATGGCTAATTTACCAGTGCCTAGAACAGTTTTTGGCATATTATTATTTAATAATAGCTCAAAAAAGTTTATCAAATGAGTGAAAGAATGAATGAGCGAACAAACAAAATCTGGCATATACTAAACAGAAGCAAAAATAACCAAAATAGATGTTAATTAGTAAGTTTACTATCTCATAAGCAAAAAGAAGATAAAAGTATCATATGACATGTCATTTGAATTTGTAATAACAGAATAGGAAGAGAAGGATAAACTCTGAATCAAGAAAGCAGGGTATGAGTCCTGACCACTATAACTATGTAAGTTGGCTAGTCACATCAGTTCTCTGGGCCTCAGTTTCCCCATATGTAAAAAGGACATGCTGAAACAGACCAGTAATTTTCAAAGGATCCCTCTTTAAGAAATGGATTAAAAAAGCAAGGACAAGACTTTGCATAGAGATGGTGCATTTTAAGGCGCTGACTTACATTCCTTCCCTAATCTCATCAGAATGGCAGTCAATGGATTTTTAAAAAGGCATAAACCCACAAGAACAAAGATAACAAATGTGAAGACAACAGCAATAAAATACTGGAAGCTGGTGAGGAAATGGGTGAACAGTAACTGACTTAACAGACTCAAGAGAGCCAAAACCCACGCTAACAGTGGGAAAGGCTAAGAAACAACACACGTTCCAGAACCCTCAACTCAGGAAATAGTGGCAGCAGGCACCTCTGGAAGAGGGTGACCATGGGGATATAAGCAGAGGGTTGGCTGACCTTCTGTATAGCAGTAAGACTTCTCTAAACCTCCTGCCTCACTCCACCCTGCTAGGACCCTGCCCTTCCTCATGCAGGAAGACGACAGGAAGTTTACTCTCTCAAGAGGGTGAAATGGAAGGTTCCGGGAATGACGAATACCAGGCACAGTTGAGGGCAAGGGAATTGCACTCCAAAGCGGTAGTTCAGTGAACATGTTTTGGCTGACCTGGGCTTCATGTGCTCAGCCTGACTGCCCCTAAAGCAAGATGGCCTTGCCACATCTAGCGACAGCGAGCAAGTTTGTCTCCCCCAGAATCTGACATGTGCTTCATTATTCACATTCAGGGAAAATGTCCAGTACTATGCCTGCCCAGGAAGTCTGAATATTTGCTTTCTGATATCCACTTGCCAAATATAATTTGTTGCCATGTTAGTTCATTTTAATCAATGCCCATTAAAAAGGTCTTTCAGGCCAGGCACAGTGGCTCAAGCCTCTAATCTCAACTCTTTGGGATGCTAAGGTGGGAGGACTGCTTGAGGCCAGGAGTTCAAGACCAGTCTGAGCAAGAGACCTCATCTCTACAAAAAATAGGAAAATTAGCTGGGCATGGTGGTGCATGTCTGTAGTCCCAGCTACTCAGTAGGCTGAGGCAGGAGGATCACTTGAGCCCAGGAATTGGAGGTTGCAGTGAGCTATAATGACACCACTGCACCAGGGCACCAGAGTGAGACTCTGTCTTCAAAAAAAAAAAAAAAAAAAAAAGGGCTAATGAGGAAAGATAATTCTAGGGAAAATTAAAAGTCATGCAGGAGAAATAATAATATACTACATGATTAAATCATGATTAGCATTTAGGTAGTCATAATAATGCAAACAGTAAATACTGATTTAACCAAACTTTCAGTATTCTATTAGGAGGATGGTGAGAGAAGGGGACAAGAAGGGAATGAATGTACAATTGAGGCACAGAGGTGAAAGAGAGCTAAATCCTCATTTTCCATAGGAGAAAGTCAGCAGAAAAGGTCTAAAACTAAAAAGTCAAGAGCAGCGATCTATGCATGTTATTTAAAGGTATGAATTAACATCCAAAAGAGTTAGCTGAGAGTCTAAAATGGTGCTCTTGGGAGTGAAAACATGGAGTATGTATGTGGGGGGGAGGGGCCTGAATTTTTCATAACAAGTCTTATAAAACTCTTTCAGCCTTTAAATTATATGCAGGTACTACTATGACAAAACTAAAAAGTTTTATTAAAAAATAAAAATAAAAACTTTTGTCCCTCTCCTTAAGAAAGTAAGACACGATTTTGCATATGGCTTTAGGGACCTTCATGGACCCCTGAACTAGCTAGGCTCTCAGAAGCATGAAGATTCAGTGGTTCCATTCCGGCATCATTTCCACTCCCAACCACCCCTCCTCTCTGCACCATCTTAGGAGAGAATGTAAGTTCTACAAATGGAGTTTTCCAAACAGGATTAATATATCCTTAAGGGAGTATCTCTTATTGTGCCCAGAGTTGTCACATGATAAAGTAGGAACCCAGACTTTTTAGACTAACACACATTCCAGGTATGTAAGTGGATATCCACAATCCAAATATATGGCCTGGTTTGTGCTGTCTTGCAGATGGAATGGAAAGATTAATCAAAGGGAAAGTCATCCAAAATAAGGATTGTTTTTGACACAAAGGCAGATGACGTCTGAACCCCCAAATATACCATATAAGGTCTGAGTTCCACAGTTTAGATTATTGTAAAGACTGAATGGACCAAGTCAGGTTTGTATGTCCCTCTCTCCCCACTGGCCACTGCATTATGATCTTCCCTATTGATCTAAACTTGCTTCTAGCTCAGCCAGGTACAAAACTGAGGAGTCTGGACAAGAAACTATCCTTTGGTCCTGAAGTGAGCCTTCAAGTTTGTATAGCACTGGTTTTCCTTATGAGCAGTTTGTAAAGTGAACCAGAGGCTACCATTGTTAATGAAAAGTAATCTTGCAGCTATATTGTAAGTGATATTAACAGATTTTAAACCTGAATGAGGGTGTCTACTGTAAACCTTTTAGCTTCCAAATCAGCATAGTTTGTTTTGCTGGAAAGCATCACAGGAAGGGTTTTTGGTTTCATTTTCCTTAAATCTACTTGCAAACCTATTTCTATATTAACAATACTGAAAAACCCCTCCTGAAGTATCTGGGGGAAAAGCCATCAGTAATAACACAACTCCGAGTTCAATGAGCAGCAATATATACAACCAAACTTTGCTTTTTGTCAGGTTTGTGCACTTGGCTGTGGATAAGAGTCTGGGATTACTGAGGGGACTTCAGTGGGGTGTGTTCCAACAGTGAGTGCCATCTGGTTGCCCTATATTCTACCTGGACCTGGCTTCCTGGCCCAAGATTAGCTTTGAGGGTGCAGCTCTGTGACCACAGCCAGTCAGTGGCTGAGCAGGCACATGTTAAGTGTCCGTGGGCTACACAGTCTTCTTGGAGTACTTTCAAATTCATTTCCAACAGACAACATAAGGTGCCAGCAGCCCTAGAACCTCTCAGCCATGCAGGAGGTTGGAAAAAGTTGCAAAGAACTACTAGTTTGAGATCTGAACATGTCAGTATCCCTGTGACAAAATGATTTACCCTAAAATGCTGCTCTACTAAATGCTGTCCTTCTCGTCCTTTTATAAACTGTTCATGAGGAAGAATGCTCCTAAATCAATTCACAGATGCTTATGTGATACTCAGAATCATTACACTGAAGACTCTGATTCTCTCTCTCTCTCATATAAAGACAGTTCACTCAATGTATGCTGATTAGGAACACGAATTTGAGGACTCAAAGCCCCACTATTAAAGTCCCCTAAACTTTTGCCAAGAGGTCAGCTTTGGATTAGGTGAACGAGCCATGCTAGGCACAAAGGGGTTCATTCCTATCCTTCTTCCAAAATCTAAAATACCTCAGTTGGGTGATACAGTATTTGAAGTGAAAATTCAGATGAAAAGGAGTCTTCAATTTTAACTACCAGAGGATCACTGTGTCATGTTTTTATTCTCAACAGTTTGAGGTTTTGTCTAGCAATCAAGAGGATGAAGATAAGACTCCTTCAGTATTTCTCTCCCCTTTAGATCAATCATCCTTTCGGCTTAGCCAGTTGAATAGTCCAAGGTGAGGCCAAAGATCACAGGATTCATTGACTTGATGGAGAATTAATGAAAGTCTAAACAGAGAGGCTGGGTCTGCCACTTGTCTCTGACCAAACTAGCACAGTTTACTTAGGTTCACAGTGTAAACTGCAAGCACCCAAGAAAGAACAAGACCAACTAGCTCACTAGACACACCTCAAAAGGAATGCATTCACATATTTACAAGGAAACAAACAAACAAAAGCAATAGAAACAGGCACTCCATTTGTTCTTTCCTCCTGTACTATAGGCTCCCATTGCTGGGCTGCCAATCTACAGTGGGGTCAGAACAGACTCTCTATTCAGACTAGTATGTTTCGACCTTGGAATTGGTAGGTAGAAAGGGGCACATCGAAATTTTGGAAATTGAGGGATAATAGCTTGAAAATGAGTGCTTTGTTTCACTAGTTTTCTTTTCAATTCATGAAAATATATTTTGAAAACGTTACAGAAAGACATGTGAATTTTATGTTTATCAAAGAAAACACGGCATGGGTGAAAACAAAGCCGAAAAACTCTAGTTTAAGTCATTGATTGGGGACTCTGGTGGACAGTGCTCAATACCTTGGCAGACGTGGTAATAGAATCTTGGCTTCCTTTTTCACTTGCTGCCCATGTCTATGTCTATTCTTAAGTCTTTAGCTTTGGGGGAATGGTTTATATTTACAGATTATCTACATCAACTTTCTTCATCTAAACTCTAACAATAAACTAGTTTTATTAGAAACAAAACTTCACCAACATCACAATTGCAATTAACATAAATAGTTTAACGTTCCTGTTCTACCACTGCTAGAAGTAAAATTTTTTGCAAAACCCAATTTATGCCAAATATATAAAACGTGAAAATAACAGGAATGAACTTTCTCTCTTTCATTCATTGTTTTATCCATTCGATCATCCAATGAAACACTGAGTATCTATTGTGTGGTAGACACACAAGATGTGCACCCGTCAGCAATCAACAGTCACACTAACCTGTGTGAGAATAGATGTACCACAAGGCCCCCGTCAGGAGTGCTCCGATCACAAATGCTGCAAATGCAATGCCCATCACGGTTAGGGTGTCCAGACCATGGAAAATCGCTGTAAAGGAGGGAAACCAATACATACAACTTTTAAGTTAGTCTGCACCATACATTGCTGCTTTGTATTTGTTTCACAAGTACTGTCATAAAAGCTGAGCGCTGACTAATAAAATCTCAGAATGTAATGAAGATCCCAATAAAACATACTGTATTTTGTAAGTTGCAAATTTTTTGTCAAAGGAAAAATGAAATTAGCAGGTTTCCAAGATACTCTCAGTTTGCTATTTATTTTGAGCAACAAACTAAAAAAATCAGATTTACAGACTCTAAAATGTTAAGTCTGTGGTCCCACTGTCTCAATCTGAGGACCTACTATTTAAATGGAGGGTGGCTTGAAAATTCACAGGTTAAGATGCTTTGGAAAATAAGGTGAACTTCCATTATTAAAATCTGACACATTGCTCCTTAGTGATTGAACACCTCCAACAATGAAACACTACGCAGAAATCACACAAATTTTCATGAACATTTATTTTATTTTTGTTATTATATTTTCATGAACATTTAAAAGTATGAAAGATAACAGGAAGAAAGAGTGAGAAGAAAACATAGAATATAAGAATACACTATTCCTGTGGATAACATTTCACTGATCTGCTCGTATTAAACTCTCAATCTTAACAACTATGTATTATGTCATTTAAAACAACCTACTTTTTAACACTTTTCCAATCGTGATCTTTCTATGTGGGGAACGGAAATATTTCCCAGTGGGGAGTGATGTCAGTTTTATGCTCAGCAAAACATATAAATAGAATCAATTGTTCCTCCGTTTGGCAAATATTTTTTTTATTTGAAATTAATTCCAGGCCACAGAAATAGAACATTTCCTTTCATTTAAGAGAACTACCTTCCTTGAGTCACTTATAAAAAGTTAAAATTGGTTTCCAAGGGAGAGGGATTTTTGGTAGAATAAAATTTCTGAGGTCTGTGTTTTTTAAATATAAAACGGAAGATACAGGATCTCCCCACTATTTCAATACTACTTCTTTCTGCTCTAGTCAGAAGCAACTCCAGCTGGTCTCTTCTGTAAGTTACATCTCTTCGCCTCTTTGCCTTTCAGCTCCCTCCAGTGTAACAGACTGCTGTACACGTGTGACCCTCAAAGCCCCGGTGCTCCAGGGCGCTTGGGAAAAGCACATCCTGGTGGGAAAGGGTCTGGAAGGAGACACACTCCCAAGTTCTGGTCCCCACTCTTCCAGCCCTCTGCCCTTTGGTGGGTTCATTCGACCTCGGAAAAACAAAGATAATACCACTTCCCCTGCTGAAGGCAGGGTTGTAAACAAATGAGTTTGTCAAAGGGAGGAGGGCCCACTGGAAGGAGTAAGATCTGGGAAGAGCTCTCCGGAAGTTAAGATGAACCAGGCCATCAGACTATTTAGTTTACCCTAGTCTGTGGGGCAAACATTTAAAGATGACTTGCCTTTTTATGCTTACAGATGCAAACATGGAACACGATTACCAGTTTTTAGTGAAAATATTCTAAAATTCCAAAGATGGAGATGTCATTTATGAAAATCAGACTAGGTAAGTATGAGAGAATGTGTCCATGTGTCTCTCTCTTATTTTCTTTCTTTGTGTATGTGTCTCTTTCTGAGTTCATAATATTGTTCCATCATCTTTTAAAAATAATCCACTTAAGAGAATAGTTTACGCAGTGCTTTGTATAAAAGAACTCTCCAGACTGGCGATACGTGTATATGATGGAGTCAGCCATGGAGACCAATCCTGGGAGTCTCAGGGAAGAAAAAAAGCACAGATTCTCCTCAGAAGACATCATCACCTAGAAGAGCTCTGGGTGGCCAGCCAGGAAGCCCAGGAATCTTTCTGGGTCAGAGTTTTCTTCCATAGAAAACTGGCCTAGGCAATTTCCAACTCATCATTCTGTAGTAACTGGTGTTGCTGTCTCTTATTTTCTCACATGCCCTCCATAGCCCCCCCACCCCTTGGACTGAGATCATCTTGAAGGTACGGCAATGAGTTCCCTTAGCACTACTTCTCTGAGCAGGTAAATACTGTCCATAAGACTTAAAGCCAACCACTCCCACAGCTGGATGCTAATGCTTTCAAATCACATCAGATATAAGCATGCAAATAATTCATTTATCTCCCTAAAACTAAGTTAAACTACTACCTGCCTATTCAGGCCATACACACCCATGGGCCAACAAATTAATATTTTTAAATGGCAAAGGTGGGGAAGAAAAAAGAAAGAGGAGGACAAAGAAAAACAAAAAAGTATGAGAAAAAGGAGGAAAGGGGAAGGGAGAATGAGAGCAAAAGTCTCCTTATCAAAACTCAAAGTCTGGCAAACATTCACTAACCAACTCATTCTTATAAAAGCCCAGGAGGCTTTATTTCGAAATAGTTGCATAAAGACTTACGTGGAGGAATTGGATTTGGTTCCTTAATGCTTGGACCTTTTTCTGAAACAAAAACATAAATCACAATGCATTCCACAGAGAAACCAAGATTTAAGCAAAGGGTCATCAAAATCTCAGCAAAAGCTGACACTTCTCTATTTGTTAATAAATACTTACTTTGTGAAAGCTCTGTCATCCTCTTTAAATATCAAAACTATAACATGGGTTACCCAGGAACTTTAAGCATTGTACTTTATCGATCAAGTGTATAGGCTCTCCAATTTGAAGAAAATTTGAAGGTAAACACCTAAACTTAGAGAATTTGAGTCTCACAATTCATGTGTGTGCCTTTATATTTAATTACAAAAGGATTCAATACTTTTCAATACCATGCTCTTCCAGTGTATTCATATTCCACTTTCAAAATATTTTTTTACTTTAACGTATGCATGTTGTCAGATTATCCTTATTCTCCCATTATTCGATAGCTCAGCTCCTCTTCATCGCCCACCTGTGCTATCAGAGTCTTGTCTCCAACACCACCTCCCCTACAAATATTCCCTCCTCCACATCCGTCCCTACTGTGAATATTCCAGAGCCCAGAGCTGATCATGTTATTACCCTGACTAAACACCTTATTTCTCATTATACAATTTTCCCATTATAGGGAAAAAATCCAAACTCTTTAGCGTGGTACACACAGTTCTCCCTCCCCCTCCTCCCACCTCTCTCCAGCCTCCTTTCCTGATGGGGTCCTTCGCCCATGCTGGGCTCATCATACATAGTTATTTAACCCCCAGATCCTTCCTCCATGCTGCTCCATGTCATCGTGCTTTACAAGCCATCCCCTGAAACACCCTCCTCCACTACACCTGCTTGTTGGCATTTCCCCTGGGAGGCCTCCCCTGATTCTCCCACGGCTCCATCTTCAGCCCACAGGGCTGGGCTCTCCCACCTTTGCTCATCCCATCCCTCTTCTGTGAGCTTGTGCCACACCACGTTGTAATTTCCTAATTTTCCCCCTGCCCTGAGGTCAAGGTCTAGTTCTTATCACTCTGTATATCCTTGGGGCTCAGACTGACAATAGAATGGGCCTTCCAGAAATGTTTGGTGAAGGAGTATTAAAATGTTGGTATACTCTTTGAAAATGGAGGCAACAGAGGAGACTAGGAACAAGATTATTAAAATGCTCATATGCTTTGATATTTCTATAATGCTTTTATGCCCATGAAGTGCTCCACAGGCAAGATCTCATCTGAGGTTTGCACCAGTGCTACAAGGGAGGCAGAAAAAGAATTTTTATCACTATTTTAGAAATGAGCAGCCTGAGACTCTGATACCATGTGACTAATGCAAGGTCACAGCTGGAAAGCATCAGGGCAGGGGTTGAACCAGAATTCCAGATTCCTAGCAGGACAAATGACTGGAGAGCATGAGTCTGTCCCAGCGGGGGAAGCACTGATGCGGTAACTACTTGCGCACAGCTACTCGTTACCCTCAGCGGTGGGACCCGCAGAGACCAGGAGTTAGGATACTACAGCCCACTTACTTTTGTATGGCCTGTGAGCTAAGAAAGGGTTCCATATTTTGAAATTATTTTTTTTAAAAATCAAAAGAAGAGTAACATTTCATGACAAGTGAAAATTATATGAAATTCAAATTTACTCTATAAATGAAGTTTTACGTGAACACAGCGATGCTCATTCATTTACATATCATCTAGGGCTGCTTTCACGCTACAGCAGTGGCACTGAGCGGTTGAGACAGGGATTGTGTGGGTCACAAACACATATTTACTATCTGGTCCTTTAGAAAACGTGTGCTGAGCCCTGGCACAGACTCTGCCCTTACTCTTCAGAGTTTAAAAGTGATATGTGTTGGCCAGGCGTGGTGGCTCATGCCTGTAATCCTAGCACTCTGGGAGGCCGA
>VBSM01000529.1:69267044-69309302 GCA_008086735.1 Cheirogaleus medius
AAAAAAAAAAAGTGATATGTGTTTAGCACCTCTCTTTTCAGCTCCATTTTCATTTCATAAAGAAGGAACACAACACCTTGTATTTCAATCTATGGGAAGCAAAAAGAACTTGTGAAAATCTGACCAAAACAAGCAGCATCTGAGTTGATGTTTATAAAAATAAAGAAGCTAGACAGGATAAAAGACGACAGGATTGTGAATTCTCCGTGTTTAACCACCTCAAATGGGTTGATCCACATTCTTGTGGCATGAGTTATCAGTGGCCCAGCTCTAGGGGAAGGAATGCTACTGGATGAATCAGAGCCACCACAATTGAATGGTGTCCCTTTGAATTGTGCAACCTGGTGGCCCCGGGAAGAGGATATATGCAAAAGTTATACTTCAATAAAATTATTAAGAAAATTTAAATGATTTTATGTTTTTAAGAAAATCTGATTCAGTATGCAGAATACACACTAACTATAAAATTCACTCTCCTGAGAGTTTGGTCCCATCAGCCTTACTGGCAGCAATAACAACAGTGACGCCTTACATGTGTACATTTGTATGGGTTTTACAATTGACAAAAAGCTTTCACTTATATTATTATCTCATTTTAAACACCAAAGAACCCCATGAAGTAGGGGTATCTAACCGCAAAATTCTCCTGCTTTCAAGAAGTAATAGCTTGATTCACTGAACTAAATCCAAAGGCATTTAAAGGTCACTAGAGTGTGCATCATGTGAGAAATATACACACTTCTGGGAAGAGTTCCATCCAATCAACTGCCTGTGGTTAAACGTTGTCACTCAGAATCCCCAAGTGGTTTAAAAATGATGATTCTCTCCTAAGGAGACCTCACATGTAAAATGCGTAAGTTTTATAAAGTAAGGCCTACATGATAGATGGCATTGTTTTAAAACTGTTAATGTACTTATGTTATGATCTAATCCTCTACCCCCAACCCCAAATAGGAGCCTTCGCACACACAGAGCTAAACAGAAACAGTTGTTGCTCATTTCCGCTGGGGTGAAGTTCCTTCATGGTTTCTGTGCACAAACAATAATAAGCACAGGCTGCAAAACTGAGGTTAAAGAATTTTGTCCTCTAACTTTTTTGTTCCCAAATCCCCAATAACCCGAGTATAACTAAAATAGTTTGATCTCTACCGGAACCCTATAATCGAGTTGGCATGCTAAGAGGAAAAGAGTGGACGTAACAATATTTACTTTTGGCTTAAGGATAAGATTGTAAGAAAGGAATCTTAGCTATTGCTGTAAAGAGAATTTTAACAATAAAGATTTCTTTACAGAAAGAACAAACTATAATCAACATTCTGAATTAAATCTTTTCATATACTCTGAGCAAATTTTGGTCTACCTCTAGAACCAAAATTTCCCTCCTCAGATTGTCAGGCATGGTTTTCAGGAACAGGATATTTCTGGGGTTATGCATGAGTAACTGACCGCAGCGTTTGGCCTCCAGTTTTCAATCCAGTTCTCCTCAACACCGTAGGACTGAGCAGGCCCACAAGGAAACAAGGCGTCAAACTGGTACCCACATCTACTGGTGTTTGGCAAAGAGGGAAGGAAGGATGGGGAGAGGAAGTCTCCTCCTAGAGACTTAGGAGGCCTTCATGCAGGCCCCATTGAAGACAGAGTTTTTTACTAAACTTTACTTCGCTGTAACTGAACCCCTTCTCTAGGGTCTTTTAATATTTATGGCACTCACTGCAATTACCTGTTCACTTATCTGCATCCTGCCACTAGACCAGTGGTTCTCACCTGGGGGTGACTTTTGACTCCAGGAGACATTTGGAAATGTCTAGGGACATGAGACATTTTGGATTGTCACAACTGGGGGGCGGGGGAGTACTGCTGCTGGTATCTAGTGGGTAGAGATCAGGGATGCTGCTAAAATTCCTACAATGCACTGGACAGCACCCCTACAACAAAGAGTTATCCAGCCCCAATTTTGTTTTTTGCTGAGACAGGGTCTTGCTCTACCACCCAGGCTAGAGTGCAGTGGCATCATCACAGCTCACTGTAACCTCAAACTCCTGGGCTCCAGTGATCCTCCTGCCTCAGACTCGTAGGGCCTACAGGTGCATGCCACTGTACCCAGCTAAATTTTTTAATTTTTTTGTAGAGATGCTGCCCAGGCTGGTCTTGATCTCCTGGCCTCAAGTGATCCTCCTGCCTCCCAAAGCACTAGGATTATAGGTGTGAGTGACCTCACCCAACCTCAGCCCAAAATGTCAATAGTGCTGAGTCTGAGAAACCCTGCACTAGACTGTAAAGGCCTTAAAGACAGGATAATTTGCCTCCCACATGCCTAGCATATGGTAGGTACTCAATAAAATTTTGGGGGAATAAATAACCATAAATACCATGTTTATCTTATTATTGGTACTTCCCTAGCAACCCAATCTTCACACTTTTTTCAAAGTAGTCCTCCTAAATGATCTAATCACTGGTTCCCTACTCAAGATCTTTTCGTGGTTCTTAACTTTTAGAGGTGCACACTGGAATATTTATGGATGAAATTAAATGACTGTTTTTCTTTCAAAACAATCCAGTGGATAACAGAAAGTGATAAAAGAAGATCCACTATGAATTGGTAATTATTGAAACCTAGTTTACTTTTGCATTTATTTGAAATTTTCTAAAACAAAAAGTTTTAAAAATGCGAAACACATGGAATTAAAAAAATCCTTATGACATCCCTCTCCCTTATCAGATGGAAACTGAACACCTTAATCTGTCACTTAAGCATTTCTACCATCTTTCTACTCAGTCTCTCCTCATCTCCACCTCAGCTGGAGGACAAAACCTGGCTGTTCCTTTAGAGTATTTTCATTCTGGAAAGATCAAATGTGTTTCAAAAAAGTAATGCCTCTCTTGGATTAACTTCCAGTTGACGTTTGTAACTTTCCCTCCCACTCCTCCTCACCCCCCAAAACACCCTCAGTTTGGCTGAGAAATTGAGAGGAAGGAGAGGAAATTAACATTTACTGAGTGTCCAAGATATGCAAGCGCTCTTATTTTTTTTTTTTTAGTTTGTGGTAGAAATATGGAGAAAAATTCAGTATTTCAAACATTTAACTTGCTAAGAATTAGATAAATATATACGTATATAAATCATAGCAAATTTGGGAATGACATTTATTGCTCTCTCATGTCCACACTTTTCTTTGTACGTGCACTAAGTTTCTTCTTGAACTTTAATGTAAGTTACTCCTCCCTTCCACCATCTTGAAAAAGTCATCACTGTCATGTTGTAACCATTTTTACTGTGTAAGCACAAGTGTTCTTAGATGCTGTAAAAACTGGTCACAGAATCCAAAGCAAATAGCACTAACATGCCTATACTTCAAAATATTTCAAAAAATATGGTAGGATGGCACCGTCTCAACTATTTTAATTGTTTTGCCATAAACCATAATATGCATAAACAATCATGTTTTCTGGGCTATTTTGTGAGTTACAATCCAAAATCACAGAACAACTCCTGAACCTTAATACTCTCCCAGTTTATGTATTTCCCATCTTAACCCTTTGGAAGAACAGACTTTTTCTCTAAAATTCTTTATCTTCCTTTCAGTTCATTATCATTAGAGTATTTGGATGTTACCTTAAATACCAATGTGATATGATATGAAGAGGAGGAAAATGGGTGGGAAGAGGGGGTGTGAAGAGATAACTGCCTATGTTGCTTGTAGGGTTTATTAAAAACTATAATCAACCTCCCTCTAGGATAAGGTATAGTGTTTAAGAGCACAGGCTCTGGAATCAAAATGCCTGCACTTGAATCCCAGATCTATGATTTATATGTGAAATTAAATATGATAATCCACATAAAGAATTTTGCACAGAGCCTTGTACAAAGTAAATGCTCAATAAATGTTAGATCATCATCCGCATCTCCAACATCACCACCACCAGCACCATTATCTATTGTTGAGAGTTTATATAGTAAAAAAATCCTAACCCAATGCTGGTTCCCAAGGGACTGAGAGATCAAAGGTGGCAAAGATGTGCTCATGAAGGTTCCATTAAAAACAGTGGCCCAGCGGAGGAACCCAGAATTATTTATTTAGTCTCGATGGCCTACTTTCCCTGTCTGCAGAAGGCAGCAACACCACTAGAAGTCTGTCAGTGCTACTGGCAGCAGTGGCCACAGAGCAGCTCTCTGCCTGGCTGTGAAGTTGCCAACCAGAGCCTTTATCTGCTGCCCCAGACCCAACTGCTGAAAATAAGATGAATCAAATGAGCTGGAGCTTTGGCATGGCCTTCACAGAGCACCTGTGTAGTTAAAGGACAGTGAGGCATCCCATTGGTTGGGAAATTTTTACCCAAAAAGTTAATCCCATGGTAAGTGATCTGCCTGCTCCCACAGATACTACAATAAATGGACACAAAGCTGTCTGGCAGGAAGACATTCATGACCCCGTTATTATTCAAATAAACCCACGCTATTAGGCAAACAGTCATACTCCCTTTTCAAATGACTCTTCCAATTCACTGTGAGGCAGAGCGAAAGCACAGACTCCAATGCATTAAGGAGAAATTATTTCAGAGTCAAAGGAAAATAAATATAAAAGGTGAGAGGAGTCACACACAGAGGCTGAAACCTGCCAGAAAACCTACCAGATTCAGTGCAAAGTTAGAAAGCAAATTTACATACAGCCCCTGGGAAGCTGGCGTGCAGTTTAACCTCCTCAATTTGTTTAACAAACCTAAGTAATAAACTTTCTTCACCCACATGCTTCTCCACTAAAATCTAGTCTCAATTAGCAAATCTCATAAAACTGCTTTGATATTTGGTAAAATTTTCCTCTTGAACTTTTATGTAAGAAAACATTGAACTTCCAATATAATTACGCTAAGTTTAAATAAAAGTAATTACCTAATTTACAAGAGAAATTACTTAGAAAAATACCACCAGACTCAAAAGAAGAATGAATGAATTGCTGGAAGTTATACTGCTGCAGTATTAATGCCTAATTATTGTCTGGCATGGGAAAAAGCAAACTGCTGCCTTCAATTACCAGCAGAACTACCTCTCGCAAAATAGGTAAGAGTAACAGATGGAGGCCGAGGAGCCGCTGCTATTGTTAAACGACCCACTCTCATAGTGCAAAACAGAGCCAGCTGTTGCCCAATTGTGATTACTTTGCAACACAATTAATTTATTATTTCTTTCCCTGAACCCAATAAAATGGAACTATTTGGGCAATCCCTTTAAACAAAGACTATTGCTGTTATAACTTTCAAATGGTTGAAAACCAACCAATTAAAACAATAACAAAAACGTTGCTGAGGAACCAATAAACATCTAACATGTACATTTCACACCAACTTTAGGATGGCCGGGAAATGAATTAAAGATTATTTTGCTTCTTCCAACAGCATAGTTTAGTATTACAGCTGAAAGGGCCTCTGGAAGTCATCTGGGCCAAACCTCTTCTTTCCAGATAAAGAAAATGAAACCCAAAGAGGCGAGGGGAGTTCTCTGAGGCCCCACAGCAAGTTAGTGGAGAAAGCTGGGAGCGCCTCTGGCTCCTAGGTCCAAGCCAGCGCCCGCCGCTACACTCTCCTGCCCTTCAGAAGGGAGCATGTTCCTAGGGAGGGGCAAATTCCACCACCAGATATGACAATTAGAATGGCACTGCTATTTTCATAAAGGTCACTCAACCAAATAAGAAACTGGACAGCACCCACATGCCTCTGTTCTGGTAGCTTCTGCCTGCTCCAGGGCCATCCCTGCTGCCTAGCCTTGCCAAATCCCAATCCAACAACACTCAGATCAGAAATGCCATCCCAAGGCCATCTCAAACCCTAGATCTGGTATCAACACCACCAGCAGGTCTCCCAGCTAATGCCCCGCAACTGGAGCCAGGCAGCTCACTGGCTGCTGTTAAGGCCCTTAGTGCCCGGGCTCCTCTCTGCCCCTCGGGGTGGTAGGAGGCAGTCTGCAGCTCAAGCCCTAAAATATCTAACCCTGGAGGCTTGGAATCCACTTTCACTCTCCTAGCCTTCTCTCTCAGTTTGATACCCTTAGACAGCAATGTTTCTAGACAGTGACAACTGCAATTGCCTAGACAGTCCATGTGACATTTAGTTCCATTCCTTAGATGTTGACAGCTGCGTAGTATGTTCTTGCTTATGTCCTTGGAGCTGTGATGCGGGTCCCTGAGCATCTGGCAGATGCTCTCCACATGGTCCACAGGGCCCAGCTCTGCTTCCCTGCTGGTTTTGGCTGGCCTGGCCTATGCGAGGCCTGGCTCTGCCTGCCTGTCCTCCGGGGTACTGATGCCACACTTCTTAGGGCACATCCTTCTTTTTCTCCTAGAAGATGTGGCTTGTTGGACCTGTCTGAACATGTAGAAAGATGTGGCTTGTTGGATGTGTCTGCACATGTGTCTGCACCCTTGGCTTCAAGCAACAAATGTGCTTGTGCAAAATCCTGAAAATTGAATTATAAAATGCACTTGGGCAGTGGTTCTCAATCTTCCTTCTGCTATGACACCTAAGATGAATAATGTTCACATATATAACTCCCTCTCTCTCAAAGGCATGTGCAATTTTGACAAAGCAATATAATAGCTTATAGCCAGCACAACCATTACCAGTAGGTCACAGAAAGCTGAGCTGTGGATCATTTGCAATCCCTAGCATGCTGGGAGTAACTCTAACCCTTTCTTGCAGACTCAGGGAAACATACTTGAATGCAAGGGAGAGTGACATTACAACAGCGACAACTTTGACCCTGATTTGATTTTTTACAGAGGACATGATGTGTGTGTATCACAACTCAGCCACAATGGCAGAGAACCAGTGAAAGAAAAGACTCTTCAGGCAAAACAATCCTCTTGTAAAGTTACCAATTGACCCTTAAGTTATCTTTTGAACAACACTGGACTTTGATGCATGGTATTGGATCTTCTTAATGAGCAGCCCCTAGGCCCCTATTGTCTGAGCCTCCCAAAGCGCACCTTTCGATTCTACTTCGTGGTGGACCACAGCCAGGGGCTTGGTGAACGTCTTCTTATTCTGCATCATGGCCCAGATCATCGAGGCGTCCAGCGAGGTGCAGGCTTCATCGGGCGGCACGCACTGCAGGGGGCAGAGCAAAGCAGGGGCTGGGGTCACTCGGCCTGCACAGCTGCCCTGTGGCCTTTTCTCACACAGCTCACAGCTGTCTACCACAGGAAAACAGATCTGGGTGTTTTTCAAAGAACCCCAAATAATCTGGGCGATATTGTGGCAGGCCCAGTGTATTTTTCAGCTGCACTTGAAGATGTAAATATCACTGGATGGCACATAGATATTGTCCTTCCCTGTCCCCCACTTTTCCCCAAAAAACAACTAGATGTCTTAGTGTTATTTAGTTTGAAAAACAGAGAAATTATATGACTAATGTTGGCCCTTCACCAAGCTGGCTTCACATAAATGGTTCATGTTTGTGATCATGGGCAACTTCATGTACAGGTGCTCCTCAACTTATTATGAGGTACGGCCTGATAAACCCATTGTAAGTTCAAAATAGCATAAGATGAAAATGCATTTCATACATCTGACCTACAGAAAATTGTAGCTTAACCTCGCCACCCTTAAATGTGCTCAGACACTTCTAGCAGCCTACAGTTGGACAAAATCGTCTAACACAAAGCCTATTTTATAATAAAGTGTTGAGTGTCTCATGTAATTTATTGAATACTACAAGTGAAAAACAGAATGGTTGTATGGGTACTCAAAGTGTACAGTTTCTACTGAATGTGGACCACTTTGCGCGATTGTAAATTCAAAAAATCCTAAGTTGAGCCATCATAAGTCAGGGACCGTCTGTATTACATTACGAACGTGACAGATTCTATATGTACTGTCCAAAAGATGATCATGTTGTTGAGTTTGTCTAATTTTTAATCCTGGCACAGGCTCATGCGAAATGAAACTTTCCAGCGTCATCTGCTTTTAATGTTCCAAAATGCAGGTCCTGGGGAGTTGTGCCATGCGTAGAGGCCATGAGATCAGCTGCTTGTAGCTATTCTAAGGCCTCAAACTTATTAACAAGCCTGCCTGTGCCCACTACATCTGTTTTGAAAATATATGATTACACTCCAGTACCTTTTCCTTTAAAATAATTTCTTTTTTTTTGGTCTATACTCATCAATAGGTGAAATTCTAATGTAAATGACACCCATTCGCTTTTGTGGTAAGAAGAAATATATCAATCACTTAAAAAGATTATAGCAGGCATCCCCCAAACTAGGTAAGTTCCACTCTTCCAATCACAAAAGAGCGAAGCCTTTAGTCTTGTCACTGCTGCTCTGAGCAGCACACCAGTCAGACACATAATATGAGGAGACTCTTCCAACCCCCCAAAAGAAAAGCCTTTACCATAGCCCTCTTGTAGAGGGAAACAATGGATTTTCTGTGGAGAGGCATAATTATTGAAAAGATTTACATTTACTTTTCTATTTTATTTTACTCTTTCTTTCCTAATAGTTCCTCAGTTAAGTAAGATTCTAGGATTCCATGTCTAACTTAGTGGGTGACCCTGAGTGAGACACTTCACTCTTAGGGCCTCCGTTTCATCAGCAAAGGGCAGGTTTGGACTCAATGATCTTTGAGAGGCCTCTTCCTAGAAAATGCTTTGGCTCCTTTATTGTCATAGAAAGCACTCAGAAGTGACTAGAAATATGGCAACACTACATATAAGCAGCAAATAGGAAGACAGTGGTACAGCTCATCCTAAGCCTCTGCTGAATAAATGGAAAATTGCTATATTTACTGTCTCATGTGCTCCTCTCCCCAGGAGGGAAGCCAGGTATTATTATTTCAGTTTTATAGATGAGGAAATACAGGCTCTCAGGGGCCAGGGACTGACTTAAAGCCCCATTAGGAGTTAGCAGGCCTTCCTTCTCAGTCCCAGGCTCTCCCCACTGTATCCTACCTTGGGGATAAATGGCGACTTGGGGTTTAGGGTCATACACATATCCCATCATGTCATCCCCTGGGACTTAGAACTCTCCTTAAGAGTGTTCTGGAAGGAAATGTTAGGATTAATTTTCACAGATTAATAAACTGTGAAGCTGGGCTGTTCCAGGCCAGGCTTGGAGAGAGGTAACAACCAAAGCCACCAGCAAAGAGCCCTAGTAACTTCCAGGCCTCCCCTCCTAGGCCCCTCACCCCTAAAAGACATCCTTCTGCCTACAGGCAGCAGCTGGGTCCCACAGCCAAGCATTAAGTTCTCTCTACTGCTGTCCACTAAACCCCAACCTTGATGGCCACTGGAAGGTGAATGCCCACGAGGCTAAGGCAACAGTGTTTCCAGAAATAAGCCAATGAATACGGTCTAAATCACTCATATGTGCTCCCTAATGATTGTGAACTGTATTTGCTGAATTTGCATATATAAACAAAATTCCCTTTGGCCTTATCGGAGAAATGGATGCCCAGAGGAATATAATGGTGCAAGGAACTCAGACCAATGGTAATCTGTCCAATAATAGAGACACCTAAAACTAACAGCTGTGTATTAAAAGAGAGTATTCCATACATACATTACTAATCGTACAGCTTGATTCTTAGCCTTTTAGGCATCAATTGAAACGTGACTACAAAAGGATGAGAAGTCAGTTTACACTGTGTGAGATAGCTACAGAATAAATGCACACATGAAATTATACAAAATTATGGTAGATCACAGGAACACAACTATACAGAAGATACCTTTCATACATAAGGCCAGCCTACACGGTATCATAATTAACCTTGCAGATCTCCCCTATCGTAGCCAATTCTCCAAGGTCAAATGGTTCTGATTTTTGTTATGGCAACAGAATATGGGGAGTGACAGAAGGCAAACACGATGAACTGATATGAAGCTGAGAAAAACTAAAATATTTGTTAGTTTCCCTTAGAAGTCCTCCTGAGACAAGCCAACCTTATAACTCACAGAGAGAAGGTTAAAAAACAATTACAAGTCTCAGCGGGACCTGGAAAAATTAATCCTCACACTGAATTTGTCCTTTCGGCTCGTTGTACTTTTGGCACCGCACACTATCTGAAAAGCAAAGATAAAGCCAGACCTCCCCCTCAATGGAAAACAGTCTTGATTTATCACTTGTGAGGTATTACACTAAGTAGCACGCACGGAAAAAAAAAATCATACTGTCAGGATTTATTCTCTAAGACTCTATAAAACTCACTGTTCCCCGCTAACACTGACTTTATTATTTCAATTGGGCAGTTCCCAAACCAAAAACTTCAACCTGTACAACCTTGGAATAAAGCTTTTCCAGTAGATCACTGCCTTATCTGAAAATGCCAAATTAACAGTCCAAATGGAGGAAGGCCCACTAACCTTAGGCAACTTCTGGGGGTCCTTCTTCTTGGTACACAGTGTCAGCTCACACTGTAGAAAGAGCAGCGAGGTGTTGAAGATGGGCTTGAAGACGAAGCTGAATCGCTTCTTATCTATCTCGGCTTGTGGGATAGGAAAGCGTACTCTCTTGGGACTGTAGAATTTCACAGATTCATCTTTAGGACAAATGTTCTCAATGATGGTATAATCAGACATCCTATCAGGGTTCGAATATGGAGAGATAAAGCATGTTTGGATAGCGAATCCCAGTTCCTGGTCAGCCTTAGTAACAGATACCTACAAAAGAATAGAAAGATGAGTTTGGAAATGAGTTATTAATAGCATCTCACTTTAACTTTATGCACAAGGACACTATACCAACATAGCCCTTCAGATGAGATGAGACATTGCTTTATTTTCATAACATATATATAGCCTTCTTTCTAATTACAAAAGTAACATTCATTCTTTGAAGAAAGATTATTTTCCATTTAAACCTGTTATGGAAGATGACAGTCGATTATTTAGTTCCAATACCAGTCTGGCAGATTCAAATACAAGATGAGTAAGTCTCTTCAGTTTCCCATAAGTTCTCTGAGAGACGAAAGCAAAAAGCACACCATGCACCTAAAGTGAATTTTCCAAAATAAATAAAACACCAACAGGCAAAGCCCCTAATGTCGTAACAGTGTAATACTTGAAAGCCAAGCTCTTTTTAAAAATTGCTCATAAAATAGAGCACAGAGGCAGAATCTATTTAACCTAGGCAGGAAGACTGAGCTTTTAAACTGTAACAAGTCAGAGTAATCCTGGAACATGGCAGTAAAGCTACCGATTCATCTAGGTCCTGCTTCATCGGCAAGAAGGTACTGGATGTCAGGACGGTGCAATTTGGTGGCCATCACAGGCCTGACAAAGTGTCTCAGCTGCTCATAGGTCCAAACCAGCCTTGCCAAGTACTTTCCCTTCAGTCTTTAAGCCCAGGGTAGTTTAAGGGAAATCTAATCTGGAAATGATTCCAACTCATTTACATGTCCCTCTTACAAAACATTTGTATGGGCTATGTCCAAATCTTGTTAAGGTTCTTTTCTTTAGAAATGAGAAGTAGTGTTTAGCCAAGTGTAAACAGAGTTCAAACCTCAACTGTCCTGAACTCAGCTAAAATTCCCAGACCAGCTTGGATTCTCCATTTGGTGACACAGGGATCGCTGTGTGAACTGCCCCTTCCCCCCATGCCTCACTCCTTGACTAAACTTAGGATCAAAACAAACTTTTAACACTTTAGAAATAAAGTTAGTTCGGTTACTCATAGGCCAATAGCCCCAGAATCATTTCAAAAGACACGGAGATAGAAACAGACTTTCCATGCTGAGATACCCAGGGGAAATCTCTGACATCGCATGGAGCTTAGAATCCACAGCATCACGGATTCAAAGCGCTCCGTAGCGATCCCTCTGTGGTTAACTACAGGATATGAAACAATGAAGATGAGGAGAAGGAGAAGGATGCAGATGAAGAGGATTATGATAATGTCACCTTGTGGTCACCTTCTATAAATACTGACGCTTCATTATTTTTGCAATATTTTTGAAAAACAAGATATTCTATCTAGGAAAGATGGCAGGTTACTTACATGCTATTACTAAAAAGTACCCTTTACCATGAATTCAGAACCCACACTACAAAAATGTGTAACAGAGTGACTTCAAATCTTTTCTCTAATCTCAAAGTATGTAATGGCAAAATGTCTAGGGTATCCCAAAAAGTTGGAGGGGAGAAAATATCATCAGCAATATATTTTACTCTAAAATAAACTGGAAATGAATAGAAGGATCACGGGCTTTGGAGAGAGACAAGTCCAATGAAATCACATGCTTTGCCACTCATGTGCTGTGTACTCTGAGACTCAGTTTCCTCATCTGCAGGGCGAGGACACTAGTATACTTATGAGACACAGTTATGGTGAGAATCAGTAAAGGAAAAGTTCTATGCAAACAACATGGTTTCCAGACAGTCAACAAATGCCACCTATTATACTAGTACTGTTCTAGATTTAAAATTTTTTAGGGTAATTAACAGTTGTTTATAGTTGTTATAGTTGTTTATATAAGTTTTACTTAACCTAAGTAAAAAATTTTCCTATCCACAGTACAGTCCAAACTAGGAAACAAAGATTAGGCATGACTGCTATCCTAATTAGCAAAACATTTACAGATTCTATCTTGTATTTTTGGTAGTTTAAAACAACTTTAAAATAGAGTAATTTATAACACTTTCCCTCTGCCCAAAGTCTCCTTAATGTACTTGATATTTAAAGTGGTAGCCAAAAGATTTAGTCCATTTCTTTTTAATCATTTAACAATGTCTTTTTCATAGTTACTAAATTTAACTACAAAAAATATAGATGAAATATGAAGATATAAATGGGAAAACAAGAATGAAAAAAAAAAAAAAACCCTACCAAAAACATATTTGAAGTAAGCCAGCACTGTAGGCATGGGGTGGGGAGGGGAAACTCAAACTACCCAGGGTAAGATGCACAAGGAAGATTGGCCACTGATTAACATAAACCAGCAAAGCCATGAATTAGCAAAGCCAGGCACACATTTGGAGAAGAACAAATTGCACTTAAGCAGCACCCCTAAAATCCACAGCACAAGAGGGAGTCACTGACCAACTGCACGTGTGGACGGCACAGCCAAAAAAGCAAAGGAAAACAGCAGTCTTGGATTAGGAGGGATCTATGATTAGGAACAGCATGTAGAAAGCAATACATTTTTCACAGTGGAGAAAAAAGTTGTACTCAAAGAAACAGAAGAACTCTCAGAACAGACAGTCAAAAAGAAGAGGGGCAGAATCCATATGATCAAGGAAAATAATACCTAGAGTTAGCAAGTTCCATCCCAGAGTCAGTGCAAATGTGAGAGTTCCTTGTCTTTCCCAAACAGAAATATGTGCACTGCAGTCCCTTTAACTGTGGAAATACCCCATTTCGACCTCGTAAGCTTCTCACCCCTCCCACTGTGAAGGAGCACACCAGCTTGCAGCGCAGCACCAAACACCTGCTCATCAGAGAACGACTTTCCTGTAAGCCCAGCAGACAATATGCCCAGCGGAAACACTAAACGTTGTACCCGGGGCACAAGAATCAGCAGACATCCTGGTGCCATAAGATTCATCTTCTATAGAATCCAATCTGTGAACCTGGATATCTGCACTGATAAGAGGTCATGTTTTCTCCCCTTTCAAATGGCACTTTGAGGATAAATGATAGTAGCATCCAGTGGAGAACAGGGTGGGCTCTGCAGACAGAAGGCCTGAGTAAGAACCCTGAATCTGAACCCTGCTAGGCACTAGCTGTGTGATCTCAGACAAGCCAGTGCCTCAATTTTCTCATTTATAAAATGGAGATATTATTAGTCCTGTCATATAAGATTGCTCTGGAGAGTTGATTAATTGCTACAATACTTATAACTGTGTTTGGCACATAAATCTGCAGTAAATGTTAGCTGTCATTTCATTATTGCCACCACTACCTACTATTTTGCAGTCATTCCAGATTTATGCTATGCTTAAATTATCATTATTATATATATATATCAGAAATAGTTCTAATAATTTATACAGATATTTAGATGATCTAGAAAAAACAATTTTTATGAGATAGGGTAGCATGCAGCATTTCATTTAAAAGTTAGTACAATCTAAAAGACAACATATAAGACGGTTTGCAATATTTCATGGTTAACCCTGGGATTGCAAATACTGAACTATTAATACTATTTCAAAAATGCTAAGGACAAGGCAAGGACAGGGCTTTATCAGAATTTACATTCTTGTTGATTTTTTTAAACATTCATCAACAAAATATACTCTCCATTTAGCATAATGCATTAAATCCTGAAATTTCCTGCTTTGATTGGAAATCAACCTGGAAACATTCTCTGAGCCAAGCCCTCAGCACAACTGGTCGAGGTCTGGGAGGAGGAGCAGGAAGAGGTCTACAGGGGGTGCTTTAGCTACTGCCAGGGAACTGTAACTCAGCACTAACCTAAAAGCCCAAGGACAACGTTTGGGTCTCACCTCAACATAAACGTGTCCATTCTCTGCCACAGAGAAGACCCCCTGGGAGGGCACCAGAAAGAGGTCAGTGTTGTAGAGCTCCATGTTGAAGGTGATGTTTCCGTGAAGCTGGTCCTGGAAACTAGTGGGATTCCTCACCTGCCGCAGGCTGCAATTAAACTGGAAAAAAACCCCAAATGAATGAAGATAAATCATAGTAACAAGAAGTATGAAGGCCCTGTAGCTTTATGAGCTTTGGCCTTCAACATCTGATTTCATTTCCTGATTGTCCTTAACTAAAGCCAACAAAATAGACAACAGTTCTCTACAAACTACCTACTGACAACAAACACTTACCACCACAATTTCAGGTCGGCTGAATAAGGAAGCATCTCCTTCATCCATATCTCCTGGAAATCCATTATCACCTGATTCCAAATCTTCATAACCATCTGGCCAACCACTACTATCCCCAGGGGATGGAACCTGTATGACAATCTAAAAGGCAAAGGAAGCACAGCCAATGTTATAAAAACACCAAACCACAAGCATTTGGTTCTATCTCACATGGATACCCATGTAATAAATTCAGATACAAATTGAAAATCTGACTTTAAAACAAAAAACAAAAAAACTCCAAGCTTTTTAGGATTTTACCCTCAAAGCAATAAAGAATAAGGAAAAGTTCGGTGCAGGTTCCAGTTAAGGTCTGAACTAAAATTTGTATTTTCCCTTATGAAAAATATTGATTTATTTTGTAACTATATTGAATAATTACAAATTATTTAAATGGTGGGAAAACACTAGATGCTGAAATGGAGTCGAATGGACTTGTCAATAGGCTCACCTATAATCTGTGAGAATGGGGCTCTCCTTAAGGGTCTTTATATTAAAAACTCTAAGAAATACTACGAGTTGGCTATTGCCAGGAGCTTTTGTTATTTGTTTCCCTTAAGATTTGTAGAAAATTTGGTTCGAGAGTTAGGCATGGTGGCTCACAATTCTAATCCCAGCACTTTGGGAGGCCGAAGCAGGAGCATCGTTTGAGCCCAGGAGTTGGGAGACCAGCCTGGGCAACATAGCCAGACGCCATCTCCACAAAAAATAAAAAAAAAAATTAGCCAAGCATGGTGGCCACACCTGTAGTCCCAGCTACTTGGGAGGCTGAGGCAGGAGGATCACTTGAGCCCAGGAGTTCAAGGCTGCAGTGAGTTATGATGATACCATAGCACTCTAGGCTGGGCAAGAGACTGAGACTCTATCTCTAAAAATATTAAAAAAAAAAAAAAGAAAAGAAAAGAAAGAAAAAAGAAAAAGAAATTTGGCTTGTATTAGTACCAAAGGACCTAACTCAAGTGAAGGACCCTTATTATGGAGCCAATCTTCTCATCTTTGCTCTTACACTTCTCTATCTTTTGCTCATTTCTTCCCCAATATCTTTCTGTATGGTGTATGGATGCAGGGAAGAACATTATGTTTTATTCTAGGACAATCTATCTTAACATTGGTTGAAATTATTATTCCTTGATTAGTTCAAAATAAAATGGAAAAACTCACCCAAGGATGATGACCCTCTAAATAAAACCCTAATTTCTTGAGAATGAAGGAAAACCACCTGTCTCTTCTTTACCAGGTCCTCAAAAGAAAGTATTGATACCAGAATTGTAGGGTCATAATAAATAAATGAATGAATGAAAGTACTGAAGCAAATATCTAGGATATTGCTAAGCCTGAACATCATAATAAAGAAAGAGCCGAATTGCGAGAGCCTGTAGTCTCAGCTACTTGGGAGGCTGAGAGAGGAGGATCACTTAAGCCCAGGAGTTCAAGACCAGCCTGGGCAATGTAGCAAGACCTTGTTTCTTAAAAAAAAAAAAAAGAAAGAAAGAAAAAAAGAAAACAAAAATATATGAAAAATGAGAAAACAGGGACTTTCAGGGGTCATAATATATGCCTTTCTCTCCTGAAGTAACCAACACGTTTTACTCAACAGACATATTACTATAGTGTTAACTTACACAGCAGTTTTAAAATGCCAAAATCAAGTTTATCAGTAATATATGACATTCATTATCTATGGAAAAACTGGATAAATGCAAGAAATTAGTGTGGTAATTAGCAGGAAGTCACAGGTTAATAAATTAATTATTCGAGTAACAAAGGGAGATTAGCTGGGCCAGTCTAGTGTCAGGGAAAGATTAGTGGACGAGAGGTCAGGAAGCTGGATTCAATCCTGGCTCTGCCATTAACTAGACCCTCACCTCAAATCTAAGCAAGTCTTTCAACTCCTCGGAGTTCAATTTCCTCACCTGCGAAATGAGGAAGTTGAATGAGCTCATCTCGGGGTTCTTTCCAGCTCCAACATTCTAAGATTCTCCGAGGAACAATAAACTTGGGCTCACAGGAGAGCCACTGCTCGTGAACCACACTGACCAGAGCCCCTGCTTGCCAGCCTCTCTTCCCTGATTGCCAGGCTCTCTGCTCTGACCGCCAGGCATATCAAGTGACTGGCCATAGAAAGAACTCGTAGCCACAGCCCACCCCACCCCATGTCCTAGCTGGAGTGAACCCTAAGAACACACACCCCCACCTCGTGTCAAAGGTGGACACAGGGATCTCTCAGCCTTGTTTTTACCATCAAAAGTACAACCCAAACTTCAAAATTAGCACTTTAAAGTTCTTTTTGAGATTTAATGTTTCAAATTCTTTTAATATTCACTGCCTAGTTTCCATTTCTAAGAGAATGGGTTTAATCTGAAAAGATGAACTGACAAGGAGGGTTTCTGGAAAGTGAGGGTTAGCTATCGCAATGGATCATCATTGGGTAAACTCTGTGGATCTTTCTCCAGGTAACCTCAAAAGTAGGAGATTTTCTTTAATTTAGGGTCTTTGTGAGAGGTGGAGAGAAGGACTTAATACTTTCTTAAATGCCCCTTTCAGATTTTAAATTTTCTTTCTGGATCTTTATTCATGAGAGAGAAAGAAGTCCTCCTACTTCTGGGCAAGACTCAAATAAGGCCAGAGAGACCACACATCTGGTTGGCGCAGTTGTATAGAGGCGCTTACTCACATAGCTCAAGGCCTTGGCCCTTATCCCCATAAGGACCAGGGCAGTTTGGCTACAGAGAGAAGTCGTAATCACCTTGCCAGTGAACCTTTTGCCATCAGGGGATGAAAGGAAGGTGTGGGTGAGATCACCCCAACTCCAGCTGAGAAAACAGGGCCTTCCAACTCCTTTCAAAGACTCACCAATAAAGCAAATAGAACAAAAGAGTTCCAGGTCAAAGTACAACCTATTTGTTCAGAAATGACACTTGGCGTTGTTCAGGCCTGGGGTACATGCCCTTCCTCATTTTCATAGAAATGTTAAGACTAATTCTAAGGTAACATGCAGCAAGGCTCTGGCAAAGGGCAAAGCTTTGTTCTAGAGAACACTCACGGAGTTATAGTAAACCACACCATCAGGGGCCGACCGCCGGTGCCGAGTACCACAGCCGTTTAGGGGAGACTCCAAAACGAAGTGGGTGCCATTCATCCTGGCCTTGCAGGCAGGATCCAGCAAGGTGAGCTCCATCCCCGAGTAACCACTGGCCTGAAACAACAACCACCAAAGACATAAAGGAGGGCCCACAGGCGGGTCTGCTGCACACAGCTGACACGTGCTGCCTGGTCTCCCGAGTCAAGGCCGATAGAGGCCCACATCACACCCCTCCCCCACTCACTTCCTCCCAGCGCCAACCTCTAACAGCCCGAGTACTATGTTTGTTAGCCTTGGAAATTCAATAGCAAAATATTGACACACACGGATCTGGAACCTCCCCTCACTGAGAACAACAGGAACTGGTGAGAATCACAGCCAAAGGGAAGTAGAACCATCCAACTGAGCAAACAGTATTTAAGTCTCTGGAGTTCAAAAGTGAAAGAGATAAGAGGAAATAATGGACACGAACTGGGGTGAGGCGGCAAAGGAGGCAGCCTCTTCTCCCTCCTGCAAGAGACTGTACTGACCTGAAAAGAATCTTTTTCTACAGCCACGATCATCTTCTCGTTGTCACATTTGACTGACAGGGCAACATCCATGCTTCCGTGCACCTCTTCCGGCTCTCTGGGGCCAGGAAACAGCTGTATGCTGGGGATGGCAGGGGGGGGGATCCCATCTTCTCCCCCTTCCCTCCAGCCTCTCCTGGAGATATCAGGGAAAGGAAAGGGGAGGCCTCCACTTCGGCCTCCCCCGCCCCGGACGGGCGGGTTCTGCAGTGCCGGCAGGGTGCCAGGGTCCAGCAGGATCCGCAACTCAGGAGGGATAGTGTGGACTTCCTCATCTCTCATCTCCTCTGGTGGTGACAAAGAAGGCAAAACTGCATCAGTGTTTGATGCCAAGCCATGATCATCATCGTTAGAGGTAGAACAGGAGGAATTAGCACACACTGGGCAGGTGTAAAATCACTTTTAACAAGCAATGTACAAAAGTGATTAGGAGGCTGGAAGGCTGAATTCTAGTCCTGATGTTCTCTCTAACTAGCTGAGTGGCTTTGGGCAAAGGGCTTACTTCTTTGTGCCGTAGTTTCCCAATTTTTAAAATGAAGGGTTTGGAATTGATCAGTGGTTCTCAACTTTGGTGTATATTAAAATCATTTGGTATACACAAAGGAATATTATATGGCCATCAAAAGGAATGAGATTCTGCCATTTGCAACAACATGGATGGAACTGGAGAATATCAGGTAAGTGAAATAAGCTAAACACAGAAAGACAAATCTTGCATGTTCTCACTCATATATGGGAGCTAATTATTAAAAACAATTGATCTCATGGAGACAGAGAGTAGAATGACAGTTACCAGAGGCTCAGAGGGGTATTGGGGAAGGGGAGATAAGGTGGGGATGGTTAATGGGTGCAAAAATATAGTTAGATAGAATGAACAATATTTGATAGCACAACAATGTGACTATAATCAACAATATACTTTAAAATAACTAAAAGAGTGAAATTGGAATGTTCCTAACACAAAGAAATGATAAATGCCTGAGGTGATGGATACCCCAATTATCCTGATTTGATTAATTCACATTGTATGCCTGCATCAAAACATCACATGTACCCTATAAAGATATACACAATTATTATATATCCATAATAATTAAAAATTTTTAAAAATCACTTTGGGAGCTTAAAAAATATGCCTATGCCTAGGCTGCACCCCAAGCCAATTAAAACTCAGACTTTCTGGGGTGGGATCCAACCATTACTATGTTTTAAGCTCCCTGTATAATTGTAATGTGTAGCCAAGGTTGAGAACCATTGGGGTAGAGGATTTCTAGGGCTCTACAAGCTATAAAAATCTGTGATTCGAGTAAGTTATATGGGACAATATTATTCCATACAAATGCCATTGAAATACTTTCCTCAAATCTAGAGATTCTTTTAGTTTCTCTAAAGATGTCTTGAAACAATAGTGATATTTTAAAATTATTATTTTGCTACCTCCTTTTTGACTGCTAAATTCTAACAGGTATCTGGGCAACCTGGCCTTTTAGAACCTAGTCCCTAAGGGGAAAAGAAAGAGTTACTTAGGCACACTTACTCCTTCAAAGGGAGAGACATTTCCATACAATCAATACTCAGTATTTTGTCATATTTTCAATAATTTAAAAGAAATAATAATTTCCCCAGTATTCCTTAAATCCACTATCTAAAGCCAACAGCTGTACGCCTGAGGTCAAGTCCATCTCAGTGGAAGCTGGAAGTGAAGATGACAGGTAGACCTTCTCTCTCCTTCAATATTACCCTTTTGAAAAAGATGCTACAAAGGTATGGGTCTAAAAGAAGTCAGACCTTTGGAGGATTTTTAATTTGTATTTTAACAAAAACCTTTACAACAACCCTGTTAAGGTAGGTCCTATTATTTTTTCCCCTATTACTGGAGAGGAATCTGAGGCTCAATGTTTAAGTGACTTCTCTCCAAATAGTGAATAAACAGCAGAGTGGGGATTTGAACCTGTTACTCCCAATCTTAATTCTATTGGTATTACACTTAGTAGCGGTACCATGGGATGAGGAACAGGTCTGGAGAGCAGAAAACTTGGGGTTTGAGTCATACTAGCTGTAAGACTCTGGAAAACCTCAAGAACTTTTGCAGCCTCTGGTTTCTGCTCTATCAACCTGGGGTAGTAACTCCTGCCTGTATTCTGGGTGAGAAAGCCCAAGTATGAGTTCTCATGACTCTTTTCCTGTAAGATTCAGCCTCTGACTGTGGCTTTCTTTCCTGCAGTCTTAACCCATCTGTATTCTCAGCCATAAGTGGTCGCTGGGTGCCTCTGAGAGAAGAACCTAATGTAATCACGCTGGAGATGATCTATAACAAAGTTCTCTGATGTGCAGCCAACTCTATGTTACTGAAAAACCTTTATTAAAGACAGTTTCCCTAACATAATCTATCATCATTCTAGATCATTTTAAGCCTTCTGGTAAAATGTAGTCAAACAAATTATTAAAATGTGCAACAGAAAAACAGCACCACATAAACTGAAATGAGAATTTCCCACTGGAAAGCCTCATTTGGGGGATATTTTTTATACAACTGAAAAAAAAATTCATACTTACCATTGTTTTCAAGACGAAGGTGAAATCTATTAGCCACAGGAGCCATGGTGTATGATGTTACTGGACTGTAGCCATTGTCCAAAGCCCACTTCATCAGATTCCCTTGGGTTGAAGGAATGTCATCTCTTATTGATTTGGTCATTGTCATGGATCTTTCACTCTCTTTCCCAAAGCCAATACTGTTAGGAGCCTGAAGATAATAGCAAAATTTCACTCACAAGTCTAAAATTAAACAGTGTTTTAAATAATAATAATTAATGTCTGAAACAAAAATAGATTCTATACTGTATGTGGGGGAATTATTTATTCTTTTCATCCCTATTTTCCTTGGGATAAGAAAACTGAGATGAAAACCTTTAACAGCAGATTAAGAGACATCGATGCATGCTGTTTCATCATACCATTTGGATCTTATATCGATAAAAATAATCAAATAACATGTAAGTAGCTATACTCTAAGTATACCTAGTCCATAACTCTAGAGTTAGTCTAATGTTTAAATTATTAACGCACACACCAAATATGTATAACAAACTTTCCCTTCTTACTTTTATTTAAAATTATGTATAAATACCTTCAAAGTAAATCTAAAGTTTGTCAAAAATAAAAAGTAAAAAAAAAAAAATTAAACAAATAAAATTATGTATAAAGTATAATATACAAATGTACATGTTACATTGCTAAAAAATGTTCATGCTTCTACTTCCGGCACCCCTAGATTTAAATGAAAGATGACAATCTAGTTACGAGTCATGTATCACTTAACGACAGGGATATGTTCTGAGAAATGCGTCTTCAGGTGATTTCATCATGTGAACATCATAGAGTGTATTTACACAAACCTAGACGGTATAGTCTACTACACACCTAGGCTATATGGTATAGCCTATTGCTCCTAGGCTACAAACCTGTACAGCATGTTGCTGTACCGAGTACTGTCAGCAACTGTATCGCAATAGGAAGTATTTGTGTACCGGAACATATCTAACCACAGAAAAGGTATAATAAAAATGCAGTATTACGGTATAATCTTTTGGTACCACTGCCATACATGTGGACCATTGTTGACCGAAACATTGTTACATGGCATGGGACTGTACTCCAGTGTGAAGATTATGCTGTCTTTATAAACTATTAAATTCTACATGATGAAACAACCAATGTTTATATTTCATCTATAATTTATGATCAATTTAGCAACCCTGTAATTGTATTCATCTGCCAATTGTATTACTGAATATGCTTACATTCTATGTTCTAAAAATTAATTAATTTAGGTTATTGTTCCTCTAAATGTTGATATTTTGTCCGATAATACAAGTCACTCAATAAGATTGGCTTTCACTAGGTAATTAGTTACAAAATCAAAATGACAGAAATATTTTTGGCACAGTATGTAAATGGACCCTGAGTAACCAGGACATGGAAGGTAAATTTCCACACCACCTGCTGACTCCTGCGGCGGGGACCTGGCGGAGGGTGAGGGAGCTGAATGCTGCAGTGGGGACCCCAAAGGGAAGGCACCAGATTTTCAACAACTGCTCCAACAAGGCTGGCAAGCCCTTCCAGCACACAGATTATGCCATTTTCATGCTGTATGAAAATCACTTTAATTTCCATGCCCAATGATTTTCTCCTGCATACATGCAGCATTTTTCCTAAATTCCTCATTTGTTTCCCATTCTCTTTGCCCCTAACATGACTAAATATTAATCCTTTCCCACTGTAAAACCATAAAAGATTCACAGGCTCTAAGTTCTCTTGGCCTGTTTGGTTGTGGGATATTGGCTGAGGACACATATTTCAATTCAAAGCTTAAAGGATCTCACCTCGTGCATTTTCCTATTACCCAAAGTGCTTATCTGCGGGAAAACTGCCAGACTCACCAGTCACAACAACTGCACACAAAGGAACCAGAAAGAGCTCTAACCAGGTTCTGCAGCCATTTGTAAACTCAGCTCAACAGATTCAGAATATTTTAGTTCTAACTCTAATTCAAAGAAAACTCCTTAGGGGAAGGAAGGGTTAAAAGAAAAGAGGAAGTGAGGGAAGAAAGGAAAGTAAAATTAGGTAAAGAAGGATCCAATTTGTTCTTAGAACTTTTTTTTTTTTGAAGCTAAGAAAAACCTGGTTGAGAACTTTTTATTCATTTAGTCAACAGCAGTTTCTTAGGCACAGCTTCTTCCAGACTTTCAAAGCAGCATGTCGTTTGGATTGGCTGGAATCACACCACTGGCCTAAACAATACTGCTTGGCCTCATATATCTTATTTCCAGAATACTATCATCATAACTGCCACCTGTCCTTTTGTACCAATATGGAATGATCTGTTTATACCTTTTCACATTAAATCTAGGTGCTATCATCTCATATGGATTGTGCCTCAGAACTTAAAAGGCTAGACATCCTTCTTTACATTTGTAAAGCAGCAAGGCTTGGGACAATAGCAAGCAAGGTGGTTCCCAGCATTGAACAAACTCCTCACCTTGTTTTTCTGGGAGTCTTCAGGCTTTTTCCAGCTTTAGTGGAGCAACTCCAAATGAAGGTATTTAAGGAGGTCTCCAAATAGTACCACTATCTTTCCCAGCCATATCTTCACGAAAGATGATGAGCTAGGTAGAGTCCAAATGCCTACACCTTCTCCCCCCCAATATTTGCATCAGCACTGATGGTATAGGGGAGGGGGTGGTTTGGGGAAGGGGTTGGCCAGAGGGTGCAGTGCATATTCCCACAGGGATTTTAAAATGTTCTTTCCTAAGAACAAGCTGACCAGCACCAACCTTGAAGTCCTGAGGCCACATAAAATAATGTAAGAGGAAACCTTTAACAAGTTTACTCCATCTATTCTTTTATGTTTTAGAGGTTCTTCCTATCATAAAAGTGATTATGCTTGGTCCATAGCAGACCTGAGGAACGAGCCAGAGCCGGACATGGCGATGCGGACATCTCTACCCCTGACACGCATGCACAAGCCACCGGTGTTTAATGGTGCTCTTTTTCAAATTCATTCCATCAAGTTCCTTGCAATTCCTTCAGCAGACATTTTTGTTTTCACCTTGTTTAGAGAAGCATTTTATTGTTCTTGTAGACACTCTCTTAACGGGTTGCCTATGGAAGGCTGCCTATGCCCCCTTTTTGTGCCAGGCACTGTGCTAGCAGATTTACATATATTATCTTAGTTAATTCTCCTCCAGAATATAGGGAGAAAGACATTACTATTCCCTTTTTAGAGATGGAGAACCTGAGACTCACAGAAGTTAAGTAGCACATGTAACTGAAAACTCACCACGTGCAGGCCAGGTGGCCAGAGCGTCCAGTGCTTTAGATGAAATACCCTGTAGGCCCTTAACAAATAGTTGTCAAATAAATGAATGAACAAATGAATGAGTGAACGAATTCAGCTAAACCTCACTATAACTCTCAAGGTGAGTTATTGTCTGAAGGTGAGTTATCCCAATATCTGCTGAGGGTAATGACAATTGGAGATTGGATTTAAATTTAGTCCTATTTGGCACGAAGCCAAGATTCTTTCCACTCCACCATGCCATCTCTAAAGGAAATACTAGAAGCAAGGTCTCTATAAAAACCATTTCCCCCTTTCTAAGCACTAATTTATACTTTTGTAGTAGCAGGTACCTCTCCCTCACAGCACGGTCAGAATTCACATCTGAAACAGGGAGTTGAGAAATCACAAAGCGTAAAACTGATTGGGAGAATAAAAAAGAACATCGTGAAACATTACCTAATTGTTAAGTAATGTTGTCATGCATTGTCCAAAATTGGGCTGGAACAGGAGTACAGCCAAGGAGAGGAATATAAACAGACCTTGCATTGGGATGAGCGATCTCATTTCTAGCCATTCTGATTCATATGAGAGACGGGGACATTCAGAGCAAACGCCAGGACTGCCACAGACCAGGCACACACACTCAGGGAGGGAGAGAGCCACTGAAGGGTCAGGGCGAAAGAATATTTACACAAGAACTCCAGCAGGGAATTCAAACGCACCGTATGTTTTTGCCTTTCAAAGCATGATTCCCTTTCCTGTTTTTGTTATTCTGAAATTAAAAACATTTGGACGGTGTGCCAGGCAGCAAAGGCAGCAGACATCCCAGGTCACCAACACGCCCCATGCCATGCCAGGGAAGGCAATCAAAACATCTCTGACTTTAGACAATCACGGCAGGGGTTTGGGCTTGGCACAAAATTAATGTATCACTGTTACGCATGATGGCACGTTGGGATCTTCTCAAAGTTTGAAGAAAAAAACCCCACAGGAACCAGAAATGATTACTTTAAAATTAAGATGTGTGTGCTCGTGGCTTTGCCTGCTGCCTCTGGTGAGTGCTTTTACATGATGTTGCCTAGGGAACTGTTGGCTTTGCTCACTGTGGTATCGCATGGAAGGTGCCCTGAATGAATGAATGAATAATACCAAAACCAAAAGCATCCCTGTCCCAAAATAGTGAAAACATAAAACCTACTCCAATTGATTCAATTCAGGTACTGAAAGAGAAATTGGCCAATTTTTTAAAAAAAGACAATGCATAAAAATTTGAACCTACAAGAGATGCTAAATATGTAATTATCTTCTTTTAAAATGGGGAGGAGGGCCAGGCCCAGTGGCTCACGCCTATAATCCCAGCACTCTGGGAGGCCGAGGCGGGTAGATCGTTTGAGCTCAGGAGTTCGAGACAAGCCTGAGCAAGAGCGAGACCCCGTCTCTACTAAAAAAAATAGAAAGAAATTAGCTGGACAACTAAAAATATATAGAAAAAATTAGGCAGGCATGGTGGTGCATGCCTGTAGTCTCAGCTACTCAGGAGGCTGAAGCAGAAGGATTGCTTGAGCCCAGGAGTTTGAGGTTGCTGTGAGCTAGGCTGACGCCACGGCACTCTAGCCCAGGCAACAGAGTGAGACTCTGTCTCAAAAAAAAAAGGCGGGGGGGGGGGGGAGGATTTTTTTAAACTTTCAACATAATTCACTCTAATATTCTGCCAAAAAGTTATTCCCGAAACGTATTTGAGATAAAATTTATTTCACCAAATTTCAACATTCAACTTTTCAGGAAACCAGCTGCTGTTCCCCTATCATGCCAACCAGCTAAGCCTCATTAGCACATTGCCTTCATTAAAGAGAAGGCTTAAGGAATAGGCTGGACTACACTTTTCCACTATCATCTCATTAACCTTGCAGTCACTGTGGTTTCTCTATCAGTGTTTCACCTTTAGAAGTTAGAAGCAAGCAAAAAGATATGCAGATATCATATATTTAACTCAAAATGAAAAATCTATGATGTGAGCTGGGGTCACCCTAATTTCTCACACCTTCCCTAAGTACCTAATCCTAAAGGTAAGGGCTGATATTCAGGACCGTGACACTGAGGCCGTAGTCTGCAAACTCCTCAACCACTCCTCAACTATGACTGGAAAGCACAGTAATACGTTTAGGAATTTCACAAATGAGACAGCTGTTGTTCAGAGAGGTTAAGGGACTTGCAATGGAAGAGCCTGGACTTAAACCTGGGTCTGTCCTGACCTCAGAGGCCATGTTTTAACCACCAGACCTATTTTATAGGTGTGGACTATACAGGAGCAGCCTATTTGGCAAAGGGAAACATCACTGAGAGAGCTTCAAAAGTCCAAAGAGGCAGAAAGTTTACAAAATAACACATATAACCACAGCTTATATGATTGCTAGTCATCAAAACAAAGAAATGCTTGACCAACTTACAATAACTTTCAGGTTTCCTTTAACATCAAAGGATTTGATCACCCAGTTGACAGATTTTTTGCACTTCAAGATCAGGATAAGATTTTTGACCACCTCAGGATCCTCTCGAGAAGGTCTTATATCAATTATTATATCCACCTGGAAAGCACTGCGAATGGAAAACAAAGGCAAAGTTAAGACCTAAATGCCAGAGAGTTGCAACTATCTCCCCTCTTCCAAGTCTTCATGTTTCCAGTGTCTGGCCAGTTGATTAAAAAGCTGGAGTTGATCCCAGGCCAATGACATGTGCAAAACAGATTGTTATTGCTCACATAACAAAATAGTTTTACATAACAATAGAAACATATGCCTGCTGATAATTAGCCACTAAAGTTTTTCTCTTCTTTGGGGAAGAAAAAAAGGTGGTTACTCAATGCAGCCACTGTTTGAGATGGACTTGAACGAACCAGAAGAGTTTACTTTTTGAAGGAGGATGGTTGTTACTTTTTCAACCTTCAACACCTTCGATGTATAACTTCCCAACTTGGCTATATATGCTCAAATTCCTTCAAAACAGAAGAGGGTGGCAGTTTGGTGAGTGGGGGATGGCAGGGAGAAGGGAGGCATGGTGGTTAAAAAAAAAAAAAAAAAGGAAACTTCAGAATAAAATAAGATGCAAAAGGCTGAAGAATTTCTTGATTTATACAAGGTTTGCTTAAGCCATTAACAACTGCTACAGAATCATATCTGCATTTACTTTTCCAAACTTCTGGATATATAGTTATTTAAATAAAGAAAACAGATGGCCAACCAAGTGATTACTGGAAAATTGATGAACACAACCCAAACTTCTAAGAACTCAGTATAAAAGAGAATTTTTTACTAAACAATAACATCTCTGTCATTCTGAATTAAGGGAAAAGTCTTTATTTCCATCTTGGTTTTATACACTTGTAAAGCATAAAATATGTGGTATACTCCAATGGGGCCTTAGGTTTAATATCTAAGCACATTTGTCATGTTGCGTTTATTCTTGTTCTCTTTTTAACTTTCCACAAAACTCTTTGTGCAGACAGGACGGAATCTTATACCAAAACTGATCTGCAATTTATTCATTTGTAAAATCAAAACTTGATTAGAATTTTTATTTTGAAATCCCTCTACAATATAAAGTCACCAGTCTACCTGAAAAGAGGGCTAAACTGGGAGAAGGACCTAACTTTTCCTTCTTTTTCTTTCTTTTTTAAAATTCTCTAATTATTCTTGACAGAGAGGGTCAAATTTCCAGTCCAGGGCTAGGAAGATGGCAGGAAGAAGACACACACAAGGAAGAGGCAAGTTGCACCTAACAGCTATATGGTATGTCACCACGAAGGGCTTCTCCAGTGACATGCACACACATGGCTTTAAAGCAAACAGTTTTGAGTGCATACATGCTCTAAGGACACTTTCAGAATGCTACTAAAATGATAATTATGTTAATAAGGCACATTTTGTAATTTTCTTATCAGGGATAACCTTAGTCACACAAGATAATGATGGAGTGACTGTGTCCTATAATTAATACACAGAAGTTCAGAACAGCTTCAGGAACTCATCTGGAATATATGGGATCTAGAGGCAGATGCAGAACATAAAATATATCACTGGTGCCTTTTCTCCCTTCTTCAGGGCTTCTGTGAGCCACACTGGACATGGATGGCTCCCTTCCCTCTCCTGACCTCAAGTCAAGGAAGATCTTTACTTTCATCTCTTCTCAGGTTAGAAGACAGACACACACACACACACACACACACACACACACACACACACACGCTTACCTGTAGGGGTTAGTGTTGGGCGTGAGTAACTCGATGATGTGTACTTCCTTATCCTGGGGCTGGCTGGACATCACACACCCTTCTGCTGCTTTGGGTTGAAGGTACTCAGCAAGGTAATTGAGCGAGAGAAAATTCTTCCCTATGTTGCACGTGGGAGGGAACACTTGATCTGAAAGTGAAGCAGCACAGGGCAATCTTTCAAACCACTGAGCTACGTGGTAACCAGATTCAAAGGAAAGAAGGTGATGGCAACACTGAGCAAGTGCAGGACACAGGGAACCACAAGCCTGAGGGAAGGGCCTTAGTCTGCAAACCCCTCAACCACTGCCCTGAAATGCCTCCCATTATGGTCACCAGTAACCTCCTCTTCACCAACTCTAGTGGCCTTTCTTTGTCTAAATCCTCTCCTTTCTTGTTCTCTGTGATATTTCCTCTCCTCATTCATTTCCCCTGATCCATCTTTCACGTCTCTTTCATTGTTCCTCCTCCTCTGCTCATCCTTCAAAAACCAGCAGTCCTCAATCTTTGGTGCATGTCGGAATCCACCTGCTTGTGCCCCAGCTCAGAGAAGCTGATTCAGAACATCCAGGAGGGGCCCAAGCAGCTTTCCTTTGTAAAAAGCTCCAGAGTCGATCCCAATATAAACCAAGGCTAAGAACCTCAGCTCCTTCCTCAATCTTCTTTTTGTCTCACATTTTTCCTAGATGATCTCAATCACTCCCACGGCTTCAACTTGTACCTGGATCATGACTCCTTTTCTGAGCTGTAGACGTGTACTGTCATCTGTCTACCAAGCATCTCCCACCTAAAAACCCAATAGGTAGGTATTTTGGTTGCACACTCAACACCAAGTCCACTATCTAGCCTGCCCCCAAGGGCACTCCCCCTCGGATATTTGCTGTGTCAACTAACAGGAGAACCAGCCACCTCGTTAATTCTCTGGCCCACCATGTAGAATTAGTCATTCCCGTATATTTATTCCTCTCAGAACTTCATTCTCTGAAGATTAAAGGTAGGAGTTTGGGAAAAACAAGGAAGGCAGACTTTCACTCTTTCTCCCAATCTTGACACAAACAAGCACTGTTTATGTGGCACTTCACAGTTTACAAGCTGCCTTCACAAACATTATCTCATTGTGCTGAGGCTTGCTTGCCACCTCCACCCGGAAAAGTGATGCAAGCACCAAGAGTCTGAGGACAATCCCCCGCCGGCACATGCCATTTGCACGGCACTGTGGTTGATGGGATTTCCATACGGTGGTTTAAATGTTTAAACAGAACCTGAAAGAAACTGCTGGCAGTGTGACAGCTGGGACCAGTGTCAAGGAAGTTCTAGGTGTAGCAAACTTTTTTCAGAAGGGGTAATTAATCAGAGGCCTGGCACTATAACACAACAGACTTCTGCCTTTTTCATTTTAAGGACAGGATGCCAGGGTTCAAAATCCACATGAAAGTCTCGCTCAGGAATAAGGAATCAGCCCAGGAGGGCCCAAGATGGGGTTAGCACTGCCTCCCCCCACTCCAATTTGTGCAACCCTCCTTGTGCTGAAGTCTGCAGCACACACAGAACATCACAGCTGTGGCCACCACAGCACCCCCGGCACCACCCCTAGAACAGAGGGGACCAAAGCAGTTCACAGGGTCCCTGTTTGTTAGCCCCACTTCAAGACAGTGTTGGCTCTGCACTCTGCAGTCTTCTCTAAAATCCCCCGGAGAGAAAAGCCCAAGGCTGCCAACTCAGACTGCTAGAGCAGCCTCCTTCCACATCTGCCGAGGGCTCTGCCAGATGAGCAGATGAGGTATGCACACCGTGCAGCTGCAGCCTGTGGATGCCTCCCCCAGATCACAGGACGGAAAATGATACTGAATGGCAGCGCTGAAATTTAATTAAGAAGATGTGTGCATGGGCCGGGGACAGGCCAGCCTGGAACTCAAGAGACTAGGACCCTCCTGGGACTATGGTCTGCATACTCAGTTCATAGGTGTGCCTGGTGTGTATCTGGCATGTGTAGGCATATGGTATGCGTTTCCTGAATTAATAAACAATGATGTGAGATTTGACACAAATAACAAAACATTCACCCATGTTTAGCCACTAGGAAAGGTTTAATTGTTTAAAAGTTGCTATTATTAAGGGCTCCAGTCCCAGATGCTATTGTCACTAAGTTGGAGAAGCCCATCCCTTTCTGTTGTGTGTGCGGTCCCCCCCTCGTGACTTTCCTCATGCCTGGCACCAAAACTTACACCAAGTGCCAAGTAGAAAGGAAACCACAAAGGGGAATCCCTGGGTAGAAACCTGGCAAGTTTGGGGGGAAAAAGTCACATGCTTATTTGTATTTCAGGAAAAGGTTGACAAATGACTTGAGACCTGGAATGATATACTCTTAGAGTGGGAATGAACCTGGGAAGCAATGCAGACACCTGCCATGGAAACCAAGACTCCGGTGGTAAATCAGTGTTTCTCGAAGCCTCACAGTTAGTGAGGCCAGTTGCAATAAGAACGAAACTCCTCAATTCTTCTACTCTAGGTACATAGGTTAGAGCAGTTCTCAAATGTTAGCAAGCATCGCAACCACCTGGAGGGCTCAGTAAACCACCGACCACTGGATCCCACCCCAGAGATTCAGTTGGTCTGGGTTGGGTCTGAGAACAGGCATTTCTAACAAGTCCCCAGGTGATGCTGATGCTGCTGGGGCAGGAACCACACTTTGAGAACCACTGGCGTTAGAGCAAGAGGGGGCTTAGGGCCTGGGAACAAGGAGGATGGAGCCAGGTCTACGAAGTTCTACGGTTCTACGAAGTGGCTGCTGAGACTTGCTCAGTGGAGTCTGACCTGTGGTGACAAACAACATCACTTTGTGGTCCAGTGACCCAAACAAGGAACCTTACTTTCCCCAATTGCTTTCTCCACGGTGTGGCCCAGCAACTTGTACCCAACTGGTGGCTACAGTCAAGTTTCGGGGACTCTAAAGGTGTTATCAAGGAGTTAACCCATTTTTTACTAGAATAGACACCAGGTCCTTTAAAAGTTCACTTCCAGTGAAGTGACAAGCCCTTACTCTCGGAGCAGGTGATTGTTGCACACAGAAGCTTATGCACTGTCAAGAGAACAGAGTCCAACATTCTAAATGTTATTATAACAAATTTTCTTATTCTAACAAATTCCAAGGGGTAATCAACATTCTTTCATGCTACTAGAAATCTGCTTCAAAAATGCAGCCCACTGGCCAGGGCTTAGAACCTTTATTAAAAAAGATTTTTCATTTTGTCTCAACGGGATTTGACCTCTATTATTAACCACCTGACTACCACGAGAGTGTTGTAACAAACTTAGACTTTTTGAGCCTACCTCTTGTCCAAAGCCCCTTCTAAACAAGTCTTTTCATCTAGGCGGCCCACTTTCATTTTTAGGTTTTGCTTATTTGGCTGAGATTTAACTACAGCATCAGGCACTGGTCTCAAAAGTCAGGAAACCTGGGTTTGAGTTCTGGCTTCCCCACTTGGTAGCAATGTGAACTTGAGCAAGTTCATTTAGCCCTCCACTAAGCCCTCTATAAAATGGGAGAAATGTCGTCTTCCTCCTGGGATTACTGTGGGGTTACGTGGGTGAGTGTGAAGGCCCTGGTATGGCTTCTGCATATAGCGCACTCTCTGACATCAGTATCCACCTTTGCTCTGTCTGTCTCACATGCTATTTTGTTTTTAATGCTTTTAGAGATGAAGTCTCACTCTGTCACCCAGGCTAGAGTGCAGTGGCACAATCATAGCTCGCTATGGCCTCAATCTCCTGAGTAGCTGGGACTACAGGCACATACCACCACACCTAGCTAATTCTTTAAAATTTATTGTAGAGATAGGGTCTTGCTATGTTGCCCAGTCTGATCTCAAACTTCTGGGCCCAAGTGATGCTCCCACCTCATCCTTCCAAAGTGCTGTGATTACAGGCATTAGCCACCATGCCTGGCCTGTCTCACACACACTTTAAAACAGCCCAGATCCAAACAAGAGTTGGGATCATGTATTCAATAAGCCACCCTTCTCTGCTATGCTATCTGTGGGGGAGGAGACCACAGCTGTAGACTTGAACAGAAAGCAGCTGGATGCTGAAGACCAGAAATGTAGTGCTCACGTGATCACCTGACTAAAACAAGGACTCATTCACAAGAGTTGCTATTTCCTAGTAACTTATTGGGGGGGGGGTCCCCCAAACATGCTCAACTAAAAAGAATGATAAATTGTTTTTAAAAAAATAGGCTTTCAAAATTGAGTCACTGGATATTTATAACCTTCTGCAAGGAAAGGAAATTAAAATGGTCAATCCCTTATCAAGGCCATACAGTTCCTTTCTCCTATAATTTGTCCATATAATAGGCATTAGTATTAAAAATATATTTAAGCTGGGCGCCGTGGCAGGTGCCTGTAGTTCCAGCTACTCAGGAGGCTGAGGTGGAAGGATGACTGGAGGCCAGGAGTTCAAGGCTGCAGTGTGCTAGGATAGTGCCAGTGAATAGCCACTGCACTCCAGCCTGGGCAACATAGGAAGACCCCATCTCTATAAATAAATATATTTTTAAACACTTTTACTCTGCTATTATCCAAAATGTAACTGATGTCTCAACCTCATAAACTGACGCTGGCTTCAAACATTTGCAGAACAATAGGAAGAGGAAGACCCACCAGTTGACCCATCCTGCCACCTCCTTCATTCCATCAGTTGTCACCACCTTTCCCACACCCTCACCTTCTCGTCACCACTTGCTTCTTCTGACTTCTGTGTGTGGATGTCTCCTAGTCCTACACGGCAACCTCCTCCTTTCTCAACATGCCACCCCCATTGCTCGCTTGGCTATCACCAGGCTTGTTTGCTCAGAAAGAAAAAAGGAAGGAGGGGACATGGGGGAGAGTGGGCCCCAGGGATCCCTCCGGTCCCTGCTGGCTCGAGCATTCTGTAATTCTGTAATTCCTTGCCCTAACCACCTGATCTCAGAGAAGAAGATAATGGACCGTTGTAAATCAGTCATTAACTGAAGCCACATAAAATTTACCTTCCCCCACTTTAATATAAATGTTTCTTGCTATCTTGAGTTCCGTGAATGAAGTAACTGCTCCATACTCCTTTCGGGCCCAACTCAACAGATGTTCATTTCCATGGGGGAAGTTCCTTTCTTCTGTTTCTGCTGTCAAGGAGAAGTTTCCTGATGAAAACTGGACCACAGAACCCTCAGACACCTAGAGGAAATAGAATTGCACATTTAACATGGTGCAGTCACCCAGAGCTAAATTATAACTAGAGAAAACGCTTTTCAGACCACTCACAGGTATCTGTCAATCAAACTTCTCCCCTTTTTTATACAGGCAGATCAGCTTTTTAAAAATGCTGATTCAAGAAATAATCCCAAGCCTAGTCCTCCCAGATAATGGCAAAACTACTAATGTAAGATGTCCCTCTGAACTTTGAAAGAACTTTGTGATGAATGACTGCATTGTGCATTGTCAGTAATCGTAAGAATTATCACTGCTATTTTCCAGATATCTAAATCTTCAGCCGACCTTCCAAGTAATACATGTCAAGTCAAGGGGGAAGTCTTGGTGAGTACTCCCAGGAGTTTATAATGGACTTCAGGGTCAGGACAAGCAACCCCAAAGTCCTACTAGCAGCTCAACGTGACTCCCAGGTCTTCCGCAGCTGCAGTGTCTGCCGACACTCACCACAACACTGAGCGTGTACGTTCTCCTGAGCTCTGAGATAAGAAGAATGGCCAAAGGTTGCCGGTCGTCTACCACATTACTCCATTTCATGGCAGTGAGATGAATGTGTATAAGTTTATTTTGTAAGACCCTCAAATTCCCACAGATAATGAAGTCAAGAGGCTGTTAAACTAATCCTAATAAAACTTTCGGGATGATTTATGCAAGCACAGTACTTTTGCTGGATGTATTTAGACCATCACTGACCTAGCTTATCATGGTATATATATATATAATTAACACATACTAAGGAGGAAAATCATCTTGTTGCTGTACTATGATCAAATTTAGTTGCTGGTAAAACTATGCATGCCCTTCTTTATTGGCTAGTATTTATAAAATAAGTGATTTTTATCAATGTCAAGGTAAAACCTCAAAATGTGGGCAAAAAGGCCCATAAATTTCTAAGTGGACAGAACCATAAACATCTTGTATTAAATTTTACATTAACTATTTATTCTTAGTAAAAACCAAGCAGTTTCTAAAGGGGTTATAAACAGCTAGACTAAGAAGCAAGTTGAGGGTGGCGGTTTTATAAACGGTTCTATTGCTTACAGCAGCGTTTTCAACATTAACACACACACACAACAGTATTTACCCAGCTATTATGCTAGGCATTGATATTTTCTATTCAATTATACATACATATATTTTTAAATGCCGGCAAAGAAATACTTAATGGATTCCATGACGTACCTATTGCTACAGTTCCATCTTGGCTGGAGACTAGAATCACCTGAAAAGCTTCTAAGTATCCTGATCCCCAGGCCATACTCCAGACCAATTAGAATCTCTGGGGTGGGGCCCACGCATCGGAATTGTTTTAAGCTCCCCGGGTAATTCCAATGGCCACATTTGAGAAATCCTGCCTTAACGGGCACTGAGTGATCACAGGTTGAGAACCACCCTTACAGGACAGGCCCAGTGTGGACACTCACAGCCTCCTCTACATCAGGGGTTCTTAACTAGGGTGGATTTGTCCCCCAGGAGATATGTGGCAAAGTCTAGAAGCATTTTTGACTATCACAGCTGGCAGGGAGGTGCTACTAGCATCTACTGAGTAGAGGCCAGGGATGCCGCGAAACAGCCTACAGTGCACAGGACAGACAGCTCCACGACAGAGCGTCACTCACCATGTCAACAGTGCAGAAACTGAGACATCCTCCTCCTCTCTTTAGACTGACTGAGTTACCACCACTCAAACCTCTGGTGGATCCCCAGTTTGAATCCCCCAATCGACAGACAGCCCTCTCTGTGCTAGAAATTGTGCTGTTTAGTACTTAGTAAAGAACGAGCACAGCGCGGGAAGCCCTGAGCTGATCGTTCATAAGCTGGGCGTACGCCGCGGCCGCTCGCAAGAGGCCCCGCTTCCCGCAGGCACGTCTGTCTGCTGCGCATCAGGCACCAGGAGGTGCCATCCAGTGTGGCAATTTCCAAATACCCTGATGCCAGTCATGGGCAAAACCAGTGTGGAACATTTAGCTTTGACCTCGTTTTGAGGTCACCTGCATACGAAAAAGTGCCTGAGCTATTTTTCTGCCAAACAATAACCTGCCCACCTGTGTGTAACTCCGCTGAGGCCTGGCCACTCGCCAACACTGAACTCCTAACAGTGTTCATCTGGCTTTCTGACTTGAGCACTATAGTAAAATCTTTTCACTGAGAAGCACTTACACTAAAAAGGCATTTTTATCAAGCCTGTCTCTCTCTCTCTCTCTCTCTCTCTCTCACAAACACACATGCACGCACGCATGCACACACACACACGCACAAAACCACAACAATCCACAGTAGTCCAGAGGCCTCTGTCCTACTGCCAGCACAGTCTGAGCATTTAGGCAAGTGTCCCTGGATATGTACTTCTCGGTCATGTTACAGCTATAAACTACAATTGGGTTTTAAATGTGTTAGCCATAGAGCACAGTTTTTTTCAGAGTGGAAAGTGAGACATATCACACTGGTGCATTCCCGAGGCAAGAAAGCAAACAGTGTAAATAAGAGAAGCAATCAAGAGCAACTTCGGAATATATCTTGAAGTAATTAAAAAGCGATGCCGTGATGTAGCTGATTCTTCCAAAAGGAATGACTCCTACCGATGCCTCCTCACACCGGCCGTCGTCATCTTCCGAGCCAGCAGCAATAAGGTTCATACACTCAGGGCTGAGGAATTTGGCAATGGAGTTCACTGCCACTCCTCAAGCGCATTCCAATAAGAAGAAAGCAAGGCTGCCAGGGGCAGTGAGGTGTCCCTGACTGCAGGTCAGTGGAAATATTCTGCTTCAGCAAGGGTTGAGCTAGCATCCTCTCCCAACCGCCAGCTCTCCTGGCTGTGACAAAGCTGGAGCTGACAGAGGCCTCCCCCGATCCCCAAGAGCTCTAGCAGGTATTGTTCAGATGTTATTTCCATCTGATCCTCAGGACCCTGAGGTAGGCTACTGTGATCTCCACAGAAGCGAGGCAGAAACCCCAGAGAGGACAATGGCCTCCTCAAGGTCAGAGAATCAGCCCCAGGGCCAGACCAGAACATGAGACTTCTGACTCCTGGTCACAGCTAGCCTCTGCGTGAACCCTTCCAGAAAGAAGACTTCACTAGCTCCCCCAAGACAGATGATTTCAGTTCTTTCTTTCTATCTGTAAGATGCACCTTTTATTCACTAGTCTTAGCCATGCCTACCAGACCAAAGAATTCCTTTCTCTTTCTTCCATGAGAGGAGACTTCATTTAATGATGGCATCTGACCTTGATCACCTGTTCACTTCTTCAAGGCAACATTTCCAGCTTCTTCAACTCCTTCCCAGACACTATAGTTGTCAGAGCTTCACCAGCGTAGTCTCCAAAACATGGTGCTGGGACAAGATTCGGGGTCTCCAGGTGTGGACTAAACAACTAAGTCTTATATGCATGGCCTCTACATTTTCATCTAAACCCCTAAGAAATTGAACAAGACAAGGCTGACATCTATGATTCACAGGTACACTCCCACGCTAACCTGAGCATATTAACAGTCTTTGCTGGGGTCCCAAGTTGTTCAGCCAACTACAAAGCGACCCCACAGAACTGTCCTCATCTTTGTAAGGGCATCATGCTAGAACCTGCCAAGAGCCTTGCTGAAAGAAAGACATGATATATCTATGTCATTCCTCTATTCTACCAGTCAGTGTTCCAGACCCTGCTTTAATCTTCATGATGTAGTATCCCATGATGTAATATCCTTATGAGAGTCTGGCTTGTGTTAAAATTTATGTAAGAACATAAGATACAGAGAGAATAGCAAAACACATAAGAAATAGAGGAAAAATAATTTTCTAATATGAGGAGTTGCAATCATTATTGCAAGGAAAAAAACTACATGAATGTATAGGAAAAAAACAACGTATTTTTCTCTATACTCACACCACTCTTAATAGTTCACTTCTGAGAACAGATGTGTGGTGTTTTTTTTCCACACCAACCAATTCTCCAACTCTCCGGATGCCAACTAGTATCGTGTATTTCAATTCAATTCTGATACTATCTACCTGGAGATAGAATCAAATCCCACAGGTTAGGGCTCAGTCCCCCAAGCCTGCCCCCACCAATTGAAAATCCAAGTGCTTCTAATGATTGACTATAAATCAAAAAACCTGAGATTCAATTATTTTCTAGAATGGCTCACAGAATTCAAAGAAATACTTTACTTACATTTACCCTTTTTTGTTTGTTTGTTTGTTTGTTTTTAGAGACAGTCTCACTCTATTGCCCAGGCTGGAGCACAGTGCTATACACTATCATAGTTCACTGCAGCCTCAATTTCCTGGGCTCAAGTGATCCTTCTGCCTCAGCCTCCCAAGTAACTGGGAATACAGGTGCACACCACCACACCCAACTAATTTAAAAAAATTTTTTTATAGAGATGGGGGTCTCCCTGTCTTGCCCAGGCTGGTCTCGAACTCCTGGGCTCAAGTGATCCTTCTGCCTCGGCCTCCCAACATGCTGAGATTATAGGTGTGAACCAATGCACTCGGCCCATTTACCCATTTATTAGAAAGGATACAACTCGGGAACAGCAGCCAGATGGAAGAGATGCACAGGGCATGGTATGGGAGGAGTAGCAAGAAGCTTCCACGCCCTCTGCAGGAACACCACCCTCCCAGCACCTCCACTGTTCACCAACCAGGGCACTCTCCAAACCCTGCCCCGTAGATCAGGGATTCTGACGGAGGCTCCATTTCATAAGTATGATTGATTAAATCAATCTCCAGCCTCTCTCCTCCCCTTCTCCAGGGGGATGGGCTGAAAGCTCCAACCCTCTAATCACAAGGTTGCTTGCCCTGGCAACCAGCCCCCACCCAGAGGCTACCCATGAGCCCCCAGCCACCAGTCATGTCATTAGCACACAAAAAGGCACTTAGCACTTCAGAGGTTACCTTACGAGGGTTTCAGAAGCTGTATGCCAGAAGAGGCAGAGACCAAACATACAGTCCTCAATATGCCACAATGAGTAAATGTGAAATCATATATTTTATATATATTAAAAATATTATATATAATTAATATAATATTATAAATATATAAAAATATTGTATATAATTAATATTAAATATATATATTAAAAATACATATATAGGGAGAGGGAGAGAGAGAACGTGAGCACACACATGCAAAAATTTTATATTTGGATAATATAGCAGAAACTTTCCCATCCTTCACGTTATTCATGGGTCCTTGAGACAATACTACCCCATTTCTGGTCCTTAAGTCTTAACCAAACTGTTACAGCCACCTCCTACTCTCCTGTTTCCTCTATCCCCCGCTCCATACTGTCGCCTGGGTAATCTTTCTAAAAAGTAAACACACAGAGACGCAGAATAGCATTCAAGCATCTTAACGCAGCACATGACGAGGGAGCGCCCCGCGCCAGTCCACGCTACTCCCCTGGCAGCTGCGGAGCACACCGTGCCGGCCGCCGCACGCTCTTGGGCCGTTTATGTCCTGCACCCCTGCCGGAACTGCTCTGCCCCACCTGGCTCCCAGGGAGAACTAGCTGCCCTGTCCTCCTGCAAGTATCACACCTTCTCTGTGAGGCCTCCCAGGCTCCCTTCCCTTCTCACAGTGAGGTGCCCTCTAGTCCGTCCCCTCTCTCACATGAGCTGCTACTGTTTGTCAGCATATTTGGCACCTTCACTTGACAAAGAACAACACCTTGAGGGCCAGGGGAACACGGTATTCATCCTGACTCTCTTGGGCCTGGCACAGTGCTGGGCACAAAACAAGGACTCAATAATTGCTGGTTATTGTCCAAGTTCAAAAGCAATTGGTGAAAAAAAAATAATTATTGGTTGAACGAAAGCTCAAAGTTGTTACTTACAGGAAAAGATATGCTATAATTTCTTCATTCCCGTTACCTAAACTCCTTGCTTCCCTCACTGCCCAGGAAATGAGCCTTCTGGCCAGGCTGTAAAGCTAATGACTTGATTTTTCACCTAATAACTCCACCTAAAAACCAATTATTAAGGCACATTTAGTTACTGCATCTCTCCCCCTACAATCCACTGAACTTTCCTCCCGTTGACTAATTAAAACCTAATCCTCTGACATTCGCTGACGTGACAAATGTCTTCCTGTGGGAATGAACAGAGCTCCAAGAGCTCCGATTCTTAGCAAGGGTTTGTTGAAGGGGCAACCATGAAGCACTTTAGGGTCTAACACATCCTGGGATGCTAAGACAGACACACACTGGGTCATCTCTTCTCTCTACTTGAACCTTGCACAACATTTGTATTTTAAGTTCTGGTTATGCTACTAGACTTTTTTAAAGAGCAGAACATTACTCCATCTGCCAATGCTGGGAGTTTTATTACAAGAACTTACGGCTAGGCAACCAGAGCCAAGTTTATTATTTTTTCTGGATCAGATTCAACAACCTCATCCAAAAGTGCATGAAAAAAGCAAAAGAGGCAACCAGCCCTTTTGTTTCCACACCTGTGCTTAAGCTTTAACTCTTCAAGTCCTAGGCAGATCCACGGAAGCCTCAAGGTTGATCTCCCCAGCCGGAGTGAAGCGCACGAGCCCCGGCGAATGGGTACAGACATCATTTTCCTGGAACTGAGCTTCTTCATTTTAGCACTTATCTCAGCACATCAGCTGACTCAGAGGCCTGGCAGGTTGCATCACAGCCTCTCTCTGGGCCTCTCCAAAGCCGGTTTAGTCTTTAGTGGGGAGAAACAGCGGAGCTTTGCTGTGGATGGTGCCACCCTGTAAGGCCTCATCTAGTCCAATCCCTATCCTCCCATCTCAGAAAGAATGCTGTCAGATGAAAGGTGCTGAGGAAAATTCAGGCCACACTAGATCACAGGTGGCAATTAAGTTTAATCTGAAGTTTCACCGTACCTCCCTTCAATTCTACTCAAATCTTACCTTCTACGTGGGGCCTATTTAACATTACAACCCCACCACTGAGCCCCGACTCTAGCAATCCTGGTTCCCCCAAACCTACTTCACATTTTTATTGTACTTGTTACCTGCTAAAATAGCAATATAATAAGCTTATTTGTTATGCTTATTGCCCATGTCCTTCCACTAGAATGTAAGCTCCTTCCAAGGTTGGGATCTTAGTCTGCTTTGTCCATGGGTCTATCCCAAGTACTTAGAATGGTGTTGGGTACAAAAAAGATAATCACTGAGTATTTATTTAATGAATAGAATGAATCTTGAAGTCCAATTAATCGGCAGTGCCCACCTAAAGTTCTGTACAAAGGAGGACTCTGAGGTCATATTCAGAGGAATGGAGAAATGGGAAGGAGTGCCACGGTCATGTGTCAGCAGGGGCCAAGGGAAGGCCATCCTTGCTCTACAGCCATGCGATCCAGTACAGTAGCCACTGGCCACGTGGTTTTCATTGATTGATTACATGTTTAAGTGATATTATTTTGTAAATAAATAGGACTTAAATAAGGTAAAAAAGTTTCTGTATAGCAAAAGAAATAACCAACAGAGCAAACAGACAACCTACAGAATGGGAGAAAATATTCACAAACTACACATCCAACAAAGGATCAATAAAATATACAGGGAATTCAAACAAATCAGCAAAGGAAAAAAACCAACCCCATCAAAAAGTGGGCAAAAGACATGAACAGATATTTTTCAAAAGAAGATATACAAATGGCCAATAAACATATGAAAAAATGCTCTACATCACTAATCATAAGGGAAATGCAAATTAAAACCACAATGAGATACCACCTTACGCCTGAAAGAATGGCCATGATTAAAAAGTCAAAGAACAACAGATATTGGTATGGATGCATTCAAAAGGGAATGCTTATACTGTTACTGGAACTAGTACGACCTCTATGGAAAACAGTATGGAGATTCCTCAAAGAACTAAAAGTAGACCTACAACTCGATCCAGCAATCCCACTGTTGGGTATCTACTCAAAGGAAAAGAAGTCATTATATCAAAAAGATACCTGCGCTTGTATGTTTGTTTATTGCAGCACAATTCACAATTGCAAAGATGTGGAATCAACCTACATGACCATCAATTGATGTGTGGGTAAAGAAAATGTGACACACACACACACACACACACACACCATGGACTACTAGTCAGTGATAAAAAAGAATGAAATCGTGTCTTTTGTAGCAACTTGGATAGAACTGGAAGCCATCCTCCTAAGTGACGTATTTCAGGAACAGAAAAACAAATACCACATGTACTCATTTATAAGTGGGAGCTAAATGATGGGTATGCATGGTCAAACAGAGTGGCATATGAACTCTGGAAACTCAGAAGTGTGGAGGGTGGGAGAGGAGTGAGGGATACGAAACTACCTATTGGATACAATGTAGACTATTTGTTTGATGGGTACACTAAGAGCCCTGCCTACAACACTACATAATTCATTCATGTATCAAAAAACCATTTACCCTCTAAATCAGGGGTCCTCAAACTTTTTAAACAGGGGGCCAGTTCACTGTC
>VBSM01000529.1:69316590-69346265 GCA_008086735.1 Cheirogaleus medius
TTTGGTGGCAGAGGCCCAAATATTTTGACCTTTTTCTTTTTTTTTTTTGCCTCCAGTTTAAGCAAAAGGAATAAACCAGATTTTGGCAAGCCTAGCTTCTTCACCCACCCTTTTTCCCTTCTTAGAAATGCAAAACTGGTTTTAAATATTAAGTATGTTTCTGGTATTAATTTACATTTTTCATTAGGATTAAGTTTTGATTTGTTTTTAATCCAAAGCCAATAGCATAGAGTTTGGCTTCTCTCATTTATTTCAGCTGCCCTGCCTTGATATTTACTTGGATTTGCTGAAGAGGCAATGCTCAGATTGCCATTTTCTGTTTCCAATTAAATTGGGATATAATATCTAGCAGTTGTATTATCAAAGAATCAGAGAGTTTAAAAGCTGGAAGGAACTTATAGCTAGTACAACCCCCTCATTTTAGAGATGAGGAAACTGAGGCCTGAGGAGTTAAGTGATTTTTGTCCAGTGACGTATAACTAGTTAGTGGTAGAGCCAAGGCCTCCTGACACCCAGGTCAGGGAGTTAACTAGAAATAAAATCCTGAGTTACTTCCAAGTTGCCAGATAAAATACAGGACACTCGGTTAAATTTGAATTTCAGATAAACAATGAATAATTTTTTGTATAATTATGTCCCAAATATTGCATGGATATACTTAAAAAATTATTTTTTGTGTATCTGAAATTCAGCTTTATCTGGGCATCCTGTATTTTTGCATGCCAGCTCTGGCAACCGAACCTCAGAGACGAACATCCCCTCCCACTGCCCATCCCTCGCTCAAACATAACACATATTTCTTCTCTGATTTTAATGATAAATGGCTAGAAAAAATAAATCACAGCACAGTAATCCCAAGGGTGAATGAGGTTGGAAGAAACTGTTTATTTCTTGAGACTTTCCTAATCTTAAATACCCTTTTTTCCTAAACTAAGCCTGACATAAATAGTTTGGCCATGGCCTCTGGACTAGACATTTTATGCTATTAGAAGCCAGGCATTAGGGTCTCATCTTGAAAACTCCTGCTTTTCCAGGGCTCCAAGTATACAGACCCTGCAGGAGAGAATGCTCAGATTTGGAATGCAAATAAAGCAAGATTTTTTTAAAAAATCAGGTAAATCTGTGGAATAAAGTAAAAAGATACATTTTAAAATATAATTCACTGATTTTATGTCATCACTTTTTTAAAGAGTGCTGCAGCAAGGTTTTTTCCTAACAGCTTTATGAAATATAATTCACATACCATAATATTCACCCTTTTAAACTATACAATTCATTATTTTTAGTATATTCACAAAGTATGGTATACTCACCACTATGTAATTCCAGACCATTTTTATCTCTCCACCCCAAAAGAAACCCCATACCATTAGTAGTCATTTCCTATTCTCCTCTCCCACCAGTCCCTGAAAATTACTAATCTACTTTTATAGATTTGCCTGTTCTGGTCATTTCATATAAATGGAATCATACTGTATGTAGCCTTTAGTGTCTGGCTTCTTTCACTTAGCATAATGTTTTCAAGGCTCATCCATATGTTGTGCTACGTATCAGAACTTCATTCCTTTTTATGGCCAAATAATATCCATTGTATGGATATAATGCTTTTTTTGATGAACATTTGGGTTGTTTCCACATTTTGGCTATTACAAATAATGCTGCTTTGAACCTTTGTGGACAAGTTTTTGTGGACGTGTTTCGCTTAATTATTTCCCAAAGAACGGTTTTACATTCTCATCAACAATGTATGAGTGTTCTAAGTTCCCTACATCCCTGTCAACACTTGTTATCTACCTTTTATATTATGGTCATCCTAATGAGTGTGAAGTGGCATCTCATTGCAGTTTTGATTAGCAATTCTCTAATGACTAATAATATGGAGCATCTTTTCATGTGCTTTTTGGCCATTTGTATCTTTTCTTTGGAGAAATGTCTATTCAAATTTAAAGACAACTTAATGTTGTGGCTCTTACCAATCTTTTTTAGCAAACTCAGGTAGAAAGTTCAGACATCTATTGCCCAGTTGAGTTACTCTACTTTTTTCTTCAGTGCAGAAATGATTTTATAAATAAAATAGGCTTACATGAACCTTCTAAGAGATTTTTGTTTATAGTTTCAACACAATACACTGAGAGGGTAGGATTATTATAATATTTTTATTTCTGATTGTATCAAGAGACAACTCTAACCTACTCAATATCACCTGGGCCATACATCCTGCTAAAGGCAAATGATAAGGCTATAGCAACTTCATCATGTGTGTGACTCACACTCAAAGATCCACTACTTGAAACCCTGCCTGAAACAATCACTCTTCATAACACTCCCATGTCCTGGGTAACAACCACCACCAGATAGAGGAACTGCACCTGCACAGAAAACTAAATCATCACACTTTCTCCCTGCCGGATGCACTCCCTCTTGCCTGTGCTATGGAATCATGAGGACACTGAAATGATTTGACAGAAAAAGACAGATGCCTTTATGAGACAGTACTAAAGTGTCATGTCTTTTAATCACCCTTGTGGGTAGCTGAGAGATGTTCTGAGTAACACGAGGCCCTCCTAACTAATTGTGAAAGTTTTCCTTTTTTAATGTGGGCAGTTACAACAAAGCAGACATGTCAATCTAAATGAAAAGGTCACCCCGACAAATGAGTAAATGCCATTAAGTGAATTTTTCTCATCACTCTATACTTTAAAAAAAATAAATAAACTCTTCAAGTATTATAATTCTACCTAGAAAGTAAGGAGGGCTTTGAGACAGTAATGCAAATCCTTCGGCAGCGTATCAGGGAAGAAGTAAGGACACACGCATCTTGGACTGAAGAGTCAGAAGACCCACTCTTTCGCCTCACCTCCTCTAAGCTCTCTGGGTAAGCTTGGAGAAGACAAGCTAAGCCTCAGCTTCCAGATATTCTACTGAAGTGTCTGATGAAAGACTTTACATAAACTAATTTAGTTATTTTACCCCCTATCCTCTGCAAACTTTCACTTCTACCTACAATAAGCGGATAAACAGAACACAGTACTGGTTTTCTATCCATCTCTGGTCCCTCCGTCGCCAAGGCTGTAAGTGGATGGGCAGACACTGAATCCATTTCAGGCCATAGAGAGGAAGGGGAGCGCCTGCCTTGGGAGAGCTGCCCAGCTCGTGAGAGAACTTGCATCACTCGTCGTCTACTGATGTGCGAACCTGAATGAACAACAGATGTTCCACCATCTCTTGCAGGCCATGAAGAAATGTGCAGGGTGTGAGAGGGGGGAAACCATTTTCCCTAAAGGAAGCCTGCTGGACAACAAAGCAGAGTTCAGGTGTCCTGGAATTTAAGTCCTTGACTTCTCCCAATGCTGCCTCCCCGGTGTTGGCAGTTCATCACTTGATCTGCAATCTCCTTACACGGGATTAATCCAAATAGGGTCAATGTTAAATTGTTTACCAAAGCAGTCTCCTTTTTTTCATTGTTGGTGTGTCTTAAACTAATGGCCAAGAAGCAGTTCTTAGAGATCTTACACAAAATTAAAGCAAATAAATAATAACTAGGAATAAGATACTTTCCCTTAAAAGCCGTGAAATGGCAGATTGAAGAAGGGACCCAGAAACTGGTAAGTGCAAACTGTGACATATGTGGCCCACACTTTTCATCTGGACCAGAAAAATAGGAATTCCTTTCAATCTGGGGCCAACCAAGCTAGATACTTTGTAATCATTAATGTAAATTCAACATCTTTTTCAAGTGCTCTTTACTATGACTAATAATAAATAACAGCAGCAATGGTAGCATAGTGTCTAGGATTTTATCAGTGCCAGGCACTGAACAAAACATTTGATATATAATCTCATTTATTTTTGTGTTTGTTTGCTTGCTTGTTTTTGAGATATGGGTCTTGCTCTGTTACCCAGGCTGGGATGCGGTGGCATGATCATAGCTCACTGCAGCATCAAATTCCTGGGCTCAAGCGATCCTCCCACCTCAGCCTCCTGAGTAGCTAAGACTATAGGCTCATGTCACCACACCTGGCTAATTTTAAGAGACAGGTTTTCAATATGTTGCCAAGGCTGGCCTTGAACTCCTGGTCTCAAGCGAACCTCCCACCTCAGCCTCCTTAGTAGCTGGGATTACAGGCATGAGCCACTGCACCTGGCTACAATATAATGTAATCAAGATAACAACCCTATGGTGTAGGGGCTATTATTATTCCCATATTGTAAGTGAGAAAAATCAGGCTTAGAGAAATTGTTTTTGCCCAAGGTTACTACTTGGATTCAAACCAGGATAGGCAAAAGCCTTCGCTCATAACCACTCCATAACTGGTCTATTGTGATAACCATCAGCTCCATGTAGCTACTGAGCACCTGAAATGTGGCTCAGCGTGACCAAGAAAATGAATTTTAAATTTTGGTTAATTTAAATAGCCAGGTATAGCTAGTTCTTACAGTATGAGACAGTACAGCTCTACAGCATGAGGGCTAATGTGCATATGACCTTATGATCTCCGCTATTCATCTTACTATCACAAATAACTTTAATTAGAGGAGACTGACAATGCTTATGAGTATCAAGGGAGCCAGTTTAGCATAACAGTTATAGAGTAAGTCCTATCTGGGTTTGAGTCTCAGCTCTGCCAGTAACTAGTCCTGTGATTTGGGCCACTACTTAACCTACGTTAGTTAGTTCCCTACCTATAAGGAGAGGTAAATACACCATTGTCTAGGGTTATTGTGAGAATTAAAGGAGATAAAATATTAGAGCATTTAGTGCAATACCTGGAATGTACTAAGGCTAAACATGTTAGTAATAACAACAACTAAATAATTACCAATTTTTGGCCTTTTTAATGTAGAGGTAATAAGAGTTTCAATTCTCAGGAAAGGCTATAATTTATTAGTAACTCCCACCTTATAAAAATGTACCTTTTGAGTTTTTAAATGTTTTATTTTGAAATTATTTCAAGTGTGCAGCAAAGTTGGCAGTACAAAGGACTCTAGTACAAAGGACTCTTACCCTTTAACTAGACTCATCAGTTTTTAACATCTTACCACATTTGCTTTTATTCTCTCCACACATCATATTTGTTCCTGATTTTACACTTTAACCCTTAACACTTAACATTAAGTGTATTTACTGTGTTTCCTAAGAAGGAGGATGTTCACTTAGATAACTACAGTATAATTATCAAAGTCAAGAAATGTAACATCGGTACAATACTTTACAGGCTCAATTCTACTTTCGTCCACTTTCCCCATAACGTCCTTTGTAGCAGCTGCCCCGCCCGCTACCTAACAGGCTGCAGCTCGGGATCTCGTGTGTCTTTTCAGTCTCCTTTAATCTGGAACAGCTCCCCAGCCCTTCGCTGTCTTCATCACTGACATTTTTTTGAAAAGTACAGGCCAGTTATTTTACAGACTGTCACTCGCTTGGTTTTGTCCAGTGTTGCCTTATGATTAGATTCAGGTGACATGGATTTCCAGCCAGAATACAACGTAAGTGACACTGTTTCTCATTTACAGGCATGAAACATCCATCTGCCCCATATTGGTAACGTGAATTTTGATCACTTGGGTATTGTTGGGTATCTCTGCTCTATATAGTTACTATTTTTTTCTTTGCTAATTAATAAATAATTCGTGGAAAAGCTATTTTGAGAATATCTAAATATACCGTTCCTCAAATTCCCTCCACCTCTGCTAGATTTAGCATCTGTTGATAATTCTTACATGATCAACTTTTACTATGATGGTTACAAAATGATTTTCTAACTCTCATTCCTTCCGTATTATTGACATTCTACTATAAAAAGGAGATTTCCCTTTTTTACTCATTTATTTATCTACTTATTAACTGTAATGACTATAGATTCTTACTTTATTCAATGGGTACATTTGAGTTTTTAAAACTATTCTTCAAATACAGATGACGAGAAACTACAGAACTGGATTAAGAGTCATTAATTAGACTAAGTTTATTTATTAGGCAAGAGGAAAACTATTAACTGAGGACTCTACTTGTTTTGGATGCTGTGGGCAAGAGAGGTTTAAAAGCCTCGGGCTCTGCAGTGAGGAGGACATTACTAGCATGTAGCTTTTGCAATAGACAATATGAGTTATCGCCACCAAGTTGCAGTGTTGCTCATCATCAGACATGATATCATACCAAAAATATTCCATCCAAACAACCCATCTATTTCTCCACAACTAGCAAACTTGAATGTTCTGGCAAACTCAAAAGGACATGATTTACAAATAGTAGGTAATATTTGGATCTTTCCACAAGAGCTGGGTTCCAGCTTTTTTAAAATAAAATACAAATGATTTCATTTTGGAGTTCACTGTGTCACTTTCTCAACAAACAGATCCTCATATCAGAAATCAGGACTATGTTATATACAATAGAATGGGTTTGTGCATATTTATTTTGTGGTCAGAGACCACACACTTGGTGGCTATTTACAATATTTACAGTGCTCCTGGTGCCACAGTCTCAGAGCTGAAACCAAAGTTCAGGCCACACAGAGTATGACTACAGGCCCTGCTCTAACATGCAAGTTAGACCTGACTCTTCATCCACAGAGGAAGGCATGTGGGTGGTGTTTGTTTTCTGTGAATGCTTATCTATGCCATCCAAATATCACTATGTGCACACTCCTAATGTGACACTCTTTGGACACTGCTATTATTTCAATGAAAACAAGCCTTTCCTTGCAAAGTTTTAGGGCCACTATACCTTTATGCTAAGGATCAGTTTGGGAGGGTTTTAAACACTTACCAAGAAAAGTCTAGAGACTCCGGTGGCAAGTCTCTCCGTCTTCAGATGCCAGACCAGGGGCTGTGGGGAGTTGAGAAGGAACACGACAGGCTTGTGGTGAATGTGGACTGAGGAGATGGGGTTCAGGTGCAGAGTGACCTAGGATGCAACGCAAAGGGGAGAGAACTCTTAGCATTGGCTTTCCATGAAAATCACTCAGAGAAGCATCTAGAATACTTTTTCACAACTATTAACAGAAACAAGCCATAAGCTAGTTCAGATTCCATGAATAAGATACATTAGGTTGAACTAGATGATTTTGCCAATATTTGACCATTTTCTACAAAATGGCTATGGTTCAAACTATACTAATCTCAACCAGAACATGATTTAGCTCCCAGTAAAAGAACACAAATAAACAGAACACATTTCCCCCCCAAAATTTGCAAGTGTGGAATAAAAGTCACCTTCCCTCATGACTACCTTTTCCTTTAAGCCAAATAACTAAGCTTAAAATTGGAGACCAGAACCCCCTGGGGGTGGGTCATCCCTCTGAATCTCCAGAGAAATAACTTTCTTCTCCTCCAGGTAAGCTCCAACCTCTATAAAGTTAAGCGAGTTCTGCCAAAGAAAAGTGCCGAAAGCTAAGAGAAAGGGGCTGCCAAGGGGAGCTGCCAGTGCTTTCATCATCCCAGCTATTTGCTTGAAGGGCTTTTCCAAAGAAATGAAGCACAGAGAATGCACAGAATAAAAGCTGTCCAAAAAAAAAAAAAACAGGGAAGAAAACTATGAGCCAGATAGGAAAACTGTGGCCACTTTTGCCAGTAGATCAAGGACTACTGCAGGTTACCATTGCTGTCATCAGCATCACCAAAAGGCACCTGTGAGCATAGATGGAAAAAGTGAACTCAACAACGTCCTCTTGGAACACCCAAGCCAAGGTGGGTCAACATGAACACAGGAAAGCAAATGGACGCACCAAGAAACCCTGCCTAGATGCTTTCCTGTAAACCTGTCCCACACCGGCTTTCTGTACAGGGGGGTGAGGTAAGACCCAAGAATTACATATTTAAACAGAGTGAACTTGCCAAAGATCACCATAAAGTAATAAGGGAGGAAAAGGACAAAAGGACTTAGGCTGGAAAGATACAGACCAAGAGACACATTGGGAATAATAGCACATCTCAGCCACAATCCTTAAAAGGATCAAATGGTTTAGATTCAGTGGTCCCCAACCTTTTTCTCACCAAGGACTGGTTTCATGGAAGACAGTTTTTCCACGGACGGGGTGGGGTGGGATTGGGAGGTCATGGGGGGGTTGCAGAGCTCAGGCGGTAACATGTGGCCCATTTCCTAACAGGCCACAGACCAGTACCATGGGGGCTGGGGACCGCAGGTCCAGATCTATGATCTGAGCCTACACATTCATCAAGGATATAGCTATAAAAGCTGGACGACTTTATTTTTCCAAGTGGCTGCTGGCCTACTTTGATCTCAACATATTCCTACCTTTTTTTGTAGAGAGATTACTTAAGACCAATGTCACTTATTACAGTATACTCGCAGGTCATTGATAAATAAGCACTAACCTTTAGTTATCTTTCAAAATCCATGCTTTAGCACATGGTAGGTATTCAGTAAGTGCCAACAGAAAAATAGATTGTTTTAATTCTCTGCTTTTCTATACCACAAAAGTACTTTATTTTATGAATGATTTGTGCTGTAGTATATAATAGCATCTTGTTCATTACCTATTAAGTGTGCATATCTTAACTTCCAAAATAGACTGTAGACAAAGATATGTCTTACATTTAATACTATGCTTAACATTGCACACACGAATAAATATTGACTGATCTGTCATAGGAAATTCATAAATTTACATGTTACTTAAAAGGTAAAAATGGCTGAAGATATTAATAGGTTCAAAGGGATTTAGCTAAGTAGCAGAAAAATAACACATAAGCAATACTCAATCTGTCATGAGCTATCTCTACAAAGAACTAGGAACATTTTTATATTTGGCATCAGCACCATGCTAAGTCAAAGGACTAAATGAACAGTGTCAAGTACAGCTACAGCAAAATAACGTGTTCCTTGGTTGTATAGACTGTACCTCACAGCATCCTTTGGAGATGCTGCATGCATCAAGAAGTACACAGATTGATAGCCACTAAAAACAAGAGAGGCTGTAGAAAGAGAGCAGAGGCACAGAGTCACACTGCGGCAAGAGAGATGTACACTACAGAGAGCACACACTATGGAGAGTGAAGAAAGGAGGATGAAATCATGACTCATTTAAGACTACCTGAAAACTGCAAATCAATGCTCTGCCTTTCACTAATAGCATGTGTCAGTAAAAGGTTTCCCTGTTTATTCCTAAACTGTTTATTGAGCACCATCAAAGCGCAAAGAATAGCAACGTATCCCTGCAGAGGGTACATCGACTCATTTTCTGATGATTTTCTTTGCAGCCCTCAGGCATGCAATTCTTCTTAGAGCTCATGGATATGCAAAAGTTTTGCATAGCCAATAAGTATATCTCTCAAATGAACAAGAAATTTTTTTAAAGCTTATGAAATAAGAAAAAGATGTATGAGACAGATATTGGTGCTCACGTCCAAAATTTTCCAGATGGTCAAAAGTGTCGAGGCCTGGCTCACACAATCAAGGAATGATTTCTAGGAGCCACAGCTCTGAGCTTTCCTGGAAACGGCTCCCTCCTCAATATGTGGCAGTGTCTGGCCAAGATGAATCTCTGACTCTGGCACACGGGGTCCAGGAAAAGCCCCAAAAGCTATTTGGCAAAAAAGAATTCACACTACGATTGGGAAATTAAAAGTACCCAATACTTTTTCAAAAAGATCATTTGGCAAGAACATAGAGTCCTGTGAACACCCGCTCACCTAATCCCTCAGCAACCTTCCTGTTCTATCCTTCCTCCACTTGTGCAAATCTTGCTGAAGGGAAGATAAAGAACAACCAAAACAACCAACCAAAGAATGAAGGCATAAGAGCTCCCAGAAATGTGGAGAGAACATACCCGGAATACCTCAAAGAAATCCTGGCTAAGTTGTCTAATTTCTCTCAGGCTGAAAAAAGAAAAGAAAAGAAAAAGCCTCTGTAGGATCAATTATAGCTCAGTATAGACTATAGTTACAAACCTAAGGACATCCTGCTGAAGTTTTTCATGATTAGACTGTCCAGCAATCATGGTCTAAAAACCAGAGCTGAGGCCGACTACAGCAAAGAAATATCCCATGGAGAAATAATACAAATGGTATCCAACAATTTCCAGCTTGGAAACCCAAAAAGTAGTTTAAAGAGTTGACCCTCAATCCTATGTCAAATTTATTCGTAAAAATGCAGGTAATAGCTTGGTGTACGGGCTTTGTAAGGAATAAGGAACTGAATGTAGGGGCCACGTGAGCTGAGAATGCTACTGGAGCTAAAGGGGATGCATCCCAAAAGAAGGAAAAATGATCAGTTTCTAAATCCAGTGGCTTCTTTGTAAGTCCATGGAGTCATAAAGCATTTGAGAACTTAAAGTGTGTATGAACCCTCTCTTCTCTCTCTCTCCTCTCTCTGTCTCTCTCACACACACGTACACACAGACACAAAACCCATCTCACATAAAACTTTATACACAGTGTCAGGAAAATACATCCATTGCAGGGCCCATGAACCCCAGGGTAAGTAGCCATTAACCTGGGTTAAGGAACTCATAGTAAAAGAGCAGGAAGAAATGGAAACAAAAATGGCTCCATTTAATTAAACTAGAAATTACACCTCTGGTCTTAAGATGTCATCCTTTCAAGGAAAGAACTTAATAGATGACAATCCAGACCTAAAAAACTTTCACTTGTAGTTTCTGGTGAGTCGGTGACCTCTTGAAACCCACACTTTGACAACATAGCATGTTGGAGCTGTGTCCATAGAGCCTAGTTTAAGAGTTCTTACTCTAATCATGCGTGTTTCAAACTGTGCTGAATGTTCAGTCTTCCTGATGTTGTGGAAAAACCCAGGTAAACCTGATTAGCTGCATGTATGTCCCACATGCATGTAGACACTGGCCCTCATACAACACGGATTCCTCCCCTAAATGGAGGTGAACTAACTGGTCTGCTCTATACCACATCTATTCCTAAGTCTTCTGAGGTCATCTGTGAACTGCAACAAACATATTAGAAATAATTTTATAAAGAAATTCAAAGAAGATCTTTTCTGAGTGTTTTTCTGGAGCATCTGAACACAATTTTGACCAAAGTCAAGGCCAACTCTAAGGAGCATAAATCTTCTGAGTGGACAGACAACCTTGCTACCTCCTACTTAGGAGGCATGTCCTTGCCCACATTACCACCAGGAAATAACAAGGACAGTTTTCCCTGAACCCTGTTGTGGTGAAGGCTTCCCCGTTCTCTAAGGATTATCTTCAACAGGCAAAAACTATATATTGTCTCAAACTCTGTAAATCACTTTATGAAAATGGGAAACCCTACTCTCTTTATGGAAAGGCACCATACGAAAATTGCTTTGAATTTCTCCTGATTCACAGCATAAACACAAGACATTTCTACCATAGAGATCTCCAAAGATTTATGAGTTAGAAGCCTTACTCCTGGGGTTTGTTAAACAAAAAAGCAAATTGAGCAAAACAACTGATATGGCTGTCTAACAATTCTCCAATTTTGCTAATGTGTCAGTGAAGTTCCATTTCAACACTTCTGATTCTTAGAACACCCCCTTTGGACCCATGAAGCAATGAAGTCATCCAAAACACTACCAGAGAGACTCCTATTATCTAAAACCAGACCAAATAATGCTCTGAAATGGACGATTCGATAATCAATTTACACTAAGATAGATAAGAACTCCAACAGTGTGCCTACGATCAAGATCCATAAAGTCACGTGCTGGTCTGTACACAGCCATTATCTGTCCCCTCTTCAGAGGTAAGGACATCCACTTAGCAACAGCCTTGGCAGTAACTGAAAACATCCCAAATCTGGGTCTCCCAGCACCCACACTTCGCACAGATGGACAAAGAGGCACAAACCTATTCCAGGAAACTAGGGTTCCACAGCTGAACTTGAATTTCACTTATATTCGGGCAATATGACTTTTAGGGACTCAAATCTTCCCCTAGATGGACCTGAAATGTGCAAGTGATTGCTGAGGGTAGGAACGGTATTTAGTTGCCACTGCGAGTTTAAAGTGTATTCCAGCCTGAGGACCCCCTGTAGCTGACATTTTATTTACCATTGCTTGTCTTTCACCATTTGGGAATTGGTATAAAAGGATTCCCTTAAAATATTCTTGGAAGGTTGGATTTGGAGCTCTTTAAAATTTCCTTATTTTTATTTTTATATTTCTCTGAATTTCTAGAGGGATACCAATCAGTTGGTACTGAATGCAAGAAATCTTGAGCCCTTAGTGTCCCCACCCTGATTCTGGGCAGTCAACTGAACATTCTCCTTGTTCAGGTCTAGAGAAGCATCAAGGTCAAAGACTTCACACTGCTGTGGCAAATGACATCAGGCTCTTTCCCAACTGTTTTGTCTTGAAACTACTTAATGTACCTAGAGGGACACAGTCAGTCTATTTCAAAATGAATCCCCCTCCCCCCAACAAGGATATGATTGAGGATTCCCTGGGAGCCTCTGAAAATAATCTAATATAACCATAAAGAGGAAAAAAAAGAAAACCTAAAATGAAAGTCTGAAATGTGATGCAGAAAAAAGTCTGCCCTCTCTGCTCCATATTTCGAATGCCCTGGAAAAATACTGGGAACTAAATTTGGGTTGGGGGTTGAGGGGCAAGAGCTCATATAAACAGAAGAGTATTTATGAAACCACAGGTCACGACCCTCTAAAGGGGTCCTGGGAGCGCTGCAAGGGGATTCCAGAGACCCTGGTCCTCCCTCCCCAGAGTAGCTCACAGCCCAGCGCCTCGGGGAGAAACACAGGGAAAGCTCAGGCCTGGGTGTGGGCACATGCTGGTGAGGAAGACTGCTGGGGGCCCAGCAGGCCGTGGCTGATGGCAAGTCTGAGGACACCAACAGGCACTTTTCTATTGTCCAGTATTAAGCACAGGCCGTGTGAACAGCGTACTGTATACGTCATTAACACAACACAGCCTTTCGGGGTTCTGGCCTAAAGCATGCTACAGTGCTCCCGACGGACACAGGACACAGGCGTCCAGCCCACAATGCGATCGCCAAGGGCATTTTTCCCATCCCCCAGGTGGAGCCAGAGCTCAGCTCTGCAACCACAGACAACACTTGTGTCTCTACCTCCGCGCGGCACTATAATAGTCTGTTTAGACGCCAGTCTCCTCTGTCACACTGTGAAATCCTTGAGGATTCTTCAAGGGAAGAAACTGAGTCACATTCATCTTTGCACCCTTGGGCCTACTGCAGGGCTGGACACCTAGTAAGCAGTCAACAAGTCTTCTGAAGGAATGAATGAAAGGAAGAATCAATAAAAGTTATTAATGAAATGCCACTCAAAAAATAGTTACAGAGTCAGGCTGTCCTGTTTTTCCAGCCAAAAGCTGGGTGGGTGGGAGTGGGGTGTGCATGTAGTAAAGAGAACATTAACTTCACCGTCAAGTTCAATTTGAACATGAAAACACAGTAAAAAAAAAAAAAAGCAAGCAGATTCCAACTACCAGAACAAGAGAGAGGGGCTGCCTGAAGGTGTGCTGGTGAGGATCCCCGGGCTACACCAAGACTCGTGGGCAGCAACACCTTGATTATCACCCCTGTCGGACAGGGTAGAGCAGCCCGATGCCACCCATGGGGACCAGACTAGGCAAAAAAAGAAAATGGAAATGTTTTGGTATCTGTAACAGTTACGCAAACAAAAATATGTAAAAGGTGAAAAAAAAACCTTTGGCCCGTCTTTTCTTCCTCAGGGATAGATAACAAAGATAAAAAAATTTTGAACAAATGCGCCAGTGTCTTTTAGATGCATAGAATTTTAAATGGTTTTCATTCAGGCAATGAAGTGTATCAGAACAGTTTGAAATTAAAATTCTATGCAAATTGAAGAAAGTCAATATTTGCATATTGATTAAAGCAGGGAGAAAAGTGTGCTTTTATCTTTTTTTATAGTCCCTGTCATACTCATAAATAGGCCCATTCCAATCACTTTACTTTACTTTCCAATACTAATATACAACCAAAGCCCCATGTAACTATGTACTCGGTAAATTTATTTCCTCTCAACTTTTACTAATGAATGGACTTGAAATTTGTTTTTGCTACTTAAACTGTTCAGTAAACCAGTATTTTGACATGTATATGTCTTTACCAATAGGATGTCAGAATGGCCTGTGTGTCAGTACTGTGTTAAATTGAACTGCATAATAAAGGAATCATTGGGGTGATTATAAGCTGATTTACAAAACAGGCATAGCAAGAACCCAATTCCCTCATGATTTAGGTACTGGAATAATCATTTCCACCTGCCAATTGCAGTTATAGATTTCAATGACTTCTGTTTAAATACCATCTTACGGTTAGTACATTTGTAATAGCAAAAAACACACAATGCAGTGGTGTTCAGGTAGTGATTTAAGATTTTCCCAACCTCAAAGGATGGCATTTGGATTCCCCTAAAGCTGGTAAGAAATCTGAATAGGGGTACCATGTTGCCTTTTTAGCAGACAACAGAAATCTGGAGAGGAGTAATTATTAAGATATGGATATTCAAAAATACTACACTTGGATTATTAATAAAAACAGTGCTAGCCGCAGTAGTGATAACCATCACCACGGTCTTTTAAGGAAAGACAATAGGCAGATCCATGACTCCTTCTACTGAGTTAAGACTTACTGCTCTCATCAGAAGGAACTGCTTTACATAGTTGCCTAATTATCCCCATTATAAAGATGGAAATTGGTGTTCTACATTTGGGGGATGGACATGCTTGAAGCTCTGAGGGGGAAGGGGGGGAAAGGAAACACACGTAACCTAAACATTTGTACCCCCATAATATGCTGAAATTAAAAAAAAAAGACATACAAAATTTAAAAAAAAAATAAGAAATTGGTGCTCTAGCCAAAGTCATATGGCTAGAAAGTGGCCATGCTGGGAGAAGAATGAAAATCTCTGTCATTCTCTCTCTCTCCCTCCCCCACCCCGCCTTCCCACCCCCATCTTTAATCTTGGGTGTCAGCCTTGGGTCCTACAGAATAGGAAGCTGCTCTGCAGGAGTGGGAGGTAGGCACTATTTTACTGCTGGAAGAGAAGGAAAGATAAGGAAGAAAGGAGGACTGAGTTGTAAGCAAGATGCCCTCGGGAGCTAGCACAAGCTAAGAGGCCGGTGAGCAGGTCCACAAAGATGGGTCAACAAATATTTTTATGAACAGTGATCTCTACACAACTAGAGTTGCTTTGATGTAAATTCTCCTCCATTTCCTCCACAAAAGTTTTAGTAATACTGTTGTCTTGAATGAATGTGCTATGGAAACTCAAGATGTTGGATGTGTTTCAAATCCAAGTGACTCAAGTGTGTCTCAGACACATCACATGTAGAATTACAAGCCCAGGCAGCAGAGAGGGCCACAAGAACATGAGGCTCAGGCAATCTGCAGAAATAGACCCTCCTCTGGATTTCCACAAGCCATGGAATCAGCAGAGGTGCAAACTAACCCATCCCTTGAACTCCAGGGGCTCCCAGTTGATATGTGGATTAGACTGAATTATTCTCTAAGGAAATTAATTCTAGTCAGGGTAGGAAAACCTTGAGAACTCTGTGAAATCTGGTTTCATATGAAAGCTGTAACAAAAACAACTCCTGAAGTCCATCGTACCAGCCCCCTAAGAGTATTCTGGCCTCATCCACCAGGTTATGATTTTAAGGAAATGTTTTTAGAGGAACTTTAGTTTCAACGTTACATGGCCTATCTTGAGTGAGAGAAGAGAAGTAACCCAAAAGCAAAGGCTGGAGGACATATTATTATCAGTCCATGTCTAGGGAGCATTTTTCCTGAAAAACCATTATTTACTTTGACCAAATGTCTTTTAGAGGCATAGAATTTTACCTGCTTTTAATTCAGACAATAAACAGTGCCAGAACAGCCTAAGGTACAACAGAGCAAAGGCCGTTTACAGCATTCACATTAGAGTTTAGTCCTTTTGCCTGTTTTCCTCCACAGAATCAGTTTCATCGAGCCCTGCAATGAGTTTTCAGGCTGAGACCTATGATCACAGAAAGCAGAGGGAAAGTTGCCAAAATATGCACACAGAATTTGGCATGTTGTAGTTGTTAAGTGTCTAAGATGGGATATCATCTTCCTAAAGCCAGTATTCAAGAGTGTAAGTTTCATTATTTTCTTGAGTCAGAATTAAAAGCAATTCAACACATTTGTTCTAACTGGAAAGGGACAAGCTACAATAAAGATTAGGGTACCTGGCAACAAAATTTGTTATAGTTACTCTATACCTTAAAAATCCTTTAAGTACTTATTAATAACATGAAGGAAAAAAGAAAAAGTAAAAGAAAGAAGTAAGCAAAAGACCTAAATTGTGGGAAATCTGAATGGTGATCCTGTAGACATTTATTTATGGGTAAATCAAAACTGAAGGTCATAGCAGGAACTAGGAGTGGATTTTACCTCAGAATGAAATAAAGTGCAGGCCAAGTAAAGTGGCTCATGCCTGTAATCCTAGCACTCTGTGAGGCCGAGTTGTGAGGATTACTTGAGCTCAGGAGTTCAAGACCAGCCTGAGCAAGAGCGAGACCCTGTCTCTACTAAAAATAGAAAAAAAATTAGCCGGGCAACTAAAAATAGAAAAAATTAGCTGGGTGTGGTGGTGTATGCCTATAGTGCCAGCTACTCAGGAGGCTGAGGCAGAAGGATCGCTTGGGCCCAGGAGTTTGAGGTTGCTGTGAGCTAGGCTGACACCATGGCATTCTAGCCCGGGCAACAGAATGAGACTCTGTCTCAAAAAAAAAAAAAAATGAGAAAAGAAATAAAGTGCAAATTCTACCATAAACCATTTGACTTTCAAGTTATTTAACTAATACCAGACTAGTCATTCAGCAATGAAGATACTGTAATCTTGTCAAAGCTATATACATAGTCAGCAAATTTAAACTCTGGTAAATCAAGTCATATTAAAGGTAATTTGTGAGTATGATAGAGCAACAGAAAGATATGAATTATCTTCCAAGGGAATAATTAAAAGTTGGTTCTCATATCTGACATTGGGAAATACAAGGGTCTGCTTTAACATATGGAAATCCTATGTCCTAACTTTTATTTTTACAGTCTCACCTTTTATACTTAAAATTGAACTTCTAAAAACAAGCACCACATGTACTCACCAGCAAATTGGTATTAACGGATCAACACCTAAGTGGACATATAGGAATAACATTTGTCGGGTGTCGGGCGGGTGGGAGGGGGGAGGAGGGGATGAGTATATACAAACATAATGAGTGAGATGTGCAACGTTTGGGGGATGGTCATGCTTGAGGCTCTGCCTTGAGGGGGGAGGGGGGGCATGGGCAATATACATAACCGTAATATTTGTACCACCATAATATGCTGAAATAAAAAAAAATGAACTTCTAATATCTGAATTCTACTCAGTGCCTTGAACGTGGAAGGCACTCAAATATTTCACCAAGCTGCTAACTGAAAGTTGGACCACCTGTACTTAAAGAGTTTGAAGGTATCATGAAGGCTTGGTTTCCCACGCAAATGGATAAGGTCCAAGCTATTCTTTCATAAAGAATCTCTAAAGAATTTTCTAATTCTAACCAAAGTCTGGAAGGTCCTAAAAGATACCAAAATCATACTGTTTAAACTCTTATTTTACAATTTAGTCAAGTCCTAGATGCTTATTAAGTCAACAGTCGCTAGTCTACTTCTCATTTTCAGCAAAACTAATATAGTCTACAATTCTCCCTCTTCCTCATGCTTTGAAAAGACCACTAACTAATAAGAGCCAAAATGGGAAAAGTAGAAGAGGAGTGTGTGTATGTGGGGGTGTGGATTGCATTACAAAATATTCAGGCCTTGATTATAAATATAAACACGTATTGCAAAGTTGGCAGGATCTTACAAAAGTAACTAAAATTTGTGATGTGTAGGCAGAAAAAAGGAAATTTGACTTACAGTATGACAAATCTCTTTACAAAAATGTGCTATAAGTAAACAAAACATAACATTATCTATTCAGTGGAATATTATTTGGCCATAAAAAGAAATTAAGTACTGATACATGATACAACACGAATGAACCTTGAAAATATTATATAAAGTGAAAAAAGCCAAATACAAATGGCTACATGTTGTATGATTACATTTATACAAAATGTCAAGAACTAGCAAACCCATGGAGACAGAAAGCAGATTAGAAATTGCAGGGTCTGGGGGTAGGGAAAAATTAGAAGTTACTGCAATTGGTATGGAGTTTCTTTTCCGGGTAATGAAAATATTCTGGAACTAGACAGTGGTGATGGTTGCACAACACTGTGAATATACAAATGTCACGGATCTACATGCCTTAAAATAGCTAGAATGGTTGTATTAGTCAGGGTTCTCCAGAGGAAACTATCTTATATATAGATATATAAAAGGGGATTTATTATGGGAATTGGCTGATGAGATTATGGAGGCTGAGAAGTCCCACAACAGGCCATCTGCAAGCTGGAGAACCCAGGAAGCTGGTGGCACAGCTCAGACTGATTTTGAAGGCCTGAGAACCAAAGGCACCAATGGTATAATTCTAAGTTCCAGGAACAGGCTGAAGGCCTAAGAACCAGGGAAGCCCCCAGTACAAGTTCCCAGAGTCTGAAGGCCCAAGAATCTGGAGTTCTGATGTTCAAGGGCAGAAGACAGGTGTTCCAGCTGCAGAAGAGAGAGCAAATTCACCTTTCCTCTGCCTTTTGTTCTACGGGGCCCTCAAGGGACTGGATGGTGCCCACCCACACTGAGTGTGGGTGAATCTTCCTTACATGGTCCACTGGTTCCAATTCTAATCTCCTCAGACATGCTCTCACAGACACACCCAGAACTAATGCTTTATCGGCTATCTGGGTATCCCTGCACCCAGTTAAGTTGACACCTAAAACTATCACAATGGTAAATTTTATGCTGTATTTTAATACACACAAAAAATGTGATTTGAACTTTCACATGGGATGGACCAGACCAAGTTTGGTGTTTAAAATCTCATCTGGAAAAGACCTTTATGTGTCATTTTATCTTGAAAGGCGAAAGGCCACATAAATCCTCAGAATTTCCCATCCAAGGCAGCCAAAGCTAAGCCACACACTAAGCTAGCTTCAGATAATAACTTGTGTTTCCTATGCATTTTTTTCATTTATCCAAACAGCATTAGTTAAGTAGCTATTACTAATATATATACCAGGTACCGTGTCAATTATTGGCAACAGAAAGATAAGTGAGATGCAGCCTATCTTTTCCCAATTTGTTCACACACCAGAGGGAGGACAGGTACATGAAAAGATGATTCAACACCATGACTGAGATATGTTGAGGTATATGTAGAGAGATGATGATGTCAGGAATAGGGGGAGGCAACAGCAGTTTGGGCTGGGCTGGGTCTCCCAGGCAGGAAAAACAGGACCCAAACTTCTGTTAGGAAACAGGCAAAACTCTGTCACCATGATAAATGTTCTTGTTTTCCCCACTCCTTCCCAATTTTTGGAACTGCTTAGATCAGCTGGATGACCACTTGTCAGAGATACTTTGGAAAAAAATTCCCAAACTAAGTATAAGCTGGACAGGATGACCACAAAGACCTCTTCTGATCCTAGAGTCTAGCGAGTCCATGACTTCATTACTGAATATTTTTCTTAAGACTTTTCAGAATCTCTTTACCTACTTCCTATTTCATTTCTTCTATGAAGAAGTTCCCTAAATTTATTTTTTAAAATCCATATACATGGTAAGCACTATAGTAAAGTCCTTGAGAGTATTTCTCAACAACAATTATGTCAAAAGAAAATGGTAGGAATCTATTAGGGAAGTGATGACAGTTCTTTATTATTTCATAAAGAGTTCAAAATACTATCTTGGTAGCTTCAGGTCCCATCTGTCCATGTCTGGGAATATGTGTGTCTGTGGGAGCTTGTGGCCTCTTGCTTATAAGTGCAGATCCCAGAATTAAAACTAGCTTGAAACAAGCCATTATTTTTTATAAAATATTAAATTAAATCTCTCTGAACCTTAAAAAAAAAACCAATTGCACAGGATTGAGGTTAAATAGCTTATATTTCTATAAATATAATTCTTTGTAAACTCCACAGCATGAGGAAAATTTTGCTATTCTCTCAAAAAAAATGATAAAGTTACATTTTCCAGACCATTACAGATTAATAATATTCTAAAATACCCTTGTTTGGAAAGAGAGGGAAACCTGAGAAATTCAAAATTACCTACACAATGTAGCCATCAGTTTATACATCCTTAAGCAAACAAACTTTCTAACCAGAGTTAACAAGTAGTAAGACTATATGATTTTTGTGATTTTTGTTTCTTTTTCTATTAATTTTCCACTCACCATGGAAGGTTGCTTTGTGTCATCAGTGCCCCCAGAAGGAAGCTCTTTCCTGCAGATGCTCCTGACCTATGTCCTGCTGACCCTTCTCTTAGAGTGTGCAGCATCTGCCGCCTTATATTAGGTTAACTTTGGACATATGAATTATCTCAGAGGAGGGGTTGGGACTTGTCTTTTTATCACCTTAGAACCTAGTCCAGTCTCTGGCATTTAAGAGAGAACTATATAGATATTTAATGATGAATGAACGAACCCACACACACATTATAAAGCATAATTTAATCTCTTCCAAGATCTACATTTTCTTCCAAGTTGGCCGATGTCGCCTGTAATCCAATCCTTTGGGTCACTGTGCCTTCCGTTCTAAATCACAGGCAGCTTGACCTGGTGGTTAAGAACAGTGACGCAGATCCAGCCTCTGGGTTGGAATCTCAGCTCTTCACTGAGTAGCCTTGGGGACTTGAGTACGTTAAGACTCAAGGGCACAAGTTTCATCCAATGTAACATGAGGATCTTAGTTGTGCCTAACCCATCAGATGTCGAGGCGTTGAATCTGCCATTTGTGTAAAGCACTTAGAACAGTGACGGGCACATAGTAAGTGCTCTCTGAGTGATAGCTATTATCACTTCTACCCTTGAAAACCACCGCTATTTTTCTCCATTCTCTTTGTTCCTATGGAAAGCAGCTCTTGTCTATACTATCTTCCACTGAGGTTTAAAGTCAAAACAGCTTTCCTTACAGTCCTCCAAATGCCAAACTGCTGGCATCCTTGGACTTGGCCCAAATCCTCTTCCTAAAGCAACTTCTGCTCTCTGGGCACACACATGCCCCATTAAGCTTCCCCTTTGCCACCACTCTCTTTCTTCCCCACCTGGCAACTCCATAAACTTCCTCTGTCCCTCGCCCAGAGCTCTTACTCATAGCATTATCATGACCAACAACATCTCCATGCTCACTTCACTCTGGTTTCAGCCAAACTTGGAGATACTTCAAAGGCCCCACATGATGGGGGGGAAGGATAAGGAAGCTGTTTATTTTTAAATGCAACATATCCTGAATAAGATGCCCTGTTCCCATGTATTTGCTTACCCTGACACAAAGCCGGATCATTCTCCGGCTTGAACAAGCTCGGCGAAGACCTCCACCAGATACGATACCAAAAAGGTTCAGACAGCTGCAAAGGTTTCTGTTTCCCTGGAGATGGGAGTTTCATGGAAGGCTAAGAATCACCACAGCAACCAGACTACAAAAACAGTCCGTGGGCTTCAGCACCATAACTCTGGTAAAGCAATCTGAACTCCGTGAAAAGCCTGGGGCACAGGAGTTGAAAAATGATCAAAGTAAACACTGCTCCTCAAGCACCATTTTGTTGTGCGGATTTCAAGGCATCAAGTCACAGCATCAGAGTTCTGTTACGAAAGATGCACATCAAGTGCCAAGGATTTGCCAGGCTGAACTGTCTGCTCTGGTGCGAAGGTCTGAGGAGAAATTCATAGCACATTTTCCAAAACAACCATTTCAAATCTGCTCTAAGAGCAGACCAGGGTAAAAATGTATGCCATTATATCAAGTTACCCTGCCCCATGCTAGAACAGCTGTTGATCTCAACCCTGAATTAAAAAAAAAAAAAAAAAAGACAGTGATTTTTCTGATAAAACTCTAAATAGACTTTATTCATGCTGACTTTACATGGATTAATTCCTATAAATTTAAGAAAAGAACTCTCTAAACCTTATTAAACACTAAACTAGAAAATGTCTGTTCTAGAATCTCTGATCTGCTACCCTAAATCTACACTATAGTTTTAATAGTAAATAAGAAACTATAGAGTACTATTTCTACATTATATAGAAGCAACAACTATAAAGTATAGCAACTTAAAAACAGAAATTTCAGGCCAGGCACAGTGGTTCATGCCTGTAATCCTAGCACTTTGAGAAGCCAAGGTGAGAGGATCTCTTGAGTTCAGAAGTTTCAGACCAGCCTGGGCAATATAGCAAGACCCTGTCATTACAAAAAATTTTAAAAAAGAAAATTAGCTGGATGTGATGGCACATACCTACAGTCCCAGCTCTTCAGGAGACTGAGGAAGGAGGATCACTTAAGCCCAGGAGTTTGAGGCTGCAGTGAGCTATGATAATGCCACTGCACTCTAGTCGAGACGACAACTTGTCTCAAAAAAACAAGAACAAAAACCTAGAAATTTCTCCATGGATTTATAAAAGCCTTTGATTTTTATTAGTATAATTAATTTAATTATTAACTATGTTAACTATAGCTTATATATACAAAACTTGTTTTTTCTTTTTTAAGGAACTCAAAGTGGTCCACCTGAGTAGCCTTACAACCTTATCTCAAAATTTATGTAAGAAAAATGCACAATTCCCATTAGCAAGACTTTATATAAAAATCCTCAGACTTAGATTATATTGGGAGTACACAATGCATTCATTAAAAACTTAGCTATAGTGAGAAATACGTGATATAAACTACCTTCAACAAGAACATTTAGAAATTTGATTAGAACTATGTGATGTGTACACACACTTATTATACCCCTTTTCTCTGGGATATGTCCCATGTGTAGTGCTGCTTCCTGAATCTCTTGTGGGGAGGAGATCTACTTGCACAATTTCTGGAGTTTCAGCAAGATGTTCAGTGAATCTGCAGGGAGTCTGCTACCCACCGAATTTATTGTTCCATGGGCCCCACCAGCCCTGCTGTTTGCAATATATAAGGAAGTAATTAGTAATGTCTAACACCTAAATGCTTCACAGACAGGAATGAATGGGTTGGCTTAAAGCCTTGCTCAGTCTTTCTGGCTTCTCTTTGTTTTATCTTCAGGTTAATAAGCATGAAGTTACTAAGTTAACAGGGAAAAGAGGTTCTTATTTTATATGTTTTGTGCATTTACTATTCATTCCTCAGATACTGAATGGTTACTATGTGTAAGGCTCAATCTTTCCGAAATGTGAAAATGTCTAAGAATTTTTAAAAATATAGTTCATATATATATATTTTTTTTATGGATATTAAAAACATAATTTCAAGTTTAGGATGTTTAGGATGAGGCTAAATAAAGTAGGATTTTTAGTGAATAGATTTAAAGAAAGATGTTAAATAACAATATAAATAGTATATGAATACTGCACAAACCATAAAGACAGCAAATATAAACTTATATTTGGGGAGCACCACTAGGTAATGAAAAGGCTTTGCATGTGAATCAGACACAAAAAGTTCACAGTTTGATGGAACAAAAAGACAAACAGGGAGCACATATGCAGGGCAACTTAAATCTATGCTGCCAGTATAGTCCTTAAACTTGGCCCAAATAAACTCTCTACTTATATTAAATAAAAAAAAAAAAAAAAAGACATACAAATACAAATACATTTCAGGGCACTTGGGCTGGGCCTGAGGGTGGACAGGCCAGGGACAGGCAAATCTAAGAAATGGAGCAAGGAGGAGGGCAGTGGAGGCAGCATGGGTAGGTCTGAGGGATATCTGATTCAGATGGCACTGAGGAAATATTAAAAAAGAATAAAGAGAAATAAAGTCGAAAGGGTGAGTGGAGCCAGAACACAATGGGCCTTGAAAGCCAAGCTTAATTATTAATAATTAGTGAAGACAATCATAAGAATAGTGTGTAATACGATTCACTCTTCACAGATGTGGACCATGGCTTGCTTCCTGGTAAATAATGGGCACATTAACGTCTGGCATATTACGCGTCACTAATTCACATTACTGCATTAATTCATTAAACACACACATGTCAATCACCTGACTGATGTGCCAAAAAGTATATCATTAATAGATCTAAAAGCAATTTGAATCCCATTCCACATCTACAGTGTCCTCTTAGATTGTTACTGAATTACCAAGGAATATCTTGCAAGAAAATTAAACTTTAATCCTCAACCCCAAATCACCCAGACTTGAGGAGTTTGGTCCCTGGCTTTTTCCCCAAGTCACGGGCCCTCAATAAACATTTGTTGAGTTTAGGTACATTTTAACCATAAACAATCAATGAATCAAGCACATGAGCTAGGAGCCTTAAGCAGTTTTACAAGTAACAACTCACGGGGCCTGGTCATTCTGGTCCTGGTTATATTATTTCATGCACAAATCTGTAAGTCCTACCCTTAGTTCTCTACTGTGTAAGAAATGAGCTGGATTAAGCCTCTTATCTATTATCTATCCCTCTAATTTATCATCCCTAAAGTAAAAACCAGTCACCATTCTCCACCTTACAACATTTTCCTGAGGTGCCCTCCTAAATCTCAACAAGACCTAATAATACATTATTAGCATTTCTAGTACATATCAAAAACCATTTGGATCATTCTTTTCAAAACAGAAAGTAAGTAAACTATTGGTAAGCAATTTTAGAATGAAGATAGGATTGTTTGATTTCTAGATAATAATCATTTGCTTGCCCTCAGGGAGAAAAAGTTAATTATCCTTGCCTGAGAAACAGAGGAAATTAACTTTCATGTAAACCACAAACACTGGTGCTTCCCCATCTTGTCTTCTTCCAGTGTAAGATTCCTGACATATCACTCATTTAAAAAAAAAAAGTTTTGCTAAAGTATCTTACTTTGGGTTTCAGTTTCCCCATAAAATGAAGAAGCTAGACTAAATCTCTGTGGCCACCTACAACTGTGAAGCCTGTGGTTCTCTGAATACCTGAGGAGTCAGTAACAATCTCCAAGACAGACCCCTAGAAATGGATGTAGCTAACAAGAAAGAATGGGATGATGTGATTGAATCATTGATCTCATAAATGTCAGGTCATACTAAATGATTTGTGTACTCAATTAAAAGGAACAATTGATAAAAGATTAGTTTAACCTGCCAAAGTGAATGCACAAGAACAAAATAGAAGTCCTTTCTTCTTTCAACAAGTGAAAAATTCCTGAAATAAATTTAATTTTTTAGACCAGTGTGAACATGTTTTAGAGAGTCTCTTTTCTTTCCTTTAATTCTGGGTCAATGTTTGCCCTCTAGTCTTTTACGTTTGGCAGAGGCAAAACAAATAATGAAATACTCAAAGCTAATCCTAAGGGTAGATCATGATTTACAGTGTCTTTTGAAATAGGTAGTGCTGACAAGATAATAGTCTTAAGATGAGTTAATTTATTGGTTTAGCTAATTTCTTTTAGATGTACTTTTCAATGAGAGTTATTTGATTCACACTGCCAGGAAGACTGGCAGATTTTTCTATTTTATACGAATATAGAGCTTACAATAAATCAAAATATGGTTTAAAAAACAAAAGAGTAAATGCAAACATTATCACACTGTCAGAATTTCAAACACCATTTTGATGGAATAAATCCTCCTTATTAAGGACAGTGGCAGCTCTCGGTTAAACCCTACACCATTAGCCTGAGAATAAATCTCAGTCATCACAATTGACTCATGTGGGGACTGGGAATTCTTTCGGGGCAACAGGCAATGTGCTAAATGGGCACTGTTAGGCACACTGTGCAAAATTATGAAGTTTTCTCATTTTCCTCTCATTGTTTACTTCTTGTTGACATTTTTTCCCCCAAGTACTTCATTGGCTGCTCCAGAAGCAAAGGAATCAGGAAAAAAATGAACTTAGAACTTAATGAGTAAACTTGGTTTAAGAACTCTGATAAAAGGTGGAAAGAAGAGGATAAAACCCAAAATAATATTTGTATATAATAAAATCACCAACTTTTAGTAATAGAGGAAATTTTAGAGCCATTCTACTCCAAATGTTTGTTACAGATAAGGAAAATGAAGCCTAAAGAGGTGACTTGCCCAAGTTCCACAGTTAGTTGTAGCAACATTGGGACTGGAACCTAAATTTCCATTCCAATAAACTAGCTTCTACTTATCCTGCTAGTGGAACTATCCATGTGTCTCCTTACATAATCAATTCTCTGTTTAGGGGAAAGAGGGATTCCCCAAGTTTTCAGAATGCAGGACCAGCTCTTTCAATCACTGGAAAAGAGCAGAGAAATCTAAGAAATGCCAAGAAACAACTTCTCCTACAGAGCCCCACACGATCCAACCCCGGCTTGACCAATCCCACCTTCCCCCATCCTCCCCGCCTTGCTAAAACTCCACTCCAGCCACACTGGCCACCTCTCTCGCCTCCAGCAAGCTCTTACAAGCTTAGGACATGAACATCAGCAGATGCTTTATTTGGCCTCTTGTTCCCCTAATCTCTGCATGGTTCACTCCTTATCATCATGCAGGTCTCTATTCAAGTGCACCTACTCAAAGAAGCCCATGCTGGCCAGGTGCAGTGGCTCATCCCTATAATCCTAGCAATTTGGGAGGCTGAGGTAGGAGGATCACTTGAGGTCAAGAGTTCAAGACCAGCCTGAGCATCATAGCAAGACCCTGTAGTGCTAGTTAACTTGGGAGGTTAAGGCAGGAGAGGATCACTTGAGCCCAGGAGTTTAAGGTTGCAGTGTTGCAGGGAGCTGTCATCACGCCGCCACCCTCATGCCTAGGCAACAAAGCAAGACCCTATTTCAGAAAAAAAAAAATCCTAACCACCCTAACAGCCAATTCTTCCTGTCACTTGAATGCCCAGGCACCCTGTGTTCAAAACCATATAGCACTGAAAGGAAGGGCTAAAACGTTGCCTTGTTTAGTATTGTATCCAATCCTAGAATAGTGCACACACATGTTTACAATGATTAAATGAATGAATGTATGAAAGACAAAGGAAAAATAAGCCAGCATATGTGGTGGCTGGGAAATTCTTTCACTTACATTTTTATAAAATTGAAAGGAAAAGAAGACAGATAGACTGTTGGCTTCTATCCAAAGCACATCTCCTAGACACTTCTTATAAAAGGTCATTGCCAATAAAACAAAAATAACCAACTTTCAGCCTACTCAAGTTATGCAAGAATTCAAGATCAAGTCAGAATATATCCTCAAAGTTCACCTGATTCTGCCAGTAGGAGCCCTGCAGGGCTGAATTTTGGGGCATGTGAATGATAACATTGTTTTACTGAAACATTTTCCAAGATTCCAAATTCAACTCCATGGTCTTTTTTCACTAAAGGGCAAAACACTAATCTGTTTCCAAGCCATTTAGTAATATTTTGGCACAGATAATCCAGTAAAGAGAATTGTTTGTATAGAACAGAGCTAGTGTTAATATCAGGGCGTCCCAACCTGCCCTCTTTCTAAGCTCTTAACCTATAGATGACGACCTAGCTATTCACATTTAATTCTTACCAGATGGTTGTTCTATTGCAGCTCAAAGACTTACCTCCAATATGATTAAGTCAACAAGCAACACTGGGAGCAATATTTAAGCCCACATTTAAGAATAGAGGTTGAGATCATCTAAATGGGAGCAGCAGCAACTCACTATCCACTGTATCTATGTTATCTCTGGCACATTCTCAAGGTTAGTGGTGTCAGGACTGCCAGTGTCTGGCGCTGGGCCTCACAACGTAACAAATGCTTAGTAAATAATGATTTAATGATTGAATAAATCTCTAAACCTTGGGAAAGCCCACCTTGCCCACAGCCACTCATGCTGCATGTCAACTCCATCTACAGGAAGTGTGCTGGGAATTCAAGCGTGGCCTCTACCAATTACTTCCTAGCTCGTGACCTTGGGTAGACTATTTAATCTCTCTCAGCCTCAATTTCCACACCTATAAAACATAGCTAACAGTATCTCCCTTGCAGGGGTGTTGAGAAGAGTGAATAAAACGCTGGGTTTTGCAATTCTCTGGAAAGCAGCTTACTAGCTGACTTTGACTCTGATCAGTGTGGTGCCATTACCTCCTGCCTACAGGTCCCTGGATTTTGAAACAGTATGACAAATTGATGACAGCTGCATACATGGCCCTCAGACCACTTGGCTTCCTAATGATGACCTAATGGTTTTTCCACAATTTGTCAGCCTTGCCTTCACCTTTGGGATTTGGAACTCATTAAAGACCAGGCCTGAAATACACAGCGTGGGCAGCACAAACGTAATCATCTCTCCCGCCTCTGGCTTCCCCTTCCCCCGTTATTCCTGCGCAGGCACTGCTAACCTGGACAGGCTGAGGTCTTGCTCTCCAAACTTCACTGCAATTTTGGGTACTTAGGAATCCAACAAAGAAAGGTCCTGAGAATAGCACACTCATTCCACACCTGACCCCAACACCACTTCTGTTCTGAGGAGACCCCAAATCTCTGAACAAAAACTCAGTCACCTGAGCTTGCTGGCGTATGCTTCTAGAGAAACAGGAAATGCTCTAAAGCAATGAACTGCTTCCAGGGCAGCTGAAGTCACTGGATTGTGACGTAAAGCTAGAGGTTTCACCCAATCTGTAGCTGAGAAGTGTGGGGACAAATATTTACCTTTAGAGGCCTACCTAAATTGCCCCTTCCAGTGTTAAAGATCATCCGGCTTTGGAGACCTGCAGCGGTACAGCTGAACATCCATTCTCCCGGCACAAACACCAACAGGCAAAACCATCAGACACAAGCTTTCACAGCTGCCAAGGTACTTGCTGTCTTCAACATATTTCATACTCAACTGGGCTCTATTGTGTTTACCAGTCTCCTTCCCTGGTCTTGGAAAATTCTCCTTCCAGCCCTCCGCCAAACCACATCCCTATTTCAAACCTCTCCAAATTCTCACCTCCAAAATGCAGTGCCAGGCTAGCACACCTGGCTCTAGTTACTCAGCAACGTGCCTCCCCCAGCCCCAGCCCCCCAACCCCCCAACATGCCTGATTACTTAGCACTTGCGTGTTTATTTCAGCCCAGCTGCAGTTGGTTAAGTCTATTTGGTTGGGTTTCTATCATGTGTGCTTAGGGCAGTGAGATGTTTGTGTCTCTGTCCTTTCTGTTCACAGGTGTTGCTCTTTGTCCTAGGACGCACGATGGGTAGTGAGGGCTGCTTCTTTCCTCGCTCCCACAATGCTTTGCACTGGTGCCCAGTCTACGAAGGCTGCTGCCTGTCCAAGTGCATGGTTCTAATTTATGTGGGAAGGGGCCTTTGCTCAACAAACTGAAATGATTAGTTCCTCTAATCTCCTATATTTCAATAAATAAAAAGAGAGGGAGAAAGATTCTTGTGTGTATTCTGTCCTGATGAAACAGTAGAGCTCTTTGGAAAATCATAAGCTGTGCAAGGCAGTAGGATCTAAGCAGTGAAACTCAGAAGCATTTCCCAAGCATTTAGAGGCCAGACTTGCCCCCATATCTGTAAATCCTACTTAATCCAGGTTTTAAAAAAACACATAAGATGACATCAGACACCCATAGTTTACATTTTGGCTAGCAGGAGGTTCTTTACCCACTGTATGCTTAGGGTTTCTTATGGATATTTTCTAGTTTAACAATTCCAGAAACACTTTCGAATTTTTTTTTTTTTTTTTTT
>VBSM01000529.1:69346365-69383472 GCA_008086735.1 Cheirogaleus medius
CTATGAACAAATTCCTATGCACACTGCACATATCTTATTTTGAAGTAAAAAACCCAAACGGACAAAAACATCCGGCGGGCCAGATAAATGTCCTCGGCGGCCGCATGTGGCCCTGGGGCCACAGTTTGAGGACCCCCCATCTACACCTTGAAACCTTGGCTTAAGAAACGTTACTTTAGCCTGAACATACCAATATCAATAATTAGACCTTCCAAAAAATAGGAGAAATTTCCAAATACAAAATTTCTAGATTTAACCTACTTGCTAAAGCTCAACTGTTATGCCAATATATTCATTTGTTTATTCAAACATTTAATATTTATTGAGTTCTTACTATGTGCTGGACACTGTTCTAACTGCTGGAGATATCAGTGAACAAAATACAACATCTATCCTCATGGATATTCTAGTGGAAGAGACAGACAATAAACATGCTTGAAAATAAATGAATATCAGATGATGATATGAATTATTTTTTATAAGTAAAACTAAGTCTGCAGACAGTGTGTGGGGGTTTATGGCTATTTCACACGGTCAATGCAGGCCTCCCTGCAGAGGTAAGGGCAGAGCAGGGACTGGTGGAAGGGAGGGAAGGTACTACATGCATAACTGGGCAAAGGACTCCAGGCAAAACCAAGAGCCCGTGCAAAGGATGGGAGGCAGGACATCAGGGCCAACTACTGCAGTGAACAATGGTGAGAGTGGTAGGAGAGGCATGAAAAATCGGTCAGGGCTCTGGCAGGGATTGGGGATTTTATTCTAAATGTAATGGGAAACCACTGCATGAAGCTGAGCCGGTGAACTTCGTGACTGGACTGAGGTTTTTAAAGGATCATGCTGTGCTGGCTGCTATGTAGAGAATAGATCTTATTAGCTGCCAATGATAGTAGCTGATGTTCTTTGAGTGATTTATTCCACACATTGTTCTAATCACCTGTCACATTTTAATTGTTTAATTGTCACAGCAACCTTATGAAGTAGATACAATTATACCCACATGAGGGAAAAGAGGCACAGAGAAGTTAACTCATTTGCCCAAAGTCACACAGCTCATAAACAGTGGAGCGGGGCTTCCAACACAGGCACTCTCCTCTAGACCCTGCAGTCCTAAGAGAGGTGGGTTTGGGGTCCACTGCATCTCAGGCAAAAGTGTGAGGGTGGCTCAGACTGATAGAGAAAGCAGAACACGGCAGCTCGACGCCTCCCTGCTGCTCCCGCTCCGGGTCCCCCGCAACGCTCCCGGCCCCTCCACGGCCGCGCTGCTTGAGTGATCCTGATTGGATATTATAGCTTGTTGCTGATTGGATGTTGAAGCTTGTTGCTGATTGGACACTTTTTGAGTCCTACCAAAGCTATAAAAGCTGGAGAAGGGGGAAGGGAGGTCAGAAGAGCAGAAGTTGGCTGAGCCTGCTGGCCGAATAAAGGCTGTTCTCCGACTCTCCACGTGCCGGTCTGTTATTTCCCAGGTCAAGAGCTGTTAAAAGAGCTGTTATACACTTGCTGGAACAAGACCAAAAGGGATGGTCAAAGGTAGGCAGATTCAAATATATTCTTAGGGTAGAACAAACAGGGTTGGATATGACATCTGAGCAAACAAAGGAAGTCACAGATAATGCCAAAGATTTTGGTCTCAGCAATTGGTGGTAGTGTCCACTACAGAGATGGGGAGGAGAGCGGTACACAAACTGGGCACGGGAGGGCTGCACGGAACTCTAATGTGAGACAGAGAGTCCATTTCCTGTGCCGCTGTGAAAAATCACCAAAAACTAGGCGGCATAAGACAACAGAAATATATTCTCCCACAGTTCTGGAGGCCCAAAGTCTAAAATCAGTATTGCTGGGCCAGAATCAAAGGTGTCAGCAGAGCCACACTCCTCCCAGAGGCTCTGGGAGAGAATCAGTTCCTGGCCTCTTCCAGCTGCTCACGGCTGTTGGCATCCTTGGGTTTGTGGCCCCATTCCTCTCATCTCTTCCCCCACGGTCACACTGTTTTCTCCTTTTGTGTCGATGCCATCCAATCTCCCTCTTATGAGGATACATGCAATTGCATCTAGGGGCCACTAGATAGCCCAGGATAATCTCCCCATTTCATGATTCTTAATTTAATCACATGTGCAGAGGCTTTTTCGATGTAAGTTGACATTCACAGGCTTTGAGGGTGAGGATATGACATGTCTTTGAGGGCCACTATTTAGCCTATCACAGCCAGGAAAACCACAAATAAGAACAAAATCCACAGATGTGGATAAGGAGTTAGCAAAAACTTCTCTCTTTTATATGAGAATTTGATCTTCTGTTAACTGCCTCACTTCTGTAACCCTGGTAATCTGGTAAGACAACATGTCAACTATAATACGAGGCAACTTGCTTAGTGGGACTGGAAACATTTTTAAAATATCTGATAGGAAGTGACATTTGGGGGCTTCCCTGAGAGCAAGGACTCTTGTAAACCGGGCATGTTTACAAGAGTGGGCACCATGGAAATTATTCCTATAGAGCTACAGTCTAACCAACCAACCCCCAGGCCACAGCCCGGTACCAGTCCATGGCCCATTAGGAAATAGGCCACACATCACTGCCTGAGCTCCGTATCATCACCACTACCCCCTGCCCTGGTCCACGGAAACTGTCTTCCACGAAACTGATCCATGGTGCCAAAAAGGTTAAAAACCACTGCAAGTATGGCGCATAGCTCCTACAAGGATAGGCGGCTTTTAAACTAGGGTATTACACACACACCCCTCATGTTCTGGCACTGAGCCATCAACTGGAGAGCGCTGCTGGCTGCGTGAACTGGTGTGTGGATGGCCACAAGGCACTCAACAAAGAGGGATGCCTTGCTGCCCTCCTGCCCGTTGTTGTTTTTGTCCCATTTCCTTTTAGTAGAATGAAGCCACCTACCTATGGCCTGTGATAGTCTCTTGGTCTGAATGTTTATTTGAACCCAAGAAGCCCCCCTGCATGAGTTTGTTGCCACATGTAATACAAACATAGTTTCAGTTAATTACTTCCACTGCTTCCTCCACCAAATCCTTCCCCACAGTTATCAGCAGGGGAAAGGGGGGAAGCATTTGTTTCATCTGTTCACACTCTTGTGGTCTCACTCGCAAGCAACAAAATGGCTAAAAGGGGCAAAGGCAAACCTGGAAACAGAAATTAGTAAATTCACAAAAACTGGGTTGACTGCTCCTCAGGGAGGAGGCTTGAGTAGTACCTATAGACAAATACGTCACGCTGCCTGCGCTAGGCCTCTCCTGCAGCATTAAATGCAAAATCCCCAACCCACAACTCTGCTGGAAATGTGCAAGTGGGCTCATTACTCAGAGTCGAGATAAAGGATAAATCTTTACAAGAACCGTAAGTATGAGTCATAAAAAATAGGAAACACATGTAGGACGTATACCCGGTACTAGCACCACGCCAGGGAAAGTGTTTAGGAAACGTATATAAGAACACATGGCCAAACAGGACTAAAAACTGCCCTTGTACATTGCTCCAAAACACATTTAAAAAAAGTTACAACAAGTCAAGGGTCCAGATCACTCTGGTCTCTAATAAACAGAGGTCATATTTCCATATTTGGAAATAGGTTTGGGTTTTTTTAAATGCAAATGGGAGGAGAACTGAATCAAGAAAAAGTAACTTGGAGTAGGCTTTGAAAGATTTTATGATTTGGGAAATTTGAATGGCTTCCAACTAAAATACTGGGAATTAGATCTTAACAGTATTAAAAATGAACAAGAAAGATTCTTTCAGGAAAACACTTGTTCACAATGGTAACATTGCCATTGCGTTTAGATTCTCACTATCTTAACAACCCGTGGTGATGAAGGGAAAAAAGAGTGAAATCTTCAAACCTTATGAAGGTAGGAAACAAAAACAGCAACACATGCACTAACAACAAACCAGCAGCAATAAAGGGGCTGCAGTAAAGCCCCCACGAGGACACGGGCGCAGCAGGAACTCGCAGCCAAGAAGAGGCACAGGCCCCTGGTCACCTGCACCAGATGAAAATCTAGGGGGTGTTCAGAATATAAGGGGGCTGATCGGGCCCCTAAAGTCCTCTGGGGCCAGATGACTGAGGCAAAACACATCGTGATTGGACATTAAGCTCTTCAGTTGTCTTTGATTTTGAAAGGCTCCAAATTTAACACTGCACATGGCAAGCAAAAGGGATAAGGTGAATGCTCGTATGCTCACACCAAAGCACGCATGTCCAGTTGTGATGGGCCTTCGGCTCCCCTGGACTTCAGCCTTCTCCTCTACCTCCAGAAACTGCTGCTCCCCAAGGAAAGCACTGCTTGCGTGCCTATCTACTTGAGGTTGAAAGGAGTAGGAGAGGGATGTGTAAAGTATTGTTTTTAAATTCATTAAGTGCTAAATTTACCTAAGACTCCAAGAAAGACAATGCTCTTTGGGAGCTATTCAAAGGCAGAAATCCCAATATAACTCCTATCTCACAAAAAAATCCAATTCTAGGCTATTAGAAGACCCCTGCAGCATGGCCAGAGCTGAGAAGTATGATAGCACGTTTTCTCTCTACCTTTCATCTTTCAACCTTCTTGGCAGTTGCTAGACCCCTGTGCTCCTCTCCTGCAAGGCACCTGGGTGTGTGCTCACATCACTGGCAGTGAGGCCACACGTCCGGGGGGCTCACCTCTTAAGAAGACATCACTGCAGCTCCCATTTACGTCAGCCTATGGGTACTGAGCATCTACCCTGTGGCAAGCCCAGTGCTACGCACAGAGAACCCACAGCCACATCACCAACTTGCTGCAGCAAATTCGAAAAGAATCAGATGCACGTACATGTGTGTCAACAAACAGAAATGAAGCTTTAACGTGCACAATGTGACTACAGCAGTAACACTGGATCCTGAAGCTGGCTCTGTCCCTGGCTCACAGTTAGAACCAGTAACATCTAATCTGATCTCCCTTCAAGAGCAGCCAAATCATGCCTGCAATTTGCAACTCCCCCCTCCAGGAGAAGTAAATATCTTAGATTCAGCTGAGAGTCTGTGGTTCAGGTAAAAAATGCCATAAATATAAAGCATTATTGTAAGGTGTCCTGGACTAAAACCCTATCTATCTAACACACTGGGCCTTGATATTTTAGCCTTTAGACAAAGCCAAGGAGCTCAGGGAAAAGGATTATTTCACTTAGCCAACAGCCTAGCTGAGGTGCCCTGGCGGGCTGGAAAGGAAAGAAAGAGCACACAACTGCAACGAAGCCAAGGCGGCAGGTCTTCCAAACAGATTCTGATTCCTGTGTCTTTAAGGCCAGACCCTCATAAATGGACTGCTTCTGCTGGACACCACGCTCTAAATAAACAGACTCTTCTGGCCGACACACACTTCCTGTAGGGTTCTGGTGGGTAAAGCTTAAAGGCTGCCAAATCCAATGACCAGCAACTTTTGAGCTGACTTAGAAAACAAGCTACAAAGACTTGAGTCCAGAGTAAACAAAGGAAAAAGCCACATTAAACAGGGAACAAATTACTATACAGGCAGGGATATTTTAAGTACTCACTGAGCAAGAAAACAAAATCAAAAAAATTAAGTTATAAGGTATTTAATAATGCATGGTAGAGTAAAATGTCCTCGTTCAATTGGAGAAGTCAAAGTTAATTAATTCCAGCAATATGAAAAATTGGCTGGGAGCCGCCCCCATCATGAAGACAGATCATTCTCAATGGCCCAGCTTCAAACTCAGCGCAGGTCAAATGCGCCACCCAAGGGAGCAGCATGGAGTCGAAAACCATTTATAGCCTTTTACCCAGCTGGGGGAAAGGACTAACCAGTTTACTAGCAAATGACTAAAACCCCTAAGAGTAAAGAAGAATGTAACAAAAATTTAGAAATGGGCTAGGGGAAAACTGAAACAGAGATCTGCAGAGTTTAAAGATTAATTAAAGGAGATTTAATCAGGAAAAAATACATCAAAATAGTAATACAAAATGGAGGACACCTGCTTTGCTCTCTCTAGTGGTTACAAGGGACCTGGGGACCAAACACCAAGTCCACTGACAGAACGCAAATCCAAGAAATATGCACTGTGGAAAAGGAGTGTCATTTAAGACGACTTACAATGGTGCTTTAAATAACATGCACAACACCATTCAAAAACCCAATCTGCATAGTGCAAAAGAAGCCAGGACCTAGTTTCTGCCCTTAAGAAGTCCAGTCACCAGCTGGGTGTGGAGGATTAACACGTGTGATTCAGCGCAAGTAATACAAGAAAACGTATAATTCCATACTCTGGGAAGTGTAGGCTGTGGTTGGGAGAAGAGGAAGATTCAAAGCAATGTTTAGAAAAGAGGGAAATGGAGGAGGGTAAAGGAATCAGGAAAAGGTTTGCTGTAGAGTTAAAACCTAAGCATGGGCTTCTGACATGCAAGGACAGAGACTTAAGAAAGTCTAGGTGGAATTAAGAATAAAGGAGTAGGGCCATAAATTCAGCAGATAAAGCCAGGGCAGGCCCAGGAACCTGCACCCAGGGATTCAGATGCAGGGCGTCATATACACACTACACACACTTTCAGAAGCACTGATGGAAGGATCAAGTCCAAATCCTCATGCATGCGGCCTTTCAGGTCTCATCTTCCACTCCCGGCCCCAGCCCACCCCCACCATCATCCCCATCTGCTATTCTAGGGGTTGGCAAGCTCTTGCTGCAAAGGGCCAAACAGTAAATATTTAAGGCTCTGCGGCCCATGTGGGTCTCTGTGACAGTATTTAACTCTGCTGCTGTTGTGAGAAAGCAGCCACAGACAATATTTAAACAAACTTTATTTACAATAGCAGGCATCGGACTGATGAATGGATAAACAAAACATGGTAAAGCCATACAAGGGAATACTATTCAGGAATAAAAAGGAATGAAATAACTTTTACAAGCTACTACATAGGAGAACCTCAAATGCATTATGCTAAGTGAAAGAAGCAAGACACAAAAGATCCACATATTGCATAATTCTGCTTATATGAACGTCCACAATAGATAAATCTAGAAAGCAGATTAGTGCTTGTCTTGGGTTAGTGGGTCAGGGGTGTAGGTGGGGCACCCACAAAGAATGGGAGAGTGACTGTTAATGGGTCCAAGGTTTCTTTTTAGAGTGATGAAAATGTTCTAAAATCAGATTGTGGCACTGGTTGCACGCCTCTATAAATATACTAAAAATCATTGACTTGTACATTTTAAAAAGGTAAACTTTACAGTATGTAAATTGTATCTCAATAAAGCTATACTTTAAAAAACAGGCAGTGGCCAGCCACATCTATAATCCCAGCATTTTGGGAGGCCAAGGCAGGAGGATTGCTTAAGATCAGAAGGTCAAGACCAGCCTGAGCAACACAGCCAGACCTTATTGCCACAAAAAAATAACAAAAATTAGCCAGGCGTGGTAGCACATGCCTGTAGTCCCAGAGCCAGGATGATCATTTAAGCCTGAGAGTTTGAGGTTGCAGTGAGCTGTGATCATGCTACTGCCCTCCAGCCTGGGCGACAGAGTGAGACAGAGCTGGCAAGGAGATGAAACCCCGTCACAAACACACACACACACAAACACAGGCAGCAGGCAGGATCTGGTCTGTATACCAGCCACACCAGGTACATGGAGAACTTTCCTCCACACCTGGTTTCTGCTCTTCCCATCCCTTGGTCCAGCAACATCTACTTGACTTTAAACTCTTTCTTCTGGGAATTTTTCCCTCACTTCCAGGTAGAATGAACACTCCCTTCGTTGGGCTTCTGCAAAATTTTGTTAATATATTATTATATATTATTTGTCATGTTTCATTAAATGTATTCTCCCTCAACCCCAATAGGTGCTGAAGACATAAAGATGATTAAGCATCTAGTACAGTGTCTACCTAGCACACAGTAGGTTCTTAATAAAGAATTCACAGAATGGGTCTGTGAATGAAGAAACAAATGAATTATTGAGGTATTATCTTGAGAAGACTGGTTTTATGAAGTGGTTCCCAAGCTAGACCAAAGAATCAGAGCCTAAAGCTGAAGGCGCCAGTCCCAGGAGACCGGTTAAGGAGGCTGCAGGGTAAGCGGAGAGGAACAGAGGAATTCAAGGGAAATTGCAGAGGAAGTCAATAAAACATGGTGATTGGCCAAATATAGGGTTTAAAAGGGAAGAGTAAATCCAAGATGGCCTAAAAGTTCCAAGACAGATGGTATCGGTGACATTGATGGGACAGGGAAGCTGGACTGAAAAACCAGCACCAGGGGCAGGAGGACTGGCTCAGGAAGGTTCTTAAATTCAATTTTAGAGATAATAAAAATTATTACTGGCTAGCATGTGATTGTCTACTGTGTGCCAGGCATACAGGCTGGCCCTAAGTGCCACAGAGACATCTCTCAATCCTCCGTGAGCCCTCTAAAGAAGTGCTATTCCCATCTCCATTTCACAGACGAGGAAATGAAGCTTACAGAATTAAGTAACTCGCCCTGGGCCACACACCTGGGGACTGACAGAGCTGAGATTAACCCTGTACCTGACACCAGAGAGAATCACAGTCACAGCCACTCCTCCAGGCCACCATATCTCAGGCTCCCAGATGGGACCAAGAGGCAGGGCACTTTAAGACACATGACTGGAGTGCCACTCGAGAAGCCTGGAAAGAGTTTTGGGAGTTGCTGGCAAGGAGACAAGAACCAAAATCCTAAGAATAGAGAAGCCACCTCAGGGAGAGTAGACAGAGGCCAACAGAGGGCAAGGACTGCACCTTAATCGAGAACACCTGAGAAGGAAGAAAGAGCACCTGGGAAAGGAACAGAAAAATAGACAGAAAGGTAGAAGGAGAACCAGGAAACTAGGAGAGATGCCAGAGGGGCGTCCTTGACAACACTGAAGGCAGCAAAAGCTGAGGAGAACAAGTGGGGAAATGCAACGTGGTGAAAAGGCTCTGAGGTAGGTGTTGGGGTCTCTGGGTGCCAGTCCAGCTTAGCACGAAATTCTTGGTTGACAGTGAACACATCACACCACTGTGCTATCTGGCCTGGTCACTTCTGAAGGTGGTTAGGATCAGGTGGAGTCCGGGGTAACTCTGGTCCCAACAGCCTATGAGTGGGTCACAGGGGCATCTTCAGTGACTCCCCAGAGATGAGCTCAGGCCACAGAGTGGGAAGAAGGGAAAGAAGGACTAATAGATGTTCACTCATTCAAGCCGAGTAGGAAAGGAAAAGAGAAATAAGATGATCTGAGAGGTGATCAGAAAAGCCAAGTCATAGACGGCCTCTTCATCATGGAAGAAAGAAAAGCAGAATGAGTAGGGCCAGGCACAGTGGCTCATGCTTGTAATCCTAGCACTTTGGGAGGCCAAGGCAGGAAGATCGCTTGAGGCCAGGAGTTCAAGACCAGCCCGAGCAAGAGCAAAAATCCATCACTGCAAAAAATAAAAAATTAGCCAGGCATGGTGGTGTGCACCTACAGTCTCAGCTGCTCAGGAGGCTGAGGCAGGAGAATCACTGGAGCCCAGGAGTTTGAGGCTGCAGTGAGCTATGGTGACACCACTGTACATTAGCTCAGGTGACAGAGGAAGACCCTGTCTCAAAAAAAAGAGTAAAATAATTAAACATGTATCTAATTTATATAGGAATATTTGGAAAACACAATGGGGGGAATGATTGAAAGTAATACAACAAGTACTTCTTACAGAATTTGAGTACTTAAATCAGAGACATTAGCAGTAAATTTCCTTTTATTCTCAAACAAAATGTCAAGATAGTAGATAAGCTATGGAAACCAGAAGGTACAAATTGGATAGTTAGATAATCCGCACACACACGAACTGGACATTTGCCCAATTGGCACATCTGGGGCTCAGATTTGTAGACCTGCTCCTTTCTTGGTTCTATTGCTTTTTTTATACTTTCTGAAAACTTGTAAGAGCAAAAAGTCACATTTTCAACTGTGGAGGGTACTCTTGTAGAAACATTTTCTAAGAGCATTTTCAGGAAATTATATAATTTTTTCTTAGAAGTCAAGAGCAGTTGCCATAGCAACAACAGTACAGGTCAGGGTTCTAATCCTAACCTCCATAAAGACAAAGCCCCATTGGAAAATGCTGCTGCTGGACAAATTTTAAAAGGGGGTCAGGGCAATCTCTTCTCCATCCTGGGGGAGAAGCAATATGAGAAGTTTTTTCAGTCTGCTCAGCCAGCATAGAACATAACCCGGCATTGCCTCTTGCTAAAATGGCAGGATACAACTAAGCTCAATCCCTCTGGTAGGGCAGAGGGCTGTGCTTCTCTAGGGCAATTTTACAGCATCTGGACATTACTGTGCTAAGTGACAGGGTTTAAGTGGTGTGGCCAGCCAGAGTCTTGGGAGGAATGTTGTAACTTCTTAGCTTATGTCCTGGTTTGTTTGCTAAACCCTGGTGTTTACTATTATCTCTCTGATTTCCGCTTTCACTTTTCCCGAAACTCCAAGACTGAGTTTTTGGAGAGTTCTTACTTCAGAGTTAGCTGAAGTTTCAGATTGAACATCTTGTCCCACAGTGTTAGAAATCATCCTTCACTAGTGAGGCCAGGTCCAACCCTGGCTGGCCCTGCCCTGACCCAGGACAGCCAGTGGGTGTGCTGCCTCTGCCCCTGTCTCCAGGCCTGCACTGGCACTTCCTTGCTGCCCCACAGGGTATCACCATCTAAACTGCATTGAGGGTCTCCAAATGAAAAGACAATTCTTTTTAAATGATGTGAGTGTCCTATTCATTTAGGCCCTCCAATCCTACATGAGAGACAGATTCAATTGCCTTCAAAGGTAATGAAATAATTTCTACAGCAACACTCAAACAAATGGGGCAGGGGGAGGAAAGGAGAGAGAGAGAAAGAAAGGAAGAGGGGAGGAGGGAGAGAGAGAAATGCATGTAACAAGTTCTGGTCAAAAACAGACCAAATATATGATGGTGGTTCAATAAAATTATAATACTGTATTTTTACTGTACTTTTTCTATGTTTAGATATGTTTAGATACATAAACACTTACCACGGTGTCACAATTACCCACAGTATTCAGTACAGTAACGTGCCATACAGGTTTATAATCTAGGAGTAACAGGCTGTCCCATCTAGCCTAGGTGTGCAGTAGGCTACCCCACCTAGGTTTGGGTAAGTACCTGCTATGATATTCATGCAACAAAATCACCTACGACACATTTCTAAGAATGTATTCCCATTGTTAAATGACATGTGACTGAATACCTGTTGTAGGTCTGTGACAAAATGGCCAATTCAAAGGTAATCTTACCCGTCAGGCTGAGGTGATTTCCAGAAAAACCACCTTTTAAACAAACACTAGGCATTGTTAATATGTGGAAGATATTTGTTTAGAAACCAAATTTCACCGATACACAGTGTCTGTGTGTGACACTTTGACACTTCCTTAGTACATACTACATATAAAATATCTCAAACATAAATAGCCCTGGGTTTATTATTTTTTTTCTGCACAGGCACAGGACTAGCGTTGGGAGGTCATTCATAAATCAGAGCAGGCAGAGAAGTGCCCCAGAAGGAATGTAGCTAGTTTGCTGGTGTTCATTTGGTGGTTTTGCTCTCACATGTGTACTCTCCAAAAAGCCAGCCCTGAACTTCTGCATCAGTTCTTTTAGTGGTGATGGGTAAAAGCAAGACACACACCCATCCCCCCCCCCATCACTGTTGTGTCTGTATTTTGATAACTGGGGAGGGGGGAGTTGTCTATCTATTAATATTGCAGAAAAAGGGAAAGATTACATATAGATAGGTAGGTACTTACATAGAAATCTACAAAATAGTTCATCCTTGAAGCACTGAACTCTCAAAGTAAACAAAAAGATGTCAAATCAGATGGTAACGTCCGAATACTGAAGCTCTCGCATTTCATTCTTAGCAAGAAGAGTCTCTTAATGTGTTTGTTTTCTCTAATCACACAGTTAAATCAAGTTTGGATATAAGAAGTAGTGAATTATAAGCAGAGGACAGGTGAGCTACTTTTGTAAAGGCAGCTGAAAGCCTTGGCGGTGGGGGGTTGACTAACTATGCAAATAGACAAGAACACAAAAGGCCTCTTGGCAGTGACATTTAGCACGGGGATTAGCACAGCCACATAGAGCAGGATGGCTCCTCAGCTCAGCCCTGCATTTTATAATTACTGACATTTGGTGTGATAATCCTAAACCATGAAAGGAAAAGAGAGACACTACCACACACAGACCAACCTTAAGACTGCCCTAAAGCGGCAAGGAAGGGAATAAAAAAAGGACTAGAAAGCGCTATCACAAGCCTATGCACAAAACCCAAACCCTCACTAAGAAACCTGCTGGCTCATCTAACAGGTTTTGTAGCCCAGAACAAAGTAAAAGCTAAAAGGAAAAGGAAGGCTGTCTGGAAGTGTGGAAAAAGCTTGCACTGTAGAATCCAACAGACACAGCTCAGAGGCTGGCTCCACAACTCGTCGTCTGGTTGTATAACCTCCCCAAGCCCAAGCGTCCTTTTCTGTAAAAACAGTGACCACGAAGCCTCCCTTTGAGGCTGATGACAGGGACTGGCAGAGCCAATGCCAGTGCCTGGCAGGTGGCTGGCCCCCAGAAGAAACCCATCTCCACCCCCTATAGTTGCTGTTATTGTTATTCAGGAGATATGGAGCTGTTAAGAGGCAGGCAGAACAGTGAGCAGTTTAGATATGTTTCCTTCCTTTTCTTTTTCCCAATTGTGGTCTTTCTTGCCCTCAAAAAGAACCAAGAAAGGGACAATGTTATGCCACAGTCCTCAGAGAAGGTACAAAGTAAAAGTGGTGTGGAGCCACATGTGTGATTAACCACACATCCCATCTGGCTGCGCCTGCCAAAAAGCTTGAAGCCAGATTTCAAACGCAATCCTACCAACCACATTAACCCGTACGGCTCACAAACTGCACTCTTTTTTCTTTGGTCCTCGTTTTGTATTTCTGCTTACATTGTTGGTATGTCTGTTGCTGGAAACCCATCCCAAATCCTCTTTTGGAATGAGGTGGAGAAGCGAATACATAAAAGTATGGAGGGTTGTGAGCTTTCTGATGGGTGAAGTTATTAAACCTGGCCCCTCTCCCACAATAATGGAGCCTCCCAAACCTCACTCCACCCCTACAGCCAGGCACGGGCACGCCCAGAACAGTCGCTCCTTTACTGTCAAAACAAATACATAAATTTAAGCGCCTGTATCTTTTATATACATATGTACAATTAACTAGGGACTTATCCTCAGCAGCTTTTCATAATAAGCAAGCAATTAGGCAAGTCGGAAACAGAAAAGATACACCACCACATAAAAGCAGGTCACAAGTAAAAATTAGATGAGAGGAAACAAAATTGTTGCCATTCCAGCAACTAATGAAAGTATGTTACTGTAAACAATCCGCTGTGGCTGCTGTAACTCTCCTCAGGAATCAGGAAACACCCTGAGGGAGTCTGAGGGAGGGGATGGGTGCATTTTACTTCGAAGTCAAAGGTCACTAAGAGCTGCTTCAACAGCGATGAAAACAATGACACCAGTCCTCATTTATTCTGAAATAAATCTGATCTCTAGGGGCTGTTTACCGTCTTCTGCTCTCCTGTGGCCAGAGAGTCTTTTTCCAGTTTCCTGTTAGCTTCTAAGTCTGTTGTTTCCAAAACCAAGGATTACAAATGAGAGGTGTGTACCCAGATAAAACCACAAGGACAGGTCTCCTCTGCCCTGATGAGAAGCTAGCAGGAGGACCCACGGCAAAACAGCTTTGGTACAGAGGGCTTTTTTTTTATGTTACTGTATCAAGTGTGTTTCTGATTCAAACTCCGCACTGGCCTATAAAATTGTTTATCCCACTTAAGTGTTAACTGTTTCCCCAAATCTTGTCAGCCTGCTGTGGTTATTACTTCCAGGTGTAGGCTGTCATGTCCTCCACACAGGAAAATAAGCCACCTCTTCTCAGCTGAAGAACCTTAAGGCCCCTGGGAGGTAGAAATTTAGTAAAATTTTAGAGAAGGGATGATTTATAATAGATCTTGATGCTGATCCTACACCAGAAACAAGTTAAGGGGAAAGGGGTTGTTTTAGTGATTCCCTCACATTTAAGCGTGACATCATGAACAACAACTACGGTGGTCGCATTATAGTCACAGTCGATTATGGCTTAGAGCCAGCATGGTAATTATTTTGCTCATGTGTAACAGCCCTTATCATTTCATTTTCTTAAATGTTAATATTTACCTTCAATATTTGGTAAAGACTGCACACAGGTTGCCTCTGCCCCTCCTGTTAGTACCCCCAAACAGATCGGCTGTTATTCTTAGCATAGACCATATCATGGTTATCTATAAAAATCAAGCTATCCATTGAGAGTAACAATAAGTGTTGGCTGAATTTAAGTTGGAGGAGGAGGCAATCTTGGTTTAAAAAAGTGAACTGAACCAAGGTAAACTTTATAGGCTAATGAGAATGTCAGCAGGTTGAATGATTTTTTAAAAAATAGCTTTATGGAGATGCAATTCACATACCATGAAATTAACCCATTTAAATTACAACAATTTTTAGTATTTTCACAGGGCTGTGCAACCATCACCACAATTCAACTTTAGAGCATTTTTGTCATTCCCTCCCCACCCCCAAAAAACCCATGTAATCATTAGCAGTCAACCTCCATTTCCTTCTTTCACCCTCTAGCCCTAAGCAACCACTAAATCTACTTTCTGTATCTATAAATTTGTGTATTCTGGACATTTCATACGGATGGAATCATACAATACGTGGTCTTTGTCTTCTTCACTTAGCATAATATTTTCAAGGTTCATCCACACTGTGGCACATATCAAGTAACATTCCATTGTATGGATATGCCACATTTTATTTATCCATTCATCAGATGATGAATATTTGAGTTGTTTCTACTTTTTGACTATTATGAAAAATTCTGCCATGAACATTCAGTTTTTGTGTGGACATAGCTTTTGTTTCCCTTAGGTATATACCTAGAAGTGGAACTGCTGTGTAACAATGTTCAAGTGGTTTTTAAAAACGGTTTGCACAGACAGCTTCAGTAATGTATCTCCATAGTCATCTATGAAGAGAGTGAGCGATATTTAATACTTCTTCCCCCACATCTTACCATCCATAAACAAACTCTCTTTAATCCTCTCATTATCCTTGCCCTCGTGGTCTGAAGTCTCCCTCTACCCTCACTCTGTATATGTAAAACACCCCTAGGTCTGCCCTGTGACAGCAACCCAGAGCCAGATGGAATCTCCAAAGATCAGTTATCCCGATGTCTTGTTTTCAAACAGGGTTGACCTACAACCGTCTAATTCTTAAAGGTCCCCAAAGAAGAAAATAGTGCGATTTCCTTCAGTTGCCTATTCTCAGAAATGTCTTCAAATCACTAGCCCAAGAGGATACATATATTATACAAACATTAGAGAAGAAGAATCTTCAGGTTTTTCAAGTTTGAAAACTATCCTCTGAAGGCCCTCTTTCTTTTCTTCCTCACTACACATGCTATATCCCTGATGCCAGCTAATTTTATGCGTCCTCAGTACTGCCGTGTCCTAAAATGAATTCCATTTTGATCCAACATAGTAAACACAAATGTGGGAGAGTTCTGCTGTCACTCCTTGAGCTATTTTTCTTTTGCTTCAGTAGTCTTCTTTGAATCTATTTTCAGAGTCAACAACAGTACCGCACAATTTAACATCAAGAATTTTCTGCTGTTGCTGCTTCTGTAATGGCTTGGACTTTCTTTTCCTTCTCAGCTCCTCTGAGAGAAGCATATATAAAATGAGTAATTATTGCTGCTAAAGAATTGCTGGAGTCAGCAACGCTTCATAGGAACTGCATTTCCTCCTCTCCTCCCCGCCCTCCCACTATAAACTCTCCCCCATAAGTTAAGAATTAAAGACGCATTACTGGGATAAAGAAATCTGACCTGAAATATGAGTTGCAGCAACAATGGCAAGCAACCAAGAGTATTAACAATAATTTCCAATGTAGCTGGAAAGGTTAGATGATCCTTCTTTGAAATGAGCCAACTCTGCACACTTTCACCAGATTAAAATCAGTTTGCTTTTCCCTCAAAATGCCTCGTGCCTCTCCTAGTCCTACTATCCCAAAAAGATGAGGTGGTTGAGGCACACAAACAAGCTATTCTGGAAATTAACTTTCTTGACCAGAAGAAAGATCAAAGATAAATTCCATTCTGCATTATTTTTTTCTATACTTCACCGTAGTCAGGCTTTATTGTGGTTTCTCTCTCCCTGGAGAGATAATACCTGAGTGATAACATTTCTGACACACAGAAGCTTAAAAATAGAAAGAATGGTAACTGTGTGTTATCATGTGGGGAAATCTACTCTCTTAAATGATGGCCATTCACCGGCAATCTAGGCCATTTCTCTCTGAAGGTGGTGACATTCAGCAAATGAGTTCTCTCTGCACCTGTAGTTAGTATCAGAGTGCTTCAAATGGTGCTGAGCACAGAGCACTTAGGAACTGTGAGTCTGTGTCATCGTGATCATCCCCATCACCACCAAGACCAGATGATCACCACCAAGACCACCATCATCTTCGAGAAGCTGCCTGGATAGTGATAAGGCACTGCCCTTCAGGCTTTTCAGGCAAGTTCAAAGCACTGCCCTCCTTATCCCAGAGGGTTCCATTTCCCCCCCCCACTCATCCCACAAGAGCAGTAAGACAAAGCAAAGAAGAAAGAGGGACACAGGAGGAAATGGGAAAGACACGTTACAATTACAGAGGAATGGCACCTTATTTCATTTTCTCATAATCATGCTGAAAAGGTGAAATTCTTATCAACACTCTTTCCAATGTGGAGGGCCAGGAAAGGGGAGAGCCAAGCAATCTCCGGAGAGAAGAGCCCTGACACTGCTTGGAGACCGTCTCCGTTATTTTCAATCCCGCACTCTCGTATTCATACATGAGCATCCTTGTGGAACCCCAGAAAACCAGAAAAGAACTCTCTGCTCAGAAAATCATCCTTGCAGACTCAGAGGAGCAGTGCTGAAAGCTGATACCTGCACCTACCTCTCCGTGCGGCTGGCCGGGCCCCTGGTCGGCGGTGCGCAGGTTCAGGACATGAACTTCCTGCGGCAGCCCGGTCGTGCCTCTGCTGGCACAGCCCGACAGGACTGTGAAGCTCTCCATCAGGGCCTGGACAGGGTGGGAGGCATTGATAGGTGACAGTTCACACTGGGCGCCAGGCTCTGGACCTGCCGAAGGAATTGCAAACATGAACCACTCAGAAACGGTAATTCTGCATTTTGAAAGACCAAGGCATTGCCAACATATCAGAGATGCCTTTCCAGGTAAGCTGTTTCCAGAACTAAATGCCAAAAAAGTTAGACTATTCTTCTAAAAATCTCAATCTCCTAAATTTCTTTTGGATGATTTTGATATAAATTTGATTTTTTAAAATTCCCATTTGGACTCGCAAGTCATGAATGTGCATGCCTCTGGATAGAGGACACCTTCATTTTTATGTTTGTGTTTAATTCCTCTTTCCTCTCTTGGGAGAAAATCAGAGATAAATGGAATAAATTGCTTAAAGTCTCAATAATACTATGCATAAATCATACGAGATACCTAAAATCGCAACCCCCAAAAGTATAAGATATAGTTCCTAACTTTTAAGAGCTTCCCTTTATTAAGGAAAGCAAAATAAACTTAAGAACAATACAAAGCAAGGTGTAATGAAGAGAGGCAATCAGGGCCAGAGTTGTACAGCAAAGTTTGGGCCAGAGGTCAGAAAAATCCTTCAAAAAGAGGTAAGATATGAGCAGAGCCTCAAATAAAAAAGTAGAACCTGGTCATATTTGATTCCTGCTTCCTCGCTCTCCCTCTAATCAACCAAGGCTTAAATTCTAAATCCAGCCATTCCTCTCCATCTCTACTTCCTTACTGTCCCTAGACAATTATAAATCTTCCTGAAAGGAGTTTCAGGTCTCAAGCTCTCCGAGCCACCTTCCATACAAGACAAGCCTGATCTAACCCAGAGGTGCTTGACTGTATGGTTGTTCCAAACGCAAACACCTGCCCCTCCCACCTCTGCAGGCATTTCCTGTCCCTTGAGAACTGCTGGCCTATTTAATATGGCACAGGAGGACTTTCTTAATCTAGCCCCTTCCTATCTCTCAATGCTTCCCACTCCAGCAACACCAACTTGCTTACAGGTCTCCAGACATACCATAATGTTTCTCAACTTCATGTCTTTATTCAAGCCTATTTCCTTTACCCAAATTTCGCTTCCACTCTAAACATCCCAAGCCAGGGGGCGGGGGGGGCAGCACTCTTTCTCTATCCTCCCATAATTTCTGTGCCTGTCTCCACTGTTGCATTTACAACACGATAACCACCACTATACACACCTGTCTTTGTCAGGCAAATGTAACCTTTCTAAGGGCCGTGGGTTACTCATCTTTATATCTTCAGCACCCAGCTACAGTGCCATATAGCTGGGCATACAGCAGTGCCATACAGGCATAAACGAGATGCTCAAAAAATATGTTAAATGAACAAGTAAATCATTGCACTTTAAAAAAAAATTGCCCCCTCTCTGATTGGTGAGCAGGACATCCCTCCTGGGACTTGGATTTGACTGTAAGGAATAGAGGAAACCGCTTGCTACAGTGATGTGAGGTACTGCCCCTCTACCTTTCAGCCTCATTTCATACTGGCTGGATTGCTGGAGACAGATATCTAGGGGGGGGGGAGGAGGAACCAGATCCTTACTCCTCACACATTTCTGTGAGCTTGGTGCTATTGTCCCCATCTGATAACTCAGGAGACCGGGCCAAACACCCAACATCCACTAAGTTACAACCTTCTGAATGGAACCCAGATAAAAGGCCTGACTGTACTGTAATTAGTCCTTCCTGAGTTCTAAATAAGAAAGGTCCTCTCCAGGGTTGCAGCCCAGATCTACATGCAAATGTAGTTCAGAACAAGCCAGTCCCGCACCTCACTGCTACACCATAAGCAGACCCCTCGCCCTGCCTGGTGGGCCAAGTCTATTTCAGGACTCTCAGAAATTATCTAGGCTGATAATAGCTATCTGGTCTGTAATGAAGTGTGTGCCTCCTCAAATAATCACTGCCACTCTCTGGACTGTACTGCTGGACTGTGCCCAGCTGCTTTCTGAGAAAGCATGAGGTGGTGAAAGAAGATGTCCCGGCAGCAGCAACGAGAGGTCCTGAACACACATTCCCTGGAGCCCCTGGCAGGGCGCAGGGCGACAATGTGGGCAGGTGCTCCCCTGCTGCCCTCCCCCTGCCCTCCCCCTGCCCTCCCAGCCGCAGTAGCTTGCCTGGTGCGTTTCACACCCCAAAGCTCCAAGAAAGTCTCCTACACCTACTCAACTCTAGGGACACACACTGAGAAACCCTTCTGAATTGGTTTCAGAGCCTTTTGCCATGAATTTGCAATTAGCACAAACTAAGCACAAATAAAATGCTTTTCAGTTCTACTTTGGTATGTGCGCAAAGCTCTGACTGGGCTGTAGTTCGACCCAAAACACATCTGCAAAAAAGGCCTGCAACCAGCTTGATTTGCCCTCCTCCTCATGACGCCATCGCGGGCTCTTCCTGAAATCACCGCGCCGCTCATCCCCACACTGGAGCAGGAGCAAAAGCTCAACGGAAACAAATCAGAGGACAAGGTACTCCCCGGAGAGGGAGGGAACCAGAGCAGGAAGCTCTCAGTGCTCAGGGCGAGCCCTCCTTGCCTTAGTGTCTGTGTTCTCTGTCCTGCCAGCGGCCAGGACAGGGCAGACCCCCTCTTTAAGGACTGTAACTCCCGCCATGGGTTATACAAGTCAGTCTAAGCAGGGGGTGGGGAAGCTCTGGCCTTGGGGTCACATGTGGCCTTCTGGATCTTTGAGTACGGCCTTTCGACTGAACCTAATTTTTACAGAACAAAGGGATTTGCTCTGTGAAATTTGGATTTGGTCGAGGAGCCGCACCTGGGGATCTGGAGGGCCCCATGTGGCCTGGAGGCTGCAGGTTCCCCACCTGGCCTGCCCCTGGGTCCTCTTCACGGTCAGGATCCTGAAGTGCAGGGTCAAAACTCACTGCCTGGGCCCTACTGTGCCCACTTTCTCTGAGAATCAAAAAGCAGACACAGATTTAAAGGTAAGATTTATAGTTTTATAACTTATTTTGAAATGCATCCAAAAAATAAGATGGATAGAGAGATATTCGATAAAGCAACTATTGCAAAATGTTAATTATGGAATCTAGATGTTCTCTGTACAATGGTTTCAACATCTCTGTATGTTGAAATTTTTCATTTAAAAAACTGTTGTGGGAGAAAGGGCAATGCATATAGAAAATTGAGGTCAGAAATGCCTTAAGAAAACTTCCTCAAGAAATGTACCACACTTGCACTGCCGATGAGAGCAAATTTATACAACTTTTCAATAGTATCAAAAGAAAAAAAAATCTGTATCCTTTGATCTGGCAACTTCCCTCTAGGAATTCATCTTGAAGACATAACTGGATAAATGTGTGAAGAGTGCAGAATGTACAAGTGAAAAAAATTAAAACTTAGAGAATAAAAAGAATTTCATGTGCAAATGGCCAGCTAAGGATATAGTAGCTACACATATGATGTAGATTACAGAGAGAACAGATGCTGTGTAGGACTGAGGGGAGGGGCTTCCCTTGGAGAAAAAGAAAGATCCTTTTACCAATGTAAGAAAGGGGCAATGTGATTTTATGAAATTTTCCTTTAAGTATCTTTGAGAGACCATATTCTGCTGCAGCTGCTCCACCCACACATTCCAGGTGAAATGCCTCCCAGGCCTTCTTGGAGTACTCTATCCTTTTCTCCACTAATTTTCTCACGCACTTCCATGGGTTCAACCCCCATCTCTTTGTAGAAACTTACAAATTTACAGGTCCATCTCAGACTACTTTTTCTAAGCACCAGGCCCAAATACTCAAGAGCTTCTTCAACATCTCCGTTTGTTTGCCTCATGGACACCCAACCTCAACATGCAGAGCTCAGGATCTTCGTGCCTCAACCCTGTCGTTCCTACTTCATTCCCTCCCTCAGTAAATGGCACCGGCCTCCCCCTACATACCCCTGGCAGAAATGTGGAAGCTGTCCCAGCAATACCCTTCCTTCCCCTTATCTGATGGATTCTCTCTCTAGCCTCTGCACTCTGCCCCCTTCTCTCCACCTCCACTGGCACCATCACCTCTCTTGCCCTGACCACTGCAAAAACCCCTAATGCTTAGCTCCACCAAATGTCTTCTACAGAGCAGCCAAACTGATCTTTTGAAAAACACAAATCTGACTATGGTTCTCTTTGCTTAAAAAGACGTACTGACCTCCCCACTGCTCTACAGATGAAGCCCGAAAACCTCACCATGACTTACAAGGCCCTTCAAGATCTGGCCCTGCTTCCTGCTGTGGCCCCATCTCTAATTACCTTGGCACTTTCTCACTGGTTTTTTTTAGCCATTTTAGTGAGGCACAGACCTGCTGCTAGTTGTCACCCTATATCAATTGTTCTGCTCCTCTCTGCCACTCAGAATGAAAGCTACCAATCCCACTTGCAACGAGGTATGGTCATGTGACCAAATTCTGGCTAATGTGATATGTACAACTTCCACGGAATTTTCTTATGAAGGGAAGGAGATGTGTTCTTCTGTCATTTCCTTCTTCCTGGTAACTGGAATATAGATGTGATGAGTAGTGCTAGAGCAGCCATTTTGGGCCATAAGCAGCAACATGCCGAGGAGGACAAAACAGTAATAAGTTGCCTGAGTACTTGATGAACATGGAGGCACTGGATCAGCTCTGAACTGCTTTTTAACAGGAAACACATGCAAACTTTTTTCTTATTCAAGACAATATTCTTTTGGGTTTTCTGACACCTGCTGAATAATCTACCCTAATTAATATACTTGCCTTCTTTTACTCCATCAAAAGTGCCAACCTTCTTCCCACATGAGCCTCTATATAACAGCTTCCTCCAGGAACATTTTCCCTACCATTCTGGTCCTTCCCTCTGCCTTGGCAAGACGAAATCCTACTCATTCCTCTTTCTGATCTCTCTAGGAAGTTCCCTTACCTCTCTCACAATGCTAGACATATGTTTTTTCCTACTCTCATGGTACTATTTCTCTTCACAGAACTTCCTATGATTCGATGTATATAATTATTTTTGCAACTATTGAGTTTAATGTCTGCATACTCCCAAAGACTGCAAACACTGCAAAATAGAACCCAGCCGGTCCAGTCTTTGTTGTATGCCTTACCTCAGCACAGCATCCGGCACACAGTAGGCACTCAATAAGTACTGAGAAGAGGGGGAAAGAACCATGAAGTGGTCTATGCTCGATGGACCTCATAACGGTAAGAGACCATTTAACCTAGGGGTCTTCCTTTCACCCCTTAGCTAAGAGTCAAAGCTTCAATCTGCACTAAAGGGGAGGGGCAAAAATCAACCATGAAACGAAGGAGGTGGCATTTCTGGTTGCTAAGAATAAAGTCCCAATTGGGGCTTTCCCACCTTCAACTGTCACACAAGGCAGGAAACCCAAACTTGTTTTTGTCCTCTCTTCCCAATCACCCTTCCGGTAAGGCCCTTCTCTCCGGGTGGCACACCACGCCCCAACCTCGTCCTGCCACCTTCTGGGCCAAGCCTAAGCCCTCCTGCCCCCTTCCCTCAGCCACACCTTGCCCATGAACTGGCCTCGCATCCTTCCTTCTTGGCTTCATAGCGGTTCCTTCCGCAATCTGCCCACACAATGCCAGACCCAGTCCATTTAGAAAAGCTTCCACCTGGGGATAGTGTGGCCCACCCCACAGGCTCTACCCCATGTGCCTGGGGTCACAAGGTGTCTCCGACTCTCACTTGACATCACACCATGGGGCTTGAATGTAGCACCTTCAGGCTGCAAACGCTCAGAGACCCCGTCTGACTCATCTGCTCACTTTGGTGGTGACCCGTGAGCTCTGGAGCTGCTAGCGTAGGCCCTCACTGGCAGCCTCAGAACGCTGGGAGTTGCTCAGTGGCATGGCTGAAAACCAACAGCCACTGTCTTCCCTGCAGCCAAGAGATGAGGGAGTGGATGTGCTCCAGGGACAATCCTAATCAGCACAGCGAAAGCTACTTGTCCACAGTAAGGACCAGCCAGGCACGGATGATGAGGACAGAAATACTGGCTGAACGCAACGACACACATGAAAACACACACCTGTTAACTCTGCACCGTACTTTGTAAGTAAAAGGCATGTTACAGAAACTTTATCTGAAGCCTTCCAGAAACTCTGTAAAGTGGGTAGAACAAATATTACTATTCCCACTATAAGTAAATTGTTGTGAGCGGGGTGCATGTCTCAGACAAGTGCTTGCTGGCAGTAATGCACGTACAGATGCACCTCCACAGATATTCCTCCCTGGTGACTCCCAGTCCAGACATTTCTGCTTATTCTGGTCACCTGGTACATGCCCTGTCCAGGATTCTTTGGGAGTAATTCCTAAAGAAATCTAACCTTTCCTTGGTCTCAAAATGTTAGCCGAGTTTATCCTTCTCCACTGCCTACTTGAGAAATTCAATCTCTTCAAAATCTTACTGGGGGTTGTGTTTTGTTTGAACTGTCCTCCTCCCTCCTGACCTGAAGTCGGGCTCTGGTCCCTGTTTGCTACACCCTCCTCAGCCACCAGGACAGAGACATGGCCCCTCTTCTCCCACAAGATGCTACTTCCATTGACAAAAACATTTACTCACCTGATGACAGCACAGGTTCAAGTAAACCCTGTGGTGAGACACTCACCAGGTGGCCCAGACCAAGGCCACACCCACAGGCCACCACCAAACCAGCCTCCTTCACAAAGCAAGCCCCCCCCCCCCGGGTGTTCAGCAGCTGGGCCCGAGGCCACACTGCGGAGCATATGGTGGTACCCTAGGCTTGGCTGTGGTCCCCAACCCCAGGGCCATGGCCCAGTACCAGTCTGTGGCCTGTTAGGAACCAGGCTATGGATCACCTGAGCTCTGCCTTCTCCACCCACCCCATTGCCCCTCCTTCCGTGGAAAAATTGTCAGCTGCACAGCTTATCTGGACACATGGGAAACGTTCCTAAAATCCAGCTATAACATCAATGTCTAAATTCCCAGTTCCACCTGAAGAAAAAAAATGCAAATGGACCCTTTCATTATGCCCTTTAACTGTGACACAGCATTCCGATCTCAGTTACAGAACCCCCACATCCGCGCTGGCCACGAGCCAGCTCCAAGACTTGATAGAATGCAGACAAAGCACTGGGAACAGTTGCATTTGCCGCACACACTTTAAGGTGAGGTGAGCGGTGGGCCAGCAAGCAAGGCTTCACCTGTATTTACAGTCGCTCCCCATTGCTTGCATCACCGCCTAAGCTCTGCCGCCTACCCCGCCTGCCCCACCCACCCACCAGGTCCCTGGAGAAACTGTCTTCCACGAAACCAGTCACTGGTGCCAAAAAGGTTGGGGACTGCTGCTTAGGCCTCCACCTCATGTGATAAGCCAGGGCTTAGCTCTTCATGTGTACCGTTATCATGCACCTACTCTGGGCCACGTACTTTGTACATATTGTTTCTAATTCTCATAACACCACTGGGAAGACAGTGTTAAAACCCCGTATTTTAGAATGGTGGAAACTGGGGCTCAGAGTAGTTAAGTAACTTGCCAAAACACAACCAGTAAGTGGCAGCCGGGGATTTGAACCTGGGTCTCTCAGACTCCAGGTCCAGGCCCTTCCCACGACAGGGCACCACCTGCTTTCGCCTGGCACTCTCCAGTCCTTCACCTGAGGACTAGGTGAACAAACTTACAGGCCAAACGTAAACATTAATTCGCATCTGCAAAAATAAAATAAATAAAACTGCTCAGTTCATACTTGTAACCTTTGGTTGACTTAAAGATGAACTTAATGAGAAAGCACAAGCTCTTTTCTCATTTTTCCAAAATGTCCTCTTCATCTTTTTCACTAATGCTTGCTTATCTGGACACATGGGAAACGTTCCTAAGACCCAGCTATAACATCAATGTCTAAATTCCCAGTTCCACTTGAAGGAAAAAAAACGCAAATGGACCCTTTCATTATGCCCTTTAACTGCGACACAGCATTCCGATCTCAGTTACAGAACCCCCACATCCACCCTGGCCACGGGCCAGCTCCAAGACTTGATAAAATGCAGACAAAGCATTTGGGAACAGATGCATTTGCTGCACACACTTTAAATTTAACCTAACCCAAAAGAAATTATTAATATCACACCTCATGCAACATGGAATAAAATATTACAGGAGGGGTTATGTTTGGGGGAAGGTATAAGAAGTAATTTTCACATTTAATAAATGTGATCCTCAAGCATTCTAAATACCAATGCATACCAAGTTGACACAAACATCTGGTACCTATTCCACATAATTTCCAGTGCTCTGATTCCCCATATCACACAGGGTACTAATGAGGAACGTGTGTTCAGTTGTAATAAAAATGGTAAAGATGCAGAGGGAATTAAGGGGTAACATTATAGCCTGGGACCAAGACATCGCAGTGGAGAGATTTTATTCCAACAACACCATTGGCTAATAAGGGTTTCTGTTATTGTCCCACAGGGAATTCTGCAATGCTGTCAGCTGCAAAGAGGGACAAACTCCCACAGAGTGTAGGACTGGGCACTGCAGAATCTATTTTGCCCTCAAGCTGAAAATCCCTTCTGCCCCCTTGGGATGGAAGAATCTGTTAAGAAGGTACCCAGGATGATTTCTCAGCCAATAGCACAGTCTGGCTTTAATTGAGCTTTATGAGAGAGAATGTTACAAACAGCAGGATATGATGCAAAAACAAAGCTCCAAGAAAAAACACCTGGAAGGCCCTGAGCTCAAGAGCAAGCCTGGTGTGTACTTAAGATGCTCAGTGTTTGTACCATCTCAAATTACAACTCATTGGATCTGCAGCCCTTTGGGGATGAAGCTGCGGAATGTACCACCATTAAACTCCAAAAGGGGGGGTCCTTCTACCACAGCCCCCACCTGAGTTTTCCAACCATAGACCTTGGCTTGAGGCTTAAATTTATCCCTGGTAAGAAAAAAGGCAGAGGAGTCCTAAAAGCTGTAATTTGGATTTCTCAGGGGGGAAGAAAACCTAGATCTTTCTACAGCATAACTCTAGGCATATCTTATCATAGTTTCTTTCATCCTCCAAGAGAATATCTAAATCCAAACCTTCCTCTCGACAAACCAACCCTCTTCCAAGAAGTCAACTGCCAATGGGTTGGGCTAAAAGCCAGTGCATATTTGTATACTGTTGTGTTGAAATCACGGTGCAACCATGTTGAAGAATTTCCTGTGTTCAACTGTGTTTCTGAATGTTCAAAAGGAAACAAAGGGGGGCAGAGCTTCTTTAAAAATCTAAATTCCCAAAGTGTTGGGAAGCGCCAAACTATAAAGGGCACTCGCTCTCCCTTCTAAGAAGATACTACTACACACCCTGAAGGTGTCAACAGAGGGGATTTCTGTGGCTCTGTGAGCAGGTGATGCTGTTTGTTTTGTATTTTTTCTGACATAGAGAAGAGGTAGCAGAGGGGACATGTCTCAGCAATCAACACTGGACACAGCAACAGGAGTCCTTGTATTAGAGAAGCACCAAGTACTGGACCAGGAGATCGGGAGCTGGGTTTTACATCCAGATCTGCTGCTTACAAGTTGTGTGACCTTGTTTTTAAGCTTCTCGTAATCCCTCTCCTGTTCTATGACAGGCTTGACTTACAGATCAAATGAGACACTATACGTGAAAATGCTTTACAAACTTCAAGTACTATTAGAGACATAAAGTCCCTTGACGGGAGGAGAAATAAATGAATGAAAATACTTTCTCCAATTGAAAAATGTTTTCTTTGTGGGCTTTTAGAATGATTAATAAAATATCTAAGATAAGATGTTCTTATACTACTCCCTAGCCATTACTTCCCCAAAATTATTTCTAAGACTTGCACTGAGAAAGTTTAAAATAAAACTATGCTCAGTATTAGAGTAGATATTTCTGTTCTCTGAGCACATTCTGGAAGTACAACTCCCAAAGGTGAGACTAGTCCCTGTTTCCACCCCCAGGGAATTCCAGGAATCCAGAAAGAGAGTAATTTGGCACCAGCCTGGCCAACGTTCTTCTGGTTTACTTTCGATCTATAAGACAGTGCTGTTCTTCTGACAAAAGCTAAAGGAAACTCAGATAGAAGGGAACACTGGCTACAGCATTCATTTATGGGGAAATTCAAATTTATGGGATGTTATTGCCTAAATGGCTCAGCACAGAGACCAAGAACAAATGTAAAGACTTGAAGGATGGAAGAAAACAGAATCTTTTTTTCTCCTACCCTGTGAGTTTAGCAGACACAAAATAACCCAAAAAAGTACATATCTTTATTAAAAGGAAAATTCTTAATTAACCTAGGAGATTGGAAACATTAAACTGGACTTAGCCACATAATATAAAATTGTGACTTAATTCCTACTAATGTAAATCTTATGGCAAAGTGAGGCTTGCAGAGCTACAAAGCTGCTCCTCATGAATCCTGAGGGTTGACATCACCAAATCTGTTCATCTCTCAGACCTCGACTCACACCTAAAATAATCGCCAAACTATTTTTCTTTTTTTTTTTTTAACCGCTAGCAAACTGGTATTTGGAAAGAAAGAAAAATGGGAGAAACGGAGGTAAGAACGTGCACGGAAGCACACCCTGGGCGTGGTAAGATTCTGTTAGGGCTGGTGTGCAGGGTCTGGGGCAGAGAGTATGTGGCAAGACCAGAAGCCGTGAGAGCGTGATGGTCAGGAAGGCCAGAAGGGGGAAACCACAACTGCTGGGGGGTGGAATGGTAGCCTGTAACCACTGGTCCTGATAACAGATAGGAGACAAGAGATTGGAAAATCTACAAAGGTTTGGTTTGGCCATGCAAAATATTACTAATTACAGCCATGTGTACAAACTGGGCCATGAACTGAAACACATTTACTTTAAGGAGTTTATGTATTATATATAATCAGGGCACTCAACAATTAGTTGTTAAAGGAATGAAGGAAATGTTTAACATGAATGCCAAATTACCCAGCTTAATGGGTATGTCAACTCCAATTACAAGGCTAAACTATATTTCTTCCTCTTTAGGCTAGCTAGCTCACTGCTCAGGTGCTTGTGTTAGGAAAGGACAGAGAGCTGGCGGCTTGTAGAGGAATCTGTGAGCACCTGGTCACTAGTGTGCTCCTGCTCCTTTCACAGTGAAGCTAACAGGCTCCGGAGAAGCTATGGACCTGGTATTTCCAGAGTTTGTAGTGGTTATGGGCTAAACAGCACCATCGATAGAAATACTCAGTGTAGACTGGGGAACCCTGGGCCCTAGGAAAGACAGGAGGACTGTACCTAGCTAAGAAGCCTTGGTCCAGAACCACATTTTTCTACTGTACCTGATTAAATTCAGAGACTGCCCCCCTCCCCCCCTTAAACCTGTTATACCTATTATACTTTTCCTTTATAGCAAATATAAGCTTTTATAAACCTATTGTTTCATTTATTTGGGCATGTGTTCGTGTGTCCTCTACTTAGCTGGAAACTCCATGAGGGAAAGGACCATGTTTCTTTTGCTTATGCTCTTCCCTAGTGTTTGACACAGTGGCTGGCATGCTGCAGGTGTTCATAAATACTTGCTGAGTGATGAATTCATTAGGCAAACAACCAAACTCTCAAGCTGCTAATTCTCTATGGAGCCAGTCTCTTAAGTTTGTATCTCAGCCCTGCCACATTTTAGCTTTTTTTGTAACCTAGGGCAGTTACTTAACCATTCCACCTCTCTGTTTCTTTATCTATACAATGGAGATAATAACAGGATCTGCCCCATAGAACTGTTCATAGGGTCTACTCATTTTTATTAGATTACAATAATTACCATCTCCCTAATTATGGGATGTGTTCTTGTAAAAGAAAATGCAAAAAAGATATCTTACCAAAGATTCTAGCTATAGGAAACTACTTCGTTTCAGTGCCAAACCTAGTTCTGAACTTTCTAACAGCCAAGATAAAGAGAAAATATGATTCTTATACAGATCTCATAAAAAGTAAACAAATAAGCCCTCTGGACAACAGAATACTTTTTCAAGGTTTCAATTTAAGAAGCTATAATAATGCAAGGATTGGCCAGTTCAAGAATCATTTCACAGAAAGTATAGCCAACATCACTTATATGATCTTATTAAAAATAGACAGAATACTCTCTACAGTGAATTTTATCCAGGGTTCCAAGCAAATCTATTTCATATGTACAAAACTCCTTTTCTAGAATTGGAAGAATTTCATTTTTTAACTTTTTAAGCCAATAATTTGCATTAATATAGGAATGAAGGCAAGAAGCAAACTGGCAGTTTGCTAAAAGCATTTGGGGGACTTTGTGATCTTGATTTTCGAATACATGCCATGACACATCAGAAAGTTTGGATTTTGCTGTGTTGGGTGAACAGCAACTTCTGAAAGGATAAAATCTGAACAGCGGTATCAGTTTAATAAAAGGCTAAGAGGATGGGGTATGATTGAATCAAATGGTATTTAACCTAAAGACAAATATAAGTTACTGTGTTGCTGTTTAATAAACTCTCCCCATTGCTTCTCAGTCTTTTGGCTAAGATCAAGTGTAATAAACTCTCCCCCCAAATTTTAAACTGGGATAAATGAGATACCTGTTCAGAAAAACATCTACTGCGCATGCTCATGACAAAACCTCACACACAGTAACGTACTGTAAAACACATCTGTATCTGACAAAGCAACCTTTCAAAACAGATGTGTCATATTGATTTTTTTCAGAGCTGAAATTTTTTTTAAGTTTGTCACATTTAGTCAAAACAATTTCTGTTTTTTTGAAATCTATGTGTGTTATTTTAGGGAAGACTTTTCTTCGGTGTTTTTCCACTCTGGATCAACTAGCTCCTCTCTTTTCCTCCCCAGTGAACCTTAGGAAACCACACTGCCAGAGGCACTCACCTCTTCCCACACGGAGACAAGCTCTCAGACTTTCAAATGGTCAATCTGAAAATAACATCCTTGCATGCCATTTCCCACAAAAGGGCTTTGTTTCAAGATCTGCAAAGAAAATATGCTAAAGCTACCTCCATTTTTTAAGATAATTGATTCCTTCTCTCAGTATTTCATATCATACTCCTACCTTCCCACCTGACTTCATCTGGCCCTAAGAACCACCTTCCCACCACACGGTAAATGCCTCATGTATTCAACATTGACTGGCAATGAGATACTCCGCATAAGCAAATTTTCCAAATAACTAAGTCTTTATTCTTTTCAAGAATGACTTTACTCATTTTTAAGAGAAATCTACCTAAAATGTACTGCATGCATAATTACTTCCTATCCATCCTAATTATTCTGAGCATCCTGAAACTCACTTATTGTATATTTTTCTTGAAGACGTAGGGTCAGGGTCATCATTATGAATACTAATCACAGTTTATTATGATTTGATAGGATATTTCAGTTTTTATCTCTACCAAATGGTCCCACATTTATATGCTTTATAGTTTCGTCTATTATTTTTTATACTTCTGTTTTTTTTCCAACTCTGGCTGTAGGCCTGTGTCTCTGCCTCAAGCCCATCACTCACTGTCTTTTATACTCCATTTTAAGTCAACCCAGCTCTGCATGAGGGCCAGAAGGTGGCTCCCCATGCCACCTACACAGTAATCTATATGGACTTTTGACAGCTCTTTTCCTTGTAACTCACTAAAATAATTTGGCTTCCTTCATGATGCACAAACCTGCTATAAAACTGATACTGTGCAATAATATTAATGACAATATTAGGGACACTGCCCCAGTGGCAAGCCATCAAACAAAGTGAAGCTGATGCACTAAGGGTGAACTGTTCGGAATTTAGTTCACACCAAAACTGTGCTAAAAGTCCTTCTCTCCTATTGCTTCTGGGGCTTCAAGCATTTTAACCATTCTAAGAGAAAAAAAAAACACAAATATATAACAAGGTCTGATAAAGTTCTTACAGTCCACCCCTCCCATTTTCTCATGGTGTCCCCCCTCCCTTTTTTTTCAGGATGAAGAGATAGTTAACCTGTACATCCCAGATTAACTACAATTTTAGCATCATTTGCAAATTCTTCCACTGTAGTGCTTCAGTGGAAGTTGTATTCACCATTCTTTCCTGTCTTCACTCTCACGTCAATGTCAGCAGGCACAGTCACAGAGATTGGTTACTCCTGCCAGTGCTCCCTGGTGCAGGTCAGTACAAATGATCCACCCTGTGCCATTTAGCCCAGGCTGGAAAGAGCCATTTCACAAAGAAAACACACGATGGGGCCACTCAAAGAGCCCCTCTATAATACCCAGCTTTCTAAAATCCAGTCCGAACATGGAATCTTCCCTGCCTTCTCATGTTAGTGAAAAGCAGAGGTCCAAATGCACTTTTTGCAAGCCATCATTATGTAAGGCATATATATGTATATACATCTCCATATACACACACACATGCCAAGGGCTATTACAGTTTCACACACTCAAGAAGGTTCACTTTTTAAGGTCTTTTCCGAAATGAAATAGAGTTTCTTTGCCCCTTAGAGATAACTCATAATTAATCCTAGATTTCAACCTTTTTTTACTGTAAAAAGTATAGGAAGTTGCATGGAAACAATGAATGGAAGTGTACTTTTTTATCAAACAAGAACAGGAAACTTTCAGTGGTTTATGGTAAAACTACATATTTGAGCCAAAGGAAAAAAATAAACTATACTCTTTCAACTCCTTTTTACCCTCCTCATCCAAGACATAGAAGAACATGCACAACTGACAACCATGAAACAAATCTCAACACCAAGAAAAAAATTAATATTTATAGGCTTCAAAACTATACTTCCCCAAATTACTTAATGAACCTCTTCAAACAGGCCTACACCTACTACTTCTATTATTGTATGGCCAAAATGAGTCATAATAAAACTTTGGAATATTAAAGACAATAAGTGAGGAAATTCCAGAAAATATAAAAACGATTTCATGGAGCCAAAACAGAACTATATTTATTTTCTTATCCAAATGCATAGGAATGAATAAACTGGCAAATAAAACAGGCACTCACAAAAGTAAACACATATCTGGCTGCAGTTCTGCAGCATAAAGCCTTCCAAATGTACCACCTTCCATAATGTCCTTGAACAAAATTAACCTCCAGCACCCCCCGAACTGTAAGAACCTCTACTAGACTGTGAGCAATTTAAAAACAGGTATTTTTTTGAACCCACAGCAACTGACACACAGGAGCTCCATGTATGTTACAGAAAGGAAAGGCTCAACTTTAATTATCATTCACTTTAGTCTTAGTACAACCCTGTTTGGGATATGGCTCCAATTCCACTAATAACTTAGCACTTTCCCTGAGCCTCAGTTTTTTCATCTTTGAAATAGGGATAATACCTGTCCTAGCTAATCCCCAAGGTCATTATGAAAACAAATGAGATCGTGCATTTGACAGGTTTTTAATTAAACCAGGAAGTTCTATAAAAATATAAAGATGTTACCAATAAACATATGGAAGAAATCAATAGAAAAGAACCTCCTTTCTCCTCACCACTCCACCGTCACCCTCCAAAAAGGAAGGCCACAGCATACAATGAGAATACACGCACAGGGAGCACAGAGGAGAAAGGGCTGCACGGGGAGCTGGAAGGCCTGGGTTCTAGACTCAGCTCTGCTACTAAGAAGCTGCTGGACATGGGGCACCTGTCTTAGTTTCCTCACCTGTGAACTGGGGCTAATGCGACTAACCTTGCCAAAATGAACAAAAGTAACGGATGGAAAAGAATTCTATAACCTTAAAAGCGAGATATAAGAGATACATAAGAGACTAATGAACTAGATCTGCCAAACAAAAAGTTTGGGCTTCAGTGGTTTGTGTTATAAAATGGATAGGCAAGGAAATAAGCTGGCTATAATCAGACTCTTCCTAAACACCCCGAGGGAGACGGCTAACCAAAGACAGAGGAGTGGAGAAGCTTCCACACTGTGAACTCAGAAGAGCTCGGCTTCTGTGTTAACTACCTAATGAGATGCGGGCTTTCAAAATGGGAATTTTGAGCACATAACTGTGCATTAGAACTCCTTGAAGTCTGCTTAAACTTGTGAATTGAAATACTAGGCTAGATTTTCTCCATTCCCGGTAAAGATAGAGGCATATAAGTCCTAATTCTAAATCTGGATGGCCAACATTCCAGAACAAACAGCAGCTCATGGAGAAAGCAACAGAAGGACAGTAAGCGGAGAAAATAGATCAACAAACTACAACAGATTGGTCACTCAGTAATTAAAAAGAAAAAAAAGAAAAGAAAATAACCCATCTCAAAGTTCAACTCAAGGCTGAATTCCTATCAGAAAGCTACCAGAGGCCAAAGACTACAGCTGCATAATACTTTAAATCTGAGGCTGGCCTTTGAGAAAACATTTGATGAAGATTATCTAAACATCTATTTTTCTTTCTTTCTTTCTACTCATTTTTCCCTAACTCTTGCACTTCACTTACCACTCCTGCTTTCTCAACTATAGTAAGCAAATACATACAAAGTTGTATAACATATTCTTTTATAACTGTTCTACCTTTTTAATTGGAAACTGTCCTTTTGTAATTATGAGTGAACAGCAAACATACATGCAGCTAACAATTAGTGTAAGAACCACGCCTGATTCTGCCTGAGTGTACCACCTGTTGCAGCTGTGGAGTCTCTTCCATCTTTATGGGACTGTATTTTGAAATCCACTAGAGACTGTGGCTCCCACATATTGGGCTCAACTGAAACTGTAGACTTGTGCAATAGGTGCTAACATTCAAGTATTATAGTGCAAGCACAATAAAAGTGAAAGTATTAAGAAATTAAATTATACACATTCTTTTATATCCCTTTACGTAAGCAGGATATGAATTACTTATTTTTCCCCTAAATTAATACAGGATTTTGACTACATTAAGATATGATCATTTTCAATTACTCCCATAATAATGATATTCTTATTAAAGAAAACATCTTAATTATCACCATATATGAATTCATCTCGTCCCTAGGTACCTTGTCATTTACCATCTCTACAACTATACATTTGACAGAACCAAATTGTGGCCCTAGGTAGCAAGAATTTCTGGCCTACCTAAGAATTCTAGAACTCAGTATACAGTCTCTAATTATGTATTTACTTTAAAATAAGAACAATAACTTTTAATTTTACCTTAGGCTTTGGACTCACCTCCAGCTTGATCATAAAAAGCTACCATGAGGCCTCACTCCAGTTGTCATTAGTGAACATCCCTATCATCTAACAATATTTTTATAAGCAAAGCATCATAAAGAACATATGGTTCAAAAGACATGGACGTTGTGTTTTCCAAGGTCCATATTTGACAATCTTTAGAAAAGGTTTACAGATACAAGCACAGCATAATAAATAAACTGTAATCCCCTCTTCACTTATCAAGGTCAGTTGCAAAAGAACACTGTGACCTTGGCAAAGTTCTCAAAGGTTCAGACAAATAGAAACTTCGAGAAATGTGTTTGTTTGTTTGTTTGTTTTCAAACACTGCCTATTTAAATTATCCCCTTGATTTTTAAGCCAGAAAGGATGCAAATGTCTGAATTACCATAGTTACCTTCCTCCTACTGCTTTTAACTGCTCTACAAAGCAATCCCTGGATACCAATCTTAAACTACCCTGGCCCTTGCCAGGACAAACGTTGGCCCATGTATTCCAGTAAGGCCATTCTGAAGGTCAAACAAAATACAGATTATTTCCAATCAGAAAGGAAGTCGGTACTTTCTGGAACAAGGCCCCCTAGCTCAGCTTTGACTTGGTGAGCAACAGGCTAATAAACCAAAAACTAGAAATGGCCTTCCTTTTTAATCAGTACTTTCTGAAGGATGCCACTAATAACAGGAGGAAATTGTGAATGCACTTGATATTCACATCTCCCTGCCTTGGCTATTTTCTTTTATAGATGCATATACAGATATTTAAAATAATAGTCACTAACAGAGCTTTAAACTTAAACCAGAGTACGTAAATTTGGATTCCTGTACCACTTATGAAAAGTCTTGACAGTCACTTAGGTTTTTCTTTTTTCTATTTTACCAAACAAGTGTCCACAAGTCCTTCCAATAGCAAACAGTTTTCTCGTGATAATGGAGCTAAAAAGGAAAAATAAGAAAGAAAAAAAAGAGAAATCTGTTTGATGTCTACTTTTCATAAAAGGCTAAAAGCCTAATTGTTTTCAAGAACTGAGGAATCTGACTAGTGACAATTTGCATTCCTATATTACAAACATAATATTCTCTTTCTTTCTTTGGCACACTGAAACAAACAAAAAAAATCTCAACTGTGTGTGTGTGTGTGTGTGGCTTAACTAACAAACATTTACTTCTCACTATTCTGAAGGCTGGGAAGTCCAAGATCAAGGTGCCAGCAGATTCAGTTCCTGGTGAGGGCCCTCTTGCTGGCTTGCAAATGGCATCCTTCTCGCCGATTCCTCACATGGTGCAGAAAGACTCAACTGTCTTTTTTACAGATGAGGAAAGTAAGTCCCAGAGAAACTAGGAGACAGTTTACCTCGGCAGTCAGTAACTATCATACTATTAAGGCCCCCTTCTCCTGGAGCCTGGCCATCAGAAAGGCTTTGCAGTTCCCCAGCTCCATCTGTAGGTTCCCTGAAATCCCACCCAGCTTCTAAAGCCCTGCTCAGTGTTCTTCACCACCTCCACGAAGCCTCTGTCAGCTAGATACAACCTTGCCCTTTCCGGTGAATTTCTCCAGCAGGTTGGTTCCTCTTTGAAAGACACACACCATAGTGCTACCACTGCGAAGCTGAGCAGTGTCTTAATGACTCCCCAGGCACCTAAGGGAAAGCATTTTCTTATTAATTCTCCCCAATACCTAGCGCTTACGGCCTTGCACATAATAAGTATTCAATAAATATTTGTTAAATGAAAGTATCTGATTAATGAATAAAGTGATATTTCCAGGGTTCCATAGTAAGTGAGCAGCAGAAGCAAACATAAAACTCATGCTTCACGATGACCACAGCAGCACAGCTTGTACCATGCCACAATGAAAATCTAGGATCATGTTTGTATTTTTGTGTGGGTTAGTGAGGTGTTCTTTGTGCCAGTGAGCACGTGCGTGCGCGCGCGCGCGCACACACACACACACACACATCCTCACGACCAAGCAACGAGCAGTGCGATTTCTCACCATCAACTCAGCTTTGGTTTTACATGCCCTCGCAGCCCTATTTGATATTTGCACTCTTTACTATTAAAAAAATGTTTAAACTGCATCATTTCCCCTTTGCCCCTAGTTTGTTGTTGTTGTTGTTGTTGTTTTAAGGAAAGTTTAAGACAGCAGGAAAACTGCTGAGCTGTGACACAAAGAAAAGCTGACTCTGCACATGCTTCATTGTTTTCTATTTTCATTCCAGCACAGCTGTGGCTGGAAACCAGCGTTTAGGATTCCTGTGGACCTGCCGTACCTGGTCCCTGGTGTCTTAAAACATTATACTTTATACACTACTCAGAGAGGTGTGATTCAATTGAGTATGTTCCCTATGGTTCTATGTGAAGCTAATATATATCATGTTTCTTTGGGGAAGTGACCAAAATATGTGTTTAGGGAAAAGGAAAAATATGGGATCAAGAGAATATTCAAAGATGTAATGACACATACACAAGTGGGACCTTTTGTATGTGTGTTTTGGAGGTGGGAGGTTTAATGTAAACATTGACTATATTTGTACTTTTGACTTTTATATACATACTGTATCCCCACACACTTGAGTACACATCTGTTAAAAACGTTGACACGTTCGCTATAGGAGCATCATTTACCCTATTATGGGTCAGGGTGTTTTGTTTTTGTTGTTGGGGATTTTGTTTTTCCAGATTTTCTTAGTTTTCTTCCTCAAATACATTTGATGACATTTTTAAATTAGAGATTATTTTATCAACAAGATCCTCCAGGCCGGGCGCGGTGGCTCACGCCTGTAATCCTAGCACTCTGGGAGGC
>VBSM01000529.1:69383572-69407799 GCA_008086735.1 Cheirogaleus medius
AAAAAAAAAAAAAACAAGATCCTCCTACAATCCATGAACACAGATCTTTTTACTATGGAATAGAACAGATTCCTAAAGGCTGCTCATACCTACTTCGAGGAACCTACAAACACAGGGGTCCAAGAAGAGTTCAGAAACTGCCCTTAAATCCTAAGCATCATCCCACTTTTCTGTCCCTGTAAGAGAGGCCACTTCTCAAAGAGTTAAACCTTCCCACAGGCTAAAAATAAACCCTTTGACCTACATAGAAATTAAAACTCAAAGGAAGCTGAGACAATTCATCCACTGGGAGCCATTCTTCTGTTGGGAGAGGGCCTACAGAGTCGGCAGCATCTAAACACACAGCCTTTCCTGGCGGTGATTTATTTCTCAGCATGATACTAAATCCATAGCTTACAATAGCAGGACGCCACTGTCAGACACCAAGGTCTCTCTGTGTAGCCACCACCACAGCCTACTGATAACAGGGCTAGAGGCTTGACCACCACCACCCCAAATCCAGAGAATGCCCACTCTTCCTTTCTCTGCTCATGCTATGATTCCATTATTTCAAAGACATTCTACCTTCTGAAGTTTTTCTCCCTTACGTTCTTAAGAGAATAAACCAGCTTCAGAACAATGGGGAAAGAAACAAGGAGTTGATCATCAGAAGACAATGGTTCCAATCTTGAACTGGCCTCTTGGAAGCTGTGTCACTTCATGCAAGTCACATTCTTTCTCAGCCTTAGCTTCAGATAAACAGAGGGGGGCAGCACATTTTTCAAGAGATTACTATAAGATTCAAATGAGAGGATACATTGGAAAGAATCTAGCAAATATTAAGTGCTTACTAATCTTTTACCTATAGAGCAATCTAAATGCTCAATTCATACTTTTTAGAGGGTGTGTTCATTCAATAATAAAGACCAGTAGGAACATTTTAAACCTTTTGCAATCTTCTCGTCGGCCAGGTCTGGATAGCAATTGAACCGTCCGACCTCTTCGTAAAGATATTACATCATAACCTCAATTACACTGTGTGGTAAATTGGGATAATTGTAAATACACCATCTGTATTATACCATAATTTTACAACATAACTGTGAAGGTATTACAGTATTACAGGCGTAGGTGTTAACTGCCACAGTATTTATGATAGAGAAATACTAAAAATAACCTAAATATTCATCAATAATGGTACACCCATACCATGAAATATATATGCTGCATTTAAAACAGTGCTATTTGTGCTGACGGAAATATCTTAATAACATGTTAAGTTCTATTTTGTGACTGCAGCAGAGTATGTAAAGAATGACACCGTTTATTAATCCTCTAAAATATGTGTATATATATAAATGTATAGAAAAAGGATGGAATGGATAACTCTTAACTGTAAATATTATAGTTCTTACCTAAAGCGGGGTGATGCTAGAGAGGGGCTGGGTAGATGAGAGGAACTCTGGCTTTGCTCTCTGTCCTTCTAGACCATTTAACTCTTTTACTATGCAAACGTGTTTATTATTTGTATAATTAAAAACTAAAACACATGCCCTACTTTATTACATAAATAATTCTGACCAAAGCCAATGCTGGTTAACTGGTTTCTGCTCTGGATGTCTTATCTCAGGACAGCATCAGATGTGGTTCAAAACAATAACCCCAGTGTCAGTATCTCCCAATGTCTGCTGTAGGCTGAGAACAGCAAAGCATTAAAAAATGGATGAGTCTTAGTGTGACTTTCCCAAACACAGCCTTCATTTTCCATCCTCACCAATCTTCTGGGACAGAAAATCAAGTTAAATCCCTTTAGAACCAATGAGTGATAATATCTCTGCACATCTAAATTTACCTTTTGGTGCTCAGTTGAAATCCCACCCCCTTTATCAGCCTTCCCAAATCCTCTCCACTAATGGCCATCTCTCTTTCAACTCCCACTGACTTTGTTCTTCAATTCTATCAATTTCTACTTTCCATTACAGTTGTTTCCGTGTCTAATTTTATCTCCTTTACAGGGCCATAAGCTCCCTCATAAAGCTGAATAATGGCCAATTCAGTTACCCATACACAAGCATTTATGGAGCAGCTACCTAGATGATAAGTACCACACGAGGTCCTGGGGATACAGAAATAACAATAGAGTCTCCATCTTTAAGGAGTTCACAGACTAATTGGAAAGATAATCAAGTGAATAATCAATAACCAAGATGCTATGGAAGCACAGAAGAGGATCCTCCCTAATCCACCTCAATGGCAGTTTCTTACAAAGATAAGCACACATTTACCATACGACCCAGCATTTACACTCTAGGTATTTACTCAAGAAAACTGAGAACATATGTCCACAAAAAGACATGTTTGCGAATGTTCATAACTACTTAACTGCATGATATTCAAAGAACAAACCCAAACAAATGTCCATCAACAGGTGCATGAATAAACAAATTGGGTTCTATCTATACAATGGAATATATTCAGTACAGAAAGGGAACAAAGTACTGATACATGCAACAACCTGGCTGTTGACTCCCAAAAACATTTTGCTGAACAAAACAGAGCCAGAGACAAGAGAGTATGTGAAATTCTAGAACAGGCAAAACTAATCTAGAAAAAAGAAAGCAGATCAGTAATTGGCTAGGACTGGGAATGCTGACTATGAAGGGGCATAAGAGAATAAGAGGGAGGGATGGATGATTGAAAAAAATGCTTTATATTTTATTGCAGTTGCGATTACACAGGCATATGCATCCATCAAAACTCATCAAAATGTATCTTTAAAATGTGTGCGTCAATAAAGTTGATTTTAAAAGGAAAAAAATACACAGCACAGAACACAGACTTTGGAGCCAGACTGCCAAATCTATGGTTTATTGACTGTTAAAGCATTAACCACCAATGGTATTAGTATTCGCATCGCATTAGTATTCATATTACAGGAAGACAAAAGAGCTCAAGCAAAGATCTAGAGGTAAGAAACAACATGGTAGTGTGGGGACTACAAACAATTTGGTGTTTGGGGAACAAAAATTAAGAGGAAAGATGTTAAAAGAGATGAGGCCAGAGAGGCAGAAAGGCCGAAGGTTGCTCATCTCTCTGTCTCCACACTTAGTGAATAGCTTCTGACATGCAGTGGGTGTCCAATCAAATGTTTATTTTTTTTAAAAATTGATGAACACACAATGAGATACCACTTCACACCCACTAAGATGGCTACAATCAAAAATACAGATAATACAAGGTTGGCAAGGATGTGGAGAAACTAGAACTCTCCAATATCGTGCTGGGACTATAAAACAATGCAACCACTTTGAAAAACAATTTGGCAGTTCCTCAAAGGGCTAAAACACAGAGTTACCATGTGACCCAGCAAGTTGTACTCCTAGATACCCTAGAGAAATAAAAACATAAGCCCGTAGAAAACCTTGTACATATAAGAATGGCCACAGCAAAATTATGAATAGCCTCAAAATGGAAAAAAAATGCAAATTTCCATCAACTGATAATGGACCTTTTAAAATATGGTATATACATACAATGGAATATTTGGCTATAAAAAGGAATGAGGGGGTGAATGATGGGAAGTTGCTTGGTGGGTACAATGTGCATTGCTCCAGTGACGGATGCACTGGAGGCTCTGACTCCACCACAGTAACATCTATCGATATAGCAACATTGCACTTGTACCCCAGGAATATATATAATACAAATAAAAAATAAATTAAAAGGAAAAACAAGGAATGAAGTACTGATACTGAATACATGCTACAACATGGATGAACCTTGAAAACATTATGCTGAGTGAAAGAAGCCAGACACAAAAGGCCACACATTGCTTGATTCCATTTATATGGAATGTCCAAAATAGGCAAATCCCCAAAGACGGAAAGTAGATTAGTGGTCACCAGGGGCGGGGAGAAGGGGAGAATGGGGAGACACTGCTAAAGGATATAGAGTTTCTTTTGGGTGTGATGAAAATGTCCAAAATTGTGGTGGCAGTTGTACAACTCTGAGAACATACTAAAAACCACTAAATTGGAGAACTGTATGGTGTGTGAATCATCTCTCAATAAAGCTGTTATAAAATATGTAATGAGTAAGGATGTCAACAATCCACTTATTTCAAGCAATGTTTGATAAAAGTTAAACACAAAGGAATATGAAGCATCTCTTTTCATTCAATTTATTCAAATCGATATTGGGTCCCTACTATGTGCTAGGTAGAGTGGCCACAAATACTGAATAAGACAGAGTGCCTTAGCCTTAAGAAGCTATACTCTAGGAGTAGAGAGAGAAAGGCAGGTACAGAGTGAAGTACCATATTAGAGGGCCCCATAGAAGGGCCCCACAAACAAGGGCCATGACCTCTTCTCCATTACTTTGTCCTTGATCTCTCATCCTCATGTATAGTTCCTACTACATGTTCATTTCTTCTATTTTAAGTCTTGCTTATGGCCAGGAGTAGTGGCTTGCATCTGTAATCTCAGCATTTTGGGAGGCTATTTCAAGAGGATAACTTGATGCCAGGAGTTCGAGACCAGCCCGAGCAACATAGCGAGACCCCATCTCTACAAAAAAATAAAAAATAAAAAATTAGCCAGGTGTGGTGGCATACACCTGTAGGCCCAGCTACTGGAGACACTGAGGCAGGAACATTACTTGAAGCCCAGAAGTTCAAGCTTACACTGAACTATGATCACACCGCTGCACTCCAGCCTGGGTGACAGAGCAAGACACTATCTCTAAAAAAATAAAGTAAGTCCTCTTCACATTTATTTTTGGTAGGAGGCCCCTGTGGTGAGCAGTGTGTGATTCTCCAGCTGAGAATCACTGTAACTCCATTACTCTTTGCCAGTGACTGATTCAAGGGTGGCTAAGTCAACTCAGTCAATGAATGCAGAGGCGTACTGGGAGTTGTGGGAAGGCAGCTCTCTCACGAAAGCTGAAGCCAGCATTGCTCTTCCCGTTTGAACAAGCACACTGATAGCTCCTGACAGCTGTCCCTAACCACAAGCAAATCCACCTTCAGCTGAAGATGACCCTATGGCCAGAAAAGCAGAAAGACAAAACAACCCAAGTAATGAATGAAATTAGTCAAGTTTCAATTTTCTCCTGCCTACCATTAAGTCTAAAAAGCTCCTGACCATGCCACCTGGTGTTTTCTCTTCCCTGACTGGTCAGGAAGCACCTACAACAAAGCAGGGACTAGGAGTTATATATGTTTCATTTCCTCCTCTCGGAGCCTAGTACTTAGTCAACCATTGCAAGTCACATATCTTGAAAGAACAGGAGAACAATGAACAGAGTTTTTAGTCTGTTCTTCTTACACGCAACCCAAAATATTTTAAGCAGCACAACTTAACAGGGAAAAAAATTCACCTAAACAAAGGCTTTCCTTATTAAAACAGATGAATATAGTCCTCTTTATTGATTCAAGCAGAAAATACATTTTACTGAGGAAAGGTTTCTGTCTTTTTCCCTCCACCACTTCCTGTGGTGCCAATGTAGAAAAGGCCCTGGGCTCCTAGGGAAGGGAAGTTTCTCGGGGTGGGGACCCTGTAGGTGTGAGGTAAAGTGCCAGGCATACGGCTGGCATTTGATGTTAAGCATCATAGCAACAATCACAACAACAGAACCAGCGGGGCACACATGGGCTGGCGGTCACAACATGGAATGGTACTGGTTTCTATTCTCGGCACGTGTCACTGATTTACTGACAAGACAGTTAAACATAAAAAGTTCATTATCAGTAGTAACTGGGATAGAGTCCCTGGGACAACAAAAATAAGAAAAATCCAAGCAGTAATCAATTTCCTGCTCCAAACCTTTTCTAAAACTGCCATTACCAAAGTAAACTGATTTAAGTTGACTGCTAACTTCCTCTCCCTGATGTGAGGGCACCAAAGGGTGAGCAGGAAGAGACTCAAAGGACCCAATTACCCTCCCCTTCTTAAGATTTCTTTGCATGCATGCCTTAACTAAGATTAAGTTACTGGTTATAACAGTTGCTGGCACACAGTAGGCACCTGGTGTTTACTGAATGACCACCGGATGTTAGGAGAAAACATCTCAGTATTGGACAGAGGAACAAAGCCTTGACTCTCCCCAAGTTCACTGTTTTAGCCAACCTATTAACAACAATAATAGTGCATGTCATTAAAAAGCTGAAAAAGAGCTGGTTTTGGTAAGGCTGCTGTCACTCACTGCCCACTGAATGAATAAACCCATTCAGTCTGTCTGACCCTCATCCAGAAAACAAGGTAGTTATGGCCAATACAGACATGACTCCCAAATGACTTGTTATTAACCTCACTGGCTAACTGTGACCAGGTACTCGAGAAATCAGTTGAGTTACAGACTGCCCACAACATCATCTTGTTCAGGCTTCATCTATTCCAAGGTACTAGCTTTTCCAATCAGCCTGAGGTCTGCTTTTCAAAGCCTGACAGCGCCAGGGCAGGACATCCTCTAATAGTCCTCCCTCCTTGTCCGTTCCCCAGGAGAACTTGCATGTCATGATAGCTATAGAATCAACCTGGAAAAGTTTACTTCTTTTCCTCATTGCAATTACTCAGAGTGAAGCCATGGATTCACCTGCACCAATGTTCACACCCTCTAAGAACTCTCAAATATAACTAATCACGCCTCCTCTCCCCTGCACCCCCAACCCCCTCCGTGAATATTTTGGCTTCATTAACTAGCCAGAGGAAAAAGAGTTTGCCAAAAGGCAAACTCATATTTCACACAGGTATCTCAGCCAAGACAGGAAGGAAACATCAAATCCATAGCCCAGCATATAAATGCTCAGCACTGAAATGAATGAAAACCAACAGGACACTTGTGGTTACGCTTTAACTTAAATCCTTAAAGGAAAACTAAAGCTGATTTAGTTCAGTTTATCAACAGGAGAGTTCATAAGGAATTACCATAAACAAACTGGGGCAGCCACCCCATAGCTGTACTTGCCTTTGGTGGCAACGGAGGAGCAAATGAACTGAGCTTCACCACTGCCCACAGAGAAGGGGTCCCTCCAGATGGGTCACCCGCACGAGGGGCAGCAGCTGGTCCTGCCCCACGCACCCTGCCGGAGTGAGGAAGCAAAAGGCTGCTGGGGCAGAGGCAGACGGAGTTCCCCTAGGAGGGAATTCTGGTTAAGCCCACGTTCCCGTCACTGCAGTCACAGCCAACAGCACCCCGCCCCAGGTCCCTCCCCCTCAACTCCTGGACATCTAGTCAGAGCAAGAAGAGCAAGTGAGGGACCTCAAGGCCTCCTCAATGCAGTAAATGGGTGTTTTAAACCTTAAAGCTAAGGCTGACTTGCATGTATGTGAAGGAATCCTCTTTCTCTGGCTCATGTTCCTGGGCCTCTGTTCTGTTGGCAAATCACCAGTGCCAACACACTGGCCTCCCCAACTCTCCCTCCGCCACCAGGACACCTGGGCCACCACCCAGGCACACACACAGCTACTAGGCATGGTGTGGGGAAGGGAGCCATGGCATGGCATCAGAAGACCACGCACTGGCTCTGGTCTGCCAAAGTGAAGTGTCCCAGGGTGCATCTAAGTGAGGCCAAAGGGCAAACAAGCTGGAAGGGTCCAGCCATGGAAGCGTAAAACCTACGAATGCTAGAAGCACCCAGAACATAAACTTCCCCTCAAAGGAAGCTCTGGGCTTCCAAGTGTGCCCAAAGATGTCTATGGCTTTTCCCATGGGGGGTTAAAACTACCAAGGGTGCTCTGGACACAAAAGACAATCACTGTGAGAGCAAGGACTCCGAGAGGACAAACTCCACACTCAGTTGTTCCAGATGAGGGTCCATTCTAAAGGTACAGACTAAAAGCTTTAGAGTGTATATAAAGACAGGACCTAAAATAAGATTTGCAAAAAGTCAGATCCTTGGTCCTAAATAGTGCTTCCATGTAAACCTATCTAAACCCAGAGCTAGAGCCCAGGCCGCACAATGCAAGGTTGCGCTCTGCACACTGCCCGTACTAGTACCATGGTCTTTGCCTCTGCCTTTCTCTGACATACCCAAGCTAAGCTCGCTCTGACATGGTTCTGCTTGGTGAAGGAGGATATATAGGCAATCAGGCCGTGGTATATGTCGCCTCCCCACCCCCACCCCGCCCCCAAGAGCAGAACACTTCCTGGCTACTTCTGTTTGGTATGTCTTTGTTTTGGTTTAGCCCTGGCAATCTGGCAGGCAGTCTATTTCCAGGAGGAGCTCTGTCCATAGTGTGGATGCCCCAGGCTTGAGGTCCTCATTCATTTTCATAAACAGAGCCAGTTGCCACAGTGACTGGTGCTGTGAGCAGCTGCAAAATAGCAGAGGTCACCCAGAGCTTTCTTTGGGTTCTACAGTCTGTTCCTAGGCATCTGTGAACAGTGGGTCAACGGGAGCTGCAGTCACGCAAGCTAGTGCTGCATATGGGATCCGGGAGGAGCTGCCAAGCAAGCTGCAAACACAAACGTGGTTTCAGGCAGGCCCCAGACCCCACCTGACAGATCTCAGCCTAGAGGCACAGGAAGACCAAAGGGCATAAGGAGTGGCAACTTCCTACCTGTGACTTCAACAGTCCCCAGAGCAGTGAGAGGGTACAGGGCCAGAGCAGAGCAAAGGAAAGGATCTCGGAAAAGTGAATGTGGAGTTGGACCAGTGCCACTTCTGCATCACATGCTTCCCGCTCTCCCCACCCCCACAGCAGGAAGCACATCACACCTCCCACTCAGCACACACAGGTAAAAACCTCTGGACTGGAGTCCCAAAGGTCTCTTCAAGCCAGAATCCGCCACTATTGTGACTCCACCTTCCCAAGGCAAGACTGCCCAAAGGCTAGAGACCTGTAACACAAGCTGAGGCTCAGCCTGCAGCCCTGCCCACCTGCCTTGGTTTGTCCATTTGCTAAGATCAGTAAGAGTGTGTCTTTTCTCTGCAAAGTGTTGCTTCTGTCCTCAAGGTGGATGCTTTCAGACAAAAACAACAATAAAAATTAGACTATATAAGTCCTATTCACTCTTACAAAACCAAATCACCTTGGCAGGGGCCCAAGGAAGCTATAGAATTAAGCATAAACTTCACTTAGTCTTTCAGACTCATTCCCATGTTAACAGCATGGAAGTAATAAACATTCTTTGGCCCTAGTGCCAGTTCCAGAGACAAGTGATCATTTAAAACTTAAACAAAATTAGGTTTTACTATTCTCAGAAACATATGCTTCCATCTTTATCAACCATGAGCCACTTAGACCACTACAAGGAAAATAGAATTAAAGTTCCCTAATTCGTCAGCATAACTCAAAGGTAAACTCAAAGGTAAAGCATGTATGGATCAAACATGCTTTGCAAGCATGACCCAAATGTCTTACATATAGAATTGTTTGTGTTATTTCCACCACTGTAGTTTATTACACAGGCCAGAGGAAACCTAAACAGTTTGTCCTTAGGCAAATACTTCAATAATTTAGACTTCAAAGACTCCATATTAACCTCTGTTTACACAAAGTAATGTGTTTCCTTTGCCTGCGGAACATCAAACTACTTCACAATTAATTACCTCTACTTTTTAAAAAACTTAAATCTTGTTAAATATAATGGCCAATATATTTTAAGCAGAGGGAAAAGGTATGTTCCAAATCTGCTCTATTCTCTGCAGAGACAAAAATGATAAGACAACATCCATGGAATCTATTAACGTAGAACGGTTATTTAAAAACAAAAACTTTTTTCCTTAAATGTCATTTTTCTTCCTGTATTATCTGCTTTTCTTTTCCATTTTGTCTAGGAATACTGTGAATCTAATAATAGATCAGTGTAGATTTTTAACTCTTTGCTTAGAAATTTAACAAGGTTAAAATTCGAAGTAAAGGTAAGGCTTAGAAAATTCAAAGTTACTTCATGTTCTAACTAGTCAGCACTTATTTTCCTCAGCACATTCCTAGTTCAGGATTGATGGAGCACTCTAGAAATTAACTCCACAGCCTGTATAGGGAAGTGTAAATGGACACACAGCCAATAGCCATAAATGAGAGAGAGCTTTGCCAATACTAAGGTCACCATAGAGATACAGAGACAATCAATATTCCTTTGAATTTGGGTAAGAATTTTAAATTTGCAAATTTATTTTATCTATTTTCCATTTTATATTATCCTCAAAATAACCACATTTGACAGCAATAACATTATCATCTATGGAGCGTTTACTATGTGCCAGGATCTCTTCTAAGCATTTGATGTGTATTAATGTCTATTCTTCACAACAACTTTATTATCCCAATTTTTATTCCAATTTTACAGATGAAAAAACTGAGGTAGAATGGTAGTAAGTAACTCAAAGTCATAATGTTATTGAATCAAACGATTAAGCCAAGCCAGCCAGCAGGGTAATTTAAGGTCAGAACTTGGACTCATAGGCAGCCCAATCATCCAGGTTCCAAAATCAACCATGTTTCTTCCTAGAGAAAACAATGAATCAAGATATCCTGAGAAATATGTCAATGAGTTCTGACCTAAATATATGTCCTTATTCTATGGAAAACTTAGCTACTGGCATCTTAAAGAGAGATACAAACACTAAAGAAAAAAGGAATCCAGATTCCCTTAATTATATGCTCAAAATTCTCAGCTAATGTCATTCTAATTTTATACATACTTTCTACACTGTCAGATAATCTTTGCAAATTACCTAAGAAATTGTTTAAAGCCTTCAGAAAGAGAAATTATTTGGACATTATATGTTGAAATTTTCACTACATTTTTCTCCTACGTTGTAATGTTTTGATGGCTTTTTACAATTTGTGTTTTTGGCAAACTTGTTTCATTAGCGCTCAACTAAAGCTAAGCTCACATAACACACCACCCCAGCTGCAGTTTGAAACCACTATCCAGCTGGCTGATGTAAAACCCAATTCTGATAACTCTTGCCTTTGATAAGATTAGAAACCTTTCCTTTCTAGAAAATCTTCACATATCAAAAGAGAAAAAATGTGGGAGGGGGAGGAGGGGATGGGTATATACAAACACAATGAGTGAGATGTGCAATGTTTGGGGGACGCTTGGTCACGCTTGAAGCTCTAACTCAAGGGGGGAGGGGGGGCATGGGCAATACACGTAACCTTAACATTTGTACCCCTATAATATGCTGAAATTAAAAAAAAAAGAGAGAGAGAGAAAAGATACTTTTCTCTGAATGTAGTTGAAAGTTGCAAATAATAATAGATACTTCTCCTGAGATCTTATTTCCTATCCTCCAATAGGTTCCACTTCAGTGCAGGCACAAAGAATGGGCCATGGCATACAAGTGAAGGTAATGTTTATTTTCCTGCACTAAAATAGAAATACATTTACACTTGGGAGTGCAGAGTCTATCTTTAAGTCTGTCACTTAACTACTGAGCACCTATATGCCAAGTTGTCGTGGCTGCTAGAGATACAGCAGTGAACAACATAACCAGTTTCTCCTCCGCTTTCATGGAGGTTCCATTCTAAGTAGGAGGAGAAACAGACAATGCACACACGTACAACATCAAGTTTTTAAAGCTCAAAGAAGCTCCACCTTCAGGAAAGGACAAGTAAAACAGTGCATGGGGGTGTTCTGTGAGAGTGGGGCCCAGAGACCTAGGCACTGTCTGTCCTGTCTGGCTCACAGCCCCTTCGCAAACTCACGGGGATGAATTTCTGTGCCAAAAATGTTCCCAACTAGCTCAGGACAGCTCTAACTACAAATCGGAGCCTTACTTCTTTTACCAACAGGCAGTGCCCTCAACTGTGATACCCACCATCTGGCCACTTTTATATAAAACTTAATTGTCCAGAATTTGCTTAGCTGTTACCATTCAGATGGGTTATTTATTAACCAAAATTCTCTGTAGCTCTGCCCAGCAGAATTAGGGGCTGAGAAAGGAGGTTGCAGTCAGGTGAACTGTAGCACAACATAAGGAAGGATTTTTCAAGAGTCAGAGATGTTTTAAATTCAAGCGAAGGTCTGGGCCTCGGTCAACAGGATATGAGAAAGGTGATTTGTGTATCAGGCAGAGTTAGAACAGATAATCTCCAAGGATTCTTAAAATGCCAACATACCACTAGAACTCTACTATGCTATATGAATACCAAATCTTCCCAGATTTAACTTACCTTAAACATTACTTTATGATAATGTTGTTAATGAGATAAAAATTCAGATGTCGTGAAGAAATAAACAACCTAAAAGATACCATTTGTTAACTAAGCAATAATTATAACAGCACACAAATACTGATAACTACGGCTTGGCTTAGCAGTGCTTTGTAAGTGCCATGCAGGGTTTTGAGCACTTGAGGCATAGTATCTCATTAGATCTTCAGAACAACCCATTTTACAGATGAGGACACTGAAGCAAACACAGGTTACACAGCTACTCAGTGGCAGACCTAGGACTTGCACCCAGGCAGCTGGCTCTCAAGTCTGTGCTCTAAAACAGTATGCTCTGTTAAGAAGTCCTGTGGAGGGTGGGGAACATTTTCCTCTTCGATTGTATTACATAAATATCCTAAAATAGTAACTACTTAAAGGAACCTTTGAAATTTGATGAATCTTTTTTATGATATAAGATAATCATAAATTTCTATTCTAGAAATATTTACTAAATGTACTTTACTATAATTTACCAAATTGTAGAAGGTCTCACAAAGTTCAGTTTCCAAATCCTATTTCCAAGTAGTAGCTTAAACATTGGGAGAATCTGGCTCAAAATCAGTTACAATATTTTCCTATGACAGTATAACACACACACACACTGAATTAGATATTTATATTTCTGCTAAGTATCAGAGATGCCCAAATTGGTGATTATGACAGGGCTGGCCCTCAACTGTGGCAGTTTCCATTACAAAATCCACTTTACAAGAATGCAGGATCCTGTTTAAAAATTGATTTAGACTGATACTTAATATGACAATATACTATTGGCTTCCTCTTCTCTTTTGTTTCCTCATTTTAAAAAGCTAAGCCATCAAGTCTTCTTCCACTTAAACTAAAAACAGAAAATGTTAGTTCCAAAGTTTGGGATTCTTAATACATTCCAGCTGGTATTTTTTTAAGTTTATATTTGTAAATATTAATGATGTTTAAAGAGTCTTAATATCCAATTTTTAAAAAAACCCAAAGTACCAAAATAACTAATTAAATTTATGAAGATTATAAGTCTATATATAATGAATACAGAACCTGAGTCTGCTTCAATATAGACATCAGTGGCATGTTAAGAACCTATTATCAAATTTAAATGATTTATGCAAATACTTATAAATATTCATATAAAATAAGTTTACATACATACAACATTATAGCAGAGAAATTCTTGGAATCATGCATTTTTTAATTAGTGATATATATAAACTGACAAAAACATTCAGCAATAATTAAAAATCTCTTATTTACTCATTATAGTAAAATCCAATAATAATTAAAACTTCTATTTTTCAAGGGAACAGTGAAAGAAATAATTTACCAGCCCAAAAAACTCAGAACAAGGCCTTCGAGTCCCAGCTTCACAAATATTACTGTGTCTTATCCTTAGATATGATCTTCTTCATCTTTAACCTTGCAAATATCACACTCTAGAGACTGCTGTATCTCTCTCTAATGCCCAGGCGGCAAGATGGAATCTGCAACAGTGATTTGGAATCACAGAGTTTGGGGTTGAAAAAACTTGGTGATCCTATAGGCCAATCCCTCTCATCTCCCAGTTGAGTAAACTGGTGAGTCAGTGACTTGTGACTCCCCCCAGAGTTAAGACCCCTTGATAGAGCCCTTCACTGAATTTTATTTGGTCCAGAAGAAAAGATTTTCCCCACTAAGATATCGCTTCTGTATTATCCAGAAAGCAGTAATTCTGAAACTTTTTGGTCTTAGGATCCCTTTATGCTTTAAAATTACTGAGAACTCCAAAAACATTTTGTTTATATGAGTTATATCTATCAACACTTGCCACAATAGAAATTAAAATGGAGAAATTTTTAAAATATATTAATTCATTCAAAACCAATAATAAATTCATGGCATATTAACATAAACAGTATCTTTCATGAAAAATAACTATTTTCTGAAACAAAACATAATTTAGTGAGAAGAGCAGCATCATTTAACATTTTTGCAAATCTCTTTAATGTCTGGCTTAATAAAAGACAGCTGGATTTTCAGATCTACTTTTGCATTCAATTTTTTTTGTGATACATTGTTCTGGTTGAAGGATATGAAGAAATCTATCCTCACACAGATATAGTATATGCATTTGTAAGTTGCAAATCTTAATAATCTTTTCATATACTTGTGGCTATTTCTTAAGGTTGGTTGCAATGTAGAATCTGAATCATAATGAATTTTTCATAATCTGTAACCTTAAAATCAATTGCTTTCCCCAAAATACTTAGTAATTTCCAAGTGAAAAATAGTAACTTTATAGCAGAGAATTCTGGCAGACAACACTCTAACCAAATGATAAAGGCTAACATTACCAGCAATAAGTCCTACCAACATTATGTACCCTGGGTTTGATGCCCTGAAAAGGGCAGATTACCTCTGTGGTATTCTTCCAGATGATGCATAATCTCGGTATAATCATGAGAGAACATTAGACAAACCCAAATTGAGGGACATTCTCCAGTACTTTTCCAAAGTGTCAAGGTCACTGAAAGACCGAGGAATCACCACAGATTGGATGAGACTAAAGAGACGTGACAACTAATAAATGCCATGTGAGATCCTGGACTGGATCATGGAACAGAAAAGAACACTAGTAGAAAATCTGGTAAAATCCTAATGAATTCTATACTTAGTTAATAATATTGCACCAAGATTAATTCCTTAGTTTTGATAATTGTGCTATGGTTATATAACATGCTATTATATTATAAGGCAAAATTGAGTGGTAGATGTAAAGAAATTTTCTGTACTATTTACGCAACTCTTCTGTAAGTTTAAAATTATCTCAAAATAAAAAGTTTTTAAAAATCAATTGCTCTATATTATATACTCTCAGGATGTGGGATACTTCACCCATGCATGATTTTATAATATCGTGCATTGGGCTTCTGGAAAATAATGGTTTACTGCGTTATGTAAATATGCCAAATCAGACATCTTTCATTATAAGATATCCCAAAAAAATCACATTTGTTCATATCTCCATCGATATTATCAGAGTTCTTAACTACTGAGAAACTGTCACAGTCATGGTGATGAATATAAGTTTTCCAAAATTTTAATTTTTGTTCAAAAAATAAAGTTTTATCATTGCCAACAAATACTATCAGTTGTTGTCCATGAAGTAACAACATCATTTTGTTCATTTTTTTAAAATGTCTGCCAAATACTGAAGTCTGGATGACAATCATTTGTCTGTCAGTCGTTCTTTCAAGTAAAATGGTTTTCCATGAAAAACAAACACGTTCAGCTCACAACTGCACGACTGCTTTTCCTCAAGACAACCATCATACCTTGGCATGTGTAAGTGCTACATGCGTACTTCTCATTTCACCATACAGAATATGACATGCATGTGAAGGTTTATACTGCTTCATCAAGGCTTTCCCAGAGACAAAGCCTCACTCTGTCACCCACGCTGGAGTGCAATGGCACAATCTTAGCTCACTTCAGCCTTGAACTGCTGGGCTCAAGTGATCCTCCTGCCTCTGCCTCCCAAGAACCTGAGACTACAAGCCTGTGCCTTCATACCTGGCTAATTTTTCTTATTTTTTGTTGCCTGGCACGGTCTCAAATGTCTGACCTCAAGCAATCCTCCTGCCTTGGCCTCCCAAAAGTGCTGGGATTACAGGGGTGAGCCACCATACCCAGCCAAGAACATTCTTAAATGAAACTGGCAGTTTTTTTACTGCAAGTGTCTGACAGTGAAGCACAGCCTTGATTCCTGCTAGGCACCAGCAGTTTTATCTAATACCACTTTTATACCATCAGTGCAATTTTAACTCGGTGAAAAAGACATCTTAACATTATTATAAAAATAGTTCAGTAGTACTTTGGGAGGCCAAGGTGGGAGGATTGCTTGAGGGCAGGAGTTCTAAAAAGAATACTATGCTAAGCTTTGTACTATGCTAAATTTTATCATTTTAAAGAACATCACTTTTTAAAGTCTTTAATTGTCAGTTATAAAATTATTCATAATATCTCACAATTTAACTGGGATATACCAGTAAGTAGGTCTTGGCATTGTGGTACAGCATTACTCCTCCAAAATAAAAGCATAGTGAGACTAAAAAAAGAAATAGAGCAGCAAAGAAAAATCATAGTCATCTATCACTTTGAAAGCTTTAATAATATCTTTTATAATCCTTCACAGCTCTGGGATCTGCCTTCCTATCAACTCCATTAAGCTAGCTGGGGATCATCGGGCAGAAAGGGTTAAAAGTTCAAAGTTGCTGCTCCAGGCCTGCTGGCTAAGAAGGCAGGTTGCCCAGGTCTGGGGACAGCCAGTCTCACACAGAGCAAACACAGAGGCTGCTGTGCACTCAGGAATAAATTCCTCAACCAGCACATACTCTCCTGAGGCATCATATAAGCTTTTTCCAATAGATTCCAAGCTGAGTAATAAACAGAAAATAATAGATTTTGTTGGGCCTTCCTTGAGTTCAGGAAGATCTGACAATATCACGAAATGGCTTAGCACAGTCCTCTGAAATTTTTCATTAGAATTCTTTTCTCCTGAATCATGTTAATAAAGTAAGATTTGCTCTGGGATTCATACAAAATGACTTGTTCAAAGGCTGCTCAAGCCCAGAAGAACGAGAAAAAGACACTGAAGCCTGTCAGGAGGAGGCAAGGCCAGACCCAGGAATTGGCAGATTTCTGGATGGATATTTTCAAACAGAGCGATGCCCAGCTCCCTTATATAACACTCGATTGGCTCTTAGAGAAATATGAAATACTTTCATCTTCAACTGTCTGCAATGTCCTCAGAGTCAACAGAAACTAGCACTTGGCTCAAAATGCCTCAAATCTCTCTCATCTTTAAGGGGCAGGGACTTCTACTATTTTTCTACAATTCAGTAGGCTGAGCTCATTGTAGGTATTATTATTCTGTATGGCAAATGTAGTAAAACAATGCAAACCTATTTTTTCCCCTTCATGTATACAGTATGCCCTGAACTTAAATTGGCATGCACTTAATTTCAAATTGAGATTTTTTTTTTAAACACAATTTTCCAACTGCAATAGCAGTTGGAGCAGTTGGAAAATTCACATTTTGCTGATCTGGGCCACCTAAACAGAGAACATGAGGAACCTGATTTGTTTTATTTTAAAGACAAAGAAAAAAACTACTTAAAGCCCTGACTCTGATTCCTTTGAACATTTAATACTTAAAACCTGAATTGTTTCACAACAAACTAGGGCTCCTTTTCCTCTAAGAAGAGGCCCTTGGGAAGTATTTATTTAGTTAATGAATGTTAAGTAATTGTGTTTCTCTCACAAAACAAAAATAAACAAAACCTCTCAAAGATGGATGCTGTTTGGGCTCTCTAGGTCCACATGAGTTCCCTCTCAGAGAGCCTAGAGCAACAAACTGGCAATTTAGGGAACAATACGGCCACAAGCACTTCTCCAAAAAGAAAAGCAACTCCCCTCTTGGCTCAACTCCAAAAGGCAATTGAGTCGGTATGGTCCAGGCTAATCTCCCAACAGCCTCTCTGCCAACTTTCTCCTACAGGCATTAGGTTTTTCAGCAAAGGCTTTGCAAATAATCTAACAATTAATTAGTGCTTTTGAATTCACCCCATACCATTAATGGAACATTGCCAGACAGCCTTTGATAGTATATTTCTAGGGCTAATTAAGCTTGGCAAAATAGAGGACACAGACTCCCTGGGCACCCACAAGGGCCAGGCTGAGACCTAGCAGGTGACAGACAGTTAAGTTGTCTCAGACAAGCCTAGGGTGACAAAGGTGGTAGGCTGCCTGGTTCAGGTCTTTAGGGTCCTTTATAATATGCCAGACCCTGCTCTCAAATTATATACTTACCAGGCTCTTGATGTTCAGGCTATTCTTTCACCCTAAAGATATTTTTTTCTTCTGAGTAGAAACTCTTGATTTGGCACTTAATATTAATAGTTTGGTATTGTTGTTAGTCCACACTCCCAACACTCTACCCCGAAAAAAATTATTTAAGAAAGAAAAAAAAATGTGTAGTAATATATAGTCATTTTTAAAATATATACTTTAAAATAAACTTCATCTCAAAATTTTCTTGTTGCAATCAAAGAGGCCTTGCATAATCCAAGATTTCTCACTCCCATAACCTCAGTCATGTGGGAAATCTATTTTTTTTCACTATCTAATGCCACACAGAATTCCAGACTGCTCCACACGCATGGCCAGCAAGATAAACACATTTTTTGGGAGGCCTAGAAAAAAGCTAGCAGGGGGCAAAAAGAAAAAATATTGTTGCATTCCGCTGGACTTTTCTGGTTCAATTTCAAAAACAGAATGACCACCACCTGGGGCTTACGGCAATCTCCAGAGCTGTACCTAGGCTGTTCGCTGCCCCTCTAACAGTGACAAGGCCTGAGAAAGCAAATCAGAAAACAGTATAAACTACTCAGTGGCAAAACAAATAAACACCAGTTATTTTAAAACACAACTTTTCAGGCACAGAGGTTAAAATCTTCTTAGTGTCTTATCCCAATTGGTGTCAAGGTGCATAATAAATATCAACAAAAACTTAGGGAATTTTTTTTCCTTGTAAAAAAAATGTTAAGTTTTTAGATTTCTAGCCTGGATTCTGGTTATAGGAATAAAGTAAGAAGTCAGCAAGGAAACCCAGGTTAAAAATTAGAGCCCTTTCAGCAGAAATGAGGATATGCCCCACTTGTAACTTTTAGCCCCTAACCCCCAGAGCCACCCTTGCAAACCTGCCTTAACTCTTCACAGCCAGCCTTACCGTCTGTCATTACCTAGAGTCCTTCAGTCAAGGCTGCCTGAACCAATGTCCCCACCCTCAGGGGGTCAACACAAGTCTCCTACCTTCGTGTAAGTCACAAGACAATAAATGGGAAAAGGCAAAAGACGCACAGAAAAGGAGTAAATGGGGGGACAGGGATTCCTTCTTTAACAACTAAGATGACTGTGTCAAGGTGTCGCCCCAGCTAATAAAGACGCACCTGGCTTCTGCAGGTGCACCACACTTACAACCAGAGAGTTAAAAGTGTCTGTGGAACTCACTGAAACAATTTCCCCTCCGGCACATGGATCCCTCTGACCCAAATGAGTTTACCGAAAGGTGTTCAAGGTAGCTGTTTCAAAGTCATGCTTAAACCAAGCTCCCTATTATGACACTGAGAAAGTTTCTAGGTGTTAGCCAGTTCTATTACAATATGTACATTGAGAAAACAGATCTATGCTGTCAAATGTGGTCCTCAGACTAGTGGCATCAACATCATGTGGGCCTGTTAAAAATGTACAATCTTTGACCTAGTAAAACCTACTAAAATAGAATCTGCATTTTAACAAGATCCCCGGGGTAATTCTCATACATGTTAAAGTTTAGAAAGCACTGGTCTAATATCTGTTTATAACTTCCAACTCCAAAAATAAAACTTCCTACTCCACAAGCAAGATGATTATACTCCACCACAGGCAAAACCAATATGAATGAATGAATAACCATATTATAAAACATATACATATATTTTTTTTGAGACAGGGTCTCCCTCTATTACCCTGCTAGAGTGCAGTGTTGTCATCATAGCTTACAGCAACCTCACACTCCCCCGGGGCTCAAGCGATCCTCCTGCCTCAGCCTCCCAAGTAGCTGGGACTACAGGCACATGCCACCATGCCTGGCTAATTTTTCCATTTTTTATAGAGACAGGGTTTCACTCCTGCTCAGGCTGGTTTCGAACTCCTGGCCTCAAGCAATCCTCTCGCCTTGGCCACACAAAGTGCTAGAATTACAGGTGTGAGCCACTGTGCCAGGCCAAACATATTTTAAAGTGATTATTTTCCTTACAGAAAAAAAAATTTCTATTAGAATATTAATATAAAATGTCCAAATTCCTTAAGCACTAAGTTTGACGGTTGATATCTCTGGCATTTCACTTTGACACTTATTTTATTTCTGTTGTGAAAGTCCATCGTCAGTCTTTCAAATGCACATTTTGGCTTGTGATTATCTTTCACATTTTTTTTAAGAGACATTTTTGTGAAACCATGGATAAGTCAAAAATTTGTGTTATTTTCAAATATGAGTTCTGTCATGGAAATAATGCAGTGCAGACAGCTCGAAATATCATCAAAGTGTTTGGGAAGGATGTGGCTAATGAACACACAGTATGTCGATGGTTTGAGAAATTCTGTTCTGGTAATTTTAGTCTTGAAAATGAGCCACGTGGGTGAGCTGAGATCAAGGTGGATAATGACGAGCTGAAAGCTGTAGTGGAAGCGAATCCATCTCAACCTACACGTGAATGAGCAGCAAGGTTTGATGTTACTATTCCAACATATTGGGCCATTTGAAACAAATCAGCAAAGAAGCTGGATAGATGGGTACTGTATGAATTAAACTAGTGTGAGAAGAAAAATCACCTCAAAGCTTGCCTTTCTTTGCTCTCACGACATAAAGGCGAACCATTTCTACACCGTATTGTCATGTGTGATGACAAATGGATTCTTCTTGACAATTGCAAGCATTCAGCACAATGGTTGGATAAAGTTGAAGTGCCAAATACTTGCCGAATACTCACCAAGAAAAAGCTAACGGTGTCTGTTTAGTGGTCCAGCGCTGGTATTATCCCACCACAGCTTCATGAAACCTGGTTAATCAATTATAGCAGATGTCTATTGCAACCAATTGGATGAAATGATGAGGATACTTACAATTAAGCAGCAGAGATTGGTCAAAAGAGGCCAATCCTCTTGCAGGACAACGCTCAACCACATGTCACACAAACAATGCTGCTCAAAGTACAGAAGCTGGACTTGGAAACTCTCTGTCATCCACCCTATTCACCAGATCTTGCACCAACTGACTACCACTTCTTCGAGGCTTTGGACCACTTTTTGCAAGGAAAAATATTCAATTTTCAACAAGCTGTGGAAAACGCCTTTCACAATTTCATTGCCATTTGCTCTCCAGGCCTCTTCACTGCTAGCATAAGCAAGTTGCCTTAAGACAGCAACATTGTGTCAATAGTTTAGGTACATACTTTGATTCATTCTACTGCTTCTTGTTTGAGATATAATAAACTACATTTTTGATTTGAAATAGGACATTTCATATTTAATGACCTAACATAAATATCAAGCTCCTTGCTCACAATATGTAGTTTAACTTATAAAAATGGGTTTATACACAATTAAAAAATATTCATTTACTATATAAAGCTAGATGCAACCATATTTCTCTGAACACTAACCTAAAACACCATAAGAAGCATTTCTGCAAAAGGTAGTAAGACCCTCAAAACTCATAATCTTGAAAAATAGACCACTTGAGGAAGGAAAAGAACAAGACTTGGAAATCAGGAGGGTTCTTTCCACTCGAGGCATACTTCGTGAGGATAAGAGTTTTTGTTTTGTTCACTATTATATCTCCAACACCTGGAATAGTGTCTGAAATACAATAGGTGATTAATAAATGCCTGTTGAATAAATCAATATCTTAGGAAATCTGTGTTAGAAAAAGATGGAAAAACTCATCCTTTGCACTACCTCCAAAGTCCCCCCATTTCTGTGCATCAGAAGCTAGCAAAGCACCTGAGACCTGGTAGGTACTGAAAGTTTACTGACTAGACTGCAAGTTCTCATCAAGACACAGCAGTTACTTGAAATGTAAGCAAAGGCAAAATGATAAGTGGTTCTTTCCTCTAAGTCAAAAGGAAAAGATGGGGCAGGCGGAAGCTATGCGGCATTTTGCTTCACCATGCTGTATACGCAACTATGAATATAACTTTCAGCAATGAAACATAATTTTCATGCGCAGATGCATCCCACCGGAAAAACTTATTACAGGAAAATGCTGCAGCAGCCTGGTGGTGTCAACAATGAAGACAACAGAGCAGGGGCCAACTCCAGAGGCGGATGTTCCACTCTCCCCTGAGCGCTGTGCTACCCGAGCATGCTTTTGGATGGGATAGGAGAGCAGGAAAGAAGGAGGTGTTATTCCTGATGGCTCTGGTGGATCTTCTAGACTAGGACTAAGGTATTCAGGCATGTGAAGACAAAAGGAAGCAACACAAAGAATTTAAAGTGGTTTTATTGGGCCTTTTTCCTCTTGCCATATATGGTTCCCCTTATTGCCAACAGAGAATAACTTTAAAATAAAATTTCTTCTAAATCATTATTTTACTTTGAAGGTAGTAAAATTTTCCACATTCCACTCTCGATTTTTTTTTTTTTTTAAAGATTTCTACGAGTTGGCAGAAGGAGCAGGAGAATAGCTGGGCTTCAGTCCCCAGAGCACCTGCTGCCTATTCCTTGGAAGGAACATTCTGAAAGTGCATTTTTAAGCCCTCTAGAATTCCACCTGATTTACAGTGTCCTCTCACAAAACAAAAATATGACTAGATTGGACTTCAGGATAAATGTTTTCAGACCACTTTGGCAGAGAATGTTTTAAAGAAAATGAAAGTCAGTGGCTCACGTGGACGTGGCGCAGGATGGGCCAATCATCCGGGAGGGGCAAGCGCCCCAGTGCCCGTGTGCAGGGCCAGTCCCGCAAGCAGGCCTCACGCTGGAACACATCCCAGAACGCTCCTGATCCCACATCACTTCCAAAATCAGCATGCTCAGAGCTCTATCGGGAGATTCAAGGTGCCCCCAGTGTACCAGGGATTGGTCATCAAAGCAAGAAAGCTAAAACTAATTCGTATACACACAACTGGTAAAATGATTAGCTTTTATCAATTAAAAAGCTGTGTAGGCACATACAGGTAGCTCTGTCCCGATGGAAATGTTGATCACTATTTATAAACCAGACCATCATGGATGTCATATAACAATCCAAATAAATCGGAAATCCAGAAAGCAGGGTGGCAATCGTACAGTCTAGGATAAGGATGCAAAGGAGAGAGAAACCTGGGTTCTCTTGACTTGTCTGACATCAAACCTAGGGATAATCTTACTCACATACTTGAGAAACATCTTTCTTACACTATATACACCTCCAGTTACCCAATTAGCTATTGGTAAACTCTCTTTGCAAATGAAAAAAAGAAAAAGGCCTTGTATTAGATAGTATATCACATTCCTCACACACACACACCCCTAGGTCCATGCAGGGCAAGGAAATCTTTGAGAAATGAACTCACCTTCTTCTCAACTACTGCTAACTGTCCCAACTCTGTGTGTGTGTGTGTGTGTGTGTGTGTGTTGTTTCTGTGGAAAAACCCACAGGAAAAGGTGGGGGAGGGGCCTCATCTCGCTTGTGTGTACCATGATATCCCCAAAGGGAATACAGTCTAAAATATAGGTCACTCTATCCGCTCTGGGTTTTTTAATAACAGTTCTTTGCTCTTTAAAATACACAGAAAGTTGGGCCCCCTGGTGACAGCTGGTATCACAATTGACAACATCCTTTCTTTGTGTGTCCAAAAGCAGAATTAAACATAAAAGTGGTTATAATGACCACCTAAAGACAATAATCATCACAGACCAAATCAACCAGCTGTGGCCAAAAACCTGGGGGTTGGCAACAGAAGGCCTTTTTTCAATCTGCTTTGAACCTTCAAGACTATCCATCCTCTGTCCTCTACATCCCCTGGTGCCAGCCCACACTGGCACCCTGCTTATTTGGTTAGCAGAGTGGAGAAAACTATGGCAGAACCACCTCTGAGGGTCTCATGCCATTATTTCAAGTCCAAGATGGATAAACAAAATGTATACACAATGGAATACTATTCAGCCTTAAAAAGGAAGGAAATCCTGTCATTTGAGACAACATGGATGAACCTGAAGGACATTATGCTAAGTGAAATAAGCCAGGCACAGAAAGACAAACACTGAATGATCTCACTTATATGTGAAATCTAAAAAAGTCAAACTCATAGAAACAGAGAGTAAAATGGTAGTTACCAGAGGCTGTGGTGTGGGGAGATTAGGGAGATGTTGGTCAAAGGACACAAAATTTCAGTTAGACAGGAGGAATAAGTTCAAGAGATATATTGTACATTCTGGTGATTACACTTAATAACAATATATTATAGGCATGGGGCACACGCCTGTAGTCCCAGCTACCCAGGAGGCTGAGGCAGGAGGATCACTTGAGCCCAG
>VBSM01000529.1:69410073-69424479 GCA_008086735.1 Cheirogaleus medius
AGGCCAGGTGGGGTGGCTCACACCTGTAATCCTAGCACTCTGGGAGGCTGAGGCCAGAGGAGGATCGCTTGAGCTCAGGAGTTCAAGACCAGCCTGAGCAAGAGTAAGACCCCATCCGTCACTACAAAAAATAGAACAATTAGCTGGGTGTGGTGGTGTGTGCCTGTACTCCCAGCTATTTGGGAGGCTGAGACAAGAGGATTGCTTGAGCCCAGGAGTGTGAGGCTGCCGTGAGCTATGAGGACACCACTACACTCTACCAGGGCGACAGAGCGAGACTCTGTCTCAAAAAAAACACAAAAATATAGATGTAAAATCTGGCTCTCCCACTTTCCTCCCACCATGCAAGTTACCTAATCTCTCCATATCTCATTTCAACATCTATAAAATGGCAAAAATAATAAAATAATTATACCTAACAGAGTTGTAATTAAGTGAGCTCATTACATAAGAATACCTTAATTCATTTTTTTTTTCAGAATCTTACTTTCAAGTGATTTATTCATTTTTATATTCTATAATTGTTGAGCCCAGGGCCTGGCTGTAGTGCACACTCGATAAATGGTAATTACTATCACTGTCACCTGTATGTGCAATTCAATAGCCAATACCAAGAGGCTAATCACTTTTCAAGTCAATGCTTTTCTTGTTGAGACCTGCCAGTTTCCAGAACTGGTCCAACAAATTAGTTTTATGTAGCTCATTACAGAATAGACACAAAGCAAATTCTAACAAAATAGAGCAAATTAAGCTTCAAATGTATTAAGTAACGCTGACAGAAAACACTAAGATACTGGTGTGGGGGGTCTGATACTCTTACTTAAGCAACAACACTCCGACCAAGTCATTTGCTTCTTCTCTTCTCCAACCTCATACTCAGAAGGCCTCCAGGAAGTACAGTGTATTTCTCTACTTATTAAAAAGTTACATATTAAAATATCTGAAATAGGCAAAATTAAATACCTCCCAAACACCCCATGTCAGGAGAGTCATCTCTATCTAGAAGGACTATTTATTTCATAATAAAGAAGAAAAAGGCTTTCTTGAAATTCTTATTTAGGAACAAGAATGTAAATATAATCTATGTATGTAACAAAGTTAAGTGGGATTAATCATCAGCATATTTGTTCTCTAACTGCCTCCACACAGGTTAGTTAGGTATCTGCGTCACTGACATTACAATGCCTAGCACCTGGTAAAACATAGCACAGGCAACATTACGTATGTGTACAGTAGTCAAATATTTTATTTCCCTGAAGAACATAAAAATTCAAATTCTTCATGAACATCACATGGCCTAAATTCTTCTAAACTGAAGAGACTGAGGACAAAGCTATCCAAATGAATATAACAAACATGCAATTTATATTATGCAACTTGCCTGCCATGGCTAAAGAGGAGCTCATCAGGGCAAACATGGTGACCACGTAATGGGAAGTCATTTTTATTCTCCAACAGTGTGTCTTGTCCAGTCACCTCTGCCTGCTGTTCTTCAGAAAGCAGACGATCTTTGCAAATCAGAAGTGGTCTTAAAATTCTTCTTAGCAATTTTCAAATCGCCTGTAAAAGTAAACAAACTTCAATAAGAAAACAGTGCAAAAATTTCTTTTCATAAACACACATTAAACAGAATTTCTGAAAAGCATTAAGAGAAGAAATTTATCTTAAAAGATGCCAAGAAAAACTCAAGAGAACTAGGGTAGGGGTAGTAACCATCTAATAGAGAGGTTTATTGCAAATGTCCTGCTTATCTTTTTGTTTGTTTTTTGGGTTTGTTTTTTTTTGGGGACAGAGTCTTGCTCTGTCACCAGTGGCATCATCGTAGCTCACTGCAACCTCAAATTCCTAGGCTGGAGCTATCCTCTTGCCTCAGCCTCTCGAATAGCTGGGACTACAGGTACACACAACAATGCCAGGCTAATTTTTCTGTGTTTTATAGAGATGGGATCTCGCTCTTGCTCGGGCTGGTCTCGAACTCCTGAGCTCAAGAGAGCCTCCCGCCTTGGCCTCCCACAGTGCTAGAATTATAGGTGTGAGCCACCGCGCCCAGCCTATTTTTGACATTTTAAATCTTTGGTTTTATACAGAATTTTCAGGAATATAGAGGAAAATCAGGGTGCACCTGAAATGTACCATCCCCAGTTATGTTGTGGTACTAAAGTAATCAATGCTACTTGATACACATACTCCCCAGTGCCAGCAAGAAAACACAAACAGCTCTGATTAGAGACTCAGACTAATGCTATAATGACAGGGTTATCACAAGGATCAAATTAAATTACACCGAGAATTAATCTGAAAAAATAAAGAAACATAAAAAGGCAAGGTTCTTATTTCAACTGTTTGCCAACATTTTAACAGGAGAAAGTCTTCCCTGCCTCTCAGCCCCATCTGAGACTATCTGGTTACTGGACTAGAGGATCCAGAAGGTCCTTTCTAACCTTTTCCTACCCAGAGTCTTGAATGAGAGTTTTGTGGTAGTTTTCTTAACTTGAATATTTTTCCCATGGCCCTGTTCCCTCACTTAGACACTCCTATGTATATTTTCCAGCCCTCTATCCCTAAACTGTCCACTTGTACAATTCAACAAACATTAATTGAGCACCTACTATGTCCTAAGCATTGTTTCTTCTGATCAGGAATAAAAGTTATCCAACACTGAATAAAAGTGCAAAGAACCTGCCTGATCCAAGCCCTGGGAAAGGCAGGATGGTGGAGTTTCCAGGAACCATCTCCAATACCTGGGGTTGTTACCCATACCCAGGAAATATCCGCAGAACCTGCACACTACCTCCAGAGACAAAGCCAGCCACTTTGGTCATTTGCAGATACAATATAAAAATATTAAAACGATACCAAAATGAGTTTCTAATTAAATGGTCTTAGTTCATTGCATCAAGGGTTAAGAGAAAGATATTTAAACATTTATCTGCAGTTGTAACACTAACTGCCTATCTATGAGAAGGGGGGAAATAGGGTGATTAGAGGACAGGGGTGGGAGGGATCAGGAGCCTTTTCACTGAATTCCCTTCTGGGTTTGTAGCATGTACAAGTACTACCTATCCAGAATAATAGCAATAAGTTTCTAATTTCAAAAAGGATTTCTAACATATGCCTTAAAACTAAATTATTGCATATACAGGAGGCACTATGGCTCAATCTTGGTACATGATAGTGATTAAAAGCCTAGTATGAATAGAACATGGGTTGTGAGGGCAGTTATAAATCTGCCTAGGTGCTAGCCCACTCTTCCACCTCTCAAACGGGTGATGTTAGGGAAATTACTCTTCAGGAATGAACCTATCCTATGGTAGGATACGGTAAGCTGTTGTGAAGATTCAGTTAGTTAATATACATATACAATGCTTAGAGAAGTGCCTAGCACATAATAAACATTAGCCATCATAACTGTACTGTATCATTACTTGTCCATTCTCTTTGAGGAATTTATGCTGATAAAGAAATTGGTGTGTAGCTATTTGAGTAATTCTTAGCTAGTATAAAACCAGTTCAATATTTTGTTTACTCCAAAATATACATTAACATTACAATAGACCAAACAAAAGAGATAAGCTAATGAGTGGAATCGCTAAAAGAACAAAATTGCCAGTCAAGTTGAGGCACAAGTCAGGGGTGACACAATAGTCTTGTCTCTAAAGCTGACTAAATTACAGAGATAATTTGGAAGCCATTAAGATGACTTCAATCATCCGTTGCAGTCCAACATTTCTGTCACCATAATTCCACATCACCTCAGATCAAGTGCTAATCCTCTCTGGTAACTTAAAAATTCAACAACAGCAAAGAGAATTTGTCCCTATTTTTTCCCTTAAAAAAATTAAACTTCCTGAATGGACTGATAAGGAAAAACCTCTCTGAAAGAATACGCTATCCCAGCAAATGCTAAAGACAATTTTTGTAAAGCAAAAACCCTGTAAAGAGATCTTAGAAGATGGCTTCCCAGAGGATTTTTAGGAAGCACACGAACTGCAGGCAGCACGAGGCTTACGGGAATGTTTAAGCAGCTTGCGACGCCCCCTGCCCACAGCTGCAGAGGGTCTGAGGGATTGTGCTGCGTTGATCCAGGGGCTTAAACTAGGTCTGAATGAACCTGTGGAAGAGAAAGGCAAATGGTTCTATTAAAAATATAAACTGCAAATTGCTGACAAGAATATTGGGCAATTATTAAAATGCAGCAATTACAGATATAATAGAGCCAAGCTAAACAGTTTGATGCCCAAAGGCAAACCACAGCAAGTTTACACCGGATCTTAAAACATCTCCGAGGAAGTCCAAGACAAGTTGAAACTACACACTGCTGTTTGTAACAAAGAGGGAGCTTTTCTTCTTTTAGTTTAAAAGTCCCTCTATAATGTAACTTGTTTGAAAAGAAAATAAACTGCAGAGAGTTTTCGTCTAATCTTCCCAGTGTGGTGACAGGCTCCTAAGGCAAAGGAGAACAAAAAGGGAAGCGTCTCATTCCCATTCAGCTGAACTCCAGTTTGGGCAACAACTTGTACACATCAGCGCCTTAACACACAACTTAGGGATTGGTTCTCTAATCAGAAGAATGCAGGATGACTGAAGACTTCTGAAAAGTTGTAGCTTTGAAATAAAATTAGGGAAATACAAACTCCTCTTTCTGTGAGGTTCTACCATACTGACTTTGCAAAGACCAGGGTTTCCTGACTCTGGCTTTTTTATGTCACTGAATCTCTGGACTTCATGAACTAAATGTTTTCCTTAGAAATACCAATAGAGTACTCTTAGATCGGGAAAGAATAATTTGGGGTCTAGTGTGCAATAGTCATTTTGCCCATATTTCAAAGCAATGTGTTCCATTCAAAGGGTACGAGAATGCTTTTTATGCACAAATTAACAGAAGAAAATTCTGAGTGAGAGTTTCATGGGTTAAAAAAGAAAAGATGAACGTACTACTAATTCTGCTAATTTCAGAGTTCCCCTGTGTTTACTTCTGAGGACATTAAACTAAGCATGCCACCCCACCTTCCCTAGTGATCCAACAGAGTGCACAGGTACAGATCAGGATTAGCTGGAAACCCTACCCAAAAGAATCCTTAAAACTGTCACAGGTTAAACCAATGTTCAAAAGGTACTAGTTGGGAACAACAGACCCTGGGGTGAGATTTTTTTTAAAGAGCAAACGTTCCTCTATCTTAAAGGAAATCTGGCAAAATGGATGTCGGGCAATAGGATAAAAGTAAGAAAAAAGTACAAACTTCCCCTTAGATGGCCCACATGCCTGCCTAGATCCATAAGATGATGCAAAATCAACACTAAATTAACTTGTAGCTGATCAATTTTTCAGTTAAAAAAAATAGCATGCTAAAGATGTATATTGAATGATTTTTAAAGTTGGAAGATATCAACATGATTTTACTGATGAAGAGGAAACCCAAACCCCAAGACCAACATTTGCCTAAAACAACATAGCAGAGTCAAGGCCAGAAACCCGGTCTCTTTCCATGAGTTCCATTCAACCTCTCAGCTTCAGGTCTGTCACCACAAACTGGGAACCATTTCTCCTCCTCAATATTCAATCTCTGAAAATAGAACCTTTTTTCTGTCCGGCCTGACGCAGTGGCTCACGCCTGTAATCCTAACACTCTGGGAGGCCAAGGCGGGAGGATTGCTTGAGCTCAGGAGTTCGAGACCAGCCTGAGCAAAAGCAAGACCTCGTCTTTACTATAAATAGAAAGAAAATAAGCCAAACAACTAAAAATAGAAAAAATTAGCCGGGAATTGTGGCATGTGCCTGTAGTCCAGCTACTCGGGAGGCCGAGGCAGGAGGATTGCTTGAGCCCAGGAGTTTGAGGTTGCTGTGAACTAGGCTGACGCCACGGCACTCTAGCCCAGGCTACAGAGTGAGACTGTCTCCAAAAAAAAAAAAAAAGAACCTTTTTTCCAAGAGAGGGCAAAGCCTATCTCAGCTGCCAACAAACACTGGTATTTATTTCCATCTTGACATGCGCTCTGTACAAATCTTAACTGATCACAACTGTGACTTAACTTCAGGCCTGTGGGTACCAGCTGTAATAAATAAACAATCTTTGGTAATGCCAACCTCAAAGTTCTCTGAAAATGCAAACAGCAAGGTGAAGCACAAACCTGTGCCTCATTATATCCTAATGCTGATGATGTTTTGCCTGCAATCAGGAAAAGAAAAGAAAATCAGGAAAATAGTCAATAAATGTGAAGATATATTGAGTGGAATTTAAAAATTACCACAGCCTAAACTCAAATAGTAAATAATACCTGAGTTTCTGGTACCTTACACATGAAATCGTTTTCTAACAGATCATTAAAATGTTTCTAGTCTGCCATATAAGTGGATTTTTTAGAGAAATACACAGCTAAGTCTACAAATGGTTAAACAAAAGCTGGTAGAAGAATTGTTCTGATGGCTATTAAACATGCTGATCGGGGCATTTAGAAGAGAGGCAGATAGATGACACCAATATCTAGCTGGGCAGCCTATAAAAAAGGGGTGTACCGCATGCAGGACAGATCCTGTTGTTTGTCTGATGACATCTGGATGTCCTTTAAGAATCTGTACCCAGAGAAAGCAAAGCCACCTTCCTGAGTCACAACAGCAACTCTCAGATTTCTCTACTACACAGGGAAGCCGGATAATTCCAAATCCCCATTTTCTGATAGACTTGGCACAAAGAGGGAAAAGTCCTGGATATGGATAAGAAATCTTTGGAATCACACCCAAGCACAATTGATATTCAACAAATATTTACTGCTATGTGCCAGGCACTGTTCAAGATGCCAGAGATACAGCAATGACAAAAGGAGGCAAAAATCCTTCCCTCACGGAGCTTATATTATATTCTAGCTTATATCATTCACTGCTTTAGGCAAGACATTTAATTTCCTGAGCTTCATTTCTTCTTTCAACAAATCTTTGTTGCTTACTCTGCCAGGCTATTATGGCCAAACAAAGAGACATGTTCTCTGCCCGCATGGGCTTAAAGTCTGGTGAGACAAACAGACAAATAATCACAAATTTGCAATTACACAGTATGATAAGAGCTCTAAAGGAAAAGTATCCAATACCTGAGGATAAGCGAGGTTTGAAAGGTCAGGTGAGGAATGACACTACAGGTAGACGAAGCACCACAGGCACGACACTGGAATGAACAAGGCTGCTGAGATGAAAAGCAGGGAGAAGAGGAATAAGGTTCGAGAAGGGCTACAAGCAGGGAATGGTGTGATTGGGTTTTTAAAGATTTCTCTTGACACTGTACAGAGAACAGACTGAAAGGAGGCCAGAGGGCATGGAAGATCAGTTCAGATTCTTATAGCAGATCAGACAAGAAACGACAAAGGCTTAGATCAGAATGGAGCCTCAGTTTCTTCCTTTGTAAGGAGTTAACATACCATGAATGAGCGACTAAAAAGTAAATAAATACAGGAGTTAGCGAACTAAATTTACCTACATCACAGGGTTATTGCAAGAATCAAATGAGATTGTACATGTACAGTATTAAAGCTATTAATATCATTATCTATCATTAGCAGGCTGTTTCTACCAAAGAGGTTTATTATCCTGAGGCCTAAGGTTAATTAAGTTCCCAACACCCTGTGGCTGCCAATGGCAGGAAAGGAAAGGAGGAAGAACACTCTAACTGGCTGTACTGGTAGGCATGGGGGAGGCAGGAGGCGCAGAGGACACGAGGTAAGCATAGACTGGACTCCACTCTCCCTGCTCCACACTGGATGCCTTCCGAGGCCGGGTGTGCCGCCCCTCCTGGGCCTGGCCACCCTCGCTCCTAGCTAAGATCAACACACCAGCCCCAGCATTCTTGATTTCCGTGGGGCTGAACTTCACTCGGTCCTTAAAAGCGTAACAGACCTCACTCCCAAGCAAAATACAGCAAAAAAAGGAGGGGCGGCAATGGATACATGTTTTGTTCAAATTCATAAACTAGGATGGATTTCCCACCCACCCTTGCAATACTCTAAGAATCACCTTTTCACATATAAGATTTTTGCATCCGTGGGCTAGTCTGATGGTAGTAGGTTATCAGAACTTATTAACATTAGTGTCACTAAAGTTGGTATAATACACACCCACACTGCTAAATTTGGCTTAAAAAAGAAAAAAATTATATAAAAAAATTAGCATGTCATATCATAATAATGTCATAATATCAATAAATAAATCCTTGTTCACCAAATATAAAAAAAAGGATTTTTGCATCCAAAGATTTCTGTTGCTTATCATTTATAAGGGCATCTGCTTTTAAGCTAGAAATAATAAAGAACTATACTTGGGGTTTCAAAACCTAGCTTACCCAGCTGTGTTACATTGGACAAGTCATTTAGCCTCCACCACTCCCTCATCCATAAATGGTAGTAATTTTTTTTTTTTTCAGAGACAGGGTCTGACTTTATCTCCCAGGAGAGTGCAATGATGAAATCACAGCTCACTACAGCCTCAAATTCCTGGGCTCAAGTGATCCTCCCACCTCAGCCTCCTGAGCAGCTGGGATTACAAGCATGTGCCACCACACCCAGCTAATTTTTTTTTTTTTGTAGGGACTGGGTCTTGCTATGTTGCTCAGGCTGGTCTCGAACTCTTGGCCTCAAGTGAACCTCCCAAAGTGCCTGAGCCTTCCAAACTGCTAGGATTACAGGTGTTAGACACCACATCCAGCCAGTAACAATATTTTGATTGTAATATATGAGATAGAATATGGGCATGGTACCTAAAACAATACCTGGCCCACACAGATCATTTTAAATAAATAATACTCATTAGTGTTTTTATGGTTAAAATATACCTAGACTTTCAAAAAACATAAGCAAACTACTTGTAGCAAGATAAATAGCAGTTTATTGCAAGTTTTATAATAATTTTAAGATTAGACTTTACCTAGAATTTCAACAATTGCCTCCATCACCAAAAAATAATGATTCCAAATACAATACTAGATACGAGTTCTAAAGATGCATAACGTTGCAAAGCTGTTCAAAAGGGTGGTATAAGTTACAAGGATCTGTGTCCACAACCCTCCACAATTCTATTTTATGATTCCATAATTAGCTGCAGGGGTTTAGCTGGGGGCTGCGGAACCTAGCCTGGCATTGCCATCAAACCAACCAAGCTACCTAAAACGAGGAATCAGATGTCGTTGTAAGGTTTGAAATCATAAAGCTGTAATTATTCTAGCAAAATTCAACACATCTGAATATTCAGGAAACTGTCATCATACCTCTGGCCCTAGCAAGCACCTGGCCATTGAAAAAAAGCTCTTGAAAAAAGCTTTCAGAAAGCTACATCTCTTAAACTTCTAATAGACATTCTAAGCAACACATTGTAATTTACTGAAATGTTTGATTCATATGTTTATTTATATTTACAGGGACTCTGCAAATACATGAATTCAGAATAAACACTCTAGCAATAGATATTGTACTAACTACAATTAAGCATTTTTTTTCTTCTCACTTCCGGTATAAAATTATTCCTCTGGGGTGAGGGCAGTCCCTCAATAGATACATTTCAATTATTTAACTCATATAATTTGGTAAGGAAAGGGTTCAGCAGCCCAGGTATGAGAAACATTAAGAATTAAAACCTTTCAGTGGTTGCCCACTGCTGTCAGGATAAAGACGAAAACTCTTCACCTGCCTATGTAATCCAAGCTCATCCTCTGTGCACTCCAGCCACACTAGTGTCAATTCAGTCCCACAAAAGGGCCACGTCCTCGCCTTCCAGAAGCAATGCTCACTGTGCTGGAACTCAAAATCCCTCCATGATTCCCCTAAGACAGCCAATTTCTAACATCTCTAGGTCTCAGCGTAACCCTTACTTCTTTAAAGAAACCTCCTCTGATTCCCCCGGATGAACTTAAACTTGGACACCTGGAATGTAGTGCAATTCAACTCTGCAGGTTAATCTATATGCAATTATTTCCCTCCAGGTATGCCTTTCCCACTCGTCTGTTAACTCCAGCAAGACGAATCATAGTCTATCTATACCTGGCTTGCAGTGGGCATCCAATGAAGGTGCCATAATGGATAGCAAGTATGAAATAGTATTGTGCACATTACAATAAAAATAGTATGGTAAGATGGTAAATTATTAGAACATTTCTCAGTATCAAATGACAAACCAACAAATAAGAAAAAACTGCAGGTATCCTCAAAGGAACAGGAAGTGGGAGTTCTACCAGCAACATGTTTTACAAGATCAGACATTCTTGGTGTTACTTTCTTAATCTCTAATATGAGGTGATTAAACAAGAAAATCTTTTATTCTATCTCTTCTGGGTCTTTGTAGTCAGAAAAAAAATCTTTTATCATTTATACTTACTTATAATTGTCATTATATGGACTAACAATCTTGAATTCCTGCTAGAAAATGAGACTTCAGACACATTTGTGGAAATTTGAAAAGCATGATCATTGGCTAGTAGGAATAACTTAACAAAACTGGGAAGTATTACCTAAGAAAATCATTAAACTTGACAACATAAGAATAAATAAAATATAAATACTACATTAGCTATTTTTAATGTATAACTTATAAAAACAAAAAAATTTAAATGCAGTATCTTTCCAGCAATATAAGCACACACAAAACCTGAATTTTGTCAGATCTGCCCATTTTATTAAAACCTGCCATTTTTATGCTATTCCTTAAAGTCCAGGAATACTACTCCCCTCATCTCATTCCAAAAGCCTATCCCACTGTAAACACTGTCTCCTTAGTGTTTTGTGTATAATTTGTTTCATGTTATCTTGTACTCAGAGCCAACGCAGAATGTTAGAAATAGATAGTATCTACTCCAACTCTTTAGTTTACAGATTAGCAAACCAACAAGTAGCAAGGCTCAACAACCAGCCCACTGTTACACAGCTAATACAGTTATTAGCAAAGCCAAGACTTGTCTACGTGCTGCTTTGTAATTATTTTATTCTGTGGTGCTTAAGTGTTTATACCCCATTCCCTTTCCTTTTAGAGACTAACACCCTTGCTTTCTCCTGACTCCACAAAAGTCTTAGTTACCATCTATTGAGCACCTACTGTGTGCTTCACAATTTCTCATTTAATCCTCTCAACAACCCAAGGAGATAGATGCCCTTTACTTCATTTAATAGTGAAAAAAGTGAGACTTCAAGATGCTAAGCAACCCCAGGGCACTAGTTGCTAAGCCCTGGCACCAGGATTTGAGCCCAGGTCTGTCTAATTCCACAGCCCATGCTCGTAACCACTACAGACAGGGTTCCTCCAGAAACAGCTGACTTCCAAAAAAAAAAAAAGGGCAGGACTGTGCCTGATCACTAACCTACTTTGGACATCAACCAGGCCCTGCACGGACAGCCACCTTCTGGTAGTGGGCAATATGATGAGCTCTGACACAAGGGACAGGTTACTTTGTTCTGAAACCAGGGTGGCAAGTCTCGATTAGCAGTTTTAGTTTACTTCATTCATTCACTCAACAATTTATTAGCACCAACCATATGTTGGGCACTGTTCAGGGAGCTGGACACACAGCAATGAACTAAAGGCATCCCTGTTTTCATGGAGTTCACCCTCTAATGGAAGGGAGAGACAACAAATATATAATATGCATCACAGGCAGTGGGGATAGCAAGTGCAAAGGCACTGAGGTGACAGAATGCTTGGTATTGTCTAGGAGCAGAGTACAGTAGCATGTAGTGGAAAATGCGAGGTCCCACCTGAGTTCAAATACCTGTCCTGCCTCTTTTAAGCAATATAATTGGGGGCAACTTAACCTCCACATCTTTAAACCTCCACATCTGATCTGTAAAGTAAAGATAATGATTCTCTCTCCCTCATGGAGTTGTTATGAGGATTAAATAATAACATATGAGGCAGTTAATACCTAGTATGTTGTTAGGGTTCAGGAAATGGTAGCTATGATTATTTTTAACTATTTATTGATAACTCAGCTCCATTCAAGACAATTTATTTTCAATTTGATAGGCTTGAATCCCAGGGTTAAATTACACTGTCAGATTAGTATATGGCCAATAACTTCCTCTTAAGCCTTTGACTTCCTTGGCTGGGCTTCCTGTCCTGATGAGGAGGGCCCTGAAGGAAGCACACAGATGTTACCTCGGAAAGAGCAGGAGACAAATTAGTCTAACTCTACTGTTGCATTGATAGAAATTATGCTCTTCATTCCACATAACCCCTACCCCCAAGAATCTGACACTGCCTCAGTACTGAATGTATTGCCCCTTGGATTCGAGTTACTGGTTTCACAAGACCAGGTCCCACCAGTCTTGACTCCTCACTTGCGCCACCGACAGGTGCAAGTAGTAATTTCAATACAATCCTCTCTGTTGAGAAAGGTTAAACTTCATTCCAAAATTAAGACAGTAATTTAATTTTTAAAAATCCTTTCTCCAATGTCCTTTTTGCCTAAAATTAACATTTCTTTTCAAAGAAATGAGAACATCAAAGCAGAACTCAAGAGTCATCTGGCGTGGCAGTCTCGAGACTGTTCCTTAGGGCACAGCCCCCAAGCAAGCCAACTATAGAAGGTACATGAACAGCCAAGGGGATGGGCTCAGAACCAAGGAAGATGTCAAGGCCCCCAATGACATTCTGTCCCTCTTCCCCATACCCTAGCTCATTTCTTTAATGCTGAGTTTACTTTTCATCTTTGTAGACTGATGGGTTAGAGGGCAAACCACAAGCAAGAGAAGCCACAGTAAGCCCATGCCTGCTGGAGGTAAAATGGGAATCATCCCAAACCACTTTAATGCTGGGGAGAGCCCACAGTGGCTGCTTCAAGTCAGACAATGAAAAAGAGGTCAGTGCTCAAGTCTTAAATGAGGCTTTTTAAAATCAGATTCTCCTTCTTCCAGACAGACCTAATGTTCTCCCCACCCCCTTTTTCTTTTAGAGACAGGGTCTCGCTCTGTTGCCCAGGCTGAAATGCAATGGTGCAACCCTCGAACTCCTGGGCCCAAGAGATTCTCCCACTTTAGCCTCCCAAAGTGCTGGGATCACAGGCATGAACCACTGTGCCTGGCCTGATTTTCTCTTTCTAACGCCCTGAGTGTACATATAACTGGAGCTATGTGGAAATCCATAAAATCTTTCTTCTTCTCATTTATTCATTCAATAAATATTTATGCAGTGCCTACTTCATGCCAGGATTGTTCTAGGTATGAGGAAACAGGAAACAAAACATAAAAATCTCTGCCCTGATGGAGCTTACATTCTAGTCAGGGGCTACAGACTATAAACAAGATATGTAATTGTATAATATATTACACAAAGATAAATGCTAAGGAAACAAAACAGAGAAGAGGGAAAGGAAGTATGTGTGTAGGTTCATTTCTGTTTTGAATAAGGATCTATAGGAAGTGAACTCTGCAGGTATTTGGGAGAAAAACACTCCAAGCGAAGGAAACAGCACATGCAAAGGCCCTGAAACAGAGCGTGTCTGGCATGCTCAGGAGACAGAGAGCAGGCCAGGCAGCTGGAGCAGCATGAGCCAGCCAGAGAGCACAGGAGGGAGGTCAAAGAGGTAATGGGCAAGGGAGTGGTGGGCTGCTTGTGCAGGGCTTTACAGATCACTGTAAAAATTTTGACTTTTACTCTGAGAAAGACAAGAATAAGAGAGTGCTGTAAGCAAAGGAATAATGGGATCTGACTTAGGTTTTAGAAGAATAATCATTCTGGCTATTGGATGGAGACTAAATTGCAGAGGGGCAAGGAGGGAAACACGCTCCCTAGCTGTGTGATCTTGAGTAGGCCACCTAACCTCTCTGGTTGTTCTCATCTTTAGAGGGACTTAAAGACAATTATTCTAAGCCCCACTCTAACCCCAAACTTGATGATTCTGAGTTGATTTGCTGTCTCTTTCCTATAGCTTTAATTTATATAGACTGTAAAGGCTGATCTTTCCTCAAAGCTTTAACTGAAGCGGAACTGAGTTGAAGAAGTCAGTTTGACAAACACATACTACAAACCAGGCCCATGCTACAACCCGGCATACAAAGATGGTACAACTTGCTCCTGCTTTGGGAAAGTGCATAGTCTTCCAGAGGAAGAAAGCACGTTCTCATGAGCTAGCAAGAGAAACACCTGCCAGGAGGAGCATGTGAAGCTGTCACTAGAGGAGCTGACAAGAGAGAGAGCCTGGAAGAACAATCTGGGACCCCCACAGAGAAGGCAAAGGAGGGATGTGGAAAGTAAGGGCGGTGGCACTGTATACCACAGAAGTGGTATGTTGGGTTTTGGACTCAATTTTAACAGAAAGACCTACAGAACAACCAGGTGGCACCATCCAATAGGCTGCTAGGAATATGAGTATGAAATATGAAACTGGGAGTTACTGCCATGAAGCACAGAAATATGAGGAGAGGAGAGGAGAGGAGAGGAGAGGA
>VBSM01000529.1:69434483-69468715 GCA_008086735.1 Cheirogaleus medius
AGGCTGAGGCAGGAGGATCGCTTGAGCCCAGGAGTTTGAAGCTGCAGTGAGCTAAGATGATCGCTCTAGCCCAGGCAACAAAGAGAGACTCTGTCTCAAAAAAAAATAAAATAAAATAAAGAATGATGAAGCAACTGTTCTCCATGGAACCAGATTCACAATAGTTCATCAACATCTGTTGAAAAATTTCTCCATGCCAGGCAGGGTACTAAACACTCTATACACTTCTCATAGCCCTCTAAGGCCATATACAAATGATTCCTATATACAAGCCTATTCACAAATTGAGGCCTTATAACTGGCCAAGTTAGTACAGCTGGTAAGTAAGGTGGCCAGGATTCAAACCTTTCCACCTAGCTTGAAGCCCAAGTCCTCAACTACCAGGCTCTACCATCTGTCACCAAAAGCTTTAGGCAAGATTAAAGGGTTTTTGGTTTTTGGTTTTTTAATTTAGAGCTATTTAGTTTTGGTAGTTGATTTGGAAAAACACAAGAAATTTTATCAGTTTTTACAAAACTAACAATGTCTATAGAGGTATCTCCTCTTTAAATTCTTTTTTTTTTTTAAAGATAAGGTCTCACTCTGTCACTCAGACTGGAGTACAGTGGTGTGATCATAGCTCATTGCAACCTCCAACTCCTTGGCTCAAGCCATCCTCCTGATTCAGCCTCTCAAATAACTAGGACTACAGACAAATGCCACCATGCCCAGCTAATTTTTTACATTTTTTTAGTGACAGGGGACAGAGTGTCACTATGTTGCCCTGGCTGATCTCCAACTCCAGGCCTCAAGTGATCCTCCTGCCTCAGCTTCCCAAGTCACTGAGATTACAGACATGAGCCATGGCACCCAGCTCTTCTTTAAATCTTCATGCTATTATTCAATGTCATAGTATTAGCAGAAACCCAGATACCCAAAGCCCAGAGCAAGGATTTAAAATAAACTTAAATTTTTGGTTCCCAAGCAAAGCTCTAAAAAAGGGTTCCCCTGTGTCATATTAACAGCAATATTAACTAATTTCTAAGAGTATGGATCCTCTCCTTTCATTGGTTTCTTATGATCTAGGACTGCTTTCAAGTTATAATATTTGTTACCGTAAGAAACCAACTTTCTTTTGGTGGTGTCTTAGACATTTCTGAATTTTTTCAAAGAGAACTGTAAGCAGGAAGGTGAAATAAAGAGTTGCACTTTATCTCTCTTGCATAAAAAATGATTGACAGCAGTCTGGGCAAGGTGGCTCATGCCTGTAATCCCAGCCCTTTGGGAGGCTGAGGCAGGAGCATCACTTAAGCCCAAGAGTTCGAGGCTGCAGTGAGTTATGATCGTACCACTGCACTCCAGCCTGGGTGACAAGGAAAGACCTTGTCTGGAAAAAAAAAGCCTTTGACAGCAGAGAGTCTCAGTGATTTACTGAGGCTGTGTTTCCCAAAAGGAACCGCCCCTCCTATAGGTGTGGACCCACATGTTTACAATGACTCATATTTAGTGGCATGTCTCCAGATTCTGCTGATTAGCAGAAAACTGAACAAATTCTTAGTAACTCATTTATGTCACTAATGCCATATACTGACTCTACCTGGGTTCCTTATAGAACCAAACACCTCAATTTTCTGGAAGACCATATCATTAGAAAACTCATTTTGTTGTTTCTCTTTTTAAACAAATCCTAATATAGTACTTAGCACATGCTTCACACTTTATAAAATGTTAACTCATTAAATCCTTAGAACAGCTCTATTATCCTCATTTTACAGATTAGAAAATGATGCACAGAGAGGGTAGGTAACTTGCCCAACGTCAGGCAACCAGCAAGTGACAGAGCCAGGAAGCAGAGCCAGGCAGCCTGGCTGGGCATCTGTGCTCTGAACCTCTACTTTGTGCTACAGGTGAAAGTGAGCCCCCTTCCACTCAGAGAGAGTTGCATATTTTTAAAGCTTAATTCTTTAAAACTTTCAAAAGACAAAAACAAAAGTTTGTTTAGAAAAAACATTACCTCATCACCAACCACCACCACATAAAAATAGATTCCTTTAACCCAGTAAAGGACACTAACTTAAAGTTTGTCTAACACAGCCAACAGTTTGGAGGCAATTGCACAACTACTCTTAAGAATGTGTGACAGAACATGAACCAAATGTTGTTCCAAAATTGTTGTGACAGGACACTGGTCTACAAACTACAGCATGTGCTCTTATTTTCTGGTTGGTTAACTTATTATTACAGACAGATTTACTACTTCATTTCTAAAATCTGCTCATAAAGATTCTGATTCATACTTGTTGGTATTTTATATGTCATCATTATCTAAGGCCATAATTTAAAGCCACATTTTCTATATCTATATCCAAGATTAGAATTGAGTTTTCACTGATAAAATTTGCAGCTGGCAAATTTCAAATTAATGAGGACAAAATACTATCAGATGAACCTGTATGCAGAGCAGAGTCTAAAACAGACACCTGCTTTAGACCTGATGAATTCTACAGAGAATTTAGAAATAAAACTCCAAAGCAAATTTCCTTAAAGTAACCTGCAAACTTGCCATTTCCTGTGACCATGCAGAGCCTCCAATGGAGGTTTCCACAATACACCTTCAATTTCCCCCTCAGCTGGGGTTCTGACAAAGCAAGAAACTTCACACCATTTCAAAGTGACAGCAAAACTCCCTGAGATTGCTGTGGTCTTAGCTCCATAGGGGACATGGCAGAGCCTTGCTCTCTCAGCAGCAGGAGCTGAGGTTCCAGAGGGAGAGAACTCGGTCCCCAGCTCCACCTCCAAGCACCCTGCAGAGAGCTAGGCCCACCCATTTTGTTCTTCTGGTTTTTGTTTATTTGGGTTTAGGCCTGGAGAAGAAAAAAAAGAATCATGAATTATGAAATGTTATTTGTGCTCAGGGGACCACAAGAAAGAAGGGACAACTAGGACATATATTAATATCTGTAAATGTTACAAATCTCAGCCCATAACTCAAGTGTGCCAGAAACATAAGTTTCTTTATTTTCTAGGGCCCCTTGATCAACTGAGGATCCCCATGCACCCTGTCTGTTCAGGGTTGTACTTAAATTCAAGAAGGCTCACATAGAGCAGACATAAAGGAGGGGACCATCTCATCCCCAGGATTATCATTTTATCTTAATGAACATGTATCATTTTTACCAAAAGTCATGAGATGGTTATTCCCTTAATTTCAGTAATAACTTGAAAGTAATGCCAGTTTATAACTGAAAGAACCGTAAATGTGTATTACTATTCATTTTGAGTTGCATCTGTGTGCTATCTTTCATTCAGATAGTTTACAATACTTGCAACTGTAAACCAAGGCAGCTTCAGGGAAATGCTTTATTTCAAAAGCCAATTAATTGATCCTTTCCTTCCTTACAACCTTGGTACTCAGTTAACCCCCTAAAGAAAACAACCTCATTGCCTTCATTTCAACAAGTACAGGAAATGCCAAACCCTACTTCTAAAAATATCCAAATTTTAAAATTATTATTGGCTTTCTGTCATTACTATTATTATTATTACTAGTACTACTATTACCCTTTCATTAAGCACTTACTCTGTGCAAGGCTCTGTGGTAAGTTTGGCTTTATAAAATGTATTTCCTAACATATTTTGAAAATGATCATTTCCATGTATTTGTTATAAAATTACCTGCTATAACATTTCTTTAGGTCACCCACTATTCTTCTAACACATAATCTGAGGAGAAGGAAAGTTTCTCAACTTGTAACATATTCTTTAAGATTCAGGAATGTGTTAAATAAGAAATTTGTTTTCATTTTGTATTTTTGGGGTTTTTTTCTATGTAAAGGTTTAGCTTGAGATGTATTTTTCTTTTAATGATAATCTTAAAAAACAATCTTTTACCATGTTATCTTTTTGACAAGAACAATCATTTTTTTCCAGCATATTATGCGGGTACAAATGTTAAGGTCACGTATATTGCCCACGCCCCCCCTCCCCCCTCCATTCAGAGCTTCAAGCGTGACCATCCCCCAAACGTTGCACATCTCACTCATTGTGTTCGTATATACCCATCCCCTCCTCCCCCAAGAATAATTATTATAAGAACCAACAAACATTTTTTCTCATAATAAAAGACATTATTTGCTTAAAGTCAATGTTTTTTAAAGTTAGGAAACATTTTCCTAGAGGTCCCTAAGAATTTTTCTCTTTAAAAAGAGTTCATACATTGTTAACATTTGAGAAAAATGTTATAAATTTTTAATAAAATTTCGCCAGTTTACATATATAATTTATGCTGCTTTCTGGAAGATACTGGCTTATTCCATGTTCCAAACACCAACCAGTATTCATTGAAACTTGCTAAGCTATGTTAAGGGGTGAAAGATACATGTGGGGGTAACAGGAAATATAATAAAAAGATAACTAAGGAATAAAAAATATTAACTATTAACTACCAAATGAGGCTATAAGTGCTAGAGGAATTGAGATGATCCTTGGTTTGAAATTATCAGAGCAAGATAAGAAGTGAGCTGAAGATTCAGTGGATACAGAGAATGAAAAGAACATTCTGAACAATCCCAAAAGGATGTTATGGCTGTAAAGTAGGAGTGCCTGAGAGACTGGTCCCAAGAAGGAAGCTAGAATAGATGGATCATTCACCTCTCCCTAAGAGACCAGGAGGACCTCACAAGCCTGTTTACATCAGTCTCCATAAGAAATCCAAGCTTTGCTGGACGTGGTGGCTCACACCTGTAATCCTAGCACTCTGGGAGGCCAAGAGGGTGGGGATCACTTGAGGTTAGGAGTTAGAGATCAGCCTGAGCAAGAATGAGACCCCGTTTCTACCAAAAATAGAAAGAATTAGCTGGGTGTGGTGGTGCCTGCATGTAGTGCCACCTACTTGGGAGGCTGAGGCAGGAGGATTGCTTGAACCCATGAGTTTGAGGTTTCAATGAGCTATGATGATGCCACCGCACTCTAGCCCAGGCAACAGAGCAAGACTCTGTCTCAAAAAAAAAAAAGGAGAAAGAAACAAAAAGAAAAAGAAACCCAAGCCTACCAAGTCTTCCCTCATCACCTGGATTTTTATCACCATATGGCTCCGAACATACCCTAACTTGATTCAATCTTCCTCCCCTCCCCAGCCTTCCAAACCTGTCCAGTCTTCCCTCTGGAATTTATGGCAAATCATTGGTAAAATGCCTTTATCTTCCATTTCTGGAAAACTTGGCCTCTCAGTTCCTTGACCTTCTCACTACCAGTGCCCTGTTCATCACCCTATTTCAGCCACCTAGTAGCACAACCATGTCCAGATCACATCCATTAGTAATAACTCCTTCACCTCCCTAATCTCAATTTCAAGCATTCCTCTCTGACCACTGATCTCTGTATTTACGACTCATTGCCTCTAGTGTCTTGGTTCCAACAATAGCTTGACCCGCCAGGATCTCCAGTCCATTGATCCTACCACTTTGTCACCATCTACAACCATGGCTAATCTCCCTTTAAATTTATGACCACAATCCTCAAGGGGCCCTTGGTGCTGCTCAGCAATTCTACTATATTTTCCTTATTTGCTCACTCCGACAAGTTTCAGTAGGTTTATTTTATAATACTTCTCAAATCTTCAATACCTTTTTCCCTCTCTTCAAACTCAGCTGATAACTTTGCTTCTTATTTTACTGAGTAATAGTGAAGCCCTCAGATGAAAATATCCTCTTCTTCCCACCATTACATCTGACAGTTTATCTGTGTCTCTTCTTTGCTCTGTCTGTTACCCAGGATGAATTGGCCCCCCTGCCTCCATCTGTGCACTGGATTCCATTCCTTTATCTACTCAAGGACTTTCACCCTGTAGTAATTCCCTCCTTCAACTGCATCTTCCGATTTCTCTCTTCCTTGGATCATTCTCATCAACTTACAAACATACTGTAAGATTTCCAATTTTTAAAAATCTTACTTGACCCCACCTACCCATCTAATCCCCATTTCTCTACTCCCTTTGTAGTAAAACTGCTCAAAAGAGATGCTACGTTTGCTGCCCATGCTTCTTCACCCATCATTTCCTCCTCAACCAGATCCAATCAGACTACATTTGTCAAGGTCACCTTGTGACCAGACCAGTGGCCAAGTTTTGGTTTTCATCTTAACTACTCAATAGCTTATGACCCAGGGGATCAGTCCCTCCTCCTTGAGACATTGCATTTGGCTTCAGGGATAAGAAGCACCAATGGTTTCCCTCCTTCCTCACTGGCTGTTCACCTATGCTGGCTCTTCTTCCTGCTTCCAGGATCTAAATGTTGGCTTATCCCAGGGCAGTGTCCTTGGTCCTCTTCTCTACTGAGATTCTCTCTCAAGGTGTTATCCTCCAGACCCATCTCTTTAAATGGAACACACATTGATGATTCTCAAAATTTTATCTCTAGCCTGAACCTCTCCCTCGAACTTCAGTGTCATGTATTTAGTTTCTTTCTCAGTATCTCCACTTGGTTTGTTCAATAGGAAAAAATCAAATGTGACAATGGAAAAACTGAACTCCTGATTCCTGACACACACATCCCCTCTTTCCTCATCTCAGTAAATAGCCTTACTGTCCACCCAGTGGCTCGGGTCAAAAATATATAGGTCATCATTGATTCATCTCTGTCTCTCACACCCCTAGCCAGTTCATCAGTCCTCTTTGTTCTACCTTCGCTGTACCTCTCACCATTTCCACTGCTGCTCCCACCCAGTCAAAATACCATCATCTCCAACCTGAACGAGTTTGGTAGTGCTGCTCTCCTTGCTTTCAGTCTTGCTTTCCAACCACCAGAGCACGCTCTTCTTCAGTACCCTCTGTGTACAGGTCGTGTTAGTGAAGAAAACCTGGTCCCCCCTTGGAGCAGTTCTCCTATGTGAGCTCCACGTTATACTATAAGCACTGTGAATGCAGGGGGTGTGGCTGTCTTAATCAGCATTGTATTCCCAGCCCCTAGCAGAGTGTCAGCATCTAACAGGTATCCAGTAAACTTTATCAAATTAAAGGATGGCTTCATTCTAGACCTAAGTACACACATTTGAGAGATTGAGGAGATTAGTGAAGTTTTGCAACAACTATGAAGAGAAATGCACTTCCAAAGGCTCACAAGAGACTGATAGTTGAGGGCCTTGGATGTTATGCAGGCCAGGATTTGGGAGGCAGCAGAATACATCTGACATGAAGGAATTGGGACCAAATTGTCCAGGCAGGAAGTAAGTACGTGGTATAAACAGCTTGAATAAAGCTTGACCTGGAAGCCAGAGGTTCTATTATGAGGAAGGGGCTTCCCAATCATGGCCAAACCTGTTAATATAGAATTGATAAACCAAGCCCTAGGCTGGAGCAAATAAGCCTGCCGACTAAAGTTAGCAGAAACGCAAGTACCACTAAGAGTGGAAATAATGAGTAATGACTTACCATATCGCTCTTATTTTATCTTATAATACTATATTGGTAGAGAATAAAAATCATATCCACACTGCTATTACTATTACTGGAACATGCCGGCTATCTCCTTCTAGAGAAGGAGAAAGCAATAGGTCTACAGGGCGTTTGGCTACTCCCCAAGAGAGAGAAAGGAAAGAAGCATCATTAACTTACACATCCCTTTCCTTCCCACTTCCTTCTTCCTTTTGCCAAGGACAGCGTCCTTCCTTTGCCTCTGATCCCTCCCCTTCACTACTAGCCCTGTTAGCACTGCCTGCCTTAAGTTTCATCCACAGAATGTTAAAACACCTTTAACTCTGTTTTAAAACATCAAGCAAACTAACTGTTCAGGCCTTATGTTAAAAATAAATTTTTTTTTTCGAAAGCTTCATAGGGTGTTATGCATTGTGTATGGCCTTTTGTTCCTTAAGCTTTTTTTCTTCTCTTTTCTCTCACCAAATTTTCTCTTGTGTCTTAGTTTGGGCTACTGTAACAAAAATACCATAGACTGGGTGGCTCAAACAGCAAAACATTTATTTCTCACAGTTCTGGAGGCTGGGAAGTCTAAGATCAAGATGCCAGATTTGTTGAGGGCCTGCTTCCTAATTCATAGATGTCCGTCTTCTCATTGTGTCCTCAAGTCACAGAATGGGTGAGAGAGATCTCTGGGGCCTCTTCCATAGGGACACTAATCCCATTCATGAGGGCTCCACCCTCATGACCTAAAGTACCTCCCCAAGGCCCCGCCTCCTAATACCATCAGATTAGAGATTAGGATTTCAACATGTGAATGTTACGGGAACACAAACATTCAGTCCGCAACAACTTGTTTTTCCTTAAATGTAAGTTTGTTAAATTTAAATGTATAAGCAGAGCATATATATTTGTAGAGCTCATGCACGTTTGTAAAAATGAACATAAAGTATTTAATACCACTAAAATGTACACTTAAAAATAGTTAAGACAATACATTTTATTTTATTTATTTATTTATTTTTTGAGACAGTCTCACTCTGTTGCCCGGGCTAGAGTGCCGTGGCGTCAGCCTAGCTCACAGCAACCTCCAACTCCTGGGCTCAAGCGATCCTCCTGCCTCAGCCTCCCGAGTAGCTGGGATTACAGGCATGCACCACCATGCCCAGCTAATTTTTTCTATATATTTTTAGTTGGCCAATTATTTTCTTTCTAATTTTAGTAGAGACAGGCTCTCACTCTTGCTCAGGCTGGTTTTGAACTCCTGACCTTCAGTGATCTGCCCACCTCAGCCTCCCAAAGCGCTAGGATTACAGGCGTGAGCCACTGCGCCCAGCTTAAGATGGTAAATTTTATATGTAATTTACCACAGTAAAAAATTGGAAAAAAATACAGAGAAATGTTATGTATTTTTATTCATTTTCCCCCAATGATAACATTTTACAAAACTATAGTACAATATAACAACTAGGATATTGACATTGATACAATCTATCAATTTAATCTTATTCAGGTTTCCCCAGTTTTACTTGTATTAATTAATTTTTGTGTGTGTGTGTTTAATTATGTACAATTTTATCACATTTGCAAATTTATGTGTTTACTACTGCAGTCAAGATACCGAAAGTTTTCTCAGTGCACTCTCCCAAGTGCCGTTTTATACCTACATACTCTTCCTTCCTGCCCTCACTCCCATTCCTAACTCTAGGAAAGCACTCATTTGTTTGCTATTTCTAAATTTTGTTATTTCAAAAATGTTATATAAATCATGTACCCTCTTGGCATTGCTTTTTTCATTCAGCATAATTCCTGGATATTTTTCAAGATACCGTATATAATATATCAACTGTCCACTCCTTTGTGATGTTGCATGTTATAAATAAACTCAGTTTGTTTGGCATTTTATCTATTGAGGGACATCTGTGTTGATTGCAGCTTTGGGCTATTGTTTTCCCTCCTATGAATTATTAATATTTTCCAGTCTTTCATTGTACCAAATGTCTTGAAAACTTCACTGGGTATTCTTTCAACTTTTCTCTAGGCCTGACATTTTTCAAAATCCAAAGTTTGGGGAGGGATAAAACTTTACTGGAAATGCTGAACTTTGCATTTGACCTGGGATAGTCTCAGATTTCATTCTGTTGGTCCCTTTCAACTTTTATTTTTTTCCTGGGGAAGTGAAGTGTTTGTATCTTTAAAAAATATTTTTAATAAAAAAAGACAGACAGGCTGAGGCTCCCAAACTGGTTCTTCAAACATTTGACTTTTCTTAAATAACTCTAGGTTCAATTCAGCTGGAATTTTGAGTGCTGCTTGAGTGCACTTATATACTTGCCTAGTTGCTTTTTTCTTTCCTATATTTTTTAGTAACTGGTATTTCAGCTCATGAGACTCTCTTTCAGAGGAGGATGTAATGGTTTGTTTTGTTTTGTTTTGCAAGTGTGAAATAAAATTTATTGAGGAAGGACAAGAAAGGTTTACAGAGCAAGAGCAAGATATAGGTTTCCAGAGTAAGAGCAAGATACATTCCCCACAGACAACAAACAGACCCCTCTGTTGCAACAAAAAGGGCCGAAGGTCTTTTCATAGAACTCTGCAGCTCCACTGTTTTTGTAGGTGTTTTACAGTCAACCTGCAGCCTGCTGTAGTATCACGCAGCTTTTGGATATTTATTAATATGTGGCAGAGGTACGGCATCGACACATTTGGGAATGCCAACTTGACCTGGGGAAGAGGTATATTAGCTGGAAGGGATGATAGGCCTGAAAAGCATACTTTGTCCAAATCTCATGTAGAAACACTGGAAAAGCTTCATCTCCCAAGGGCTGTGATGTGGCACAGTTCTGATGGCAGCATATTTTCCTTGTATACATTGGTTCATTAAGAGCAAACCAACCCCATAGTTACATATGATTGTGACAAAATTAACTGAATGGACAATCCAAATGGTCTGAAGGTCAACTGAGGGGCTCTCTGTTCAATAATACTTTTACTCTTCAGTTATTTTTAGGCTGGCTTGGTGAGAATGTGGCACGCAGCATGCAGCGGATTATGCATGTTTTGTTCCAAGACTCATTTATTACTACCGTGAGGACTGAAAAGTGCACCACTTACCAATCATAGGCAGAAAGCAGAATGTTGATCTTCAAAAGACAAAACAGATCTTACTTATAAAAAATTCTTCAAAATATAGACACACGCAAAGAATGTTAACAAACACCCATGGATCAACACCCAAGATTGATCATTATTAACATTTTGACAAATTCTTTGTCCTTTTTTTTCTTTTGAGACAGATATCACTCTGGTGCTCAGGTTAGAGTGCAGTGGCATCATCATTGCTCACTGCAACCTCAAACTCCTGGGCTTAAGCGATTCTCCTGCCTCAGCCTCCAAGTAGCTGGGACTACAGGCATGTGCCACCATGCTGGCTAATTTTTCTATTTTTTTTTAGAAACAGTGTCTTACTATGTTGCTCAGGCTGGTCTGGAACTCCTGACCTCAAGTGATCCTCCTGCCTTGGCCTCCCAAGGTGCTGGGATTACAGGCGTGAGCCACTGTGCCTGGCCTATCATTTAAAAAATATATACATATATTTTTAGAGACAAGGTCTTACTCTGTTGCCCAAACTGAAGTGCAGTGGTGCCATCATAGCTCACTGCAACCTTGAACTTCTGGGCTCAAGCAATCCTCCTGTCTTAGCCTCTCTGTTAGCTAAGACTGAAGGTGCCATCACACCTAGCTAATTTTTTTATTTTTATTTTTGTAGAGATGAGGGGTCTGGCTATGTTGCCCATGCTAATCTCAAAAAACTCTTATTCTCAAGCAATCCTCCCACCTGGGCTTCCCAAATGCTGGGATTACAGGCATCAATCACTGCACCCAGCCTTATCATTTTAATAATAGTGATATTTAAAATCTCTAGGCCAGGTGAAGTGGCTCATGCCTGTAATCCTAGCACTTGGGAGGCCAAGGTAGGAGGATCACTTGAGGTCAGGAGTTTGAGAACAGCCTGAGCAAGAACAAGACCCCATCTCTACTGAAAATAGAAAAATCAGCTGAGTGTCATGGCCTGTAGTCTCAGCTACTCAGGAGGCTGAGGCAAGAGAATCACTAGAGCCCAGGAGTTTGAGGTTGCAATGAGCTATGATCACACCACTGCACTCTGGCCTGGGGTAACCGAGTGCAGATTCTGTCTCAAAAAAAAGAAGGAAAAGAAAGTCTCTATTAATGAGAATCTAAAATATGCAAACTATAATTTCCTAATGCCATAGCTAGTTTTTTTTTTTTTAGTAAAACAACACAGAAAAGTATCACATACATGAAACTCTACACCATGATAATTTCCACTTTTCGATATGTATTCTTGGCTCACTCTCTTCTGTTAATGCCAAAGGCAGCATTGACACTCTTGCATAATCCAAAAGGTGGTCCCACATTAATGCTCTCTGTTTGGACAATAGTTGAGGTGATAGCAAAGCTGAATCATCATATAGCTTTACAGAGTCTCATAACAACAAATGCCAAAACTGCTACTGCCCCACTCTCTAGGTATTTTCCCAGTGGTGCCCATGGTGAAAGAGCAAACTCAGAGAAAGAAAGCAAGTTACTGTCTTAAAAAAAAGCACCAAACAAAGATATCATGCCTCTTATGATATAAGGCACCATTCTCAGACTGGTGTTTTGGAGACTGGTTCCTTGGTCAAATGGAATTAGGAAAAACATATATAGATTATATATATATCAAATATATTAATATGAAATTAATGCATTAACATTAATATCAACATATTGAACATTAACTGTTAATATTAAATACGAATACCCAATGCTTACTATCAGCCTACTATAACATTTATAACATTAATATTGATCTGACCATATAAAGCTTTCGAGAAATTCTGGAGTAAAGAATCCCATTTAACTCTTTAACCCTACATTTTCCAAAGTTTTTGATCCCGGAACACTTTTTCAAAATGAACTAATGTTCTATTGAACACAGTTTAGGAAACTCTAATAAAAGATAACAAACATGATCTATTATTTGATTTAAACAATTCATGAGTGCATTTCATCGGCAAATATTTCCTTTACAGGTGACTGACACCTACTAAAACAAAGTTACAGAATCCTGCCTCTGGCTCAGATTTCAGGAAAACAATTATGGAGGAAAATTCAGGCCCTGCCCCTTACAAACAACCTTGGATTTAGTCCTTAAAACTTAAAAGGAACTCTCTGACCTGAGACCCCACCCCACACACCCGAACATTGATTTAAGCACTGGGTTTGCAGGAAACTGTATTTGTCTCTTGTAATCTAATTCAAATATTCAAATGGCTTCTTCTGAGCTCCAGTGTAAAGATGAATTACCACCAAGACTTAAAAGATAATAAAAGAGCTTTCTGGGTCATCACAAAAAAATTAAAGTGTGTTTACACATGGTTTTCATTTTAACTGTGGAAAAAAAAACCCCCACACATGACATAGAATTTATCACCGTAACACTACTGAGCTTTGTACTTTAAAAGTACATTCACTTTAAAAGTATAGTCACACTTATATTCACAGATCTGTTGTGCAACAGATCTCTAGAACTTTTTCATCTTACAAAACTGAAACTCTACACCCATTAAACAACTCCCTATTCCACCCCCCACCCCAATCTCTAGGAACCACCATCCTATTTTCTGTTTCTATGACTTTGACTGCTTTAGCTACCTCGTATAAATGAAATCATGTAGTATTTATCTTTTCGTGACTGACTCGTTTCAATTAGCATAATGTCCTCAAGTGCATCTACATTGTAGTATGTGATAGGATTTCCTTCTTTTTAAAGAATGAATAATATCCTAGTGTGTGTGTGTATATATATATATATATATTACATTTGATTATTCATTTATCCATTGATGGACATTTGAGTCACTTCTACCTCCTTGTCATTGTCAATAATGCTGCAGTGAACAAGGGTGTGCAAATATCTCTTCAGGATCCTGCTTTCCATTCTTTTGAATATATACCCAGAAGTGGGATTGCTATATCATATACTAATTCTATTTTTAATTTTTTTTTTTTAAGACAGAGTCTCACTCTGTTGCTCCGGCTAGAATGCTGTGGCGTCAGCCTAGCTCACAGCAACCTCAAACTCCTGGGCTCAAGCAATCCTTCTGCCACAGCCTCCCGAGTAGCTGGGACTACAGGCATGCGCCACCGTGCCTGGCTAATTTTTTCTATTTTTGGTAGAGACAGGGTCTGGCTCTTGCTCAGGCTGGTCTCGAACTCCTGAGCTCAAATGATCCACCCACCTTGCCTCCCAGAGTGCTAGGATTACAGGCATGAGCCACTAAACCCGGCCTATTTTTAATTTTTTGAGGAACCTGTATGCTGTTTGCCATAGCAGTTGCACCATTTTACATTCCCACCAACAGTGCACAAGGGTTCCAATTTGTCCACATTCTTGCTAACACTTATTTTCTATATATTTTAATAGTCATATACAGTTTTTATTAGGTATATTTTTATTGGTTTTCAGTCACTGAAAAATATATAGCAACTCTTCATTAATTCAAATATTTGATTACCTGGAACACATACAAGCAATGTCCAAAGAAAAATAAGTAGGTTCTCTAACATAGAAGGAAAGCACAGTAAGAACTAATATCTGTAATATGCAACCAAGGGAAACTACATCCGCAACTCAGAATGAAAAAAGGCAATCTTTTTGCAATTATCTGATCACTTAATGTGATTTAAATAACAAGGATTTATATCTGTTTTTACTCAGCTATTTGTTTAAATAATAGCATTGTACATTCTACAAATGTTGTGTACTACATTATAACATGTTTAAAGATATTAAGCTGGCTTTTTCAACTATTCTTGAAATTTTATATAAATAAAGAGAATGAATGGTGTATTCACTGATACTCAAGGAATTTTTAAAGGATCTTCCTATCAATATTAGTAGGCTCTAGTCATTTATAAAAACTTTAGTCCCTTAAAACTTACAACGTACTAGTATGCACATCATTTTCTTTAATTTTCTGTATGAATTAAGTATTATTTTTATAAAGATGAAGTGCAAACAATCTGCTCAAAGGCATATAATATATTTAATAAGTGGTTAGCTGAAATTCAAATCTAGGTGTTCTCTCTCCAAATCACTGCCACTTTTCACTCCTCCATTAGAGAACATAGTTCTATTTGAATTAGTGCAATTTTCAAAAATTTTTTTCACATCTTTTTAGGGTCTTTAAACACACAGAACACATCTTTTTCAAATATGGGTTCAATTAATTACATTCTGGACTTGGGCCCTGTGTGAGAGATTAAAACAAACATGCAGTACCAATACAGCTCCCAGCTGTGAAGAGTCAACACGAAAACAAGGCATTGTCACAGGCGCAGATGGTGGGAGTCAGGACTCCAGCTCCACGCCAGAGACTTGGCTTAGAAAGGAGAAGATTGTGGATGGGGCCAGTGCCAGGCTCTCCACCCCTTCTTCCTGCCCGACATGTCGAGGATCTCATTAGATGGTCAGAGATGCCCTCCAAGTCTTACAAAACCACTGAGAGTTTGTGCATTTTTGGAAAAAGCAGCAGCCCCAGGTCCTGCTTGTAGTCTGCTAGCACCTCACTTTTTTTTTTTTTTTTTTTTTTTAATGCCAGCCCGGGGCCTCTTTCTCTCATAAGAGAAAGTTTGTAATTCACATAATGAATTTTTGATGCCTAATTCTGATTTATTCTTAAGAGTTTTGAGGTTTTTTTTGTTTGTTTGTTTGTTTTTGCTTAAGACATTTAAGCACTTAACCATAAGAGTTTTGAAATAAGATCTCCATGTGAATTAGAAATTCTTATACCTGGCTCATAGTAGGTATAGGCATATGCATATACCAGGGCTGTCTGGAAAGTATCCAGCCATAATTTTCATAATTTTCCATATTACATGGATACTTTTTGGACAACCCTTTTGTATATATATTCAGCAAAATATGTTGAAAAATTGATAATGGAGTGAATTCTTATGATCTAATAGTTATAGATGGTTAGTAAATTTAAAGAATCAATCTAACAGATCTAACATTGAAACTACAGTAAAGCCCTGATAACTCAGAAACACACTTTGGAGATTTACAGAGAGCATAGTGGTTAAAAGCACGGGCTTTGAAATTAGAAAGACTTGGGTTTGGATTTTGGTTCTACTACTTGTCAGCTGTGTGTCTTTCTAATTTCAAAGGCCATGTTTGAGCACATTGCTGAACCTCTCTAAGATTCTTTATCTGTAAAAGGAGAACGATACCCATCTTTTAGGATTTCTGTGAGAATTAGATATAAAATAATGACAGTCTTAGCACATTTCCTGGCACAAAGAATGTGCCAATATGTTATAGCTATTATTACTGCAGAGCTCTGGGATCACATTTCTCTTGGCATCAATTCGTAAAGAATAATTCCATTAATGTTGGAAATGTAGGTGATTAAGTTGAATCTACACTGACGCTCTGACATAACCTGGAATTACAACCTTGAATAATCTTTGAGATCAGTTTGTTTATTTAACACTTGTCTCTAGGGTACAGAAAAGTGTTAGTTATCTGAGCTTTCTGAATTTAGGATTCCAAACCAATAAAAACTTACTGCTTATTCAAAAGAGATCCCAAATTAGAACTGTTGATCATTTACTTCTGTTTGCACCAATTTGATCATTCTCACCTCTAGATGGAAAGCAATATCAAAGCTCTTTTGGTTGCCAGTGATAGAAATCCAACTTAAATTAGCTTAAGCAAAAGGGAATGTATTGGCTCCAGTAACTGGGAACATTAAGGGTTGATGTAGCCTCGCAAGGAACTGAATGTTGCCAGAGCTCTGGCTCCCTCTGTGTGTTGGCCATTCTGCAGATAGCTTCTTCCATGAAGCCTGGTGTTAGGACCATGGGCAACTTTAGGCTCACGCCATTCTTTCAGCTTGAGGGCACAAAGGAAAAGAGCTACTTTCATTCCAAGTAGCTAGAAATCTTAGAGAAATAAATCTTAAAGAAGATACTTTTTTTTTTTTTTTTGAGACAGTCTGGCTCTGTTGCCTGGGCTAGAGTGCCATGGGATCAGCCTAGCTCACAGCAACCTCAAACTCCTGGGCTCAAGCAATCCTTCTGCCTCAGCCGCTCGAGTAGCTGGGACTACAGGCATGCGCCACCATGCCTGGCTAATTTTTTCTATATATATTTTTAGTTGTCCAGATGATTTCCTTCTATTTTTAGTAGAGACAAGGTCTTGCTCTTGCTCAGGCTGATCTCGAACTCCTGACCTTCAGCCATTCTCCTGCCTTGGCCTCCCAGAGTGCTAGGATTACAGGCGTGAGCCACTGTGCCCAGCCCCTTAAAGAAAATTCTTACTAGTTCAGAATAGATGGGACACTGTGGTCATCTCACTAGAACCTCATGGCTAAAGGAGGGGTGATTGCTCAAAAGAAAATCAAGATCTAATTTCAGACAAAGAGGAATGGCAGAGTAAGCAGGTAAAAACAATACATGCCCACAGTAGATAGTTTGGGTTGGATTGCCTGAAAACAAAGATCTCAGCATGGCCATCATGACATCTATTAAAATATACAACTATTTCATGAAACCACATAAAAATGTTTCAAAGGGGCATTGGAGTGGGCCACTCTTGACTCGTGCTTGCTCTCCATGCTAACTAAGCTCCACATGTGGTGAACATCTGCCAAAACAAAAAGTTATCCTCATATGTTCTGCATCCTAAGCAGTATAGTATAGTGTGTACAAAATTATATGAAAAAAGGAAAATTATCTTTCCACATAGAAAAATCACCAGGCTGTTAACAAATAATGATCATGTACAATTACATAAAAAAGTAACAAAGGAAAAATTCTCTCCATATTAAAAAAGCAAATCAGGCAATTAATAAATAATATTCTAAGAGTTCTTCATAAAATTTTACCAATATCAAAATAATAACAAAAGAGTTAACATTCTAGAATCAATTTCCACAATAGTAAAAAAAATAAAATAAAAGTGAAGGCATCAGTATTATTTGCATTATCAAATATCTATTGTTGGTTCAGTCAATTTTTCTAAGTGAAACAGAATCATATTTGCAAAGAAAAATAAGTTATTTTGAATATTAAAGAAACACAAAAAGGGAAATCCTATCCCCTTTCTTTAGTCTCAATACTGAAAATTACTTTTAAATTCCTGGTTTCATTGTTCAGCATTTTGGCATATGAGTGCATGGAATACTGATGCCTTGCAAATTAGAAGTTTCTTGCTGAGACCTCACTCTGCTCTGCAAACATGATCTCATCTTTCAGCTTGGTTATGTTCCAAATCCAGGAGTGAGGGATAGTGTATGATCAGGGAGGAAAAAAGGAAAATATTTACATATGCTCCATAATACAACTTTTTTTAAAACCTAAAAGAAGTCTGGGCACAATGGTTCATGCCTATAATCCCAGCACTTTGGGAGGTCAAGGTAGAAGGATCGTTTGAGGGACAGAATTCAAGACCAGCCTGAGCAACATAGCCAGACCTCATCTCTACTAAAAAAAAAAAAAAAAAAAAAAATTAGCCGAGCATGGTGTCACGAGCCTGTAGTCCCAGCTACTTGGGAGGCTGAGGCAGGAGGATCACTTGAGCCCAGGAGTTTGAGGTTGCAGTGAGGTATGATGATGCCACTGCACTAGAGCCAGGGTGACAAGTGACAATGAGACCCTTCTCAAAAAAGAAACAAACAAACAAAAGAAATCTATGATGAAAAGAATGTGTGTGTATGTGTGTATGTGTGTGTCCCCACACACATACATACACACACTCTATGGGGGTACAGAATCCAGATAAGGCATAGTCACAGAATATGGGGAAGAAGTTAGAAAAAAGTAAAGTCACCCTTTGCAATGGAAACACACAAAAAAATGAGATGAACTATCTTAAGATATCTTCCCAAGAGTGACACACCCAAAATTTGAAACCTTATTGCTAATAAACACTAGGATGTCTTCCTAAATTACCAGGATATTGCATAAACATCTCATCTGGAAGGCATCAAATTCAAATATTAACTTATCAATTAATATATAATAAACTGACATTCCTACAAATGAAATATTGCAAGGATGCAAGGTTTGGGGCGTGGGCAATATACATAACCGTAATATTTGTACCCCCATAATATGCTGAAATAAAAAATAAAATAAAATAAAAAAAATAAAAATAAAATAAAATAAAATAAAAAAAAAACAAAAAACAAATAATGAGTTAAACGTCTTCTGGTGTATTTCCAAAGTCCTTTTGAAGGAGAATGGACTTTGTATGCCTACAGTACATGATAATTAAGTAAAATCACTTTATAAGAATATAATTTTTCTCTAATATTCTCAAAATATTTACAAAATTCTATCATAAGAACTTCAGGATCTTACCCATACCATCCCAATTTAACTAAATAAAGTATAAGGGGCCATGTGTGGTGGCTCATTCCTGTAATCATAGCACTTTAGGAGGCTGAGGCGGGAGGATTGCTTGAGGCCAGGAGTTCGAGACCAGCTGGAGCTAGAGTGAGACCGTATCTCTACAAAAACAAAAGAAAAATTAACTGGACGTCGTGGTGTGAGCCTGTAGCCCCAGCTACTTGGAAGGCTGAGGCAGGAAGATTGCTTGAGCACAGGAGTTTGAGGTGCAGTGAGCTGTGATGACACCACAGCACTTTAGCCTGGGCAACAGAGCTAGACACTATCTCAAATAATAATAATAATAATAAAAATAAAATATACATGTAGCATCCCATTTATAAGGTGTCTTTTATGGATGATATCTATGCAACCAAAGATGAAAGGCAGACCAGGAAATTTAGTCAGTCAATATAATTAAGATAGCTATTTATTCTAACAAGATAATTGAATGTCAGATCTGTGCTTGATCAAGTTTTTTCCTAAACATTCTCATTTCACTGTGAACTCTCTCTTTCACTTTTGTTGTTTAGATTTGGATTAAGATTCAATATGTTGCAGCCTTCTTTTCTCACTTCCAATTTGCTGCAAAGTATGCCTTCATGTCCCCCACTTTGCCTAACATAGCCATTCTATACTACGGTGTTGGCAGGGCACAGTGGCTCATGCCTGTAATCCTAGCATTCTGGGAGGCCAAGGTGGGAGGATTGCTTGAGCTCAGGAGTTCAAGACCAGCCTGAGCAAAAGTGAGACTCCATCTCTACAAAAAATGGAAAAAAATTAGCAGGCATGGTGGTGCTCACCTGTAGTCCCAGGTACTTGGGAGGTTGTGGCAGGAGGGTTGCTGGAGCCCAGGGGTTTGAGGTTGCTGTGAGCTAGGATGATGCCACGGCACTCTAGCCGTGATGGCAGAGTAAAACTCTGTCTCAAACACACACACACACACACACACTAGGTGTTTAGAAAGTGTTTCTTAAATGAATACTAAAAGTCCTGAAAAGTTACAAAAAAGAACAGGTACTACTTTTAGTCAGAATTTATACTGTTGCCAACCCCCACTTTGCTGTGGGGATGTAGGGGAACGATTTTTTGTTCTTTCACTGGAACATTTAGGAAGTGCTCATGATATAGCAGAGAACTACTCCTTTCTGCCACTTTCAGTGTAAACGCGATGTAGATCCTCACCCTACCCTTCTCAGTTGACAACAGCAAGTCTCCAGTTGAAGTTTCTTTCCTTAGGGCCCTTTGAATCAGATCAGTAAATCCAAGGGTGGTAAAGAGAGGAGCAGCATCCTGCTGGAGCCCACTGCAGGTGTTGGGATGTCCTAGGGAAGAGGTTGCAGCATTAGTGATTATGTTCCAGAGGTAGCAGTGTCCCTGCAGCTGGCTCCCCTCACTGTTTCCTCCTGGTGACATTTCTTGAAGAAATGGGTTAGAAATCTGGGATCTAGCATGCAACAATCTCAAGTATGAATTCTGATTCTAATAACAGACTGTGCAACCAAGGGCCACTTAAGCTCTCTAAACCTCAGTTTCCTCATTCATAAAATAGGGTTTAATAATTGTTGTTGTGAAGAAAAAATGATAAAATCCATATAAAGCACCTGGCACAGTAAGTGTTCATTAAATGTTAGTTATTCTTTTGGTTCCACAAGGGGGGTATTTAAAAAAATAAACTAAAATAAATGTTAGCTATCATTACAGTCTGTTGGATATTCATTTAAATTTTGATTATTAGGTAATAATCTACTACTCGGGATTCAAAAGGCAATCTAAATGTAAACAGATTGTTTTCACTTAGCTGTAGCTTGGCGCAGGAGAAAGCTGAAGACTGAGATCTGAGCTTCAGCCTTGTCACCTATGATCTATTTGCATTCAGAAAAGTCTCCTTAAGTGTGAATTTGGTCTGATCATACCTGGCTGTCCACATACGTCAAGTACCTGGCTCATAATAGGTATTTAATAAATGTCAGTTTCTTCTCTTCTATTCAGAACAGACCACTCTAACAACATTCTGCCTTTGTGTTAAGTGCATTCTTACGATGCCCGTGCTGCTACTCAATTAAATTTAAAATAAAGTGACTAATAAGATCGAAGTGTAGACTACCAGCTCTGCCACTAACTAGTAGGGTATCCTTAAACTCCTGGGATCTCCTTTGTAACATATAAAGAAACACATAATTTTCTAAGGAGATTTGTGCAAATTTAATCATAGAGAAAGTATACACGTGATAAACATTAAATGAGCTTTCACACTTTCTGAAATCCAGAAAAACAATGCATTATGGTATAATACTTATTCCACAGGTGTTCTTGAATACAATCTGTGATGCAGATCTAGAGACTTTTTTTTCCAAGACAGGTTGCCCAGACTGGACTCATATTCCACCTCACCTTCCAGAATAGGTCAACTATAGGCATGTGCCACCATACCTGGCTATAAGGTCTAGAGATTATTTTAATGGCATATGAGTCACCCTTAGAATAAGAAAAGATGTGATTAAATGTTAAGCATTGCACTTCCACCTTCCAGAATAGAAGCTCCCTGAGGCTGAGATTGTGATCTCTAGTTTACTTCTGTGTTCTCAACAGTGCCTGGTACATGGCAGGCACTTAAATACACGTTCGATTACTGAATAAAAGCATGATGGAAGAGCCTGGCATGGTGGTCCATGCCTGTAATTCTAGAACTTGGGGAGATGGAGGTTAGGAGAATCACTTGAAACCAGAAGTTCAAAACCAGCCTGGGCAACATAGCAAGACTCACAGCTACTTAGGAGGCTGAGGAGGGAAGATTGCTAGAGCCCAGGAGCTTGAGGTTGCAGTGAACTATGATTGCACCACTGCACTTCAGTCTGGACAACAGAGCAAGACCCTGCCTCTAAAAATAAAAGAAGAAGAAGAAGAAGAAAAAAAAGACTGATAGAAATGGTTCATTATGATGTACTTATTTCCGATCCCCTAATGTCTACAAGTTGTTAGTTAACTCTCCATTTATAGGCATTCTCCTCAATCCCTAAACGTCTGTTAGGCTAGAGAGTCTACATCTTGGTAAAACCTGATAAACACAGTTGAGATCTGTTCAAGTACTGGTTTTGTTTTATAAACTTATTTATGTACAGCTTACAGTATAATTTTAACAATAAAAAGAAACAAGGATTTGAAGTTTGGACTCTACAAGGTCAAAATAACTAATTAAAAAATAAACTTTTAGTTTAAAAAATGGTATTATCTATTTCAATCAAATGTTTGACTTTTATTGTTACTGAAGTGCCTTCCTATTTGGGCATTACATGAAAATTATCTTAATTATATCTAGTTTTAGACTGTTAAGAATTCTATCTTATTTGAGATGTACCTTTCTTATATATTCATATAGAGCACAAGACATGTTTTTCTTTTCAGGTCAGGCAACTACTAAGTAGCCAATTATTTATGACCCAAACACTTTAAATAGACCTCAAACAATGAGATCTGTGAAACTGGAATGAAGCTTTGAAAAAAATATGAATAACAAAGACAATTATAATAGATTAGCTGTAGTAAGCATTCAATGTTTTCTCATGCACACTTTTATTTTTAAAAGTACTCTGATTACTAAAAAAACTTCTTGTTTTAAGTTTCAACTGCTGACACAAAATATCAATTGATACAAAAAAGTAAGCACTTTCATTTATTTATATTTCTACATTCAAAATACATAGAAAATACATTATCCATGTACAGAATTTCTTTAGAGGAAAGAAATGTGTTCACAGTGGAATGTCTCTGATGTTTACATTAAAATCAGTGTAGATACTTATCTCTCACAGGGTCTCAAAACTTCCTTTCTGTCCAAGAGAAAGAAGAATCCTCTGATTTAACTCTTAGTTTGTTCATTAATCATCATTGCAATGCATTAAAAAAATAGCCCAATATATTTTGTGAGATAAAAACTGCTGACTCTTTGTTTGCTTAAAATATGATAGAATCAAGCATGAACAAATCACAGAACATAAATGTAGGTGATCAAAATAAGAAAGATTAAAAACATACTCTGCCTACGTTAATAAAAACTTTCAAAGGGATTGCAACCAATTCTGTGAAAGCCTCAGAAGTTCCTGCTTTGGCAGTTAAAAGAGAAGAACATGAAACATTTTGTGATTTTTTTCTTTGTGGATAATTAAACACAAGCTATGAGAAAACAAATGTGCAGACGTATACCATATTTTCATCACTCTGAGGACTAGAGCCATGTATTGGAGACTTAATGTTTGAAAGAAACATTTGAACTACATTTGAAGCATATTACTGACTTTTTTCCTAAATTAATGTTTTTGGATAAGTTTACCAAGCTTAGTCCCTGAGTCTTCTTTTTTATTTAAAGTGGTTGAGTTTAGTTATCATCTTCTTTCTCCTTACAGGGAGGTTAAACACATTTTCAAATAACCAGTGCACATTATTAAGGTGTGTAAGTGGGGGTGAGGGGAGCTCTCTCTGTTGGGGTAGACATCACCCTTCACTGACTTTTCATTTATAAGTCACAGCCACAGAGAAATTCTTCCCACTGGTTGCTATCGCAAAAGAGACACCATTCCTCCTAGGGCCTGCAAGAATTTTTCTCCCTTTACTTGGTGTTCAAATCTCCCCAGAAGGGGGAGAATCAGACTCAATATTATTACTAATCACTTTCTAACCCTAAAAATCCATATAGAAATGACCCATCCTGAGAATTCTTAGAATTCATCTGGCAACTCAATAATTAGTGGCAATATGTTCATTTATTTCATCCAGTGAAACCCTGTAACGCTCCTAGGGCAGCTGGATGCTAAGGATGCCACCATGAACCAAATACCTGCCCTCCTGAAGATTGAAATCTGGTAGGGGAGAAACATGACTCAAATAATCCCACTAAAAAACATATATGTATGCCCACAACTCTCATAAGAACCAGGCAAAAAAGTTATATAGTATCATAAAGCTGAAAATAGGGGAATTTGATGTAGCAGGGAGGGAAAGAGGTCAGGGCAGCTCCCTAAAAAAGGGGGGAGCACATTCCAGACCAAGAGAGGGCTCATGGAGCCGGAGGGACTGAATGAACATCAGTGCAGCTGGATCTCAGACAGCAAAGTGCAAAGGCAGGAGGGGATGAGATGAAGCCAGAAATACAAGGCAACAGTTAGATCAAAGCTGTTTAATTCCTCCAGCCCCCAGGAACAACAGCGGGACGCAGACAGCTGAGAAGCGTGTTTGCATTTTGAAACCCTCCCAATGACAGCAGAGCTCTGGAAAGGTTGGGGGCAGGTGCAGAGGAGGGAGGAGGTCTGGCTAGGTGTGGGGTCTGCTGCAGTAGCTCAGGAGAGTCACAGGGGGCTGGTGCTAGGCTGATGACGTCAGTGATGCAGTCCAGAGGAGGGAACAGGGACAGGCCAGTGAAAGTAACCATCACCTCAGAGAATGTAAAAACTTCAGAAGAGCCCTTAGCAAAACACTGTAAGTCCTTGCAAAAGATTTCCTCTTATAAAATTGTAGAGCCAACTGTGTGTGTCACCAACGTTTCTTTCACTTTTCTTCTCGTTCCGGAGAAGGGTGTGTCAGCTGAGATTCCATCTGTGGTACACCAGGGGGGAGAGAAAGAAGTTTGACAAGTGAGTTTCAGGCTATGGCAGAGTGGTGAGGAATCCTTCTCCTGGGCACGTCTTTCCTCCACCAAAGCTGTAAAGCAGAGAGGGACCCTTTCCCACTCGTCCTGCCCAACTCTCCTCCCAAGCTTCATGCTTTTGTTCTCTCACACTCCTATCACCCACTGAATCATAACCTGCTCTAAGGAGAGTATCTGATAAGCAAATTCTCACTAAGATGTAAAGAAAAGGGTTATGAATGGCTTCTCCCAAAGAATAATTATGTTTTAATATCTAAAGGAGTAAGTATCTAATTATGGAAGGCCAGGCATCTATTTGGGGAGGCAGAGTGACATTGTTTTGCCCTGAAATTATACTACCTTCCCTGTTAGGCATGTTCTTCCTATAATTTGGGTCTCTTACAACACGCAGACATCAGAGGTGAGAAAGTTAAAAAAAAAAAAAAAGAAGGAACAAGATTGACCAGTTTCCCACGGAGGGACTGAAATAGTGCATGTCGCTGTTCACAAATCTTCTGTGGTTCTGCACTCTCTTTCAAGAAGAGCTCGTCAATTTCTGTGGTTTGACTGTGGTTTGACAACACCCAGTGTATACCTTCCTGCTGATGCCTCCTCTGAACTCCAGACTCCTCCAACCAGCTATCAACTGACCTTCTCTGTTCAAACATCTCACAGAGTTTCAAACTTGATGTGTCCAAACTAGAACTCCTGACCCGCTCACCAAGAAACACAGACTCCCCTAACCACTGACACCAAACACCCAGAAACCTGGGGGGTCGTGCTGGACACCTCCCTTTCTGGATTAGCTTTCTGTGGCTGCCTTAACAAATTGCCACAAACTTGATGGCTTAAAACTACAGAAATTTCTTTTTGAAAACAAGGTGTGAGCAGGGTGGCACTTCCTCTGGAGGCTCTAGGGGAGAACCCTTCATTGTCTCTTTCAGCCTTCTGGTGGCTCCAGGTGATCCTTGTGGCTATATCGCTCAATTTCTGCCTCTATCTTCACACAGCCTTCTCCATTTTTGTCTAGGTCTCTCCCCTGTGTGGTTTGTAAAAGGACACTTGTTGCCTGTAATCCTAGCACTCTGGGAGGCTGAGGCCGGAGGATCACTTGAGGCCAGGAGTTCAAGACCAGCCTGAGCAAAGTGAGATCTTGTTTCTACAAAGAAATAGAAAAAAATAGCTGGGAGTGGTGGCATGTGCCTATAGTCCCAGCTACTCGGGAAGCTGAGGCAGGAGGCTTGAGCCCAGGAGTTTGAGGTTGCAGTGAGCTGTGATGAGGCCACTGCACTCTAGCCTGGGTGACAGAGCAAAACCTTGTCTCAAAAAAAAAAAAAAAAAAGGACACTTGTAATTGTATTTAAGGCCTGTATAATCCAGGAAGATCTAATTTAGAAAATCTTAATTATATCTACAAAGGCCCTTTTTCCAAATAAGGTCACATTTACAGGCTCCAGGGATTAGGACATGGACATATCTTTTGGGGGCTACCATTCAACCCTCCACACTCTCCATTGCCCCTCACAAGCAGTTCATCCCTAAGTCGTGGGGAACTTACTTTCAAATTGTATCATCCATCAAGTCCACCTATCTTCATTGCTATGAAGAGGCGATGCCTCCTTTCTTCATCACCATGACCCAAGCGAAGGGACCTCTGTCTCTCTTGAGAATTTCTGCCATGGCCCCCTAGCAGCAGTGACCCCCTCCTACCGATCTTGCAATTCATTCTCTATATAGCAGCCAAGAGTGGCTTTTTAAAATGCACACACACACACACACACACACACTTATGCATATCAGACCATATCACTTCCCTGATTAGAAACCTCAAGTGCACTTAGAACTCCTTTTGGACTTCAAACAAAACCCAGCAGTCTCCACCCTGGCTCACTCCCCAGCCTTTTCTCTAGCCTCCCATGCTAGCAATACTCTAGCCACATGGGCCTCCTACCAATTGCTTAGAGAGGCTGTCCCTGGCCGCCCTGTGTACAAAGGTGTTTTCTGCTACTCTCCAACACAGCACCCTGTCCATGACCTCCATAGCACTTCTCAGTGTGTAATTTACCAGTTTATTCAGTTTAGTATCCGTCTTTGCACACTAGATTGAGCCCCCCCAACCACGCCCAAGTGAAGGAACCAAACCTCTTTTGCTCAGCACTGTGATGTCAGTGCCCGGCTGAGCACGGCACGTGGCAGCTGTCCAACAAGCAGTTGTCAAGCAATGATTGAGTTAATTTATTGACGGCTCCCGTTGATTATAGAATGAAGAACAAACCTCGCCTGGCACTCAGGGTGCCCGGCCTCTCGCCCCAGCCTACCACCCATTCTGCCTCGCTGGCCACTTCTTAATGTGAAGCTGGAGGGCCTGCACATCTTATTGCTTTTTTGCAACCACTTCAACTCCTTCCTCCTCCATGAAGCTGTCGGTCATCATCTCCACCTCTCTACTCCCCTCAGCTGCTGTGTACTGCAAATTCACTGATTAGGTGATTCTCACTTATCCCTCTAACTGGCTAAAAGGCATAAGAGTAACTCTCTGTTTTACAGGTCTTTGAACTGACCAGCACAGGAACTGAGACAAAGACATGCCCTGGAAACAGGCCACTGGCTATTTTAGAGTCTCAGGTCTGCCCACGACTAGCCATGTGCTCTCGAGCACTTTCTCCTCACCTCTTGGGGTTATTTTTCCTTCATGTGTAAAATAAATGGGCATTAGAGCATATCATTTTAAGACTCCTCTAGCTCTCAAATGCCAAGATTTTAATGATCAATCAATTTCAACAAATCCACTTCACAAGTGGGTGTAAAGATTAAGTTAATTATTATATAAGGAACTTAGAAAAGTGGCACTTAGAAAGAACTCAATAAATGACTTGCCAATTCTTCATTGTTCCTCCCCCTTCCCCCCACCCTCTGAAGCACACTGAGCTTCAGCAATACGAATGAAGCAACCAGTGTCAACAGGCAGTAATGATAACGCCTGGTCCTCCAGCTTAAAAACCCCATGCTTTCCCTGCCTGTGTGCTAACAGCAATCAACATGCATGCCGGGATTTATGTTTCTAAGCCTCTATCATAATCATTATCTCATTGTATCTTCATACCAACTCCATGAAGTAGGGATTATTACACTCATTCACACATGAGGAAAGTGAGGCTCAGAGGGGTTGAATCACTTACTAAAGGTCACACAACCAGTAGCTAAAGTAGGACCACACCCAAGAATCCAGCCTCTGCAGTCTACATTTTTTCTCATATGCCACATGGCCCCCTAGCAAAGTACAATTAATGAAGTGAACGTTGTTAAATCACATTTCTGCCAATAGAAACCTGTGCTAAAAAGACCATCAGTCAGTTGTTTATGGTAAACTTAGAAAACCTAACAGCAATATTCTATGAATTTAAGCTATAGTTTTTACACGTAGGTGATTTTCTGCTATTCCACCTTGGTGTTCTTCCAGATCCAGTGCATGTGCAGTTCTCATGAATGCTCATGTGAATTGCATACCCCAGCTCTTCACAGAAGACACGCCCAAAAGTGCTCAAACATCTCAGAGGCAGAAACTTCCAGGAACTTCCAGGTACATGCTGCCACATGACTAGGTGTCCTGTTACCCCCCGGAACTGTCTGCTGACATAGATCATAAATTCTGAGCCTGTTCCCTGTTTAAAAAAGTAAACAGATAAAAACATTGTCTTTCCTACTTGACACGGGCATCATGGGATATTGTTCTTGAAAATATTTTGTCTACTATAAAGTACTCTTCAAATACAAGGAGTTAGTATTACTGCTCCCAAAAAGTGAAACTGAGGGGAACGCCTCTGATGGGGAAGTATGTGTGTATATTCTGCCACCTAGCGGCCATAGGAAAAATCATTTTTAACATTTATGCTCCTGGTATTAAGGTAAAATCAATGAAATGAACCTTGTTAATATTTTTGGAAACTTCCAACCATTCCCTTCAATTTATACAATTTTATCGATATTTACTGATTCTATTAATTTTGTTTCTTGAATGCAGTAGAAGAAAGCAGCACCAGAAACATAATTACATAATTGTAATTTACTTGAACTAAAATTTTTGAGCAGCCTACCAACACATTTTTTCAAGTCAGGTCTGTTTTTTCCCAGCACATATTCATTTACCATGAGAGTAACTATTGAGTGCTATTCTGTGCCGGGGATACAGAAGAGAACCAAGCAAAGTTCCTGCTTTCAATGGAGCTTACACTGTAGTAGGGGAGACAAACAATAAATGGATAAATATGACGTGTTAGTTGATGATGAATTTAATGAAGAGAAATCAAGTAGAGTAGGGGGAACTGAGAGTGACTGACTTTCAACGTGCTCTGTGCTGTCAGGGAAGGATTCGCCACAAGAAACCTGAAGGAAGCAAAGGAACAAACTATGCTGATTTTTAGGGGTGGGCGGAAAACAGTATTTCAAGCTGAGGGAACAGAAGGTGCAAAACCCTGAAAGTGGGAAATGTTTGACATGATTGAAGAACAGCAAGGAAGCCAGCAGAGCAGAGTGAGTGAGGGATTGGAGGGGACGAGGCCAGAGAGGTGGCAGGGATGGCAGCTTGGCGTTGGCCATGGTAAAGAATTCAGACTTGGCATTGAGGTTTCCGGGTGAGATGGGGAAGCCACTGGAGGGGGTTTTGAGTAGTAGAGTGACCTAATAATTCTGGATAACTCTCTGACAAATGAAATAAAATACCAAATAACCTGACAGACAAGTTTAATGGAATGCCTGGAAATAAATGGTTCCCATAAGAACATAAATTGTTCAAAACACTTATAAAAACAGCCTCCTTTAAGGGAACTCACAGGATTATAGAGGAAGAATGCATAACATCTTCACAGTGAAACAAGTTATATCAGGCAAGCAGAAGCTATTTTTGTCTCAAAAAAAAGGGCTTTCACAAAATGGCATACAAATTCTCAAGATACTTTTCAATGAAGAAATAAATATTTCCTAAATATCCACTATAGACAGGTGACCTGGAAAGGTGGGTTTGGGTCATAAGACAGGGCTCCTGCTTTAAAGTCACTTATAAAATAAAACACATGCACATAAAAGATGTCACAAGGCAATGTACAAATGCAGAGGGAGAGCTGGAGACAAGGCCATGGCATTTGGGAGGTGCTATGCTCATGTATGAGGACAGAGGGACATCCGGTCAGGCAGGAACACAGGCAGGGAAAACAGAGTGGGGGTGGGGTCCGGGAATAGTGACCTCCATCTAGGCCCCAAAGCAAGAAAGACCAGAAGTCAAGAGGCCAAGCCTACACTTACAGAATTTTAGAAGGAAAGAAAAACTGGAGATGATTGAATTCAGCTCTCTTATTTTAAAAAAGAGGAAAATCTGATCAATCAGGGTCCCACTGGTTAGTGACAGAGATGGACCTACAGCAAAAGCTCTTGAGTTTTCAGTCCATTGTTTTTTGCAAATTGCTACCAGGAAAATGACAATGAGGCTATGGAATTCTTAAAATTGCAATCCAGGGCTGGGAGGGAGCCTCATGGGACCAGGACAATGGACGACATAACATAACCGTGGTGGTTAGAAGCAGGATGCAGACCTAGGAATTAGGTGGTCAGCAAGATAGAAAGAAATAACCAGGCCAGAGGAGAGTAACTGACCAATAGTTTGAGGTGTAAATAAAGCAGGCCCGAAGCCAGGCATGGGTGAGAAACCCTGACCCTGTGAGTCTGAGCAAGAGGCGTGTAGAGATGGGGACTGAGAATTCAGTCTTCCCAGAGACGGGAAGGGACACAGGCATGGTCATCCAGTGAGAAATCACATGCAGGGGAGTAGGGTGATGGGAAGATAGCTTTCTCTCTTTCCTAATGAGGGTACAATAATTTGCCTCTTTTTGGGGAGGGGAGTGTAAATTGATATGATTTGGACTTGGTGTTTTACTCTTTAGAAACGGAAACTTTTTTGTCAGCTATAACTCCTACGTGGATAGTACTGGCTAATTAAAGATGTAACTATTTGGGGATGTGAAGATATGTCTTCTTTTTTATATCTAATAATTAAGGTTACGTATCACTTTTATTCTAGGAAGAAATTGTTAGTATGAGTTTCCAGTGAATCTCCAAATATTACTAAGATTACTAGAGAGGGCATGGAAGCTCTTTGCCACTCCTCCCATACCGTGCCCTGTGCATCTCTTCCACCTGGCTGTTGTTGCTGAGTTGTATCCTTTATAATAAATGGGTAAATGGGCCGGGTGCATTGGTTCACATCTGTAATCCCAGCATTCTGGGAGGCTGAGATGGGAGGATCACTTGAGGCCAGGAGTTTGAGACCAGCCATGAGCAACATGGTAAGACCTGTCACTATAAAAATATAAAAAGTTAGCTAGGCATGGTGTCAAGTGCCTGTAGTCCCGGCTACTCAAGAGGCTGAGACAGGAGGATTGTTTTGAGCCCAGGAGTTTGAGACTGCAGAGGCTGATGACGCCACTGCACTCCTGCCTGGGCAACAGAGTAAGACTCTGTCAGAAAGAAAGAAAAGAAAGAAAAAGAAGGAAAGGAAGGAAGGAAGGAAAGAAGTGAAGTGAAAGGAAGGGAAGAGAAGAAAGAGAGGAAGGAAGGAAGAGATGGGGGGAGGTGGAGAGTGAGAGAAAGAAAGAAGAGAAGAAAAGATAAGATTACTAGAGAGAATGGAAAGAGAAGAGAATCTCTACCCTGCTCAAAGAGGTAGGAGGGGAAGTTGGAGCAGAGAGCCAAATTTTACCTCTCCCAGGAAGGAGAAAGAAAAGAGGCCAATTATGTCCATCTCCTTCTCTCCTTTCTTTTCAATTCTCCATTCCTCCACTATCTTCATTCATTGAACAATACTGAACTCATGCCCTGCAAAGACTGTGCTAGGTGCGAAATTTAAGCCTGATGCCTTGGAGGAATGAATAGCCCTGCTCTGAGTCTGGTGGTGGGGGGAGATATGTATGGCAAGTATCTCAAATACAAAGAAGATAGTAAATAAGGACTTTAATAGAGCCCTAAATGTTTAATGTGCTGGTTGTTTAATGTAAATTTCATGCTGTCTTGTTTATGGGCTGGTCCCTAGCTAGTCCCTGGTGCTTGGAAACATTAGATGAATGAATGGGAAATAAAACTGGAAAAGTAGGTGAAAAACTGAAGAGCCTTGTATGGCAAGATTGTTTATTTTATTTTGTTTATTTAAAGAATGGTATATGCATATAATTGGGTTAATATAATAATAATCCTTGTTTCATGACACACTCTCATCATCAAACCATCTTTTATTATTTCATTAGATTTAATAATGCAATAAGCACCCATCACAAAACCTACCACCTAACTTAACTTTGTTTTATCTCTGCTCTCCCCCCTTTCTACCTCCTACCTCCCACCTTCAGAGGTAACCATCTTATCTCTATAATTCATTTACTCTTTTTTATAGCTTTGCTATAGATAGATATCTCCTAAAAGTACTTTTTATTTGTCTATTAGTTTCTTAAAAGGATATCATGCTGAAAACTTTTGGGACATCTTTTTTTCACTTAATTTTGTCTGTGGAATAACACATCATTATGTGGATGTTCTAGTCTATTCATTCACACTCTTATCAACATTTGAGTTATTTCCAGGTATTTTCTATTGTTAATTGTGCTCCTAGGAACATTCTCTTCATGCTTCCTGATATAGATGCGCTGGAGTTTCTCTGGGGGATATATCTAGGAGTGGAATTGCTGGGCTGTTGAGTATGTGAATGTTCAATTTCAGAAAATAATGCCAAACACTCTTCCAAAGTGGTTGCACCAACTTATATTCTCAAAAGCTATGTATAAGAGATCTTGTGGATCTACATCCTCTCCAATATTTGGTGCTGTCAGACTTTAAAATTTTTGTCATTGAAATGGACATAAAATGGTGTTTCATCATGGTCTAAATTTGCTTTTTCTTGATCAGTAATGTTACAGTCATATGTGTTTTTTCTTTTATGGGATTCTCATTTATGTCTTTTGCCCATTTTCCTTTGGGGTTGTATTCTTCTTATTCATTTGTAGGAGTATTTTTTTAAAAATATATTCTTGATGTTAAACCTTTTTGATTATGTGTACCTTTGTGGTTGTGTGTATTACAAATATTTTCTCCCAATTTGTAAATTACCTTTTTTACTTTCTTTAAGGGGTTTTTTAACAATTTTTTTTTCTCTTCTTTTCTTTTCTTTTTTCTTTTTAGAGACAGAGGCTCAGTTTTTCACCCAGGCTGGAGTGCACTGGCACAATCACAGCTCACTGAAACCTCAAACTCCTGGGCTCAAGTGATCCTCTTGTCTCAGCCTCCCAAAGTGCTGGGATTACACACATCAGCCTCCATGCCCTGCCACATTTCTTTTTGCAAAGAAACTTTTTATTTTGGGATAATTTTAGCTTTACAGAATAATTGCAACGATAGTAAAAGAGTTCCCATATCCTTTACTCATCTCTCTCTGATGCTAACATCTTACATAAGCACAGTACCTTTGTCACAACTAAGAAATCAACGGTGGCACAATACTATTAACTAACTACAGACTTCATTCAGATTTCCTCAATTTTTCCACTAATGTTCTTTTTTCTCTTCTAAGATCCACCATAGGATGATAATATATTGCATTTAGTTAGAAGTCTTTTGACAAACAAAAGTTCTTAATTTTAATAGTCAAGTTTACTTACCTTTTCTTTTTATAGATAATGTTTTTTGTTTCTTAAGACATTTTTTCCTACTCTCATCACCCATGTTTTCTATTAAAAGTTTTCTTAAAGTATTATTTTTGACATTTAAGTCCTTAATCCATCTGGAGTTGATTTTTTTTTTTTATAGTGTGAGCTAGAGATCCAGTTCCATCTTTTTCCAAATGGATGATCTTTTTTCTTGTCTGTATTAAATAACCAATTTCTTCCTTTCCCACTTGCCTGACATGCCATCCCAATATATACCAAAAGTCCAGACATGAATGGATCTGTTCCTAGTCGCTCTAATCTATTCTGTTGGTTAATTTGTATCACACTGTTTAATTATTTAGGACTCATAATGAGTCCTATATTAGGCAAGACAAGTTCCCTTTCTGCTTTTCTTTTTCAGAAGGTTCCTGGCTATTCTTGACCTTTTACTCTTCCTTATACATTTTAAAATCATCTTATCAAGTTCTATAAAATTCTTGTTGAGATGTTGACTGGAATTGCATTGAATCTACAGACCAATTTGGAAAGAACATACATTGTTAAGTTATTGAATCAACTGGGCGTGATGGCATGCACCTGTAGTCCCAACTACTCAGGAGGCTGAGGCAGGAGGATCACTTGAGCCCAGGAGTTAAGGTTGTGGTGAGCTAGATGATGCCACTGCACTCCAGCCTAGGTGACAGAGTGAGACTCTGTCTCAAAAAAAAAAAAAATCTAGAGACAACATTATCCCAAATAGGCAAACATTAGAAGCATTCACTTTGAAATTGGAATTGAGGCAATAATGTCCTCATCATTAATTCTATTGTAGGAAATAATTAGTGAAATGTGACAAGAGAGAAAAATTAGAGGTGTAAGGGTGTAAGAATTGGGATGAATGAAATAAATCTATCATTTTTGCAGATTAGATGATCATTCACATAGAAAACCCTCATAGAAAATTATTATTAATAACAGAAGATTTTAGCAAGGTGGCTGAATATAAGATTAATAAATAAAATTCAATTGGCTGGGCATGGTGGCATGTGCCTGTAGTCCTAGCTACTTGGGAGGCTGAGGCAGG
>VBSM01000529.1:69475861-69493951 GCA_008086735.1 Cheirogaleus medius
GCTCAAGCAATCCTCCTGCCTCAGCCTCCCGAGTAGCTGGGACTACAGGAATGCCAGGAATGTGCCACCATGCCCGGCGTATTTTTTCTATGTATTTTTAGTTGGCCAATTAATTTCTTTCTATTTTTAGTAGAGATCGCGTCTTGCTCTTGCTCAGGCTGGTCTTGAACTCTTGACCTCGAGCCATCCGCCCACCTCGGCCTCCCAGAGTGATAGGATTACAGGTGTGAGCCACCACGCCCGGCGGAGATTGGTGTTTTTGACGGGAGTAGAGAGCCGCTCATCAGCTGTTTTTGCCCTCTCTCCCCCATCCATCCATCCATCCATCTTGGAATGAGTATTAAGAATTCAGAAATATGGTTTGCAATTTGATCCAAAAGGAAACTACTGCTCTAAATATAGTCTTCTGTTACATGTTAGCACTTTTAAAGTACCTGCAAGCCATCAAGAGGTAGTTGCCAAAAATCTCAAAATCCTAAAACACTGTCAGCAAGCAGCTGTTGTGAAACAGCTAACTGCCATTTTATTTTATTATTCTATTTTATTTTATTAAGGCTAGTCAAGTGAAGCAGCAGGACTGGAGAATGAAGAAAGGAATCTGTAACTGGTTGTGATCAGTTCGTTGTGAATACTCTGCACTTGGACCAACCTAAGTTGCCATTTTAAACCCAATGAAATCATGTTAGTTCTAGCCTTAGCTGCTACCTAATATTTATTAAGCACTTATTATGTGCAAGAGACCGGAGCTGTGGAGAGGGCTGGAGAAAAACACAAAAAACACCAGAAGCCAAAACTCACGAACTTCCAAAGTAACAACACAGGACTATTGGATTAGTGAGAAAGTTGTTTTAATAGTGAACACCTTGAGGGCCTTTACTTCTCCTTAAACTCCCAGCTCTCTGCATGGCATTCATTAAGAGCTCACTGTAACTGCTCTGGGTGATTGAATGATGCCAACGCACCCTTGGCCAGACTCGACTCACACACCTCCTTACGCCGCCTGGGGCTAGGTGTGGCCACGTGACCGGCCTGGACCAATGGGCAGGCCGCCGGGCGGGTCTCCTATAAAGCAGGCGGTGGCAGCCGACTAGCGGCCGCCATTAGAGTGAGAGCTGGCTGTGACGGATGGTGGAGAGCTGCTGTCCTGCACCGCTTCATCTTGTGCAAACTGAAAAGGGCGATCATTTAAAGTCTTTTTCATAACAGGTAATATACTCTCCACAGGAAGCATCGCACTAGGCCGGGCCCTGGGGCCGACCTTGGGTGGAAACAACCGTTTTTTCCCTCTCCCCTCCCCCATCAACATTATGCACAGGCAAGAGGCAGTTGGGGAGGCCATCCTCTTCGTGCCTGCAGCCCAGGTGAGCTGCCAGTTGCTTTCCTTTGGCCTTACCAACTGCAAGCCCGTTGGCCCAATAAGCTTTCTCCTCCCCCTGACCCTTTCCCCCTAAAAGTTTGGTTTTTGTGCTCGGGAGGGCTGGGAAGGAGGGGGTTGGGGCGAGGCCGTGGGGGTCCAGTGGTGCAACTGCCTCTTCCCATCTCGAGAAAGACTTACGGTCTACGAGTTCCTCTTAGGTCTCGGATTGGTGGGTCGCTGCTGCCTATACTGTGGTTTCGGGAATGCAGGAGGAAGGCTGGAGCTTTTAGCTTTAGCTGGCATTTTTGTTGTGTTTATTCTGTGAGTCCTCATTTGGGACAGGGACAACCTGGTCCTTGATTCATTTATTCAACTTTGTTAATTCCTTGGAGCCTGCTAAACCCTGTGCAGGCTGCTGCAGAATTGGAAGTGGGCCTGACCTCAGAGGGCACTGGCTTAGGTTAAGAATTAAGATAGAGATATGTACAGGGTGCCTTGGGACCCATGGAAAGGGCCTGGGTGGTTGGAAGGAAAGAAGGCAGATTTCTCAGTAGAGGTGATAACTCAGCTGGGTCTTGAGGGACAAATAGAAGTTAGGCTAAAGAGTGATGAGGGAAGCTGGGGTAAAGAGAAATTTCTCAAAGGCATGAATGTATGTACACAGTAGGACAGTGGAGAATTGCTTTAAAAAAAAGAATGAGGCTGCTATGTTGTCCAGGCTGCAGTGCAGTAGCTGTACACAGGCATTGTCATTTCAAATTATGGCCTTCGCTTCCTGGCCTCAACTGATCCTCCCACCTCAACCTACTGACTAGCTGGGACTACAGATGCTGTTTCATGGTGCCTGGCAAGAACTGCATATTTTTTGAGTGTCTGGCACAATGTTAGGAGTTGATGGAGTAGCAAGAGATAAGTCTAGTGAGATGGCCAAGGAAGGTATTATGAAAGGGTTTGTATATCATGAGGGACAGTGGGTTGAGCAACATGATCGTAAGCAAATTGCTGCACAAAAAAATCAAGACATCACTGTTGTATTAATTCATGGTGTTAAGTGACAAAGGGATTTTAATTATATTTATTGAGTTATAATTGCCTATTAATAATTCTTTGTAAAGAGACTATATCCCAAAATTCTAGCTCATTGTTTGGCAACATTGTAGTTGCCTGCCCTTTTTACTCTGTCTTTCTTTTTTTTTTTTTTTTTTTTGAGACAAGGTCTCACTGTGTAGATGCCTTATACGTATTTAATAAATAAACAGAATTTGGAAAATGGTATCCTGGAAACTAGAGGAGAATTTTAAGAGAGTCATAATAGTCTAGTGACAGATGTTACTGAGGGGTCAAGTAAGATAAGATTCAAAAAGAATCCATTGGATTTAACAACTAAGTATGGTAAGTGTTAACCTTAAGTGTAAGGGGAATTTTAGAAGAATGGTAGGGAAAAGCCAAGGGTGATGTGGGCAATAAAGACAATGTCATTAGGATGCCCTGCCGTGAAGTACAGAAGAGAATATTGAGGCTATAAGGAGATAATAGGATTAAAGGAAGAATTTTTAAGGAGGCTTGAGAAAGTTTATATGGAGGGAAGTCAGTACTAAATGTTAAAAGTACAGAAAAGAGGGAGCAGGGACCTTCAGGAAGGGGTGTTATCTAGAGTCCTGGGAAAAGAGTTCTAGACAGAAAGGTGCCTTGTTTTTTTTGTTGTTGTTTTTGTTTTGAGACAGAGTCTCACTCTGTTGCCCAGGCTAAAGTGAGTGCCGTGGCGTCAGCCTAGCTCACAGCAACCTTAAACTCCTGGGCTCAAGCAATCCTTCTGCCTCAGCCTCCCAAGTAGCTGGGACTACAGGCATGTGCCACCATGCCCGGCCAATTTTTTCTATATATTTTTAGTTGGCCAATTAATTTATTTTTATTTTTAGTCAAGACGGGGTCTCACTCTTGATCAGGCTGGTTTTGAACTCCTGACCTTGAGCGATCCGCCCGCCTCGGCCTCCCAGAGTGCTAGGATTACAGGCATGAGCCACCTCGCCCGGCCAGAAAGGTGCCTCATTGTTCTTAGACCTGAAGGGAAGAGGTAAGAGAGGAGATGAGAAAGGAGAGATGATGATGAGATTGAATCATTATAAATAATATATATTGACAACAAATTACCTCTGGCCTTAACTAAAGCCTAATCTAGTTTTGAAGAAACTATTTTTTTTCACTGGACACTGCTCTTTTGATGTAGGATTTAGAGTTAGTATATGAGTTCATCCCAGGCCAGGTTATTTTTGACCTTTCTGAGCCCTAGAGCTGTCTGTTATCCAGAATTCATCCTCCTCAGTTCTATGTTGTACTGCCTCCCTGCATATGTAAGACCTGTTGGGAAGTTCTACCAGAAGTGCCACACCACAGAATAACTTAACTGTCATTTATTGAAATAGATGGAAATTATTTTTTTAAACAATATTTCTTCAAAGCCTCAAAGTTCAACTATACTTATCTGAAATTGAGCCATCTAGGCTCAAGATAGGTTATATTAATTTTGTTTTTTAATAAGCTCAATTCTTTGAGACTTCAGTATGCATGTAGGGTAATATAATTTAATACCTGCACCATTGTGGTTAAAAATCATTGAGGAATCTTAAAAAATTTTTTTCTTGGCAAACTCAAGAAATTGGTTTATCTTGATGTTTTTGTAAGGGGGAGACTTTTGCCATGGAGAGTGGACTCTTCCTGATATGCCTGTGCAGCCATTTAATTAGAAGTGAACTTTTATGTTTCTTGAAACATTTTTAAGCTTATGTATGCATTTCAAAAAATCTTTGCTCTGTAGTATTTGTCAGGGATGACTGAAATATTCACAACCACCTCAAAGCCTTTTTCTTTGAAGTTTAAATTAAAAAAAAGTTTTTTTCAAGGCCAAAGCTAAGAAGATAAGGAGTTTCAAATTTTACTCTTATACATTGTTGGTAGAAATATAAGTTGAGATAACTCTGGAGAATAATTAAATACCTAGCAAAATTTAAAAGTATTGGCCCAGAAATTGTTAATGGGAATATATCCAATAAATATCGGCATATCTATGCAATGATATATTTGTAAGGATATTCATTACAGCATTGTATATAATAGCAGAAGATTAGACATAATCATAATATCACATGATGACTTACCATGCAGCAATTAAAAAGAAATGGGCAATAATGTATGTGTTGTTCTGGGAAATTTTTTTCTTTTTTTGAGACAGGATCTCACTCTGTTACCTGGGTTAAAGTGGAGTGGTGTCATCATAGCTCACTGTAACCTCCAGCAATCCTCCTACCTCATCCTCCCAAGTAGCTGGGATTACAGGCACTTGCCACCATGCTGCCTGGCTATTTATTTCTATTTATTGTATTAGATGGTCTTGCTGTGTTGCTCAGGCTGGTCTCGAACTCATGGCCTCAAGCAATCCTCTCACTGAGTTTCCCAAAAGTCCTAGAACTACCAGCCTGAGCCACCACAACCAGCCTACACTGGGACATTTTAAAAGAAGAATTAAGGGCAAAAACCAGACCATTTCTGAAAGGACATACACAAGAAATTGCTCAACAGTAGGAAGGGGATTGGTCGGCTGGGGGACAAAAGTGGAACAGTATAACACTTTGTGTACCATTTTCATCAAAATTTCACATCACAGGGATGTTAAAATTCAAATAAACTTTTGTTTTTAAGAATTCCTTAAATGATGCATTATCTTTGAGAATTTCTCCAGAATTCCCAATTATTTTATGAATTATTGAGGGGGCAAAAGGGATGTGATTTTCAGGCAACTTGTTCGTGGAACCACAGAATTGTTTAACAAGGTGATGCTGTTATGCTGTTATGATACATTGTCTTTGAGCAATTGTAATGGGTGGCTACTATATAACATTAAAATCTTATTGACTTTAGATTTCATCTGCTTATGACATATTTCTTTTTAGAAATATATCCATGGGAAAAAAATGTTTTGAAAGCAGAAATAACAATAAAATAACTCTCTATAAATGTTACAAACAGCAGTGGACTTTCATATAGACAGGTTAGGCTACAGATTATGCATAGTGCCAGTATAATTATTAACTCCATATTTTTTTCCTTACTTAACATAGCATATTGGAGTGTGAGTGTAAGTGATTTTAGAGAAAACTTTGAATTAACCAATCTGTTTAAGTTAGTCTTTGGAGAAAGTAAAATGAAATCATGAAATTGACATCTATCTAGCACAATCATTTGCCAAGTATCATAAAAGGCCACATAAACTTATTAAAGAATGAGAAACAGAAGATTAAAATACTTTGAACACTAAAACTGGGGTAATTACAAAGAGTACTTTGTAAAGAGGAAAATTCTTACTCATTTTGCTGGGTAGTGAGCTTCACTTCACACTAGAAGCCAGGACATTCACCTCCCTCCCCAGAAGATAATCAGATTATGAAATATTAGCTGTTATTTTGCCCAATGACAGAACTCTTGTTCACATTCAGTCCCTTCATGTTCAGTCCATCTATAGCCCTCAGTCATAGTGTAGTTAACAAGTTTATTATTAAAATTTTCAAGCATGTAGAAAAACAGTAAAAGAATATCTGTGTATTCAACAATTGTCAACATTTTGCCATATTTGCTTTTCTATGTAAGTTTTCTTCCCACAAGCCTTTTATATAATACACATATGACGATTTTATTGTCTGCATCCTGAAAGGTCGTTACTTTGGAGCTGGTGTTATGAAGTTAGCTTTAGTTTTTCTCTACATTGCTGTGACTTTGGGTATGGAGCACCATGAGTCTTTGAGGTATACTGTACTCTAAACTGGTTTCAAGTCAAGATTGGAGTGCTGACAGTTGCAGATTGGTATGTGCTTCCTGATGAGGTGTTTCTGGGACGTGGATGTCCTATAACCAATATATGGCAAGACTGTTAAGCTTTTGTATGGTACAAGTGACTGTGGCATCCAATCTCAGGTTTTAAAAGGGAAGGGTTGTTTTTTTTTTTTTTAGAACTATGCTAACATTTGTCTCAAGAACATTACCAAGAAGTGGATTCTTATCTCGTGTGTTGTTCAGCAAGACAAACCATCATCAAAACCTGCAACTTCATATATCAATCCAAGGCAATCCAGATGGCTAGCTTCTACTGTCAAGTGTCTGAAATTTTACTTCAAACCTTAAAAACACACTTTTCTTCTCTATCCATCAAGATTGATGGAGTCAAGGAATTGCCTAACATTAGATCATTCCACATCCTATGCCTCATTTTCTCTTCAATGGGAAATAGAAGTGGGCTATATAAAGTGATATATGGAGCAACTGTAGCTGCCTGAGGGCTGAGAAACAGTATGCCTCAGCTATAGCTATCTTCTGAAGATTTCAGATTTCTTACTGATATCATGTGTTTTTAAATGTTTTTATTAACCTGTAATTTTAATAAAGTAGACATTTCCTTTATGATTCCTTTTGAGAGTTTTTAATTATACTAGAATCAAATTCAATAAATACTTCAGCTAAAAAATAATACAGATATGAGTATTCACACCAAGTTTTTCTTGAGCATATACTTAAATTTTTTCCTACATAATCACTATTATCACATCCATCAAACTGAACAATTTCTTAAATTTCTATAGCTATCCCAAAAATGTCTGTTATAGCTTATCTTTTCAAATCAATATTTGATATAGAATAACAAATTGAATTGGTCTTTTCATTATTTTCCTTAATGACCTTGGCCATTTGTTTTGTAGAATATTCTATCTAAAAGGCCATTTGTTTTGTAGAATATTCTATATTCTAGATTTGTCTGTTTCCGTATGGTTTCATTTTATTTATTCTAGCACTATCCCATAGAATTTTTCTGCCATTATGACAATGTTCTATATATGTGTTGTCCTCTACAGTAGCTACTAGCCACATGTGACTATTAAGCACTTGAAATGTGGCTAAGTTTTAAATTTTATTTGATTTTGGATGATTTAAATTGAAATAGTTACATGTGGTTAGGGGCTATCATTTTGGACAGCAAAACTCTAGTCCCTGAATTTTCTGTTAAATGAGAGTTAAATCTAACAAACTTGATTACATTCAATTGAACATTTTGGGCAAAAAACCTTTACAGGTACTTTATCAGTACTGTGTACTTAGACATGTTAAGTACTACAGAGAAGTCTAGGACAATAACTGAAGAAAGCCAGTGAAGGATTTGGAAAGTTTCAAGATTTTAATGATATTTGGGAGAGTGAAAATTTTAGGTTAGCAATCAAGTGTATAGCAGGAAACGTTTTTTGTTTGTTTTTGTTTTTTAAACAGACTTTATTGTTTAGAGTAGGTTTAGGTTCACTGCAACATTGAGCAGAAAGTACAGAGTTCCCATCTACCCCATGCTCTCAAACACATACAGCTTTACCCTACTATCAACACTCAGCACTAGAGTGATACATTTGTTATAACTGGTGAACCTACATTGACACATCATTATCCCTAAAGTCCATAGTTTATTACACCATAGTTTCTCTTTTGGTGTTGTACATTCTATGGGCTTTGACAAATGTATCCACCATTATAGTATTATACAGACTAGGTTCACTGCTTTAGAAACCATCTGTATTTTGCCTGTTCATTCCTTTCTCTCCAAACCCCTGGCAACTACTGATCTTTCTATTGTGTCTATAGTGTTCCTTTTTTGAAAATATATAGTTGGAATCATACAGTTTGTAGCCTTTTCAGATTGGCATCTTTCACTTAGTAATAGTCATTCAGGTTTTCTCCATGTCTTTTCATGGCTTGACAGCTCATTTCTTTTCAGTGTGGAATAATATTCCATTGTGTTTACCTCTTCACCTACTGAAGGACATCTTGGTTACTTCCAAGTTTTGGCAATCATGAATAAAGCTGTTATAAACATCTTGTGTGCAGGTTTTTGTGTGGGAAGGTATTTTTAAGAAAAAAATTTAAGACACTGACTAGAGCATGACTGTAGGCAGAGATACAAGTATAAGTTAATTCCGGAAAAAAAATTAAATGTAGAAAATGAGACCATAAGACAGAGTTGAAAATATAATGAATAATGATTTTTTTACTTAAAAATATTCTATTGACAAAGGTTGTATAGTTGACCCTTGAGCAACAACATTTTTGAAAACTGGTAGATCTACTAAAGTTGAACATATATGTATGACCTAGCAACTTCATTCCTGGGTTGAACAAGGTTTCAGTGCAACAACATAAATGCATGCATATATACACTACAAACATATAGCAGCATTGGTTGTCATGGTCAAAAGCAGGAAACCCCAAAGTCTCAATAAGAATGGAAAAATTATGGTATTACAGTTTTACAGAATACTTTACAGCAATGCAAATGAACAAACTACATAGGGAATAACACAGATAAGTCTCACAAAAAAATGTTGGGGAAAAGAAGCCCAATAAAACATAATACATAGTGAATAATACTATATGTAAAGTTCAAAAGTGGTCACAACTTGATCTGTGGTGATAGAAGTCAGCATAGTGGTTAACCTTGTTGAATGAGGGACGGTGTAGTGATTGGGACACCCCAAAAGTAGGTTTACTTTAAATACAAAGCAAGGATAGGAACCAGTTTGGTTGTGCCAACCTAGAATATCTCCATCTATGTTCTTAATGATTTTTATTTATTTTTATGTTTTTAGAGATAGGGTCTCACTCTGCTGCCTAGGCTGGAGTGCAGTAGCATGCATGATCACAGCTCACTGTAGCCTCAAACTTCTGGGCTTAAGTGATAATCCTGCCTAAGCCTCCCAAGTAGCTGGGAGTACAGGCATGTACCACTATGCCCAGCTAATTTTGAAATTTTTTGTAGAGATAGGGTCTCGCTATGTTGCCCAGACTGGTCTCAAATCCTGGCCTCAAGTGATTCTTCCACCTTGGCCTCCTAAAGTGCTGGAATTACAAGCGTGAGCCACTGCATGTGTCCTTAATGACTTTTAGTTATTCTATTTCATATATTTATAACATGAGAAAAGCAAAATCATGAGGTGAAATAAATTACAAGGTTGATAACCACATCCAAGTTAATTTAATGCAGTGGTACTCAATCTTGTCTACACATCAGAAGCACCAGGTAACCTTTAAAAAACCAACATAACTGATTCCCAAGCCCTGTCTCCAGACATTGGGAGATATTTTAGAATTTTTAAGAAGATCCATAGCACTTCATACCTATTAGGACAGCTACTGTTAAAACTAAACAAAACCAAAATAACTGTTGGCAAGGATGTGGGGAAATTGGAACCCCTGTACACTGTTGGTGGGAATGTGAAATGATGTAGAGGCTATAGAAAGCAGGATGGGGTTCCTCAAAAAATTAGAAGCACAATTGCCATATGATTTAGCAATTCCACTTCTGCACTTCTGGTTATATTTGTCCAAAAGAACTGAAAGCAGAATCTTGAGATATTTGTAAACCCATGTTTATAGCAGCACCATTCACAATGACCAAGAGGTGGAAGGAACCCAAGTGACATCAGTGGGTGAATGGATAAACAAAACGTGATACACACAAAATAGAATATTATCTAGCCTTAAAAAGGAAGGAAATCCTGACATATTATGACATGGATAAATCTTGAGGACTTTATAGTAAGTGAAATAAGCAATCACACACAAAATTCCTATGTGATTCCACTTATATGAAGTATCTAGAGTGGTCAAATTCACAGAAACAGAAAGCCTAATGGTGGTTGCCAGGTACTGGTGGGAGCGAAGAAGGAAGTTGTTGAATAGGTATAGAATTTCAGCTTTGCAAGATGGAAAAGTTATGGGGATTGCTTTCACCAAAAAAATGAATATTCTTTACTGAACTGTACACTTAAAAATGCTTAAGATGGTGAATTTTGTTGTGTATTTTGCCACAATTTAAAAAGATCCACAAGTGATTAATATGCCACAAGAGTTGAGAATTGATACTGCTTTAATACAAAGATCCTGGCTAAGTGTTAACACTGGTCTCTAAGAATGGACAATTTATTTGATAACCATACTCCTTTTGCTGATGTACTTGAGTTGTGTGCATATTGGTAGTACCTTTGCTTTTTTATGCTTAAAGTGGTAATGTTATCTAGGAATATTAAATACTGTCTTTCTGAAATACCCATGAAACTTAAAAGTATTTTATTTTAGATGTAGCAAATCTACATCTAATGTATGGGCCAAAGAACAGCATTTTAACACGTAAGGCGTTTTTCTTTCAAATAAGTTATATTTTAAAATAAATGGCTTTATTCAAATTAGCTAGAGAAATCTTTTACTCTGCCTTTCTTCTGTCATTGAATTAACAATTATAGGATACCTATATAATAATAATATCTTTAACATTCCCTGTTAATTCTTTTTACTAGGAATTCGTAGACTTTTCCTGCTAAGACCTCAATTTGTGTTTTTGAAAGGCTGAAAGACTGAAATGGTGAAATAATTTAAACCATCCAAGACTAAGGCATATATAATGCAACAGCTTTTACTACTTGTATAGAAAAAGGTTCGTCTTTGTTTAAAAATTGATTCATTTATCATTTGGTTCCCCCCCCACCCATCACAATGTGCTTGAACATACAATATCTGTTAAAGTACTTCTAAGGTACTCAGTTTTTTTCTTTTTCAGGACATGTACCTGTAGACAGTATTGGAATATCAGGACTTGAAGCAGTTAAGAATGTCTCTGCCAAGTCGACAAACAGCTATTGTTAACCCTCCTCCACCAGAGTATATAAATACTAAGAAAAATGGGCGATTGACAAATCAACTGCAGTATCTACAAAAAGTTGTCCACAAGGCTTTATGGAAACATAGTTTTTCTTGGCCTTTTCAACATCCTGTGGATGCTGTGAAACTAAAGTTGCCTGTAAGTATGTCTTAATGATAATGTTAGTTTAAAAAAAGAAAGATCCTATAAAATCTCTGTAAAAAATAGTCTTTAATATTATAAAATATATTTAATTTAATAATGTAACAAACAAAGCTGATTTATTTAGCACCACTAAAGACTATCCCAATGAGTATTCTCCCCCAAAACAAGCTTATTTTTCTGAGCATTGACATTCGTCTTTTAACAGTCTGCAATAAATGATAATATATGTTTGTTGTTATAGCAAATGTCACTAGATCTTTTGATGCAGGGTTATCATGAATGTCACCTCTATGAAGTCCCTCTTGACACTCCCTGGCAGACTCAGTTGTATAATGTAAAGAATTCAAATTTAGGTCTTATATTAGGAATTTTTAGCCATTTGGTAATGGAATGGTTGAGTAATTTGTGAATAGCTAGTAAACCATGAAGCTGGGATTTTACTCTGGATTTGTCAGATAGACAAATTTCTTATTAAATTTCTTTGTGTACGAGTGGTTGTGGTGTATTAATTCTTACTAACATTTACACTTTCTTCAAAACCATAGGATTATTATACCATTATAAAAAACCCAATGGATTTAAATACAATTAAGAAGCGCTTGGAGAATAAATATTATGTGAAGGCTTCAGAATGTATAGAAGATTTCAATACAATGTTCTCAAATTGTTATTTGTACAACAAGGTATGTAAGCCTTATGTTATACTTACAAATTCTTTACTATTATGTATAGGAGAGATAAGTATAAAAATCATGTACTGATTTCAGATTTTAAGTCTTGATTTGGGATATTTTACATTTTTTAAAGATACTGTTTATTCACTGGATTTCATAATTTTCACACATCAGTATTCACAGTATGGATCCCTGGCCGTAACCTAAGAAGCTAAACAAATTTCATACTTCTGAACTTCACAACAAGTTGATTTAAAGATCACACACATTCTTTGTTCTAGTCTAGTAGTAGTACTTGCTTGCATTTGTGTGTTGTGGTGTTTTGTTTTGTTTTGTTTATTTTTAGAGACAGAGTCTAGCTGTGTCCCTCAGGCTGGAGTGCCGCACGTGAACATAGGTCACTGTAACCTCAAAGTCCTGGGCTCAAGTGATCCTCCCTTCTCAGCCTCCCAAGTAGCTGGGAGTATAGGTGCCTGCCACAACACCCAACTAATTTTTCTATTTTTTGTAGAGACAAGGTCTTGCTATGTTGCCCAGGCCAGTCTCAAACTCTTGGATCCAAGCAGTCCTCCTCTCTTGGCCTCCCAAAGTGCTGAGATTATAGGCTTGAGCCACCATGCCCAGCCACATTTGTTTTAATGCGTATGGTGTATATGTGGACATTTTTAAACTTAATCTTCACATTTGCTCTCACTCATAAAATTGGATTTGTGTATTTGCTTTTTCCTCCATATAGTATTCCTATTTCCTATGGTACTGTATCCTTTTCAAACTGTTCTAGAGTATTTAAATATTTTAAAGCTTCTATTCCATGTAAATATGAGAAATCTAAGTATCTGGCATTTAGTTTATTCAAAATCACTAGTGATACTGAAATGTAATAGAAATTTTGATCTGGTTCTCAAGGTAAGTATCAATGTCACCTTATATGTATAAAAAATTTAAAACTATTAGCCACTGCGAATTTTTTTAAGAGACAAAATCTCACTGTATTGCCCAGGCTGGACTCATTCTCTTGGTCTCAAGCGATCCTTCTGCCTCAGCCTCCCGAGTAGCCAGGACTACAGGTGTGCACCACCGTACCTGACTCCAATGTGAATTTTTAAAAAATCAGTACCATAGTAATCAGTACCATTGGCAATTTCATTTTAATTTAACAATTCCAAAAGGTCTTTTCACATTTAACATTTTTAAATGAAGTTCGATTTTCCTGAGCTACCTAACTTAGAAATAAAAGTTGAAGGGGTACGGTGCTAGAATTTAAAATGTGAGTTGCTTCATTATTTTCTAAACTTAATTTAGAAGAGGTAAGTACTATCTAGGAGTACTATGTCACTTTCTTCCATAAGGTGGCCCGAATTTTAAAAATTCAATACAGTGACCATACTGTGTATATCCTTATGATATATTTAATGTATTTTCTAGCCTGGAGATGACATTGTTCTTATGGCACAAGCTCTAGAGAAGTTGTTTATGCAGAAATTATCTCAGATGCCACAAGAAGAGCAAGTTGTGGGTGGTAAGGAAAGAATAAAGAAAAGTAAGCCAGGAGGTAAAAAGTTTATATTTTCTCTTTTTCTCTCTCTCTCTTTTTTCCCCCCCTTTCACCACTCCCTCTCCCTCTTTCCCTCCATCTGTCTGTTTCCCTCCCCCCAACTCTCCTGCCTCCCCCTCCCTCCCTCCCTCCCTCCCTCCCTCTGTCTGTCTATCTGTCTCTCTCTCTCTCTCATGTGTATGTGTAATGACTGGAAGTAAATATAAAATCTCTCAAAGGGGACAGACATCCAGAAGTCTTTCTGTATCCTATTCTATTGTTACCAATTTCCATTTAGACAGTCTGCTGAACCTTGACCACAAGGGTGAGTATCATGCAAGAACAAGTAGGATTGCATTGATTATGGCCTTGGAGCTAGGTTTCCTGCAACTTAGTGTCATTCACATAGTAGGGACCCAATAAACATAGTTGTTATTACTATTTTCAGTGGATGTTGTATCTGTGCTGTAATGATAAGAAGGCCCAATTCACAGTACTAAAAAAATCACATAGCTGAAAATGAAATGTTAACCTTTGGATTTGAATATTGTCTTTTTTTCTAACTTTCTTAACTCATGAAAAGCTTTAGAAGGAAACATCTTTACAGTTAACAATCATGTTGTTTAAATATGGAGTTACAAAATTAATCTTAAGTATTCAAATGGATTTATTGTAGAGGTTAACCAAGAATGTTATAAATGTTGGTTTGTCTTTGTATCACTCAAGCTGTGTAATCTTTGTTAAGTTCCTTAATCATTCCATGTTCATTTTCCTATCTATAATATTAGGAAAATATTTATCTTTCATGGTTTTAAATGTTTGTAAAGTATATAGTTAAGTGCCTGGTATACAGGAGGCTTGTAGTGGGTTAATGATAGAGGTTTTTGTTGATAGTAATATGTACTTTTTCTTTATTGTTAATAGATCTTTAAGATGGGTCATGATTTACAGTTTGCTTCAACCAAATCTGTGAGATATTCACTGATTATTAAAGTTCTTATTTTGTTCTTATTTTGGAAAAGGTTAATCTTAAGTATGACAATGTAAGACCTAGGCCTTCTATAGGAGGATTAAAATAAGCCCTTGTAGGGTAGATAACACATACATCAATATAGTATTTAAATTGTTCTATACATATCTATTTAGCTCCTGAGTTCAAAGAGCAATAGTTGGAATATCAAAGGATGTGACATTATCTGAATGTATTTTATTCCTAAGATCTAGTGACTAATGAGAACTCAAATATTGAGGAATATCAGCCCTATCTTAAAATACATTCAAATCTATTCAGTTTTTTATTTTTTATTATTTTTTTAGAGATGGGGTCTCACACTATCACTTAGGCTGGAGTGCAAATGATGTGATCATAGCTCACTGCAGCCTCGAACTCCTGAGCTCAAGTGATCCTCCTGCCTCAGCCTCTTAGTAGCTGGAGCTACAGGCGTGTGCCTCCACACCCAACTAATTTTTTTACTTTTTGTAGAGATGAGATCTTGCTTTGTTGCCCAGGCTGGTCTCAAACTTCTGGCCTTAAATGATCCTCCCAACTCAACCTCTGGAGTAGCTGGGATTACAGGTGTGGGCCACCACGCCCAGCTAAATACATTCAAATCTATTTAGTTCAGGAAGTTCCTGAGCTTCTTTAGCAAGAATTGGAGAGCCGGGGCTGCCTATATGTTGTATATCAAATGTGTTAATGACATGGAAAAAATAAAGCAAAATAAGAGACCTAGATAATGGGAAGGTGGGGTAGAGACAAAGAGTTATTTTATACAGGTGATTGAGAGGGTGACATTTGAGTAAAGGCCTGAAGGAAATGGAGTGAGATATAAGCATATCTTCTTTCAGGCAAAGCAAATAGTCTGCTCCTGATCATTAAATTTGAGGAGAACAAGGCCAGTAGACTAGAGTGAAATAAGGGAGGAGGGAAGTAATAGGAACTGAAGTTAGAAGGAAGTTAGAGGTCAGGGGAAGAGGGCATTCAGAACATATACATCCTGTGGGCCATTCTGAGGACTTTGGTTTTAACTTAGAAGATTAGAAGCCATTGGAGGGCATTGAACAGAAGTGTCAGGATCTGATTTGAGTTTTCAAAGATCACTTTGGTTGCTATTTTGAGGTCAGACTGTAAGGTGCAAAAGCAGAAGGAAGACCTGTCAGGATGTTATTGCAGTAATCAAGTTGAGAACAGATGATGCCTTGGACCAGGGTGATTACCCCTTGTAAGAAGTGGTTGCATTCTGGATATGAAGACAGAGCTAACAGCATTTGCTGATGGATTGGATATTGGGTTAGAGAGACAGTGGAGTCAAAGATGATTCTAAGGGTTTTGTCCTGAGCAATTATAATAGAAGAATTGAGTGCCTCGATGGAAGGATGGACTTTTGTAATAAGAGATTTCAGAGTGATGTGATCCAAATATAACATTCTCTGGTAACATACAGGGCAGAAAAATATGCACAATTGTTCCTATGGCAGAACTGTCTGAGGATGTATTGATAAGAGAATCATATTCACATCTTTTGTTCTGTGGCCTATCTGTAACAATTATGAGGTCCTTGGATATTTATATAGAGCATTCTGAAGACCTCACATAGCACTCTATGGTTTGTCTCCAGGAGATCTGAAATTTTTGCTCATGTTCACAGCTACCTGAAGCTAGCCACAGAGCTCTATTATCAGTCTTAGTTTAAGCTAGCCACCTTGTTGAATAAAATTGATAAACATGCCATTAATAATAAGTTTTGAAGTCTCCATTATAATAAGAAGACATGTACTGCAATTTATCATGAAGTATCAAATATGAATGTCAATGCTCAGAAAAATAAGCTCTGTTTTTTTGGGAAAAAATTCTCATTGGGATGGTCTTTAGTGCTAAATAAATCAGATATCTATAAAATTAAGTATATTTTATAATGTTAAGAAACCTCTCTTATTATATCTAAATTGGTCTAACACTGTCAGCAACTGTGTGGGAGGATTTCAAAGGGGAATGAGAATGTTTGTATTGCTAAAAGCTGACCTAAATAAATTAAAATATAATACCAAGAGAGAAAATGGTGTTTTATACTGTATTCACTCAAATATTTGACTCTGGTTCATACTTTACTAGGCACTCAACAGAATGAAGTGGTTTCTTCCATTAAAGAAAAACCATCCCCCAAGACAACAGAGAAAGTATTTAAGCAGCAAGCAATTCTTCCTGAGGCATCTGTTTCTCCCTTAAACATGGCACAAGGAGCTCTACTCAACTCTAGCTCACAAACTGTGGCCCAAGTAAGTTTATTGTAGTTTCAAAATCACTGGTTTCTTAAATATTTCAACATAACTTTGGATGTTGTGGTGTCTATCCTTTTTTCCAGTTGATATAAAAATTGGTCTTCAACATGTAGCAATCTTAAGTCACACTATGTCTGCCTCTCTATACATTTTGTGAGCAGAAACCTAGAAGACTCTAACTTTTAGAGGTTTCTTAGATTATTAGTAGAATTTGAACTGTCTTAGAATCATGATAGTATTAACAATCAGAAGTTGTCTACCTGCATATTTTTCTTTTCAAAATTGTATACTCTAGCTGATTTCAGGTATTCAGAAACTTTTTTGGGGATAACCATGACTTTGCTTTTCTGCCTTTCATTCATCTGAAGCATTTGCAAGACATTCTTGGGGTGTGGGCAGAAAATTTTATTTATTTTACCTATAAAAGGAAATTAACATTTCCTAATGTTTAATACATGGATTGAAACAGTATGTGTAAATTATCTATATAAAGACTTTTGGCACCAGTAATTGTTCCATTTTTTTTATCTTGTAAAAATAATGATCAAAATAATTTGAAAAATATTGCTCTGAATATCACCATAATGTAGTTTTTTGTTGAATTGTTCTGTTTTAGGTTACAAGGGGTGTGAAGAGGAAAGCAGATACAACAACTCCTACAACTGCAGTAGTTAAAGCAAATAGTGAATCTTCTCCAACACTCACAGAAAATAAATCAGTGAGAATTCCCCCTGTAAAAGAAAATGTGCTGAAGAATGTTTTGCCAGATTCTCAGCAACAATCTAAAGGTGTAAAGACTGTTAAAGTAACTGAACAATTAAGGCACTGTAGTGAGATTCTTAAAGAAATGCTTGCAAAGAAACATTTCTCATATGCATGGCCCTTTTATAATCCTGTTGATGTTAATGCTTTGGGACTCCATAACTACTATGACGTTGTCAAAAATCCAATGGATCTTGGAACTATTAAGGTAAATTTTTCCTTAATAGGAGGAACTTCTCTTCTTTATAAAAGTAATTCATTGCAAAGAAATTTTAAAATCCAGAAAAAGATGAAAGAAATTAAAATCACCAGTCATGCCACTTGGAGTTAATCACTGGAACATTTTAAAATATATATCTTTTCATTTTTTTCCTACTTAAACACATCTACAGTTCTACACTACAATATTTGAGTTACAGTATGTAATAGAATCTGTACCCAGTATTTTCACTTACTGTGTTATGGACATTTTCATGTTATATATTCTTCAGAACTATTTTTAATAATTGTATAATTCTAGTGTTTGAGGGGATTTTTTGTTTGTTTTGGTAAGGCATTTGTGTAGTTTCTAACTCTCTTCCTGTCTTTTTTTTTTTTTTTT
>VBSM01000529.1:69494051-69512411 GCA_008086735.1 Cheirogaleus medius
TTTTTGAGACAGGGTTTTATTATATTGCCCAGGCTGGTAACTCTGTAGGCTCAAGTAATCCTCCTACCTCTGTCTTCCAAGTACATGGGATTATAGTCATGAGCCACCACTCCTGGCCCTATTTATTATTGTTGAGATGTTTAATTCTGACTATAAAATTATGACTATGGAATTCTAGAATGACAAGTATTTTCCCTCAGCATTTGGAAGATATATTCTGGCATCTATTGTTGCTGATAAGATATCTGCTGTCAGTCTACTTCTCATCCCTTTGTAAACAATCTGTCTTTCCTGTGTTTTTCTTGTACATTTAATTTTATTCATCTTGTTTGGAAATTAGCACTTTCAGTCTGAAGAATCATGTCGTAAGTTCTGAAAAAAAGGTTAACCTTATTATTGTCTCTTCAAAATACTGCTTTTCTACTTTTCCCTGATTAAGATTCAGGAGTCATGAAACATTATCTGAAATGAGCTGAATCTTAAAGGATAAATAAGACATTGTAAGTCATAGGATATTCCAGAGAGAGGGAACAATTTTTAGGACAGCCTTGAGGTGTAGAGGACATAGTTAGAATACTATATTTAAGCCAACTTGAAACACATGAAGCATATGAAGGAATGACTGGGGGGAAATGAGGATGGAAGAAAATCTAGGTCTTCAACAAGAAAGACATCATAAAGAGGCCAAGAGTTGCCATTTAACATGAAAATAATTTACTCATTTTACTTTCATGTTTTCTCTAGCAGCAGTGTGTAAACTAGTTAGGATGCCATTATAGATTCCAAGGACTAGGAGATGGTGACTTTACTTTAGTTCTCTGAAATCATTCTCAATTGGCAATGATCTGATTAGTACAAAATTATGTTTCCTGTTTTTGTTTTGCATTTCTTTAATTAAAAATGAGATCAGGCTTGTTGCAATTGTTTATTGACCTTTTGTATTTGTTTGGGAATTGTCCAATAATTTACATGTGTTTTGCTCAATAGTCTATGGGATTTTCTTGTTAGTTTGTTTTTCTTTTTATAGAAGCTTCCTAACTGGCTACTCTACATCTTACACTTCTATCTGTCTTACATGCAGCCATCTAAAAAATGTAACTGATGCTCATATCACTCTTCTGTTTTTAATGTCTTTCATTCCCAGGAGAATTTTAGTATAAACCTTTCATATAGATGTTCAAGGTTTTTTGGTTTAAGGAGATTATCTTTTCATTTCTTTCCTACTATCAAACTTGCGTAATCATGGACATATGAAAACACTCTCTTTTCCTACTTTTGTTCCTGTTCTTCTCTTTATTTGGAATATCCTTTTTTTCTTATCTCTGCTGTCAAAATTCATTGGGTTTTTCCAAAGTCTGAAAAATATGAAACAAATGTAGCAGAATTTTAACATTTGTCAAATCTGAATGGTATGTAACTTTTTGTTATTTTGTGTATTTGTCTGTATTTCATAATATTGACAATTAAGATGGGTGCTCAAATAATTATTGAATTAAACTACATGGTTTATGAATCCTGTAGTTTTTCTTTAATTTAGGGGAAAATGGACAACCAAGAATATAAGGATGCATATGAATTTGCTGCAGATGTTAGATTAATGTTCATGAATTGCTACAAATACAATCCTCCGGATCATGAAGTTGTGACAATGGCAAAAATGCTTCAGGTAAGTTGTACTTGTGCTCTGAAAATGTTTTCCTCAGAACATAGTTTAAAATTTTTAGTACCATAACTCAAGAGGTAAAGAATAACACCCACACCCTTAAGTAGTACAAAACTGTTTATATAATTTTTTTTTTTTTTGAGACACAAAGTCTTACTCTATCGGGCCAGAATGCAGTGGCATCATCATCATAACTCACTGCAACCTCAAAGTCCAGGCAGGGCTCAAGAGATCCTCCTGCCTCAGCCTCCCAAGTAGCTGGGACTACAGGCAGGCACTACCACACCTAGCTAATTTTTCTATTTTTTATAGAGACGGGGTCTCTGCCCTTGCTCAGACTGGTCTCCAACTTCTGGCCTCAAGCAATCCTCCTGCCTCGGCCTCCCAAAGTGCCAGGATTATAGGCATGAGCCACTACACCTGACCTATAAATCATACTTTTAAAACTGTGACAGTTTGTTTTTTGAGTTCTTACATTCTTTAGTAGCAGATCTTGTAACAAAGCTTCCCTGCATATAGAAAAAATTGGGGAAATATCACTAAAGTAGGGACAGTAGATTCTGAGACAGGGTTGACTGGAGCCCATGTCTCACCGAAGGGATAGTCCAAAGACTTTGGAGGCTGAGCCATTTGGAGGTAGTAGAATGATGCAACAACTACAGGACCCTTGAAAGAAGGTCCCTTATATAACTTGAGAGATCTAGTTTGCCTGAAAAAATGGAGAAAAGTTGCTAAGTTTGGCAAGCAGAGAAGCATGAGTCTTAATATATTTCTTCTGATATCTTAAAGTAAAAAAAGAATTCTGGTCAAAATACAACATTTAAATGTACTTTTTATTAAAAGTTGTCATTGTAGCATTAAATTAAAAAAATGCAGAAGACCTTAATAGTCTAATTTTCCATTTTAGGATGTTTTTGAAATGCATTTTGCCAAGATCCCAGATGAACCTGTTGAGAGTATGCCCATATGTCATATCAAAACAGATCCCCCAAAAACCACTGCTAAAGAAAGCAGCAGTGAAGCTTCCTCGGAAGGTAACTCTTCCGATGATTCTGAAGATGAACGGGTTCAGCGACTTGCAAAGCTTCAGGAGCAGGTAGTTGATTGTATTGATACAAGTTTTGATAATCTTTCTATGAGCTGCCAATCTGTTATAAAATCCTTTTTGTAGATTTATAACTGTTTAAATTTAGATCACTTAGCAACTGTGGCTTTATTTACTTATTGACACTTTTGTAATGTTTAATAGTCTTTTCCTTATCAAATATCTATATATTATAAAACTCTTTTATTTTAAAAATAGTTATTTATATTCCTAATCATAATGAATGGTTGATTCTCACTGATAGGATCTATGACATAATCTGAGATTTTATGAATGAGATCTTACTTAACATTTGCTACCTTACTTAATAAAATATTAACTGCTCTGAGCTCAAGCCTGAAAAAAATCAATGATTAAAACCTTAAGACCACCTGAAAGTGTTAATTATTCTTGGTCTGTTTTTAGATGAATATTTACATTTATGTGTTGAGCACATAGTGTTTGTAGTGTAATATATGCCCTTTGAAATAATGAATTTGTGAAATGAAATAAAAACCTGAAGGAAATATAATATGAAATTAATTTCACAAAAGATACTCTTGACTTTGGAGTGCCTTAATTTTTTTCTAGTGTCTTTAATTATTTAGAGCCATGGGTGTTTAAAGATTTTTTTCCTTTATCAGCTTAAAGCTGTTCATCAACAGCTGCAGGTTTTGTCCCAAGTACCTTTCCGTAAGCTAAAGAAAAAGAATGAGAAGTCTAAAAAGGAAAAGAAAAAAGAAAAGGTTAATAACAGAGATGAAAATCCAAGAAAAAAATTTAAGCAGACAAAACTAAAGGAAAAGTCTAAGAGCAAGTAAGTATCTTTTATGATCGATTATTAAAATAATAACATTATCTAAAATAAATTTGACTCAATTTAATTTTTGGTACAGTCAACCAAAGAAGAGGAAACAACAGGTCTTTGCTCTGAAATCTGAAGATGGAGATAATGCTAAACCTATGAACTATGATGAGAAAAGGCAGTTAAGTTTGGATATAAACAAACTTCCTGGTGATAAACTTGGGCGTGTAGTTCGCATAATACAATCAAGAGAGCCTTCACTGAGAAATTCCAATCCTGATGAGATAGAGATAGACTTTGAAACACTAAAAGCATCAACCCTAAGAGAACTAGAAAAATATGTTGCAACATGTCTAAGAAAAAGACCACCAAGACCTCATGGTATGTATTTCTGTAAATTAATAGAAATCAGTCTGATATATGTGTTAAGTTTTGATTATACTCACTTTTTTTCCTCCTCAATCACACAGCTAAGAAAATAATGAAATCCAAAGAAGAACTTCATTCACAGAAAAAACAAGAATTGGAAAAACGGTTGCTGGATGTCAACAATCAGTTAAATTCTAGAAAACGTCCAACTAAACGTAGGTGGTGGTTTTTAAATGTTCCTGCGACTATTTAATTCTATTGGCATTTTAATGTTCTTCCCTATTTTGTAGCCGAGAAAACACAGGCATCCAAAGCTGTTGGTTGTGGTTCCCGACTGAGTGAGAGCAGCAGCAGTAGTGGCAGCGGCAGCAGCTCATCAGAGTCTGGAAGTAGCAGCAGTGATTCAAGCTCTTCAGACAGCAGTGATTCCGAATCAGGTTAGCTGTCCCTCTGTTGGTGGGAACATCTTTTTCTTGTAATATTGAGACTTACATTTTGAAGAAATATTTGTTACTTACCTAAAACTTATAGTTTGGATGCCACAATAATTATTTAATTGCATGTTGACAATCTTAATATTTTCCTTAAAGAGATACTGTGTAAAATAAAACTGCATATTATACATATGTGATTTGTAGGTTTGTAATGTTGAAAATAAGTTTACTTAAGGTGAGATAGTCTCTTAATAAATAATACCAGATCTTAATACCAGAAAATATCAGATAATAAAATACTGATCTTCTTTTTATGAAATAAAAGATTATATGAAGGGACCTTTCACTTTACTTTCCATGATATATCAGATTACTCTAATGTTGCAAAGTACCTCATGTTGTGATACTACATTCTGAATTGAACACTCATTTTGAATTAAGAAACCAGTCATCCCAGAAGCAGATTTTATTTTACTTCTGTGGTATTGTTACTGTAGAATATTATTTTCCATCTATAGAAAAATGTACTTTAAATCCAGATTCTCAGTCATGCTAAAGTACATGTTATCTTACATAGATTTATCAATTGTATCAAGCTTAGGTTATTCATAGGATTTTTGGTGTGCTTTTTCATGAATGTAGTTGACAAAGGAATCACTGCTGCAAGAATACTCACCTGGTGATGTTCCATCTTTATTGACCAAAAGACAAATTCAGAAGATAGGACACTTTTGTGCCTAAATTTGGCTTTATTTTAAATGAGATTTTTTTGTGTGCAATTTAGTTGTCTTTGTAAAAAAAAAAAAAATCCCACACAGAATATTATGACATCAGGAATTCTTACCATTTATAAGAACATCTCTCTTTTTCAGTCTGGTAGTAGGCTCTGCTAGTTTGTAGTACATTCTGTTTCACTCTCAATTCTGTTTAGCTTGCATTTATATAGTGCTGATTGCTGCATTTTGTTTTACACTTCACAGAGTATATAGTGATAAACATTTTTGTAAGAATAAAGAGAATTTTTACTTTTGTTGCAATTTGTCATACTAGAAAATTTAAAAATTAATTTAGGGCTCTGATTATATACTATTTCCTTATATTTGACGTATAAGCATAAAACAATACTGGAAAAATCGAAGTTGCATTTAGTATTTTAAATTGTAATTAGCATTTGTAATATCATCTAATAAAGTATTTGTGACCTAATAAGTTAGAGCACTTTGTCTTTTGTTTGTTGGATAAAAACTCTTACAGTAACTGTTAGCTTGAATTATCTAATTTTAATAAATGCCTTGAGTATTAGAGGGAAAGTATTATATACAGACTTTTTCAATAAAGTAGTTTAATTTTAATATGAATTATCAGTTTCTGATAGAATATTCCCATATATTTCTTGAAGGAAAGAATGTTTATTATCAATTTGTGTTCTTAAAATGGTGCAATGTATATGCTATATTTTCCTAAGTTTCTAGCAGAATAACTCAGCCTCAGAATTCTAATCCTAAAACACTGCTGTGCCAAATTTTTACTTTATGACTGACATTCTTGTTTAATGTCATCTTTTTTAATTAAAAGGAGTTTTAAAAATATTGTTAAAATCAGATTTTTTTTTATATGTGAACCTGCATTATGGATAGTGTACAGTTTGTGACACTAAGGTCAATTTGTCTTCTAACCTGATAGTGTGAGTTGTCATTTATCTTTGAAACTTTGTTTTATGAACATTCAAACCATGTACTTTGTTGGCAAAATGCTGTTTATGTATGTTATAAATTGCAAATGCAAATTCTAACAAAATGGGGAAAAAATTATATCTTTGCTTAATATAGTAAGTAAATGAAGAAATAGGACCTTTTGTCCTAAATATTAACTTCAGTTGTACCCATTAAAATCCTTCCTTCAATGTTCTTCATTTCTAGTGTGTAAGCTAAGAATATTTTTTACTTCCCTGGCAACAGCAATAACAAAAATCATAAAGAATTAAACGGACTATAAATTGTGAAAAATAAGCAAGTCAGACTATATCAATAACAATACCAACTGTAAAAATAATAAAGCACCTACTATTCTTAATTATGCACATGACATTCTCAAAGAACAAATGACAAATTCTTTGTCAAAGTTTCAGGGATGGGGGAAATGGGTCTATTTACTAAGAAAATCTAATTTGTGAAAATTAGATGTATCAGCAAAAACTTCATCTGCTGCATCAGTAAAATTTAACTGAAAATATAAAATGATTTTATAGCTTTAAAATTAATTATGGTTTGTTTAGAACTGAAACTTAACAGTTGAATATTATGATTTTTAGGGCTCTGGTTAATAGAGTTTTGAGTATTTAAGATAAGAGATTTTCTTTAAAATTTTAATAGATGAAACTTTAATGAAAGCTTCTATGGCAAATTCTCTTCTGATAGAAGCATACTGATCTTTAGTAGTTTTTTTTTTGTTTTTTTTTTTAGACAGAGTCTTGCTCTGTTGCCTAGGCTAGAGTGCAGCTAGCCTCACCACAGCTCACTGTAATTTCAAATTCCTGGTCTCAAGCTATCCTCCTGCCTCAGTCTCCCAAGTAGCTGGGACTATAAAGCCTGCGGCACCACACCTGGCTAATTTTTCTCACTCTTGCTCAGGCTGGTCTCAAACTCCTGAGCTCAAGCAATGTCCCGCCTTGACTTCCCAGAGTGCTAGGATTATAGCTGTTAGCCACCGCGCCCAGCCATATTTTTCTTAATCTAAGTTTTAATACCTGTCTTCCTGGATTGGCTAAATGTAATTTCTTTTCTTTCTTCCTTTTCCTTCCCTCCCTCCCTCCCCTCCTTTCTTTTTTCTTTTCTTTTCTTCTTTCTCTCTCTTTTCTTTCTTTTCTTAAATTTTTTTTTTTTTTTTTTAATAAGACAGAGTTTCCCTCTGTTGCCCAGGCTGGAGTGGAGTGGCACTAACGTAGCTCATGGCGTCATCAAACTCCCAGGCTCCAGCAATCCTCTTGTCTCAGCCTTCTGAGTGGCTATAACTACAAGTGCACCACCATGCCTGGCTAACTTTTTTTAAATTAGTTTAGGTCTCGTTATGTTGACCAGGCTGATCTTGAACTCCTGGCCTCAAACAATCCTCCCACCTTAGCTTCTCAAAGAGCTGGGATTACAGGCATGAGTGAACATGCCCAGCTTTTTATGCAGTTTTCTTAACCACGTCATAGCCTTTTAGAATTTTAGTTGTTAGGGACAGAGCTCTAATTACTTTTTCTAAATTCCTTAATATTATTGACTACTTCTTGTGGTTATGTTGTATTATAAGTTGGTCTCTCTTTACCACAGTGTCCTTCTCTTTAGGTGTGGCAAATGTTTTAAGAGTTTATACCTGAAAAACATTTATGTGATGTAAGTAGTTTTGGAGCTATTATTTCACATTACTTAAATGGATATCTTCCATCATTCTAAAACTTCAGTTTATACCCTTTTGAAAAATATAGACGTAATTCTGCTTTGTTAAGTCGACTTGAATACATGGTAGATTATTGATTTCTAAGGAAATTTGTATTTAAGAATCTAGGAGATTAATTTTCATTTTAAACAAGATACCAACTCAGTTTCAAGATAGAGAGTTATAATGAAATCCTAACTTCCTAAAAAATGAAAATGAGAGATCTGTGGGCTAGAAGAAGCAGTACTTCATTGCAAATTTTAATTTGATTTTATCATTTAAATTATCTTCTTGAATGACTTCAGCATATGCAAATAGCCATGTTCAGATAAGTCAACATTTATTAAACATTGGTATAAATATAAAATCATTTAAAATATTTTTATCACTATCAAAATATCATTAAATGTCAAATCAAAGATATAGATAAGCCTTGAAAATACAATTAATTCTAATGCATTTATCCTATGTTGGCTAGGCTGTGCTAATATGTATATACAAGCTGTTGAGAGTTTTCTAATGTTCAACAGCCTTGGGGTTGCCTTGAGTTAAATAATAGGGAAGGAATATATTATAACTAATAGATTTAATTTTGGCATTAATAATGTTACTGAGAAAAGGCAATCAAATGAAGCAGCTCATCAATAGTAGTGATTTTGATTAAAACCTTATAGGAAATAACTTCAGGAACTGTCTAAATGTAGGCTCAGATACTTGATTAGTGTGAGAAATAGAGTATTTTTTGGTCATGTTTAATTTCAGTTTGTTACACAGTTAAACACAAAGAAACTCAATGATTATGACATCAATTCACTGTATTTCTTTATCTGGTTAAGACTTAAAGTGAATTTGTCACTTTATCCTTTGGACTTTTTGCTTTTATTGGTATTAGTGTCAAGTTCAGAGAATGAAATTTATGAGTTTTTTTAAATAACATTTGTTTCTTTTTTTAACCTTTCTTAGTTATGGGTGACTTCAAAGTAGAAAAAGTAATTGTTAAATTTTATTTATTTATTTACTTATTTATTTATTTGAGACAGAGTCTTACTCTGTTGCCTAGGCTAGAGTGCTGTGGCATCTTCAAAGTTCACTGCAACCTCAAACTCTTGGGTTCAAGCAATACCTCCTGCCTCAGCCTTCCAAGTAGCTGGGACTACAGGTGTTTGCCACCACACCTGGCTAATTTTTCTGTTTTTTTGTAGAGATGGGGTCTCACTGTTGCTCAGGCTGGTCTCAAACCCCTGATGTCAAGTGATCCTCCCACCTCAGCCTCCCAAAGTGCTAGGCATGAGCCACCATGCCTGGCCTGATTTTTTTAGTACTACAACTTAAGTGTTCTATAGAAGTGACAAGGATATGATTTTTTTTTTTTTTAAGTTTTGAAAACTTGGTCTATGGCCATCCACCCTGCCTGATCTCATCCAAAAACTGCCAAACTTGGTTCAAATCTAGATTTTGTGTTAACTTTTTAATGGAAAATGGTTTAGTAAATGCAGGAAGTGTGCAAAGAGAGACTGTAAGTAATCTTTGCCATTCAAACTAGAAAGCTTAAGAGAAATGATTAGAGTTCATCATTTAAGTTTCTTTTTTTAACTTTTATAAGTTTTTCATCAATTGCTTCAAAGCACTAGATGGATAAAATTCAAGGACCCAGAGTATAAAAACTTTCCATATATTAAGGTTTGTACTTGAGCCTTGAGTCTTAGAAATCATGATAAATTCTATCCCATGCATTTTTAAATTTTGTGTTCAAACTGGGTCTTCCTGAATAGACAGCCTGTCTAGAATAGTGATTCTTAACCTTGGCAGTACATTCGAATCACCTGTGAAACTCAAAATACTGTGACTGAATCTAAACTATGAGTGTGAGAGTGCAGCCAGGTATATGAGTTGTTAAAAGTATCCCAGTTGATTCTGATGTGCTGTCATGTTTGAGAACCTTTGGTCTAGAGGGGTTTTGGTGGTTTCTATTTGTTTTCATTTTCTAACTATTTGAAATGCCATTGGTAAAAGGAACAGTTAGTCTGTAATTGGTTTGTTCTTAATAGTAAAAGAACTATGAAACATGTCAGTGGAAATTGCCAAAACATTCCTTAAGGGGAGTACATTTTTTTTTAGTTCAAAACCAAATTGCTTGCTTTTTATCAATAGAACATGGGTTGGGCGATTAGCTTGGGAAAATTATTTAACATCTCTGGACCTCCTTTCTTTTCTATAAAATAAGGAAGCAGAACCAGGTAGTGACTTTAATCACATTTCTATACCCTGTCTTCTATAATGGAAGTGTGATTTGTTTTTCTAATTTCAGAATCTTTAGTAATTCTGCTATCTGTGGCAGCAGCATATTATGTGTTTGCATTATCATATTATACTCCTATTCAACTTTTTAAGTTTTTAGTTTGAATTGGCTTGCTGATAATATTTGGTATCTCTGGAGCGTATATCTCAGTGCTTTGATAGATATTAAATAAACCTTTTAGTTAAATCTCTGATTCCAGCTCTTTTTTTTTAATTCTATGGTTAAAATTTTTTGATGTAGTTTAAAATGAGAACTTTGTAATCAAAGTTTTATATAGAGTTTATTGGGAGATTAGAACATATACGTAGTTAAATTAGAACATGGATGTGTATGCCATAATAATGCATTTGTTTAGTAATTTACATATTATCCAATTCAGTCCTCTTAAGGTAGGTGTACATGTTATCACAGTTCCCCAGAGAAATTAGCTGACAATATATATGTTGTCATTATTCTCAATTTAATTGATCTTTGCTAGATCTTGTAGAGATTCTTCACTAATCAAAATATGATCTTAAGCTTAATAGTGAAAGAACATATGTTTGCCTTTTAATTCCAAAGGCCAGGAATTCATACATAAACAGATAATATGCAGTTTTAGTTTCGTATGCTCTGGGAAAGTAGACTATGTAAGATTAGAATAAGAAGCAAAATGCTGAATAATAGGTTATCATTCATCTATAATCTATAAGACTTATGAGACATACTGTATGTACTAGGTGGTTTTGATTTTTTTAATTAAAATTCTTTGATGCCTTTTGCTAATGTTTTCAAATTTTGAGGTATTAATTTCTATAATAATTCTGAGCTTTAGTGTTATATGTCAGAAAACTAAGGTGATGCCCTTGAAATTTTTTTTAGCAGAACACCAATGTGGCATATCATATTTTTATTATACTTAAGAGTTTCTATTGTAGGATAATATAGTTTAGGTGTATGTTTGGATAATTTAGATATGTAGATGTGCATATGTTATATGATCATATTAATGAAGTCTATTTTTGTTTTTTGTTCAAAGCTGAAACTATAATTTCTCCCTTAAGTGTGAAAGCTTCCTGGATCTATATCCTCAATCTTTTCCATCTGTCTTCTTCTCTTCCTCTTCCACCTAACCCCCAACACTTAAATAATACTTAGCTGAGTGACAGTAAGATGGTTCATGTCATTTTAAATACTTGAATTCTTTAAATTAAAGCATGTCATTGAGTGGTATTTAGCAATTTTAACAACGTCCAGCATCAAACATTTTAGGAGAGGAAAGAACAGTAACACATCCAGTGGAAACTGATGGCATTTCAGGAGGCAGAAGGTAATTATTAAAATTAGAATGTTTTAAGTTTGAATAATATTTGGTGTTGACCAGCCTTGGTGCCCTGAAGCCTGAAGAAAATAACACTCAAGTGGTTCATGAAAGCTGGCTTGGAGAGGTGGATCAAGGCAGTAACTACCAGTTTGGTTCTTTACCACACTGACGTAGGATTGTGATTGGAAAGAATAGCACCAAAATCAATTGTAGGGTAAAGAAAGATAAACCCATTAGCACCCTGACAGAGAGATCTCTTTATATGTACTTCTACTGCCAGTGTCAGATGCTCGAGATTGCTAAAGGTAGAGGAGTTACTATAAAACCTATTTGTTGCTATATCATTGAAGCTGCCAAATAGCTTAGAAGTTATAAGATGGGCTCTTTATTATAGTATTTAGCAAGCATAGAAGACCTGACCACAGAATCAAATAGCTTCACTTTAAAAAAAAATACTGTGTTCTCTCAGATAAATAACATTCCCTTCTCTTATAGTAAATTCCTATTTCATTTAAGCCTCTTTTGCTATATTTATGGCTATGTGGTAAAAAATTTTACTGTAATTGGTGCTGCTTGTTTGCAACCTTATTATTTCTGTTGTTGTAATTTGTTACTTTTTAAACTGTCACTTACCTCAAACTCTTTACTATGAAGTAACACACTATTCTTTTTTGCCTAAACATTATCTAAATTGAAATTTGTGAGTGGGTGTTTATTTCATTATGGGAAAAGAAAGTATCTTAAAAGCAGGTATCCCTTTAGAAATTTTGGCTAATTCAAAGAAGGCAAAAGTCTGTGACTATAAGAATTTCTTGAAATGAGAGGTTGGTATTAAAGGCATTCTCTTGAAATCACCACTTTATTCCTAATATGGAAAAGTTATAACTTGGTATTTTTTTATATATAACTTGGTATATTTTTAATGTATATTGAAATATTTATTTATATACATTTTCAGAAATGTTCCCTAAATTTACTGGAGTAAAACAGAATGATTCTCCTTCTAAAGGGAATGTAAAGGTAAGTTAATTCTTTATTTGTACCTTCGAATTTTAAAAGTACATATGTTATAACTCACTGGTATAGTAATAGCTTTCTTTAAAATTGGTTTTATTTTATTTATGTGAAAAAATTTGTCATTGTTTTTAGCTCATCAACTAAATGTTCAAATATTTCTTCCTAAAGAAGATTGACTAGAGAAACTATTTGGTTTCATCTTTCTAATAAGATACAACTGTTAAATAAGTCAAACAGATACATAAATTCTGGAAGCATCAGTTTATCCTTGAGAATCTGGATACAGAGGGATGGCCTTGATATCCCCAGTGTGTGCACAGAACTGTGTGTATAGAAAGGGGAAATTTATCCAAAAAGGTAGTAGGACAATGGTACCTAGGGTTTCTACAGATAAAGGTTACATTAATAATTGCCAGTAATTGGTTTTAGTACTTTTTCGTTTGGCTAGTAGTTGACATGCTTGAAAAGGATAGAAGTAATTTTATTTTTTTACTAATTCAGGTTATCATCCTCACTTAAAATTTTGTTCCTTTGTACCCATTCCAAATATGGAAATACATTCTGTGCAACTTACCTAGAAAAATAAAATAAACAAATATGAAAATATAGTAAATTTATTGAACAATATGTTAGGGAAATACTATGTGCACATATAGTAGTAACAGTCATTGGGTGTTGGGCAGGTGGGGGAGTGGGTATATTCACACTCTAATGGGTACGATGCATACCATCTGGGCAATGGACACGCTTGAAGCTCTGACTTTGGTGGAGCAAAGGCAATATATGTAACCTAAACATTTGTACCCCCGTAATATGTTGAAATAAAAATATTAAAAACAATTTTTTTAAATAATAATGCTGTCTTGAAAGGGTTCAAATTGTGAAAAAGGATATAATCACAGTTAAGAGATTATATGATTAGTACTATAATAATCTATATGAAAATATTTTTTAGAAAATGAAGAAGGAATATATACTGCCTGAAGGAGGGACAGGCTTCACAGAGGAGATAATGCTTAAAATACATTTATTTGTTTGTCTGTTTGTTTGACAAGGTCTCTATTGCCCAGATTAGCATGCATCATGCTAGTGGCATCATCACTCAAACTCGTGGGCTCAAAAGATCCCCCTGCCTCAGCCTCCCAAGTAGCTAGGACTACAGGCACACACCAGCACACCCAGCTAAATTTTGCACTTTTTGTAGAGATGGCATCTAGTTATGTTGTCCAGGCTGGTCTTAAACTCCTGGGCTTAAGCAACCCTCTCACCTCTATCTCTCTCGAAGTGCTAGGAGGTATGAGCCACTGCCTCTGGCCTTAAAATGGGTTTTAAAGAATGGAGAAGAAATGGTTAGTATGTTGACATACAGATGAGGAGGTTATTTTTTTTTTAAAAAGGTAATAGCATGAAGAGAGGGGGAAAAAAACAACACAGAAGTTATATTTAAAGAAATGTGGAAGCTCAGGGTGTTTTTGAGGGATTAGATGGTTTGAGGTATATAACAAAGAGGTCAATGAACACCTAAGTGAAGTGTTAATATTTAACTTGGTAGGCAGGAGTGAGCTCTCAAAGAGCTCTTCTTTATATTCCTTTTGAATAGGAATAAGCTATAAATGGTCTGTCTTGCCAATGGTATTAGTGGAATAAAAAAATTTTGTCAAGTTATAAAGGAACTTTGGAAGCATTCTCAATATATAGCATGTAGAATGCCACCTTTATGGTCTGTGGCCAAAATTTTTTCAGTTTCACTCACTAAGGAACAAAATGGCCATTTATAATAAAAGATAGTATATTTTAATCTATATGTTAATGCATAATGAATGCATATATTTGTGTAGTTCAGAAAGTGATTTTATTTGCTGGTTGAAACCTGATCATTTGACTTGAAACTTTGGGCTTGGATCTACATTATTATGATAAATATTCCTATGACATTTGTTTATTCAGCATTTATTCAGAATTTGAGTCTTGTGGATCACCTTCATGTAATTTTAAATTTCTCTTCTTATGTCTATAATTCATTAAGGAAAAGGGGCAAAAAAGTGAATTGGTCTCTAGATTTGGTGTATACATATATATCTCATATACCAAATATATGTATTTATATATTCAAATATATATTTATTTTATATATATATTTTTTTCCACATCAAACAGGTAATATGCTGATGTAACAGGGTTTGAGGGAGGCACATCTCACACCACTGTGAAAACCCAATCATCATGCTTATGAACTATGAAAGTATCTTTAGATTAGATATAAAAGCTCAGTTTTTATTTTTAGTGACCCCAGAAAAGCTTTTAAAAATGAGTAGCACTGTTTAATAATGTATATGTAAATCCATGTGTACTTGTAACCAAGATCATAGGCTTTGACTAACTCTACCTCTTGTTATATGCTATATGACAGCCAAGTTATTTAATTTTTCTAAAACTTAGTTTCCTCATCTGTAAGATAGGGATAATTATATCTTATAGGTGTGTATGACTTAAATAATATAGTATTTAAAAGGTAACCTAAACATTTGTACTCCCATAATATGCTGAAATAAAAAAAAAAGGTAGTATTAAATTACTTTCTTGCCTCTTGTGTTTCTGTTCTCTTAGTTATACTTCTTGTGTGGTTAAAACTCTGAATGATAACTTTATTTGACTTTGTCTTAGCAGGTGCAATATTCTGCACAAGAAACAATCTCTGCTGAAACTACCCTTATTCATCATACAACACATTCGTGTGTAATACCACCAAATCACCACCAGTCAGCATTTAATCAAGAATTAGAACATTTACAGACTATGAAAAACACTTCATCTTTACAAATTCTGCCTCTCTCAGGTAAGAAATTAACAAGTAAACAACTGTGATTAAGTTGTTCTAACTTCTAAACCTCTATAATATATGAAAATGCTTTAGTCATCTTAAATATTAATTATGTGGGAAATACTGAAAATTATAAGTAGCAAATCTAGGTTAGAAATAATCACTGAAGCATATTGTTAGAAATTATCTGCTTTATACCCATAGGCACTCATTACATTTGAAAGAAAGAAAATTATGTATATAGTTCACACACAATTTACTTTCATGTAAAGTGTATGCACTGGCATGTCAGCTATAAAAACTAACAAACACAAACAAAAAACCTGTCACTGCCAAAGTACATATTCCCAAGTTCTGAGCAAACCTGGGAAATGCTGCTCTAACTTCCATGACATTTGCGTATGTTAGAAAGATGGGATGGAATAAGGAAAAGATACTTAAAGATTCTATAGGTAAAGAAATGAAGTTATATATATCTCAGAAATAGTTTATAGTTAAGGAAACTTGGGCTAGAAATACTTGCCTAGTGGTGGTTGCTATTTACCAAAACATCCTCCAAGACTGGCTAAATTTTAATATTTTTAGATTCATTTGACTTTATAAATATTTTGTCTGTTTGTCTTGTCAGAAGTGAAGGTATTGCCTGTCTCACCTTGGTTCCCACCACAAAGGATACTTCTGTGATATTGATGAGATCAGCCTCCAGGGTGCCTGAACCTTGAGACAATGTATTTAGGCCTAGATTAGAGGCAGGTGTGAATATTCCTTGTCCCTGTCTCCTTCCCTCCAGGCTATTCCCTGGTTTCCATTTGGCCTCCCAAGGGCAGAAGTATCTCCCCAGCAGAAGAAATTTCTAAACTGTTTTACTGCAACACAGATTAGGAGGAACAGAGAGAAGTTTTGATCCTCTGTTACTTCCAGCATAAAATCCCCCTACTATTCTGTGTTTCGGTATTCCATTTTTGTCTTTAACTCAAATTGTATCTTTTCATTGTGGGGAAGGGAATGGAGATCAAGAGAAAAAATACCTAAGTCCACACTGGAGGGCATTCTAGGAAGTGAATAAACAAACATCCAAATTATGAAATATTTATATCCATCCTTTTCTGGATATAGATTTTCAAGATACCTATATCTACCATAACTAAAGATATGATAGATATAGGTTATAAATTACCTTGCTACATTTGGATGTTTTATTTTGTATACAACAAGAAGCTTCATACAGGAGCATAGCAAAATCAGATTTTATATTAGAAAGAGATTGCTGCTTATTATTTAGAGGATGGATTAAGATAGGGATGTCCTAATATAGTTAGGACCAAATAAGGAAGCTGAGTGCTATAGTCGAGGAAAGAAATTATTATGACCAAAATTAATGCAGTGAGTATAGAAAGGATGTGGATATATTAGGTATTTTGTGGCAGAATTGATAGACTTTGTTAGAATGAATGACTCACCAGGAGATTATCTAAAATAGTTGGATTAAAAATAGGAAGCACAGCTCATTTTGGATGTATTAGAGGTATTATAGAATATCTAATTGGAAATATAAAACTAAGAATAGGTTTCTGGAACTAACAGAATATCACATGAATTGTGATTTAGAAATTATCAGTGTGTAGAAGCTACTTGAAGCCATGAGATGAATAAATACCCAGGAAAATATGCAGAGCAGAAATGGAAAAATCTTAGTTACAAAACTCTAGGAGTAAACGTAGAAGAAATTAATAAGTTAAAAGGAGAGGTAATCAAAGGTAGGAGAAAAAGGAAAAATGCTATAATAGAAGCCCAGGAAGATAGGTTTTTAGAAGGAAGTCATACGGGTGGAGGGGAGGGGGAAAAATAATGTAAGGAAGTCATTATCAAGAGTATCACATACTGCAGAGCATTAAAGTCAGATGAGGAATGCAGAGAGAGGATTAATATGGCAAAGTGAAAAGTTTTGCTTTTGCAAAACCTTTTTTTTAGTAGCCACTGTGATTGGGCAGAAGCCAAATTGTTGTATGTTGGGAAGCAAAGGACTCTGAGTGTAGTGAATGTAGATCATTCTTTTAAGAAGTTTGTTGGTAAGTAGGATGGAAAGATAGTTGTGGCTTTAACAAGAAGATAGATTTTTTTTGGTGGAGTGGGAAAGGTGGTTTTTTGTTTTTGTTTTTGTTTTTGTTTTTGTTTTGAGACAAAGTCTCACTCCATTGCCCAGGCTGGAGTGCCGTGACATCAGCCTAGCTCATAGCAACCTCAAACTCCTGGGCTCAAGGGATCCTTCTGCCTCAGCCTCCCGAATAGTTGGGACTACAGGCACGCGCCACTGTGCCTGACTAATTTTTTCTATATATTTTTAGTTGGCTAATTAATTTGTTTCTATTTTTAGTAGAGACGTGGTCTCGCTCTTGCTCAGGCTGGTTTTGAACTCCTGACCTTGAGCAATCTGCTCTCCTCGGCCTCCCAGAGTGCTAGGATTACAGGCATGAGCCACCATATCCAGCCTGGAAAGGTGGTTTTGTTTTTGAGTTTTTGAGTCTGAGAGATTTGAACATGTTTGAAGATTGATTAGAAAAAGCCAAAGTAGGGAAAAGTTGCTGTTTTCACTAAAGAATGTTTATAGAAGAATGGTAGAGATAGCTTTGCCCATGGAAAGGAATAAAGACAATGAAATAATGGTAAGATGTTCTTTTATTCTTATTTTAAGAATATGAAAAGTCAGGCTTTTCATACCTAAATCTTCAGTAAGGACCGGTTTATTATAAATATTTCTTCAGATTCTGTTTATATGATGCTTATGAAAGCAACAATGTGTACACAGAAGGTTTGGATGATGCTAGAGTTGCTATTGCAGTCAGCAAGTTTTTCAGAACCAGGATGGTTTGCATTTGCCAACTGTAGGTGGCACTATGTCCAAGGGAAATTGCAAATGTTTACTAAGCCATAAAATGCATAAAATCATTTTCTTTTCTGAAGTTTAATCTCAGTGGAAATAAATTATTGGTTAAACCTTACCTTAAATTTAAATGATTAACAAATTTTTATGCTGAAGTTTTTTTTATCAGAGAAATAAACAAAATGTTAGAGTACATAAATGATTTAAGAAATTGAATTTTTAAGTGTCTTTTTTTTTTTTTTTTTTTTTTTTTTTTTTTTTTTT
>VBSM01000529.1:69516627-69560606 GCA_008086735.1 Cheirogaleus medius
CCCCCCTCCCCCCTCGAGGCAGAGCCTCAAGCATGACCATACCCCATACGTTGCTAATTTTTAATTTTATTGTTTTACTTAACAACGGAAGTATCATCCATCCCCTTTAAGATGAAAAGAATAAATTTCTTAAATTAAACATTTTATTTACTGTGTACATAATCTTTATGTTTCTACTTTAACAAAACCTCGTAATTTTAACTGGCCCAAAAATAAAGTTCAAAAATAGTAAGAAAATTTCCAAAAGAGCAAAGAGGTTACACTAAAAGTGAGCAACAAAAACATCGACTTTCTGTCATACCATTGACACTTGTGCTACAGGTGAAAATCAGTAAAATTTTAGAATGAAGGCTTAAGAAATGGGATTGTATAGCCTGTTCTCTTCACAACAAAGGGTCAAGTAAACTATTTCTAATCTTGACATCTTTTCCTACCCTTGCTTCCTCCCTGTCAGCAGTGTTAACACTTATTGAAAAGGGAGGCTACAAAATTTTGGTGCTAGAAGAAATCTTTGAGAATTGGTCTTTATGAATAAATTGCAGCCCAGATGGTTCAAGCATCTTGCCCAAGTAAGAGAAGGAATTAAAATAAATTATTTCAACAAACCTTCAACTTATTTTTCAGAAGCCCAAGCTTTGCCATTCTTTCTTCTCTTATTTACTTCTGCCTCATAAAAAGATATCCCTTCTTGCCAAGACTAACCTATCCATCTCTGTTCTTAATTTTTTCATTCAACAGATTTATTGTGGACTTCTCCTGCCATCTCTATAGCCTCCATCCATTATTACCTTTTGTCTTATTTTCCTACCACTTGTTTACATCCTAAACTGGAGTTTCTCAACTATAGCACTATTGACATTTTAGGCTGACCAAATTTTTAAAATTTTTTAGAGACAGGGACTCACTATGTTGCCTGGACTGGTCTCCAGCTCCTCAACTTAAGCAATCCTCCTGCCTCAGCCTCCTGAGCTGAGACTACAGACACATGCCACTGTGCCTGGCTTGAATAAATTTTTTGTTGGGGGTGGGTCTGTGCATTATAGAAACCCTAGCCGCTACATGCTAGATGCCAATAGTGCCCTTGCCCCCAATCCCACATGACAACCAATATGTCTGCTGACATTGCCAACTGTCCTCCTGGAGGGGGGTCACCCTCAGTTAAGAGTCAGTGTATTCATTTTGTCTGGTTTCTAGTTATTCCCCTGTGCCTGTAATTTTTCCCCAAAGGAAAGCAGTGACATCTAAAATAGTTGCATCCCTCCTAAAGTCTTGATGGGGTATAAAACCAGTCTTCCACTTTTTCTGATTGAACATCTACTATGGTGATTTTAGTTATAGTCTCTATGCAGATGACTCAAATATATATTTCTGGATCTGACCTCTCATAAGTTTTAATATTTTTGACAACTTCTCAGTCCCCTACAGCCAAAGAGTTGTTAAATTCTTTGAGTCTTACTTCTAAAGATATCTCCTTTTCCCTTCACCTCAGAAAAACTAGGCATTTTTGCTTTTTCTGAGCTCTTTTAACATACCTAGTCCTGGTCTGACTTACTTGAGACTCTTTGCTCTAATCCATTCCAAGCTTAACATTCTTATATTAGTCCTCTTGATGCATACTGCTCTGATCATATTACTCATCTGTATGAAAGCTTTAGTGGTTTCCAACTTCTGCCACCAGCATGAAGATAAAACACCATTACGTTGTGACCCCATTCTAACTTCTCAGTCTTAACTAATATGCCTTGTAATTCATTGAAACTGAAAGAGTCATTTCTCTCCAGATACACCTAGTAGTACCTTTGATTATATTCTTTCTTCCACAAGGAATGCTTTCCATCCTCATCTATCCCTGTCAGAAGTCGTCTCATTCTTTGTGATACCTGAAAAACTTTCCTATACTTCAAATCACATGTGAACTTTCTCTCCTGTTTCAGAGTCTGTCAAAATTTCATTGCAATGAAATAACAATTTCAAGACACAGAGCCAGAGACCAGGATTTCATCTTCCCTTTATTCCCTATTAAGTATACAATTGGCCCTCCATGCAATCAACCATGGGTTGAAAATATTTGGGAAAAAAAATTGCATCTGTACTGAACATGTACAGACTTTTTTTTTGGTCATTATTCCCCAAACAATATAGTATAACAACTATTTATGTAACATTTATATTGTATTGTGCATTATAAGTAATCTAGAGATGATTTAAAGTATATGGGAAGATGTGCATAGATTATATGCAAATACTATGCCATTTTATATCAGGGACACTTGAGCATCCACAGATTTTGGTATCTAAGGGAAGTATTGGCACCAATCTCCCAGGGATACAGAGGGATGACTATACTACCTGTCTTGTTTCAAATCTGTCAGAAGGTGAGATTCTTTAGCTGACTGAGTAGTCACATGAAACCTGGAACTGGTATTTAGGCCATTCCATTGGTAGGGACAAAAACAGATTTTATTGGCAACTTACAGGAACAACTTTAAAAACACAACTGGGTGACCATTGGTGAAGATCTTTGTGTGTGGTGGGGTATGGGAAGGGATGTTACAACTCCTAATAATTTGGTTGGCTTGGTATTTTAAAATGTAAGATATCTTATTAATAAGTCTTTTATATTGCTTACATGTTGAAAGAATAATGCTTTGGGTTATTTGGTTAAGTAAATAAAATATATTATTAAAATTAAATTTACTTAAAAAATTTTTAATGTGACTACTAGAAAATTTTAAATTAATATACATAAGACATAGCTATATCAGAGGGTTCTCAACAAACTCCACACCATTCTTAGGGCATAATCTTACTTTGCCTTTTATTAATCATTTGTGTATTTGTTTTATTTTCTCTATAGGATCATAAGTATCTTAATTACATTGAGTGGTTTATGTTTACATCCTCTGCAAATTATTATGCAGTTATATATGTGTGTGTCTTAAATTGAAATAATTGGTGAGCATGCTACTTTAATTTAGTCTTAGATGAATAATTGAGTTTAGATGATGATTTATTATCATGTTTTCTTATTTTTTTCTGGCCTTAAGTAACCTTTTAGCTTAAGTCTAGTAAAAATACACGAAGGCCTTTAGAATCTTAATTTGATCCATGACTGTATCAAAATATATTGTCTTCCTTCGAAAACTTGGCTGACACATGTAGACTGAATCAAATATTTGTTTTAGGATATAAAGATTAAGAATGCAGACTCCTGGAAAAGTTTAGGTAAACCAGTGAAAACATCAGGTATACTGAAATCTTCAGATGAACTCTTCAACCAATTTAGAAAAGCAGCCATAGAAAAAGAAGTAAAAGCTAGAACACAGGAACTTATACGGAAACATCTGGAACAAAATACAAAGGAACCAAAAGTATCTCAAGAAAATCAGAGGTGTGTAATTTACTGGATTAAAGAAGGCCTTGGGAGGTATAGCAATGTATTTTAAATATGTTAAATTTCTTATCTGTCAAATGACTATGATTCAGCCATTTAGTAGAACACAGAGCAAGTTGTGATTGCAAAAAGTACATTTCTATTGATAATTTTTCCAATAGTAATGGCCGGGCGCAGTGGCTCACGCCTGTAATCCTAGCATTCTGAGAGGCCAAGGCGGGAGGATTGCTTGAGCTCAGGAGTTCGAGATTAGCCTGAGCAACAGCGAGACTCCATCTCTACCAAAAATAGAAAAAATTAGCCAGGCATGGTGGTGTGTGCCTGTAGTCCCAGCTACCCAGGAGGCTGAGGCAGGAGGATTGCTTGAGCCCAAGAGTTTGAAGTTGCTGCGAGGTAGGCTGATGCCACGGCACTCTAGTCCAGGCAAGAGAGTGAGACTCTGTCTCAAAAAAAAGAAAATTTTTTTTCCAATAGTAGTATCTATCTTGAATAAGATAGAAATAATCAAGTGATTAAGCTAGCAAAGATATCAATATTTAAATTACTAAATTATAAAGACATTATTTTCCAGGAATGTCTTAAAGTTTTTCAATTCTACATGTAAGAAGATAGTAGTTCACCTTTGTCACAATTTTCCAAAACATTTTCTTTGATAATATAGATTATCCTATGTAAAATTCGACACATCAATATAAAACCTAAAAATAATGGTATAACATGGAAATGGGTATCTAGTATATTGCTTTATATTTGTCATTTAATAACATATCTTTGTAATAAAAACTTTTAAGGACTTAAAACCTACTTTGAGCTATATGTTTTCTTTAAGGGACCTTGGAAATGCATTGACTCCAGAATCTTTTTCAAATAAAATGCAAAACAAGTGCCATGGAGAAGAGCAGAAAGAACATCAGCAGTCATTGGAAGCTCAAGATAAATGCAAACTCTGGCATCTCGAAGACCGTAATTTAGCAAGGGAGAAAGAGCAAGAGCGGAGGAGAAGAGAAGCAGTAAGTGAATTTTAGTTTACTAAATCTAACAAAGGGAAGATTTAACAGAGCACAGTCTTATGTTCAAAGATGTGTTCAGGGTAATTTTTCAGTTACAGTGGAATTACTTCTTTAGTGAGGATTAAGTTCTAAAATCACAGCTTAAAGTAAAAAATTTCTTAGTCAAAAGAGGCAAACATAATGTAATAATAGAGCCTGGATTCAAATCCTGCTTCTGTCATTTACTAGACTTTTGGACCATGGCAATTTATTTAACCTCTCTGTGACTCAATTTCCTCACCTGTAAAATGGGACTAATAATACCTATTGTGAAGGTGAAATGAATTAACAAGTATTAAGCACATGGGAAAATGCCTGGCATATAGATGAAGTAATTTATCACTTAATAGTAATATTATTACTCTTGAAAAATCTGTAAACCACCTATTAATTGTGATCAAAAGATATGCCATCTGGAGGCTGAAGCGGGATAATCGCTTGAGGCCAAGAGTTTGAGTCTGCGTGATATATGGAGACCCTGGATTTTTTTTTTTTTTTTAATAAGAGGAAGGTTCTCACTCTGTTGCTGGGCTAGAGTGCAGCCACATGATCATAACTCACTGGAACCTCAAACTCCTGGGCTCAAGTGATCCTCCTGCCTCAGCCTCCCGAGTAGCTAGGACTACAGGTACGTACCACCACACCCAGCTAATATTTTCTATTTTTCATAGAGATTGGGTCTCACTTCTGCTTATAGACTGGTCACAAACCCCTGACCTCAAGCAATCCTCCTGCCTCAGCTTCCTAGAGTGCTAGGATTACAGGTGTGAGCCACTGCACCTGGCCAAAGTCTGCTTTTTATCAGGTGTTTAGACCAGTTACATGCAATATGATCATTGACATGGTTAAGTTTGAGCCCACCATCTTGCTATTTGTTTTCTGTTTGTCCTGTCCTTGTTCTCTCTTTTTTTCTTTTTCTCTGCCTTCTTTTGTGTTAATAAGTTTTTTAAAGAATTCCATTTTATCTCCTTCATTAGCCTATTATCAGTAACTCTGTTTTCTTATTTTAGTGGTTGCTTTAGGATTCATAGTATATATCTTTAACTTATCACCCTCTATTTTCTATTTATACCATTTCATGTTTAGTATAAGAGCTTTAAAATAATGTACTTCCATTTCTTCCCTCTCAGCCTTATGCTATCTATTGCTTGAACATTCAAATTATCCCTTAAAATTTTAAATAATAATTTCTTAAAGATTTTATATTTACCTGTGCAGTCACCATTTCCAGTGCTCTTCATTCCTTTGTTCAGATCCAGATTTCTAAATAGTATAATTTTCCTTTTTCCTAAAAGACTTCCCATTAACATTTTTTATAGTGTAATTCCACTGGTGATAAATTCTTTCCGTGTTTGTGTCTCTGAAAATGCCTTTATTTGGCCTTTATTTTTTTGAGCAGTTTTAGGTTCATAGCAAAATTGAGCTGAAAATACAGTTATACCACACACATACCCTCTCCCACCATCAACACCAACACATCATTGTCAACCTTAGTTTTTTATCAAGCAAAGTCCATAGTTTACATTACAGTTCACTCCGTGTAGTTTCTGTGCGTTTTGACATACGTGTGATGACATATATCATCCATTAAAGTTCTATACAGAATAATTTGCCTGCCCTAAAACTTCCCTATGCCCCACCTGTTTATCCCTCCCCCTCAAAACCCTGGCAACTACTGATATTTTTACTGTCTCCATAGTTTTGCCTTTTCCAAAACATTATATAGTTGGAATCATACAGTATGTAGCCTTTTTCAGTTGTCTTCTTTCACTGAGCAATGTGTATTTAGGGTTCCTCTGTATCTTTTTGTGGCTTGATAGTTCATTTCTTTTAAAAATTAATTATTTTAATTGACAGTTAAAAATTGTATATGCTTATAGTATACAACATGATGTTTTAAAACATGAAACATTGTGGAATGGCTACATCAAGCTAATTAACATGCATTAGCTCACTTTTTTGTGTGTGTGGTGAGAGCCCTTAAAAATCTATCCATAGTGATTTTTGAGCATACAATACATTGCTATTAACTATAGTTACCATACTGTACATCAGGTCTCTTCAATTTATTCCTAACTAAAATTTTGTATTCTTTAAACAATACTCCCTTCCCTCCTTATCCCCTGGTAACCACTATTCTATTCTCGTTTTCTATGTGTTCAGCTTTTTAAGATTCCACATATAAGTGAGGTCATATGGTATTTATCTTTTGTGCCTAGCTTATTTCACTTAACATAATGCCCTTTAGGTTCATCCAGGTTGTTGCAAATGACAGGATATCCTTCTTTTTAATGACTGAATAGTAGTCCATTGCATACTATTCCAATATATACCATATTTCCTCCATCCAGCCATTTGTGGACACTTAGGTTGATTCTGTATCTTGGCTATTGTGATAGTTCATTTCTTTTTGGCACAGAATCATATTCCATTGTATGGATGTACCACAGTTTAGTTATTTATTTACTTATTGAAGGACATCTTGGTTACTTCCAAGTTATGGCAATACAAATAAAGCCACTAGGAATATTTGTGTGCAAGTTTGTGTGTGGATGTGTTTTCAACTTGCCTTCAATTTTTTGAAAGACATTTTGGTTGAATAAAGAATTTTAGATTGTTAGTATTTTTTCTTTCAGTACTTATAAAGATACTCCTTCAGTGTCTCATTGTTTGCATTGTTTCCAATGAGAAATCTGATATCATTATCTTTTTCCTTTGTATATAACATGTCTTTACTCCACTGCTTTTAACATCTGTATCAATCACTGGGTTTCAGCAGTTTTCTTCATGTTTCTTGTGCTTTGTTGAGCTTGTTGGATATGTATGTTTATAGTTTTCATCAAGCTTGGAAAAATTTTGGCCATTATTTCTTCAAATAATGTCCCCCTCATCCCCTTTTCAGGACTCTAATTACTCATGTATTAGGCCACTTAAAGTTGTCTCACAGCTCACATTAATGATGCTCTTCTCATTTTTTAAATTCCTTTTTTCCTTTTGGGTTTCATTTTGGATAAATCCACTAATATTTTCTTCAGTGTCTGTAATCTTCTGTTAATCCCATCCAGTGTATTATTTTTCACCTCAGTCTCTTCTTTATAGGTAGTGTTTTTCTGCTTCTTCGCATACCTGGCAACCATTAATGCCAGATTTTGCACATTTTACCTTGTTGGGTGCTAGAAATTTTTGTAATCCTGGAAAAGACATGCAAATTCATAGGACATATGAGAACATTAGTTTGAGAAGAAAAAAGCCATTGGCTTTGGCAACAGTATTGGTTAAAATACAAATTAATTTTCTAGAAATTAATGAACAGAAGTTTTGTCAGCCTCATGTTTTATAGTAATAAGATAGAAACAAACCGCATTTAACAGTGCTGTAACATATGGTAGAGTTTACATTAGAACAGTGTGGTCTGTTTTGTTTCGTTTTGTTTTTGAGGCAGGGTCTGCTCTGTTCCTCGAGCCAGAGTGCAGTGGTGTCATCATAGCTCACTGAAATCTCAAACTGGGCTTGAGCAATCCCTCTGCGTCAGCCTCCCGAGTAGCTTCATGCCACCATGCCTGGCTAATTTTTCTATTAGAGATGGGGTCTTGCTATGTTGTTTAGGCTGTTCTCAAATTCCTGGCCTCAAGTAATCCTCCTGCGTCAGCCTCCCAAAGTGTGAGGATTACAGGTGTAAACCACCATGCCTGGTCTGACCAGTGTGGACTTATGGAACTCTCTACAGTGATAGAAATGTGCTTTGTCTATATAGTTAAATCAATAGCAGCTAGGCACATATGGCTATTGAGCAGTTGAAATGTGGCCACGACAACTGAGGAACTGAATTTTAAATGTTATTTAATTTTAATTAATTTACATTTAAATAGCAACTCTTTGATATTGTCTTAATTTTGTAGTTTTTAGGAACTCATTATTAAATGTCATTAATACTTGACCAGAGGTCTTTCTCTAGTGACCTAAGAATTTCTCCTGTGGGCACTCACAAGGACATCACTTTAGTCTCAAGTGATTCCATAGCAGCCTAGTTGCCACTTAACAACCCAACTAGGTAACCTGATATAATCCCCATTATTGTAAGCACTTTTCTGGAAATTGACTAGACTTGGAATCCACTGAAATGTTACTGATAAAGTCACATCCTAGCAGCTCAATAACTATCAACCTGATTTTAGATCTACCTGCTGTCATTCTTGACAGCCCAACTTCTTATCTTGCTATTAGTTGACAGATTCATACTCTAAAAAGCTATAACATAACAGGCCAGGTGTCATGGCTCACAACCGGAAATCCTAGCACTCTGGGAGGCCGAGGTAGGAGGATCGCTTCAGGTCAGGCATTTGAGGTTGCTGTGAGCTAGGCTGACGCCATGGCACTCTAGCCTGGGCAACAAAGCAAGACTCTGTCAATCAATCAGTCAATCTATCAATAAACTGTCTAACTATAATAACTTGCCACTTAGCAGAGCTTCCAAAAGTTCACTTCATGCCAGTTCCCTTGACCAAGCTTTTGAATAGTTGAAGAGTATATTAAGATCACAGAGAAAGGAACCGAGAGAACATTAACTAGTATTAAAATCATGGTATCTAAGGTTAATTAGTATAGAGAATAATCACTTTTCTATCAATAATTGCTCCACATGCACAGATTTTAGTCAATATGGAAGAAAGTCTAAAATAAGCCTATCCATACAACCTTTAAATAAAAACAGGTTTCATTACATACTCTTCAAATTTTGCAGTATGTCTGGATACTTATAGCAATATTACATGATATTTAAACTAGGACAACGTATCCAACTCTTATTTTGGAGGCTTAAAATAGAACTTTAAGGAACTATCTGGGCAGACATTTGGCATCCTAGGAATTGGGCATTAGGAAGGTAGCCTGGGTTAGGATTTAAGAAGTATCCTTTGTCTCCAAGGCAAATTTTAAGAAATTCTTGTAGTTTATAAGAGTTAGACATACTTCTTAAATACATTTTTGTTGGTAGATCATAATTTCAAATATTTTCCCACATAGCTAATGAGAAAGCCAAGTCCCATTCAGGATGCCAACCAACTGATTACAAATTGGTGCTTTTACCTACCACTCTGGTCTGTTGCTGTTTATTGATTAAAGAATTTTTTTTGAACTTTAATATTTGCTCTCATTTCAGATGCTAAAGAATATCTAACCCTTATAACAAGGGCATTTAGAAAAGGCTTCAGGGAATCTCTCTGAACCCATTCTGGTTCGAGGGGCTACCCTTAACAAAAAAAAAAGAGAAAAGAACAGTCTTCAGAATATAGTAAACATTTGTTTCCTTTCTCTTCATTAGCATTTTTGGTATTTTTTAATAGCTTTTTAGCACTTAATAAAGTACTGTGCTGAGTGTTGTACATGCAGTCTGATTCGATCTTCATAAATACGTATATATAAAATAGCCTTGGTTAAGTAATTTGTCTTAGGTTACACATAACTGGCAGAATCAAGGCAAACCCATAGGCTTAATATTACATATAGTTCTCTCACAGAGGGAAGATATTGGTTCATTCAGAAAATAATTTTATGTGGCTAGCACTATGTAGGTTATAGAAATAAATAAGACAGTGTGCTCTTAGGTCATGTTCTTAATACCCACTTGGTCAACATTGAGAGTTTTCTCTCTTACTTGGAGACAAAGGTCAAACTTAGTGTTCTTATAAGTTTTAATTTTTTTTATCACATGAACAATATAAACAAAATCAGGTAGTATTGAACAGAAATAAAAATTATGTACAAATGTATTATACTAAATACTTTTCATTTTGTATAATCTGTTCCCAAATGTTGCATAATTTTTTTATATAGTTGTTAATAAAGGCATACATTTTAAAGTAACATTACAATTTTCTCCTCTTTTCTACAGATGGCGGGTACCATTGATATGACTCTTCAAAGCGACATTATGACAATGTTTGAAAACAATTTTGATTAAAACTCAGTTTTTAAATTATCCATCAACTTAAAATGAATGATAAAAGATTAAAATGCACATGGTAAAATGATTGCTTTCAGATACCAATCTTATATTGCATTTTGACTGCTCCAAAATGATTAAACAATTTTCACTTACATTTTTTAATAGCTATATGTTCTTTTTTAATGATATATAATTCACAGGAAATTTTATAATTTTGGATCCCTAAAAAATTTGAATAAATTCCAGATGTTATTCATTCTATAAATAATTGTCTATGTTATAGGCCCTGTTCTAAGCAATGAAAATCCAAAAGAGATAGCTTCTGCTTGTTTTAAAATGAAGACTATGGTTTTCTAATTCAGTAAGTGAAAAATAATGAAGAACATATAAAAGTGTATTAAAAACATAGTTCCTGTTGAGTTTTTAACTTTTAAAACAAATATTTGTCTGTGTTCAAAAATATTTAGAGCTTCTAACAAATAATTGGTTTCATTGAGTGTCAGATTACATAAGATTCTCTGATGGTTCTATATCCAAAATTTACATTGAAATTTAGTTTAAAGAAATATTACCTATGGTTTGAAAGATGTTGAATTTCAGGCCAAATAACTAAATATTCAATATTTTAGTAATATTTAATAGTAAATATTATGTAAGTTTCTATAGGAACTTATGAGACATTTCTTAATATGCATGTGTGATAGCAATGAATGTTTAGATATTTTACTTAACAGGCTTTTATTTAAATATGCTGTAAAATATTTCTGTTTTATCATTTTCAAGTTGCATTTATGTATAAATCATGTGTATCAGCTTTATGTATTTTACAATTTTGAACTCTAAAAGTGTAACAGTGATTCAGGCAATATTCTGATACCATCTAAAGTTAAAATTCAAAACATATGTGTATTATATAGAGAAAGAGAAAAAAATTTTCTTGACTTATTTTTATAATTTATATGAGAAATTTTGAAATATCTTTAAACTATCAGGCATTTTAAAAACATAATTAACTAGTGGTTAAAATAGTGGTGTTGCCTTCATGACACAGCCAGAATTAAAGTGATAGTTATTCTTATCCAACTCTATTTTTAACTAAGAAATCTGTATGTATATACTAAACAGTATGTATTATGTTATTGTCCTAAAAGTTTATATATATAATTTTATGTACATAATATAAAAGATTATAGAGACATATTATGGTTACCGTGTTTAACCAACTTGATGATTAACCTATTCTTAGTCTGTAAGGGGCCTGGCACATTATAGATACTTAAACTTTTAGTAGGTTAGTTGAAGTCAGTTTGGTAAAGAAAAATATTGGTTTATAATTGATCGATCCTGTATTGTACGCTATTTTTTAGTAAAAGATTGTTTGGCATCTCTTACTGCATACAGCTGTCTTCAACTAAAGCGTGATTTTGTGAGAACCCCTCTTCTGGTCCCATTTCTCACCCCTCTCCAACTCATAAAACCTTTTCATTGTGTTTTCTGGGATTTACGGTAAGTCAGCAACAACATACCCTATACAGTAAACCTTTTTGCTTGTTTCTTTTCTCTTTTTATTCTGAAAGTACAACTCAGACCAGCTGCATCAGCATTATCTAGAAACTTTTTTTAGACATACAAATTCTCAGACTTAACACTAAATCAGAAACTCTGGGCATGGGGGCCAGCAGTCTAGAGTCGAACAAACCTTCCAGGTGATTCTCATACACACTAAAGTTTGAGACCCACTGCTCTTACAGAGTCCTGCAGCCTCCCATTTAGCGCTTGCTTTCTTATGGTCTTTTTTTTTCTTTTCTCTCCTCCCCCCTTCCTCCCCCCCCCTTCTTTCCTCTCCTCCCTCCCATTTAGCACTTGTTTTCTCATGGTCTTTTTTCTCCCCTCCCTTCCTCTCTCTTCTCTTCCTTTTCTATCCTTCCTTTCTTTACTTTTCTTTCTCTTTTTCTCTTTTTTTCCCTCCCTCCCTTCCTTTCTTCCTTTCTTTCTTATAATGTGCTGTGGTAACAAGGGAAGCACATCTCATATAGAAGTGTGAAAACCCAGTCATCACACTTATGAACTAAAAAAGGATCACCTTGTGGTTTTTCTTACCTTTGTAGTGCCACTTGCAGACCATTCTCTCCCTCCCTCTTCCCTAAAAAGCCCCACCTTTAAATTTTTCGTGATCACCAGACTATTCCATCCATAGTCATTTACCATCCCTGGTTCACTCCTTGTTCCCAAAGATTTTAGTCTATCTTACTATTACTCTCCAGTTAACACTTCTCAGTCCTTTGACCTCTCTGCTAATGATCTTGATGAGCAGGATTAGCTTCAGCCATATTTACTCCTTTCCCATTACTAATAACTGAACCCCTTCCTTAGTCTCAATTTCAAGCATCCTATTTTCTCACTACTTCTGTCTTTTTCTGGCTTACTCTTGACTCCTTCAATTCTTAGACTTCACCAGGACTTAACAATCCATTAACCCTAGAGCTTTTCACAGCACTTCTCCCTACGTGCCCTCCCTTCTCTGCTTATCCTAAATTTGTAATACATTATAGTAATTACTCCCTTGCATACTCTCTCAACTCCATTCATTGCTTCTTTCTTTGTTATATTTATTTGGCAAAACTTAAATCCTTATTAAATCTGACTGCTTATTCTGCACTGATGAAGCTGAATAACCAGTTTCATTTTAAATTTTTGAGCATCAACTCAAATAAGCCTTAATGCTGCCCAGAAATCTGTTTCCATGGTCTGTTCACTCTCCCTAGGCAGTCAACTATTTTATATCTCCATTCTACTCAGATCTCCAACCAATACCACCTCTCCCATCATCAGTCCCTGCTACCTTTTTCTTGCTGCTTTTTCACCGACCAGAGAACCAATCTGAGGAGATCTTCCACAAACTTGCAGTACCACAGCTACAAGTATCACTGTTCATATGCTCTGCTCTCCCCTCCATTACTAAGGATGAATTGTTTATGCTTTCGGTTAAGGTGAATCTTGTATGATTTTTTTCCACATCTTCCCAGGGACATTGCTCCAGCAGTTCTGATTTCTACAATCAGTGTTCCCTCCTGTAGATAATTATCAGCATACAAACTGTTTTTTCTGGAAGATTAATTCAGTCAGAAGAAAACATAGGCTTTTTTCTTTAAGTTGCCTCCTCATATCCTTGGCCCATTCTTTTTCATCTTTGTAGTAATTTTTTTTGTTTTAAAAGAGAGGGGGTCTGTCTTTGTCAACCAGGCTGGAGTGCACTGACACAGTCATAGCTCACTGCAGCCTCAAACTTCTGGGCTCAAGCAATCCTCCTGCCTCAGCCTCCCAGGTAGCTGGTACTACAGGCATATAGCACCCCAACTTCCCCTACTGTTTTTCATTTTTCTTAGTGACATGGTCTCCCGCTATGTTGTCCAGGCTGGTCTTGAAGTGGACTGAAGCTATCCTCCCACCTCAGCCTCCCGAGTAGCTGGGATTATAGGCATGAGTCTTAGTAATTTTTAAAAAATTATTAAGACAACACCCTTTAAATTGTATAATTCAGTGGTTTTTAGAATAGTTACTCTCTCTCTATGGAAATTCTTGTTTCTTTATAATTGTTTATATATTCTGGATATTAACATTTTGTGTCACAAATATTGTCTCTATATCTTAATTTATCAATTTGTACAAAATCGTGTAGAAACCAACACTTGAAACCAATTTGCCAGTTCAAAAATCATGTTGCAAACCATTTATATATGAATATTATATCCAATTATGAATTTAATAATTTTTTTAAATTACAAAGCTTTTAGATATGATTTAAAGATAAAATTTAGAGATATTAAGACAGTTTCTCACCTTCCACCCCAACTATTGAGAGATGAAAGCTTGTATATTACTCTGGCTTCTTTATGCTCATCCAAACACACATGTAGTGGATTTGAGGGACTTGTTTTTTGCAAAAATATGGTTATCTATATATGTTACTTGGCAACTGATTTTTTTTTAATGCATTAAGGTCATTAGATGGATATATACTAATTCATTCTTTTTAAGTCTGTACAGCTTTTAGTAGTATAGGTATAATTTAAATAAATAATCCCCCGTTCCTTTAGTTACTTACAGCTTTTTCCCATGATGAACAATGAAGTAATAGCCTGTTCATATAGCCTTAAATAAGTATTCATCTATTTCTAAAGGGTAGAACTCTTATGATGGGATTGCTGGGTCAGAAGGTATAGTTAAAGGGAGTAGTTCTAATTTTAATTGATGGTGCCAGGTAACTGTTCCAAAAAACTTTAGAGCAGTTCACATTCCTATAAATTTGAAAATACCACCTTCCCATTGTCCTCACCAGCCCTGGATGTTCTTGTCCTCATTTTTTGTTAATATAAATGAAAAAATTACAATTTGTTTCTTTAGTTTGTACTTCCCAGACTACAGGTGGAATTGATCATTTGTTTGCCATGTGATTTGCCTGGTCATTCATTTTGGGAATCCTGATATTTTTTATTTTTTAATCAATTTGTGCTCTGTTTTTCTTTTTCTTCATCATCTTTTTTTATTTATTTATTTTGTTTGTTTGTTTGTTTTTAGATGTTGGACCTTTGTTTTGGAATTATTTTTATAATTTATTGTTTGTCTTTTTTTCCATTAAAATTTTAAATTTTATGTGGTCATTCTTTTCTTTCATGGTGTCTGGATATTCTGTCTTGTTTAGATGTGTGTCCCTGCATTGAGATGATAAAATATTCTTATATTTTTTACACTTAGAAGTCCAGATATAATTAATTTTTACACAAAATTCCAAACGTATTAAAGATATTTTTCTATATGGTATGAGCTAGGGGACTAGCTTTCTTTTCTTTCAAATGAATTGTCAGTTATGCTACCACAAGTTGCTTATTAAACCTCTGAATTGCATAACTGTCACTCTATAAGAAATTTATAACACTTTATCTAATTTGTAAAAGTTGTACGAACCTAAACACCATTAGGATTTTGATGGAGATGGGAATTAAATTTAGAGAGCTACCAATTTTATTTCCAGCTTCACAAATATATCCTGTATAGAACCCATTTTTTGAGACACTGTCAGTCTCAAAAGAAGCAGGGGAGTTCCAGCCCCAAATTAGTTGGGAGCAGAGCGGTAAGCAACTGGGATAGTAGGGCTTCTTTGAGGTCAGTTGCATGGATCCATGTTAGCATGCTAATTGTACCATGGGCCAATGGTGAGGTGAGAAAGTTAAAGGACGGTCTTCAAGAGACCAAAGATCCCAGGCTGACTATAAGCAAAAGCCAGATCACCACAAATTAAGAGCAGGAAATTAGCCCATGATCAAATCTGAATGCCATTAAAAAGCAAGCCACAATGAATGAAAGCAGAAACAATGAATAACAAATATAGACCCACTACCTCTCACCCCATTCTATCTAGGAATTTAGAAAAGAAAGTGTTGAAATAGACTCAATTTTTTAAAATCTCAACCCATGTGTTAAAAGAATTAGACACAGGTGAAGAGAAAATTAGTGAGCTAGAAGATATATCCAAATAAAGATACCGGGATACAGCACAGAGATACAAGGAAAATGCAAAAGAGATGTTAAGAGATTTAGGGTAGGGGTTGGCAAACTGTGGCCTACAGGTCAAATCAGGCTTGCTGCCTATTTGAACACAGCCACATCTTTTTATTTACATAATGTCTATGGCTGCTTTTGTGTTGTAATGACAATTCAGTAGTTGCAACAAGACTGTGGCCCTCAAAACCTAAAATATTTACTATCTAACCTCTTACTGAGAAAGTGTCAGAAAGCTTGCCAACCCTTAATCTACAGGATAGAGTGAAAAGATCTAACATACATCTCATCAGAGTCCTTAGAACCAACCATGAGAACAAGCGGAGTCACTATTTGAGGAGACAATAATTGTGATTTTCTTTTGAGAAAAATGAATCCTTTTATCTCAAACAAAAAGAAGTCCATACCTAAGACATTTTCCATGTCCTGCACAACACCATAAGCAAGTAAAATTTTGCAAGTAGCCAGAGAAAAGGAGCTATAGAGGACCTTATTTTTATTTCTTTTTTTTTTTTTTTTTTTTTTGAGATAGAGTCTCACTCTGTTGCCCAGGCTAGAGTGCAGTGACATCAGCCTAGCTCACAGCAACCTCAAACTCCTGGGCTTAAGCTATCCTCCTGTCTCAGCCTCCCGAGTAGTTGGGACTACAGGCATGCACCACCATGTCCAGCTAATTTTTTCTATATATTTTTAGTTGGCCAATTAATTTCTTTCTATTTTTAGTAGAGATGGGGTCTCGCTCTTGCTCAGGCTGGTCTCAAACTCCTGAGCTCAAGCAATCCTCCTGCCTCAGCCTCCCAGAGTGCTAGGATTACAGGCGTGAGCCACTGCGCCCGGCCTATTGCAACAAATACAAGAATGAGTTATCCGCAACAATGAACACCAGAAACGAGTTAAATCTTAAAAGTTTTGAGAGAAAAATTGTCAGCTCGAAATATGGAGAAATTCTGGAGGGCTGTGTTTTTTTCTAATATTAAACACACGTGTTAATCTTGCAATTTATTTTTTCTTTGTGTATCTATATATGGCTTTTCTCTGCAGCACCGTTTCTCTTGACAGGGTCCCTTAGGATACAGCTAGTTTTCAGTGACTGAAGGTATCTTAATCAGGGCTGCTTCTGGTTTTTTGTTAACAAAGTTTATACACGTGTTAGCATACAGTTTTGTTTTGGTTTTTTTTTTTGCATCCTATTTATGTCTGAAATATTCGTCACAGGAGAGTGTGTGCTGATGGATTCTAAGTTTGTGTAGTTTAAAAGTTTTTTCGAGCGAGAGAAGGAAAAGCTATATGCATTTCATTGCTGACTGTGCAGGTTCCTTTCAGATTACATTCATAGGTCTATATGTATACAACATGAAGAATGATCTGAAGTAATTGTGCTGTTTTTGTGTTTATCCACCACTCTTTGATTAAATAAAAAGGAAAACTGGAAGGGGGGCAGTCAGTTTGAGATTCTGAATGCAGCAAAACTATTAAAAGGAGGGTGAAATAAAAAGGAAGTTTACCAAAAACTGTTTTCCTCTAAAAGAAAGGTAGGAGGAATATTCCATTTTCATGGAAAGTAAAGCAGTTTGAGTGGTCCTATTCCACCTTGTAGTTATGTTACCTAGAACATGCAGTCTGTAAAGTTGGTGCAGCACAGGAAGATAGGGTCAGAGGATCTCACAGAATATCTTTAATGGCCAGACTTGGAAGACATTTATACCTCTTGTACTCATATCCTTCTGGCCAGAACCCAGTCACTTGTCCACACCTGATTACAAGCAGGGACACTCAGAGAAACACATGAGTACTGGTAATTCTCTGCCACACACAGATTATTTTGCTTCAGAGGAAACACATATACCTAATAAACATGAAAAGATGCTCAGCCTTCTTAATGCTGAGGGAAATGAAAATTGAGGCCATAGAAGATACCAATTTTTACCCATCAAATTAGCTAAAGTGATATCTCTAGCACATTCAAGTATTAGCAAGGATCAGTGGGAACTCATACACAGGTGGTCAGGCATATAAATAGATATAACCATTTTGGAAAATAATTACATTATTTTATAAAATTGAATTGGTCTATAGTCATGATTGAGCAGTTCCCTCCAAGCATATAACCTAGAGAAACTATTACAAACCGGGAGGAGATATGTATAAGAACATATAAAACATGTATAAACAAAGATCATAATTAATAAAGAAGGAGAGAGAGAAGGAAAGAACGAACCAACCCAAATGCTGTTGATAGGAGAATGAATAAACTCTGGCATAATCTCACAAAGGAATATTAGCATAAATTAACCATAATTATATGCAATAATATAGAATGATGTATAATGTTGAGCTCTCCTGCATTTTTGTGAATGCAGTTTTAATTTATAATTGGCTAATGCTAGGATATGAAAAACCTATTGACTTTTGTATACTTACCTTGTATCTAGGCATCTTACCAAATTTTCTTATTTTATTAAGGAAAGTGTTTTGAAGTTTATAGAAATATAATCTGCAAACATGTATTTTTGCTTCTTTTCTAATTTTTATATTAATTTTTATGTTCTTTTTGGTTTATTAGCTTGAATTTTCAAAAATAATGTTAAATAATAGAACTAATAGCAATCTTTCTTTCTTATTGAGAGTTTTAAAGTAAATGGCTAAAGCCTATTTTACTGTTTTTTGGTAACTGTAGTGTTTAAGCAGTTTCTTTCTGCTTGAATTAATTTAGCTTTAAAGGAAGAGCTGCTAAATTTTAACACATTCCTTTTTTGGCATTTGTTGATATAATTACATGGGTTTTCTTCTACAAATGTTGATGTGTTATGTTTATAGATTTTCTGATGTTGGGCCATTCTTACTTTCCTGGAATAAAACCTCCATAGTTATACTGTATTATTCATATGATATACTGCTAGATTCAATTTCTAGTACCTTATTTATAGTTATTTAAACAATTTTCATAAGTGAAATTGGTATATGCTATAATTTTTGTATTATCTTTATCAAATTTTGGTATTAGTATCCATAAACTGAGGAACTTATTTGGTCTGAATGAATTTAACGGGAATTCTCTCTTATTTAAAAGTAGATAGGACATAAGCAACCAACATATCTAATTGGCATATGTAGAACACTCCATTCAAAAACATAATAATATATATACATTTTTTTAACACACCCATGGAAACTTCACCCAGACAGGCCATATCCTGGGTCATAAAACAAACTTAAAAGAAATCATTAGAAAATAAGGGGATTAAATAAATTATTGGAATTTTTTTAAATGAGAAAAAAGAATAGAAATCATATAGAATATGTTCTTTGACCATAATAGAATCAAATACAAGTCAATAACAGACAACAGGAAAATCTCTAAACATATAATTAACTTATAAACAATGGGGTAAAGAGGAAGACTTATAGGAAATTTTAGAAAGTACATAGAAATGAATGATGATGAAAATACAACATATAAACACAAATATAATGCAGTTAAAAAGTACTGAGAGAAATTTATAAGTGTTAAATGCTTGCATTAGAAACAGGGAATGGTCTCAAATCCATAAGTCCCTTACTTAAGAAAAGGAAGAGCAGAATACAGTTGACCCTTGAACATGGGTTTAACCTGTGCAGGTCCATTCTTCTGCCTTTGCCACCCCTAAGACAGCAAGACTAACCCCTCTCCTTCCTCCTCCTCAGCCTACTCAACGTGAACACAAGGAGGATGGAGACCTTCATAATGGTCCACTTCCACTCAATGAATAGCAAATATATTTTCTCTTCCTTATGAATTTCTTAATAACATTTTCTGGCTTACTTTATTGTAAGAATACAGTATATAATATACAAAATAGGTATTAATTGGCTGTTTCAGTCAATAGCAGGCTATTGGTAGTTAAGTTTTAGGGGAGTCAAAAATTAGATAAGGATTTTTGACAGTGTGAGGGATGAGCACCCATAACCCCCACATTGTCCAAGGATCAACTGTATAATTGTCACACATTGCTGAAATAAACTCAAAATTGAAGGTGGGTGTGGTGGCTCACACTTGTAATCCTAGCACTGTGGGAGGCCAAGGCAGGAGGATTGCTTGATTTCAGGAGTTCAAGACCAGCCTGAGCAAGAGTGAGATCCCATCTCTACAAAAAATTGTAAAAATTAGCCAGGTGTGTGGTACACACCTGTAGTCCCAGGTACTCAAGAGGCTGAGGCAAGAGGATCACTTAAGCCCAAGAGTTTGAGGTTGCTGTTAGATAGGCTGATGCCACGGCACTCTAGCCCAGGTGACAGAGTGAGACTCTGTCTCAAAAAAACAAAAAAACAAAACAAAAAAAACCCCCAAAACAAAAAACAAAATTGTACAGCCATTCTGCCCATGGTAGGTGCTTATACATATATATAGAAAAAAATTATACAGCCACTCTGGAAACCAGCGTGACCGTTTCTCAGAAAGTTAAATGCACACTTACTACCTGACCCAGCAATCCCACTTCCAGGTATTTATCCAAGTGAAATAAAAACATATGTTCACTGACAGCCCTCTTGCTAGATTGACAAGAAGAAGAAAGGAAAAGACTCTAATAAGCTCAATTAGAAATGAAAAAGGAGAGGTCACGACGGACATAACAGAAATATAAAACATCATCTTTAGATACTATGAAAATCTCTATGCTCCAAAAGTTCAAAACATGGAAGAAATAAATTCTTAGAAACACACAACTTCCCTAGACTCAATCAGGAAGAAATAGAATTCCTGAACAGACCAATATCAAGCACAGAAATTGAAGCAGCAATAAAAAATCTTACAATAAACAAAAATCCTGGACCAGATGGGTTCACACCTGAATTTTACCAAACCTACAGAGAAGAACTGATACCTATTCGACAGAAATTATTCCACAACATTGAGAAAGATGTAATCTTCCCCAACTCATTCTACGAAGCCAATATCACCTTGATACCAAAGCCAGGAAAGGACACAACAACAACAAAAAATACAGCCCAATATCCCTTATGAATATAGATGCAAAAATTATCAAAATCTTAGCAAGCCAAATTCAACAGCACATAAAAAAAAATAATTCATCGTGACCAGATGGGCTTTATCCCAGAGATGCAAGGATGGTTCAACATACATAAATCTATAACTGTAATACATCATATCAATAAAAGCAAGAACAAAGACCATATGATTCTCTCAATAGATGCAGAAAAAGCATTTGACAAAATTCACACTTTTATGATAAAAACTCTTAACAAAATAGGCATAGATGGGTCATACCTCGAAATTATTAAAGCCATATATGATAAACCCACAGCCAATATGATACTGAATGGGGAAAAATTGAAAGCATTCCCACTTAGAACTGGAACCAGACAAGATTGCCCACTATCTCCACTTCTACTCAACATAGTGCTGGAAGTCCTTGCCAGAGCAATCAGCAAGAGTGGGGAATCAAGGGTGTTTAAATGGGGGCAGAAGAGGTCAAACTCTCACTCTTTGCTGATGATATGATATTATATCTAGAAAACCCCAAGGATTCAACCAAGAAGCTCCTGGAATTGATAAATGAGTTCGGTAAAGTCTCAGGATACTAAATCAATGCACACAAATCAATAGCATTCATATACGCCAGTAACAGTCAAGCTGAAAAGCAAAGACTCAACACTTTTCACAATAGCATCAAAGAAAAATATTTAGGAATATATTTAGCTAAGGAGGTGAGAGATCTATATAGGGAGAACCATGAAACACTGAGAAAAGAAATTGTAGAGGATGTAAACAGATAGAAAACCCTACCATGCTCATGGATTGGCAGAATCAATATTGTTAAAATGTCCATACTACCTAAAGTGCCCTATAGAATCAATGCAATTCCTATGAAAATACCATCATCATTTTTTGCAGATCTAGAAAAAATAATTCTATGCTCTATATGGAATCAGAGAAGACCTTGTGTAGCCAAAGCAATCTTAAGCAAAAAGAACAAATTGGGAGGCATCAGTCTACCAGACTTTAAGTTTTACTACAAGGCTATAGTAACCAAAACAGCTTGTCATTGGCACAAGAACAGAGATACAGACCTTTGGAACAGGACTGAGAACCCAGATATAAAACCATTCTCATACTGTCATCTAATCTTTGACAAAGCAGACAAAAATATACACTGGGGAAAAGAATCTCTATTCAATAAATGGTGCTGAGAAAATTGGATAACCACATGCAGAAGATTGAAACTGGATCTGCACTCTCACCTCTCACAACAATCAGCTCACAATGGATAACAGACTTAAACCTAAGATGTGAAACTTTAAGAATTCTAGAAGGAAATGTTGGGAAAATTTTTATAGACATCGCCTAGGCAAGGAATTTATGAGGAAGACCCCCAAAGCAATCACAGCAGCAGCAAAAATAAATAAATGAGACCTGATCAAATTTAAAAGCTTCTGCACAGCCAAGGAGACTATCATTAGAGCGAATAGACAATCTACAGAATGGGAGAAAATTTTCACAAGCTCCACATCCGATAAAGGGCTGATAACAATAATCTATATAGAATTTGAGAAAATTAACAAGAAAAACTCAACCCCATTAAAAAGCAGGCAAAGGACATGAACAGAAACTTTGCAAAAGAAGACAGAGTAATGGCCAGCAAACATAAAAAAGTACTCAAAATCTCTAATCATCAGGGAAATGCAAATCAAAACCACAATGAGACATCACCTAACTCCAGTGAGAACGGCTTTTATCAAAAAGTCCCAAAACAACAAATGCTGCTGTGGATGCAGAGAGATAGGAACACTCACACTGTTGGTGGGAATGCAAATTAGTACAACCTCTGTGGAAAGTAATTTGGAGATATCTCAAAGAAATGAAAATAGAAATGCCATTTGACCAAGCAATCCCACTACTAGGCATCTACCCAAAAGAAAAAAAGTACATTTTACAATAGAGACATCTGCACTCGAATGTTTATAGCTGCACAATTCAAAATTGCAAAGATGTGGAAAAAACCCAAGTGCCCATCAATACATGAGTGGATTAATAAAATGTGATATATGTATACCATGGAATACTACTCAACCATAAAAAACAATGGTGAGCTAGCACCTCTTATATTATCCTGGATGGAGCTAGAGCCCATCCTTCGAAGTGAAGTATCACAAGAATGGAAAAACAAGCACCACCTGTACTCACCATCCAATTGGTACTAACTGATCAACACTTAGGTGCTCACATGGAAGTAATATTCATCGGGTGCTGGGCAGGTGGGAGGGGCTGGTGGGGATGGGTAAACTCATAACTAATGGGTGCCGAGCACACTGTATGGGGGATGGGCACACTTGTAGCTCTGACTTGGGCAATGCAAAGGCATTATATGTAACCAAAATGTTTGTACCCTGATAATATTCTGAAATTTAAAAAAAGAAAATAAATAAATAAATTAGAAAAAAATACATATGTTCACATACAAAAACTTTATGTGAATGTTTATAGTATAGATTTATAGTATAGAATGTTGTGGTTCGTAACAGTCAAAAACTGGGGAAAAAATTTAAGTGTCCCTTAACTGGGGAACTGATAAACAATGGTGGTATATCCATTCAATGAAATAGTAATTAGCAATAAAAAAAGAAACAATACATGCAACGGCATAGCTGAATCTCAAATACATTATCCTAAGTCAAAGAAGCCCAAAATGGTTACATTCCATTTGCACAATATTCTTGCATAAAAATACCTGTGAACTAAAATAAAATCTTAAGCCCCCAGATGAGTGAATGGACTCCCTCTTGGCTACAGGGGCCCCAGAAATACCCTAAAGCTCAGTTGCTGGCCATGAAAAGGAAGATCAGACACACCTCCTCATGCCCTTCTCTCTTCTTGGAGATATTTGTAACAATAAGATGCTAAATCATTAACAGGCCTAAGGCTATACAAGACAAAGTTTAAACCACACCTGCAGGCAATCAATTTACTTAACAGATCACTAGAGTTTCAGTAAATGTCCAGTGGCTTGTCTCTGACTAATAGACATCCTTATTTTAAGTTAAAATAGTCCAAGCCTCAAAGCTTCCTTTCTTTAACCAATCACAAAACTTTAAACCCACCTTTAAACTCACCTATACCTGTAACTTCCTCCCTCCCCCACCAGCCTTGGGATGTCGCCCCACCTTTTTGGACCAAACCAATGCACACCTTCTACTGACTTAGAGTCTTATATGTAATTCCTGTTTCCAAGAAAGCATAAACCAAACTTTGTGACCCAGCTACTGCAGGCATATTTTCTCAGGACCTCTTGAGGCCATGTGCTCCAGGCCAGTCACACACATTTGGCTCAGAATAAGCCTCTTTAAATTACTTTACAGAGTTTGGGGTTTTTTTTCCATTAACAAAACTTTATAGGGACAGAAAACAGACCAGTGGTTGCCAGGGGCTTGAATTTAGAACCAGAGAGGGTCACTTACCATTTTCTAGCTGGGTTAATAACGACTCTGAACCTAGTTGGAAAATATCACCACCTTCAGAAGACTGTCAGGAATAAATAAAGTGAAAATGTCTTTACTGTGTCAATAGTATGAAAATCCTTTACTGTTCCCTCCCTCCCCAGACCCCATTATTCTATAATACAGAAAAAATGCCTGAAGAATTTCCAACAGTTACTTGGACACTGGAGGATTTGAAAACTGGTCAGAACAAGAGTGGCGTTTCCTTTCACGGTACCCAGTTTGGTTTGGGAAAGTTTCGCCTTCATTTTACCCACAGCTTTGCAATTTTGAAACGGGATTTCACTCCTTGGGGAAAGTGACCGTGGTCTCCATCCCTGTCTTGTTGTGGGCGGACCTCGCGGCTCCGGGGGTCTCCCCTGCGGCGCCCTGGGGCTGGGCCCAGCGACCCCCGAGCGCGCCGCGTGTGTGCTGGAGCCCGTTGCTGTGACACGGGACACGGGCCGAGCGCGGCCGCCCGGGGGCCCGGGGGAGGCAGGCGCGGAGCAGGCGACGGCGGGCGGGCCTGACGCGCCGCGGCGCTCTCACTCCGGCTCCCGAGAAAGGGCAGCGGGCCCCGCCGCCGCTGCTGCCACCGGATGGCGAGGCTGCGGGACTGCCTGCCCCGCCTGATGGTCACGATCCGGTCCCTGCTCTTCTGGTCCCTGGTCTACTGCTACTGCTGGCTCTGTGCTTCCATCCACCTGCTCAAACTTTTGTGGAGCATCGGCAAGGGACCGGCGCAGACCTTCCGGCGGGTCGCCCGGGAGCACCCTCCCGCGTGTCTGAGTGACCCCTCTTTGGGTACCCACTGCTACGTGCGGATCAAGGTGAAGGACGGCGCCGGCCTGGCGGTAACGGGGGGAACTGACTGCCGTGAGAGCGGAGGGCGCCAGGCTGCTCCTCGCGTGACGCCCGGCTCAGCGTCCCCTAGTGTTCCCCTGCAGAGCGCGCGGGGACAGGGAAGACACCAAGGGGGAGGCAGGAAGGGCGAGGTGTGGAGGGAGAGAGGTCAGGTCTCAGTGTGTGTCCTCTTGTTCAGTGTGTGTGTGTGAGAGAAAGAGAGAGAGAGGGAGGGAGGGAGGGAGGGAGAGAGAGAGAGAGAGAGAGAGAGAGAGAGAGAGAGAGAGAGAGAGAGAGAGAAACCCGTTTCACTGGCGCCTTGTTTGGTTTCTGTGGAGTTTCTCTAATCAGGGTCCTCTTATATTACTGTCCCCCACTACTGCAAGGGGAAGCTGTCTCCTGTCACCTTTTTGCTCTTTAGAGCTTACATCAGCTGTGGGAAATTGTTTCTGGTGGCATCCTACTGTCTCAGGAGGCTGTCCTTACCTAAATTTTAGCGATAAACAGAATAAGTCATTGCAAAGCAGGAGTTTATGCTGATCATAGATGACTTAGGTAGCCTGAAACAGTAAGATGACTTAGGCAGCCTGAAACAGTAAGTAAATGGTATGTGTTTGTGGGGAGGGAAGCAGACTTATGAAGTCAGGGACCAAAGGAATGGAATAAAAAGTAAATGTCAGCCATGCATGCAGGTCTTTAATTGTTTATGCTTGTCCCTAGCTTCCTCACAGCCCACAGATATTCTATTTCCTGAGGTTCCAGGTGGTGAAGGGAAATGGCTCCTGTGATACGCCCTACAGTCTGACTCATAGGCCTTTCAAAAACAGCCTCATATGAAGGGATATTTATGTCACCAAGTCCTAATTTCCTATTACAAGCTAAATTGCCCAGCACCTGGCATTCAGAAGGGCAAGAGGACTTCTTTCTTGCCTGGGGTTGATATGAGAATTAGATGAGTTCATTATTTGTTAGGAAAAAAAAATCCAAAAACCAAAAAAATAGAACTTAGAACAGTGCCTGGTGCATAGTGAGTGCAATAAAGTATCTGTTAATTCAACCCAATCAAGTGCCCATAGCATTTCATCCTCCAAGACTCAACACCAATAAAAGAAGTTTTTGTTATTATTGTTATTTTAGAGATGGTGTCCTGCTCTGTCTCCCAAGCTGGAGTGCAGTGATGGGATCATAGCTCATTGTAACTTCGAATTCCTAGGCTCAAGTGATCCTCCTGCCTCAGCCTCCTGAGTAGGTAGGACTACAGGCATGCATCACCACGTCAGGCTAATTTTTTATTTTTTATAGAGATAGGGTCTTGCTATGCTGCCCAGGATGGTCTCAAACTCCTGGCCTCAAGTGATACTCCTGGCTCAGCCTCCCAAAAGAGAAATTATTAAACTTCTAGGAAAACATTCTACAGTTGAGGGCAAAGTCAGATTTGTTATCTCTGTCCAACCTGAGGAGTAAATGTTGTATAAGAATCATCTGGAACTCCTCACAGTGCTTTTCCTCTGATGCTGGCCACCTAAAGAGCTTTCCCAGAGATGCAGAACCAAGAAGTAGAAAGAACATTGTCCTGGGAGTTAGGACAAGATGGGGATTCTAGTCATAGCCCTGCTCCCAACCACTTTACGGCCCGTGTTAACATCTTTGCGCTTCATTTTCTAAATCTGTAAAATGATTCTTTCACATCTGAAAACCCTATTGTTTTGTATTAGGCAACCCAGTGTCTGTGCTCAGCTTTTGGTTCTTGGTTTCTTTCCTAGCTTTCTTTCTTTGAGAGCTTTTGTTTTTCTTTCTTGATGTTTCCTCTACTTTCCTCTCTTCAGTTTGCTTAGCATTGCTGAATTCCCCTGTCATTCATTCCCATGCTTTTTATTTTCCTAGGGTTTTCTTGTCTCCTATATGCAGAGTGAAGTCTTGAGCAGTCAGGGCATTCTGTGTTAGAAATGCACACTGATGTGACACAGGGGGAGCAGGCAGCAAGGGGAACAGTACATGCAACACTCAAAATAATAACGTGGGAAGGAAAGACCTAAAAATAAGGGAAGGAGGTGTGAATTATATAACTGATTGCACAGCTCTTGACGGGCAAGCTGAGAAAAGTACATGACTAGGAGGTAAACATGGCAGGAATATAAATTCAGATTGGAATTATTTACATGCCCTGCAGAATTCGAATGAGATGAAATGTGACAGATAAGTAAAATGAAAGTTACAAATTGTGACATTGGTTCAAAAGCTTATAATATATAAATTGACCTTGTACTAGAACAAGAAGAAAAGGTACTGTGAAACCAATGTTAACAAAAGTGAATCTGTCAATTTACCCTTATTGATAAATCATAGGTTTTTTTCTTTTTGAAAATTAAGTAAATTTATTTTACTTCTTGATGTTAAAAATAATACTAGTGAGTTTTTGAGTTTTTTCTTTTTTTGAGATAGGCTGTCATTCTGTTGCCCAGGCTAGAGTACAGTGGCATCATCATAGCTCAGTGCAACTTCAAACTTGGGGCCCAAATGATCCTCCTGACTCAGTCTCCTGAGTAGCTGGGACTAAAGGCATGCACCACCAGGCCTGGCTAATTTTTCTATTTTTTTGTAGAGACAAGATCTCTCTATGTTGCTCAGGTTGGTCTTGAACTCCTGGCATCAAGCTATCCTCCTGCCTCAGCTTCCCAAAGTGCTAGGATTATGGGCATGAGCCACCACACCCAACCGAGTATTTTTTAATGAAATTAAAATATTAAATGTACTTCTTTGACACTCAACTCAAAACATCACTAAAATTCTATACCATCTATTTTCAGGATTCAGGGTTAAGATTTCACTATGTTGCTGCTGGAGAAAGAGGCAAACCACTTATGCTGCTGCTTCATGGATTCCCAGAATTCTGGTAAACTTACCAACTAACTTATTTTTGCATTAAAATTGGCTTATTGTCTTAGTTTGTTTTGTGCTGCTATGACAGAATACCACAGTCTGGTTAATTTATAATGAACAGAAATTTATTTTCTCACAATACTGGAGGCTGGGAAGTCTAAGATCAAGGTGCCAGCATCTGGTGAGGGCTTTCTTGCTGCATCATCATATGGCAGAAGGAGGAAGGGCCAAGAGGCAAAAGGGGGCCACACTTACCCTTTCATACTGGCATTAATTCCACCAGTGAGGGCAGAGCCCTCATGGCCTAATCACCTCTTAAAGGTCCCACCTCTTAATATTGTTAAAATAGCAATTTAATTTCAATGTGAGTTTTGGACAGGACATTCAAACCACAGCAATTATCATAATATCATTTTCTCGTAATGACTTTTGACAGACTCTACTCTATGATCATTTGCCCAGGGTTATCATTCCTGAATGTTCCTGAATCACAGCAATGATTATCCTCCTAGTCTAAAGAAACCTAAGTGCTACCATCCTAAATTTACATTATTTTGAGGATTAAAAGAAGTATCTTTTAATGTTTCAAATATCTGAAATAATTTCAGAACAATTTTATGGAGTAATCTATTATAGACAAATTACAGCAGTAGGTGAGGAAAGGAGATTTTAAACAAATCAAAGACTTGGAGTGCTTGTTATCAGGAAGCTTTTGGTGAGGTATGGGGTGAGGAGAAGGCAGAATAAAGAAGACTCATGGAAATTGAAAATGAACTATTTCCTATGCACAATAGGTTTATATGAATGCAGGATAAATTAAGGAACTAAGTATTTCATAATAGGAAGAAAAGCTAAAGCCAAAAATACAGTTTTTAGTTACTGTCTTAGTTCATTTGTGTTGCCATAACAAAACACCTAGGCTGGGCACAGTGGCTTACACCTATAATCCCAGCACTTTGGGAGGCTGAGGCAGGAGGATTGCTTGAGGCCAAGAGTTTGAGACCAGCCTGGGCAACATGGCAATAATCTGTCTCTAGTAAAAAATTAAAAAATAAAAAATAAAATACCTGAGAGAGACTGGATAATTTATAAAGAATAGAAGAAATTTGTTTCTCACAGTTCTGGAGGCTGGGAAGTCCAAGGTCAAGACACCAGCAGGTTTGGTGTCTGCTGAGAACCAGGTCTCTGCTTCCAAGGTGGCACCTTGTTGGTATGTCCTTTAGAGCTGCAGTCCCCAACCCTTGGGTTTCAGTCTAGTACCAGTCAGTGGCCTGTTAGGAAACTGGCTGCACATCACCCCCTGAGCTCTGCACTACCCTCTGCCCACCCATGACACCCCCCACCCCCATCCTGGTCTGTGAAAAAATTGTCCTCCATGAAACTGGTCCCTGGGGCCAAAAAAGGTTGGGGACCGCTGCTCTAGAGGGCACAAACACTGTGTTCTCACATGGTGGAAGGACAGAAGGACAAAAGGGCGCCTAGCTAGTTCCTTCCAGTCCTTTTATAAGGTAGCTAATCTCATTCATGAGGGCTCTGCTGTCATGGCTTAATAACCCTCTAAAGACCCCATCTTTTAACACTGTGACATTGGTGATTACATTTCAACATATGAACTTTGGGTGACACATTCAGACCATAGCAATTACCTAGAGGGAAACGTTTTATTCTCTATTGACCTCACAGGGCCAAATAAGTATAGATGAAAGCAACACTTAAGCCCTTTTTTAAAAAAGTGAACATTTTAAAAAGAGGTGATATATGTCATAGTGGTAAAAAGAAAACCAGTTTTTGATAGCACAGGGCTGCGATCTTGAGATGGTTCATGAACTAAATAGGTCAAGAAATGAATTTTTAAAAACCCAATTCTCTGAGTTGATGCAAAGATAGAATATTTGGTATCTTTTGAAAGGTCTAGGACAACATTCTATCCTGTCCTGAAATTTCTTACTATCTTATTATAGAAATACGTAGAATTCCACAATTATAGGTTTTTCACCTCCTTTAGACTTTTAAAGATTTTATGTTACCCAAAGTCCTGATTTAAAAGGCATCTGAAAGGAATATTACCTTAAGACGCTTTAGTTAATACTTTGTCAGTGGAAGGGACTTTATGAATAAAAGCATTGAGGATGTTCTTGTATGAGGAAGTATCAGGCATTGAAGAAAGGAAGGAAGGATGGCAAAGACCCATCTGCCTCATAATTTTTCCAGAGCAAGAGGTCTATGGGTGCCTCTTCCAAGGAAGATTTTCCCCTCATGACGATTTTTCCCCTCTCTGGATTTACCTGCATAAATAAACATAAGTCATTTTTATATTATACTTTTATCTGTTCTTGCATCTGGAGACAACTTAATGAGGTGGTAGAGAAACTGCCCAGTGTAATTCAAGCATATGCATGTGGACTTACCTCATGGAACACATAGCATGATTGGCTCACAGTGTTACTCCAAAGCATTAGTCAAATCTGCCTAAAGTAGCACGAGCCGTAAATTCTGGCTCAGTCTCTTATTTGCTGCAGGACTCTGCAAAATCATCTATTTAATATAATAATCTTGCAGAGTTGTTGTGAGGAAAAAGAGAGTCAAAACAGGTGACTCTCAGTCCCAGTGAATACTCGATAAATGCTCATTTTCTTCCTTCATTTCCATTCACTCAGTGTGGAGATCCATGTGTCAGATAATAATTTCCTGTTTCTGGTGATGATAATGATGACAGTTAACATTTTCTGATGATGGTTAACATTTACTGTGTGCCAGGTACTCTTGTAAGTGTTTTACATACATCATCTCTTTTAAGCCTCATTGCTACCCATCTGAAGTTCATAGTGCCAGAAAGTAAGGTACCCCTCATTCTTGAAACTCAGAACTGACCTCTGCTGCTTGTCCTCAGTCTATGAGAATGATAATGATCTGATAACGTGCATGGAGTTTTACCCTTCAAATTTCATACCTCACACAGACATTCAAGAGGATGTTAAATGTCAGCCAGCAATATAAAAATACCTTACTCTAGCATTTTAAATGATCATTCTAAATAAAATTCATGATCTACATGGGGGAGGTGATATTTAACTTTATAGAAAGAAAGTTTCGGGGTTTTTTTTTTGTTTTTTAGAGACAGGATCTCACTGGAGTGCAGTGGCCCAATTATAGCTCACTGTAACCTTGAATTCCTGGGCTCAAGTGATCCTCTTGCCTCAGCCTCCCAACTAGCTAGGACTACAGGCATGTGCCACCACACCTGGCTAATTAAAAAAAAATTCTTTTTTTATAGAGACAGGGTCTTGCTATGTTGCCCAGGCTAGTCTAGAACTGGCCTCAAGTGATCCTCCCACCTTGGCCTCCCAAGGTGCTGAGAAAACAGGTATGAGCCAAGGTGCCCAGCCCAGAAAGAAAAGATTTAAAGGCTATTCTCTTTCTCCTCACGCCAACCCTAATACTTGTCCATGCTCTTATTCCTCCTGGAACTTCACCTCTTTACATATGGAACAATCCACGTGAAGATAAAAACGAATCTATAACCACTTTAACCACTTGATAATTGTTTCAAGGAGTCTCAGAGAATGGCAGTGGTACCTATTTAACACAGGGCAGTGGATGCTCTCTGTCATATTTTAAGAAATGATACATTTGTGCATGTTTTCCACAACCTTATCCCATTATTTACTCCTGAGAGCTCTTCTGCAAAATGGAAATGCCTAGTTCTTGTACAAGTCCTAGAATCTTCAGTGGATGGGACAGCCTGGAGGGGTCCAGCACTGGTCCCTGGATATCAGCCCCATTTGCTCCTGCAAAGTCAAGTCTTGGATGTGTCCAAGGGAGCTGGTCATCAAGAGGAATGGTTTGGTTTTTGAAAAGCTCCAAGACATACTTTCACTCTGAAGAGCCACAGATTAGGAAATATATGCAGATCATAGATAGGAAGGAGTCCCTTCCATTCACAAACCCATCATTTGTTACCCCCACCCGCAAGAGCCTTGCTATAATTTAAAACAACAACAACAACAAACCCGGATAACTCAGTTACTCACATACAACGTATCAAATTCACTGAACGTTGCTGGCCATTAATCTGAAAGCTACCTAGTTGTTCAAGGAGAGTCCTAACACAACTACATGAAGATTGTTGGTAATCAAATACCTCGGTTTGAGTATGTCATATTCTAAACTAAGACCTCTTTGTTGATGCTCACTTTGTCTTTCCTTCCAATCAAATCACCACTATTACCCATTATGCGGTCTAGTCAATTCCATTTAGGTGCTAGTGGAAAAAGTCAATCCAAATCTTAGAATTTAGGACAAAACTCTAAAATTTAAGTTTTAGGACAAAACTATTTTTTCATTTTAAGGGCCTCAGAAACTTTATGCCTGACATTTCCAACCAATTTCAATTTATATTATACATGTAAATGTTATTTCTCTATCAATTAAATTTTCCCTAAACACACAAGAAATTATAAACATGATTGTAGGTCAAGTAGGTCAGCAATACTTGAAAGAGTGAAAACAAAAAAAAAGTCATAAATTGATAATGTGTATGAAAGTACTTTTTAAGCAGAAAACCACGATACAAATGCATTATCTGCATTCATCATCATGGCCTAAGAATAGCTATTGAGAAATGGTAATACTTAATGTGTACTGTTAGATGTTACACAGAAACAGTACAATCCTGGGTCTTCTTCCTTAAAATCTAAAGGAAACCCCAAACAAGATACATATCTATGGGACCTTTAGCTAAATTAGCCCAAATAAGGTTGTTTGTTGAAGGGTGATTTTTCTCCCACTCTCCACCTCAATTTGCATCTCTTTTAAAAATAGTTTGGGCTGAGGCAGGCAACTTCTTTGAGTCGTCTTCATCACCAGCTGTATGAAATGCATGCATCATCACTCAAGTGCTGAGGCAAATGAAGGCCCCCGCATGCGTGCAGCCGAGCACGAGCCCACTGGCAGGCCACCCTGGCCTTTCTCTGTAGCGAAGAGGGAAAGGATATTCTATATCTGAAAGTGGCTCGCCTGGTAAAACCCTCCTGAGGTTAAGAGTAGTAATTGAGAAAGAGGTTGGTTTTTTCCCCAAACGTCCTCTGCTGTCACTGAAAGCTACCAGAAAAAAAGACAATGTGAATGTAAACAGTTTTGTTTATTTATAACATTTTCAGGGATTACAGCTTTTGTAATATGTTTCATTCCTATATCAAGAGGGTTGTTTTGTTTTATTCAATAAATGACATGCCCATCAGTCTATCACTGGCGTGATTTTTTTTTTTTCAGTTTAGGGCTAAAGTATAAATCAAATGTGTTTTATTTATGAACTCCAGGAAGATGATATTTAAAAATTATTCTTTTGTAACTTATTAAAATATGCAGTTGCCCTATTTCTTAGAATTGTTTAGGATATTGTTTGGCTCCACTCATTGTTATCAGCAGTAGTTGAATTTATTTTTAAGGCAATTTAAATTCTTCATAATATAATGACATATGAAGGTATCATGTTTGCATAATCTCTAATGCAATTTTAAATGTAAAATGTTGTAGGCTTGTGCACATTATTTTGACTAAAATTTCTACCTTGAAATCTCTAATTAAATGAATTTTAAATGAAGACAGATACTTAATATATTAAAACAATGCATAGTTTAATAGAAATTGAATATAAATTCCCCAGCGTGAATTTGGGACCTTTAGCTGTCATCATCTCAAGGTTTGAACTGGGACAGAAGTCTTATTATTGAACAACTGGTACTTCTTACACTCTCATTATTCAGTGTTTTCATCGGTTTGTTATTTCATTTATTCAACAAATTTTTATTAAGCACCTACATGGGCTAGATATTCTACCAGAAAACTCAGGAAAGTCACAATCGAGTAGAAGAGCCAGACTCAACAGATCATCAAAGAACATGTGCCGGGTGCACTGAAGAATGTGTGAAAGTACAGAAGGGGCCCCCAACCCAGCCTGTAAGAAAGGAAGCCTGGGGAGTCTCCTGAAAGAGGACGTGCCCAATGTGAGGAGGAGTTAATAGGGGGGTGAGGTCAGTGATTGTGGGGCCGCAGGGGAATGGTGGGGAGTGATGGTATTTCAGACAAAGGAAACCATACAAGCAAAGTCATAAAAGCAAAAAACAACAGTGACCTAGTGCTGCAGAGGCAGCATAACATGGACTCTGAGGCTAGAATATCTGGATCTGAATCATGGCTCTGCTGTTCGCTACTCTGTGACCTCTGGCACATCTATTAACCCTCTGTGCCTCTGTTTCTTCATCTGTAAAGTGGGGATAACAATAATACCTGCTTCATAGTATTGTTTTGAGGATCAACATTATCATACAAGAAGCACTTAGAATTGTGCCTGGCATGTAGTAAGAATGAAACAGATGTTAGTTCTTTTTATTATAAAGCAAATGACAGAGAGTGTAAAGTAATCAGGCTGGAAGACTGGGCAATAGTCAAATCTTACAGGTCTTGTCTGCCAGGATAATGAGCTTGGGTTTCATGTTATTCATAGTAGGGAATCATGAAAAGATTGTACACAGGGAAATGTGAGAATGTGACATGAGAGAATTTGTGTTTTTGCTACATCACTCTAGTTTTGTAGAAGATAGAGGTGAAGGAATGAAATGGACATAGTTAGACCAGTCAATGGGCCGCTCTATTAATGGAGGCCTGAATTAAGGTGACAATAGCAGGATAGATGGGGAGTGTTTAAATAAATATTTAAGAGGTTAATTCTGCAGAACTTTATTGATTGAGTATGAGGGATTATAAAGAGGGAAGAGTTAAGCTTCGGTTATAAAGACATTTAAAAATCACTTCAAAACTTTAAAAAAGTAATTTAAAAAAGGCTACTTGAGAAAATAATAAAGTCATATGTGTTGACAGATGAGTATCTTTAAGGAAACAAACTACTTTTTGTTTGTTACAACCCAGAGACAAGATTAACAAGATTACTATGACCTAGCTAAAAAAGCTATTTATTAACATTTTCAAATCTGTCTTTTTTTTAAGAGATAGAATTTTGGTCTGTACTCCTACCTTGCAGGAGTACAGTGGTGTGATCAAAGCTCGCTGCAGCCTCAAACTTCTGGGCTCAAGCAAAACGATCCTCCTGTCTCAGCCTCCTCTATAGCTGGGACTATAGGCATGTGCCACCACACCTGGCTAATTTTTTTTTTTTCTGTAGATAGGAGTCTCGCTATATTGCCCAGGCTGGTCTCCTGGGCTCAGGTGATCCTCCTGCCTCAACCTCCCAAAGCGCAAGGATTACAGGCATGAACCACCATAACTGGCCTTCAAATCCATCTTAGTTGGCAATGCTTTTGCATATTTTCATAAATCATAGATATTCCATAATAGTAACAGATTAGGAATTCTGTATCCATCTATAATTCTGAATATGTGTCTGACCCTTCCTGATCTATTGCTATAAGGTGGTTGACGTGTTACCTTGATGGTATTGCTTTGTATCACTTCACATTGCAGTTCCCCTCTCACTATTGGTATATAATTGTACATCGCTGTGCTTGCTTGCCTATTGCACTCCAGAAGTATTTTTAGACAATGATCTCCCATTTGGCTCGTGTCAGATAATTTTACACTGTGTTTCTATGAACAGATGTGCTTGCAGATGCTTTTTAAAAATGATTATTTTGAGTTCCATAACATAGTGAGTCACTTTGAAAAATCCATGTCTTTTTTCTGTTAGTTATCCAAAATGATTTTGCTTATTTAAAGAAGAGAATCTCATGGATCTCTGTATTTCAGTTAATTCTGCAGTTCCACTATCAAACACATGGGGAATGCCTGGCCCAGCAGAGGCCTCCAGAACTTGGCTGCAGCACAATGGCCACTCTGTTATAATTGGTCCGTGCTGTTGACATTTTGGTGGTTAAGTGTTTTTAATATCGCTCTTGCTTGTATTCATGGTTCAGGACCTTCTACACAGAAGAATTCTGCTTTAGCAAGCAGAGGTTTGTCTTAAATGGTTGCTTTACATTAGATTCTTTCAGTGATAATCTTAGGTTTTTTTAATCTTCAGACTTTTTCATTCATAACTGAGCTATTATTATTGCTAAAAATACTAAGAGCCCTATTTGACAGTGGAGTAAGGTGAGTAAAATCTACTTTTGGGGAAAATAAATTTTAGTCTAGTAAATTTTTTTAACCAGAGAATCAAATCGTTCAATAGAGATGCATTTTACCTATGTTACTCCACCAAAGTCCTTGGACAGATAAGCATTCAGATGTTTTGGTAAAACTCTCAAGCTCCACTTCCCTCTCACTTTTTAAAAAGCTTTATAATCTATTTATTGTCTTGAAATTCAGGCTGTAAAATAACTAACTGTTCATGGTACAGACTCCCTGTTGGCTATAAGCATCATTTAAGGAAAGCTTCGAAAACTGACTTATTAAGACATATACAAATCATTGATATTAGTATCTGATATTTTGTAGTTTCTGTAAATGCTGACCCTTTGTTACACCCCACTGGAGCTGTTGAAAAGATAAAAGAATTATAATAGAATGTCAGTGTTTCCTTCTCAGATAGGTCTCTTTTTCCTGCTGACTCAAAATAAGGAATTTCTTAGAGTTTTCCAGGTAGAAACTCTGTAATGTTATTCTTTGTTTTAGTTAATATAGTATTTTTAACATTTCTTTTTCCTGCAGGTATTCTTGGCGGCACCAACTGAGGGAATTTAAAAGTGAATATCGAGTTGTGGCGCTGGATTTGAGAGGCTGTGGAGAAACAGATGCTCCCATTCATCGAGAAAATTATAAATTAGACTGTCTAATTACAGATATAAAGGATATTTTAGATTCATTAGGTAGGTGAGTTTAACAAAACAGTATTAATTCTTTTTAAGGGACTAACATTTAACAAATTGTGAATTGATCACTTCTTTTCTTTCTTCTTTTTTTTTTTTGCATGAATTTTCTATCTATCCCAACTGTTATCTGGATCCTGTCACCATGGTTTTGAGTATATAGAATGAACTATTTATACAGAAGATTTATCTATCTATCTATTTATTTTTTAAGGCAGGGTTCCACTCTGTCTCCCAGCCTGGAGTGCAGCGGCCTGATGGTAGCTCACTGCAGCCTGGAACTCTTGGGCTCAATCGATCCTCCCGCCTTGACATCCCAGAGTGCTGTTACCACAGGGGTGAGCCACTGCACCCAGCCTATACAATTTTAAAATAATGCATCCAGAGTAACTATTCAGTCTACCAGCCAAGAATGACCTTTAAGATTTGTTTTTAAAAATAAACATAATGTATGCTATTTATTATTTTCAGAACTAATTACTAAAAATTTAATTCTTGAACTCAGAAGATTTATTTCTTCAGAACCCACACCTCAATGTTCATTTTAAAATGTTTTAAGATGCAGAAGCCCTTGCATTATTTCTTTTGTACTGATCAGCTAGAACCACATAATATTGTGTAACAAACCACCCCACAGTGGCATAAGGCCAAAACCATTTGTTCCTGTGTTCACGGATCTGCAGGTCAACTGTAGGCTGGACTCCTCTGGGTCTTTGCCTCAGGCTGCAGGTCCAGCTGGCTTCTTATTGTGAGTTGGGCTGGAGCCCAGGCTAAAGGGAAATAGCAACCTGAGGGAAGCTGCTCTCCTGGCAGTGGCAGAGGTGGCAAGAGGGGAAGCTCAGCGGCACAAGCATATTTCAAGTTTTACTAGCAACCCATTGGTCAAAGCAAGTCATATGGTGGAGCTCAAAGTCAAGTCTACAGCCACCATGAGACCAAAGCAAATCACATGACCAAGTCTATGGGCCACAGGGGCAACTAAGGACACTCCTTCTATGGCAGTTGGGAGAGGGGAGGAGTAAATATTTTAAAATAATAATCCAATCTACTACATCCCCTTTAACTAAAACCAAGCTGCTACTGTCAGTATGCTAATGGATCCAGTACAGTGAGATACATCATGAAATCAAAGGCCCTTTCTACAATAATCTAATGAGAGCATAGCTCAGGCCACTATTTTTATTTTTATTTTATTTATTTATTTAACTTTAATTTCAATAGATTTAGAGGTACAAGTGGTTTTTGGTTACATGGATGAATCATATAGTGGTGAAGTCTGAACTTGTAGTGTTCGAATAGTGTACCTTGTACCCAATAGGTAATGTTTCTTCTCTCACCCCCTCACTGAGCCTCCAGTGTCCATTGTATCACTCTGTATGCCCTTTACTCCCACATATAAGTGAGAACACACAGTGTTTGGTTTTACATTCCTGAGTTACTTCACTTAGGACAATGGCCTCCAGTTCCATCAAAGTTGCTGAAAAAGACATTATTTCATTCCTTTTTATGGCTGAGTAGTATTCAATGATGTACATATACCACGTTTTCTTTATGCACTCATCAGTTGATAGGCACTTAGGTTAATTCCATCTCTTTGCAATTGTGATTTATGCTGCGATAAACATATGAGTGCAGTTGTCTTTTTGATATAATGACTTCTTTTCCTTTTGGTAGATACCCAGTAGTAGGATTGCTGGATTGAATGGTAGATCTCCCTTTAGTTCTTTGAGAAATCTCTATACTGTTTTCCATAGAGGTCGTATTAATTTACATTCCCACCAACAGTGTATAAGTGGTCCCTTTTCACTGCATCTGTGCCATCATTAATTGTTGTTTTACTTTTTAATACTGCCGATTCTGACTGTGGTAACATGATATCTCATTGTGGTTTTAATTTGCATTTCTTTGGTAATTAGTTATGTTGAGCATTTTTTTCATATGTTTGTTAGGCCAATATTTTTAGAGTAGAAAAAAACAGATGGGGTCTGGGGATGTCAATGTGCAGTATTGTTATTAGTCTGATTATATTAATGGTAAAATAGGCTCAAACACCAATTTTGAACAGTTATATTTCATTCAGATTCTGTGATAGTTCAGTCAGACCTGGCCTAAATTTGTCATCATGAAATTTTTAGGCAAATCAATACAAACAAGATATTGTGTGTGTGTGTGTGTGTGTGTGTGTGTTTCTGTCTTTGTGTGTGTGTCTTAGTATAGTGGTAAGGAGTGATGGTGAGAAATATTTGAGAAAATTAAGTAATTTTGAGTATTCCAGGAATAAATTACAAATGAACCTTATCCACTCATACAATGGAAATCCTGTAGGAATCTCTATTAATCAACATTTTAACCTAATTCAAATTACCACAATGATTACATGAAATGAAACTTGTATATAAATGGTGCTACAATTAAGATTTTTCTCTAATTCTGTTTGACTTCACAGTTCCAAATTAGTGACATTTTACTGTGTTGAGTTACAACATTGGATTTGTGAAGTTAGGGAGAAAATAGATGCTTCCTAGAAGTAAAGGTTTACAAGCTGGACATGAAGGAGGCATGTATGCTTTTACTGTAACTAGAAATTCCTTAGCATTCAAAAAATAACCCAAATAATCTAGCTTATGCAGTCTGTACCATGGTTTCCAAACTCAGGTTCATGGCACCAGAGCTATTTCAGATTTTTTTTTTTAAAGATTCCTGAGAGATATTCTGAATCTGTAGGTCTAGAGAGGAATTATCTGGATGATTCAGATATACAGACAAGTTTTGGAACCACTGAACTCAATCTATCTGTACAAAGTGCTTAATTAAGGTAGGATAGTGGAAAGAATAGTTTCAGAAGTATGACTATTTTATGTGAGGTAACAGTGCACCCATTTGTTTCTTTTCAATGATGTCAACATTTATTTCTTGATTACAGGGTATAGCAAATGTGTTCTTATTGGCCATGACTGGGGAGGCATGATTGCTTGGCTAATTGCCATCTGTTATCCAGAAATGGTGATGAAGCTTATTGTTATTAACTTCCCTCATCCAAATGTATTTACAGGTGAGTTTAAGTTTTCATTAAAACGTCTCTGATAACGTGAAAATTCACTATTGTCACTAACATTTTAGATTAAAAACAGCAAAATTAATGTAATCTTTTAAAAGTTAAATGACTAAACCATGGTAGCACATGACAATGTCAGATACCTCGGTTTTAAATCTTGCCAAGGAGACTAGGAAAATTTAGCTTAATATTTGCTTTCATGATTTTATTCCTTTTTGGAAAATATTTTATTGTTAACTTGGGGAGGGATAAAGGGGAAAATGCAATGATATTACTTTGACAATAATGAAGCCTGACAGCCTAGAAATAAATTCTCCTCTTGCCTGGCTGCGTTGGCTGTCAGAAATAGCAGTACTCTTTACACCAGCAGTTCTCAAATTTTCAATCTCGGGACTTCTTTATACTCTTAAAATTATTGAAGACCCCATTGGGCTTTTGTTTATGTAAGTTATATCTATGAATATTTACTTAATTGGAAATTAAAACAGAAGAAATTTAAAATATATATATTAATTCATTTTTTACAACCCCCATTACATGTTAACATAAATAATATATTTTAATGAAAACTAACTATATCTTCCAAAAGCAAATTTTAGTGAAAAGGGTGTCATTGTTTAACATTTTTGCAAATCTTTTTAATTTTTGGCTTAATAAAAGACAACTGGACTCTCATGTCTGCTTCTGCATTCAATCTGTTGCAATATGTTGTTTGAATTGAAGTGTATGAGGAAATCTGGCCTCACACAGATTTGTAATTGGAAAAGGGAGGAGTATTTTAATAGCCTTTTCAAATAACTATGGATTTTCTTTCTTAATACTACACCAAACTTAAAAATTCGTGGTTTCTTAAAGGTCAGTAGCAACGTGGAATGTGATATCTATCGTATAAATGAATTTTTCGTATTGTTACATTAAAACCCACTGGTCTCCCTAGCACTTTTAATGCATCTTTTATCCATGCATGATTTTGTATCATTATGCATTGGAAGATATTGGTTCATTGAGTTATGCAGATCTTCCATAAGGTGACACATTTTATTATACAATACCAAAAAAATCACATTCATTAATATCAATCTCAAAAGAAAAGCCCTTAAGTATTGCAAAGCTGCCAAGCTCACAGTAGCAAATACAAGTTTTCCAAAATTCTAATATTCATTTGAAAGTTTGAATTTTATCAATGACAACAAATATTGTTGATTGTTTTCCATGAAGTGACAGGCTCACTTTGTTCATTTTCAAGGGATTATATGCCAAATACCCATATCTGACTGATGATAGTTTATTAGTCATTCTTTCAAGTAAAAATGGTGTTCCATAAAAAATGCAGCTAATTCAATTCATCAACTCAAGCAATTGCAGAAGTGCTTTTCCTTGAGACAACCACTGCTTTTGGGTGTGCAACAGAATTGCTTTATGTGTGCTTTCTATTTCATCACACAGAATGTTAAAAAGACATGTACTCAAAGGTTGAGATTTAATACAATTAATAATTTTTGCTATTTTATCAAGGTCATTGATAAGTAAAACTGGCACTTAATTAAATTAAATTATTTGCTGCAAGTGTGGTGGTGAAGAATATAATGACCACTAGTATTGTTTAATGCCGCTTCCTTGATTTGTGCTAAGGCAGCAGTGGTTTTATCCATCATTGCTTTTGTACCATCAATGCAAATATCAACACAATAAGAAAAAGAATGTCATAGTATTGTCATAAGATACTTTTGACCACCTGGATACCTTAAAAGGGCCTTGGGGATCCCCAGGGATTCATATGGACTATACTTGGAAGAACCTCTGCTTTAAAGGGAACTCTCATTTTTATTTGGTTTTGGCAAAAATTATAAATTTATTCTTTTTAACAACCCTATTAAGTTTTCTGAGGTTCAAGTACTGCTACTACCCACAGGAGCCCTCTAGGGAACAAAAAAATTCAGAACACTATATTTCTGTTTCTTCCTTAAAATTAAACAGGTAAGGAAGAAATGGACCATGACTATATAAATGCATAAGTGTAAGTAAGCATATTATATATAAGCAATATATAATATAAGTAATATGTTATATATTATATATATAAGCATATTCATATATATTGAATTTTAGATACATATCCAGTTGACCTATTGCTGTTTGAGGTACAGCAGGATAAATGCTTAGGATTAAATGTCCTGAGATTCATTATATTTTTCTCCATAGAATTAGGCAAAAGAAGTCATACTAGATGCTTGTTCAACTGATCAGGACCCTAGAGTATTTGTTATTTGTTGGTTGTGCTATATGGACAAACTATAACTGGTGCTTTCAGAAAAAAAAAAATTATTTCTAGAACTATTTTGTCAACAATAGTTTCAACACTGTCAGGTCAATATGAGGTTTTCAAGTAACATGTCTATATTTTTCCATGAATTGTATTTAAAAAAGATTTTTTTTAAAGACAGGGTCTCATTCTGTCACCCAGGCTTAGAGTACAGTGACATGATCACAGCTCACTGTAGCCTCAAATTCCTGGGCTCTAGCACCCTTAATTATATTGATATCTCTCAATGCAGTGGTGAATACGTCTTTTTTTTCTTTTTTTTTTTTGAGACAGGGTCTCACTCTGTCACACAGGCTGGGGTACAATGGTGTCATCATAGCTTACTGCACCCTCAAACTCCTGGGCTCAAGTGCTCCTTCTGCCTCAGCCTCCTGAGTAGCTGGGACTACACAAAAGCATCACCATGCCTGGTTAAATTTTTACTTTTTTTTTTTTTGTTAGAGATGGGGTCTCGCTATGTTGCCCAGGCTGGTCTCAAACTTCTGGGCTCAAGCGATCCTCCCGCCTCAGCCTCCAAATGTTCTGGGATTATAGATGTGAGTCATCAAACCTGGCCTCTTTCTATCTCATCTTCTACCATCTTCCGCTCAGTCACTATCCGCCAGCCACACTGACCTTTCTACTTCCAGAATGTGCCAAGCCTAGGACCTACTTGCTGTTCCTAGATGCTCTTCCTTAGATCTTTGCATGGCTGACTCCCTCTTACCATCAGGACTCAGGGTACATATCATAACCTCAGAGAGGCCTTCTCTGACCTCCTCTGTTAAATAATAGACCCTCCACCCCACCCTATCATCACTCTCAATTAGATTATCTTGTTTTATTTTCTTTATGGTATGATTGCTCTCTAAAGTGATCTTTTAAGTTTTGTTATTTATTGTGTAAGTCCCTCATTTGTGGGAACCTTTTCTGTCTTGTTCACTGCTAAATCCCCTGGCACACAGTATATACTCAAATATTCATTGAATGAATGAGTTTTCTAGATATATGGATGAATTTATAGGAAATACTTCAGTTCCTTTTGAGGCCAAATGAATATGCATTCAATTTGAATCAGCCTGTGAGGAAAATCTTTTAAACAACAGAAAATTATATTACCATGTATTCCTAGGAAAAGTGTTAGGTCACTGATAATGATCTTGGAGGAAAAGCACGTTGTTTGGGCTTCCTGTTCCCTTCTGAGTCAAGACTTCATAAAGTGGAACTTTCTTTTTATTCAAAGTGCTACAAAACTTTCAAATACCAGAAGTATCATAATAAAATATAAAAACATAGAAATTGTTCCAAAAAAGCCTTACTTATGAATTCTTTTATGGGATCATTCTAAAGTAAAATTGCCCTAAAAAGAAGTTTTGACCAGGCCTGTTGGCTCACATCTGTAATCCTAGCACTTTGGGAATCTGAGGCAGGAGGATCGCAAGAGATCAGGAGTTCGAGACCAGGAGACCAGTGTGAGCAAGAGTGAGACCCCATCTCTTCTAAAATAGAAAAAATTAGCTAGGTGTAGTGGTGTGTACCTGTAGTCCCAGCTACTCAGTAGGCTAAGGTAGGAGGTTGAGCTCAGGAGTCTGAGGTTGCAGTGAGCTATGATGACGCCACTGCACTCCAGCCTGGGTGACAGAGTGAGACTCGATTTCA
>VBSM01000529.1:69574565-69589791 GCA_008086735.1 Cheirogaleus medius
AAAAAAAAAAAAAAAAAAAGAATATCTCTTACATTAATTTTTTTAAAATGTTATGAAATGATAAAATTCCTAAGGTATAATTTAATGTGAAATTTAGATATGTATACCATATGTAATTGTGTATATTTATGGCATTGTATTTATAGTATGGTTGAAAATATCAATATATGCATAGAAAATGACCAAAAGAATATTTTTTGATGATGGAATTATACATGATTTTATTTTTATATTTTTCTGTATTTAATAAAATATGCAATAAAAACTTGATGTTTTAAGCCTAAGCAACATAGCAAGATCCTGTCTCTGCAAAACAGTTTTTAAAAAATTAGATGAGCGTGGTGGCTCATGCTTATAGTTCCAGTTACTCGGGAGGCTGAGGCAGGAGGATTACTTGAGCCCAGGACTTTGAGGTTGCAGTGAGCTCTAATGATGCCACTGCAATCTAGCCTGGGCAACACAGTGAGACCCTGTCTAAATAAATAAATAAATAAATAAAGTATACATAATATTAAAGCTTAGTTCATATACATTTTCTGATTTTTACCTCCAATTTTCACATAAAATGCATCACATTATCTAAGAACAATTTAAAATATATTTAAACAGTAACACAATTTAAAGCTCTCTTTCATCACACCATTCAGAAATTCTGGTAACCTTGTAAAGAAAATTATTCCTCATAGTCATGAATTCTACATTTAATATATAGCCTTCATTATAAATTTTGCTAGGCTCATCCAATTAAAAAATTTATTGGACCTTTTCTTAAATAGCCTTTTAAATTTTTTATTGTACAGGTTGATTGCATAATGCAGTTTCTCAACCATTTCTTCATTATCACTTCCCTAAGGAGCCTTTGTAGACATTTTGTTTTCCTAATCACCCCCACCCCATGAAATATTAATATCTGTTTATATACTGTATGTATATCCATGCTTTATATGTATAAAGAGTAAGATTTTTTTCACCCTCCCAAGCACAAATTTTTGCCCCTTTGGAGGCAATATTGCCCCCTTTGAGAATGCATGGCCTAATGGAACATTATGGGAAAATGTTATTTTAACTTTTGCAATGAATCTCAAGCCCATGTGTTTTGTTTTTATAGCTGCCTGCCTCTCAAACACCACATGGTGACCACTCCAACACTACTACTGTGGGGAGAGAAAGATGCATTTATGGAGGTTGAGATGGCTGAAGTCACAAAGATTTATGTTAAAAACTATTTCAGGCTAACTATTTTGTCAGAAGCCAGTCATTGGCTTCAGCAAGATCAACCTGACATAGTGAACAAATTGATATGGACATTTCTAAAAGAAGAAACAAGAAAAAAAGATTGACTTTTCTTTATCTTGTGTGAGGGGGTCTGTAATGAAATCTCTAAATAATTTTTAAAAATTGTTCATCGACTTCTTTACATTTTATTGGGAAAAACTGTTTTAATATGCTTTAACATAAATAAATATCCTGACAAATGGTATTGAAAAAAATCTCAGTGTGTGAAAATGTAATATAATGTTAATTTTCTTCTGTTGTATTTTGCACAGAAAAGCATCTGCCTTAAAATGTATACACTTGTACAAGAAAGAAGTTAGGGAAAATGGCTCAGTTTTGGTTTCTTGCTTTCTTTACTCTGTTAACATATGGTGCCTTTTACAAATGTATATTAAAGATTAGCTGTGCCATATTAAAAGGCAAACCGGCAATGGTATTAATGTTCATTTCATTGTTCAAAAGTTCTTTTTACTATTTTTTAACCATTAAAAAATTCTATTATCACATCTCTTGGATTTATAGTATATATAATATATCTATTAGCTTGAAGGCAGATATAACTAGATGAATATGCATCCTTAAAATGGGCCATAATTACTATTTATGGACGATTAAGCTGTTTTTAAAACTGACATCTTGCCACATCAAGAGATGATGTGGAGATTCTCATATATATATGTATAATATTTATACATACATATTTTTTAAACATTACAAAGTAGGGAAGCATATTTATTAAATTACGTGCCTCAATTCTCCAGCTTTATTGGTCAGAGATTTAGAAAAAAAGATCAAAATGTCCTTTTGCCCCATTCAGTGCAACAAGAATTGAATACTGTACTTCCTATGTGCACTATTTGAATCTAAGTTCCACAGGGCAGGGATTTTTTTATTGTTTTGTTAACTAATACATACCCAGAGTCTAGAATAAGGGCCTGGCACATTGTAGGCCTACAATAAGCAAATATTTGCTTAATGAATACATAATATATCTGACACACTGCTAGGCACTGTGGGGAAAATATTTAAAAAAGATGATCTGGCAACATGAAAGTTTCTGTTAAGCATACATAGAATGCAGTTAAACAAGTATTCAAGAGTAGAAATGAACATTACTAATAACAGTGGGAAAAGAGTTACAGAATACAGAACAATACCAGCTCAAGGGACTACTACTCTTGGGTTGTTCTCCTTGGACGTGAAAAACAGCCAGTAACATTGCCAAATAAAAGCACCTTGGAGACTACGGTGTTTCCAGATAAGCCCTACATTGGTGATAGGAATGCCTCCCTCACTAAGCATAGTTCTGATAGTGTCAGAAGAGTAGAATGTCCCTAAGAATTCTAATTATTGTATCATAGCAACTTGTATTTACAATAAAAGCCCAATTCTCTCTATACATTATACTAGCCCCTCATAACAACATTGCAAGGTAGAGAGTGCCACCAATCTCTAGATGGTAAAAATGAGGTTTAGTGAATAACTTTGCCAATGCCCCAGTGTAAGTGCTGGAGCCAGGATCTGACCTAGATCCATCTGGCTGGAAAGCCTATGATCTTTCTACTTAAATCAATTTCATTTAACAGACTTTGGTATCCACAACATTCTCTTCCTGTTTTAGCAGTAAATTGGTGTGTTTCAATAGATGGAAACATCTCTCAGAAACCTACAACTCTACCTTTAATTCTGGGAAAAGGAATTCAAATTAGCAATTAGCAAACAGGAATATTCCATAGAGCTGTGGTCCCCAACCCCCAGGCCTCGAACTAATACCGGTTGGCGGCATGTTAGGCACCTAGCTGCAGAGCTCTGCCCATCCCCAACCCACCCCCCATCCCCCATCCCCCATCCGTGGAAAAATTGTCTTCCACAAAACTGGTCCCTGGTGCCAAAAAGGTTGGGGACCGCTGCTATAGAGCATTGTCAGAGTTGCAAACGCTACAAGGATAGAAGAAAGCTTGCTTCACACCAACTTTGTGCTTCCCTCTCCATCCTTTCCTGTGGGCAGCAACACAGGAAGGAATAGGACTTGCTGCATGTTGACACAATAGAGTAATCCTGACTTATTTTAATGAAAACCTGTCACTGACAAAGGTGATGTTAAGGTTTGTTGTTGTTGCTACTTACAGTTTTGAACGCTGACAGGTTCATGTGGACTAATGTTAAGACTATAAATCAAAACTGCCATGGCCAATTCTGGCCAATCATAATGAATGTACTCTAATTTTCCATGGATATGAAAAAGTACTTGTAACAGATATAAAGGCTCAAAGGTGCCATCAGTTAAGCCTCTTAGGATAAAGAGATATTACTGTCTCCATAGAAATCAATATGTAGGGAAATGAATTTGACTTACTGCCAAACAGATCACAGTAAGTAAACATCACTAGTAATGGCACCTAAATTAATAAGTTGTAATTAATAGTCATCTATTTAAACTAATATATCCTTACTAGGTATATAATATATACATAATATAAATGTCAGAAGTTATGTGAGAATAATTTATTAAGCATATGTGTCAAAAGCAAGATGTTCACAAAAAATGAAAGAGATTTTTTTAACTTCAAAATACACATAAACTCAGAAAAAAGATTGTTTTCTTGATATGATTCTAATTCTCATGTTACATAATATACCATCTTTGATTTTTCTGATTTTAAAGGTAACACATTTCCTATTAATTCACAGTTCCCTCTAAGAGTTGTTAAGTATGTGCAAACTGAAAAAGCATTTGAATGCGGGGAAGGGGTGCATGCCAGAGGCTGTCCCCAGATCCAGGCTGCCCACATCCTCCGTCTACTGAGAAGTGGGCTTCATGGCTCAGTGGTCCACGGACTCCAACGTGGAGGTGACGGAGTCTCACGTGGAGGTGAGGGAATCTGGGATCGCCCTGGAGGTGATCAAGTCCTTATACCCTCCGGCGGTGGCCAACCCCTTCCTGCAGCAGACACGCATCAGTGCGTGGTGCAGGGCCTGCGTTATCCTCATGGGGGCTGCGCTGGTGCCAGAGCGAGGGTCCTGCATCACGTTCCTCTTCATCTTCCTCTGGCTGGTGGCCACGTTTTCCCCCTTTGGCTGTCCGGCTCAACCTGCCAAGCCCGCCAAGATTTGGAGAAGAAAACTGGTGAAACCAACCTTCAAGCTCCTGCTTCAGGCGGTGATCTTTTTCACTGGGTTCTTGGTGAAAGTGAAAGGAAAAAAGGCCACCTGGGACGAGGCCTCCATCTTTGTTACAGTGCCACACTCCACTTTCTTTGATGCAATTGCCAGTGTTGTGGCGGGGTTACCCTCAGTGGTCTCTGCAAGTCAAAACGCGCATATACCATACGCTGGGAAATTCCTACTGTTAATGCAGCCGGTACTTGTGACCCGAGACCACAATTCCATGAAGAATACCCGGAATGAAATCCTGAAGTGCGTGACATCCATACGAAGTGACCACAGATCCTGATTTTCCCAGGAGTATGCACCAATCATTCCTGTCTAGTCACTTTTAAATTAGGGGCCTTCTCTCCAGGTGTTCCTGTGCAGCCAGTCCAAACAGCCTGGACATGGTCACCTGCACCTGGCAGGGGTTTCCAGCTTGTATGCTGACCCCAAGTCAACCCTTCATTCACCAGGGTGGAAGATGAGTTTATGCCTGTTTATATACCAAATGATGAAGGAAAAAAAAGACCCCATTCTTTTTATAAATACAGTACGCATCAACATGGCAAATGCTTTGAGGGTGCCTATTACAGAGCACACTTATGAAAACTGCAGACTGTTGATTTTTGCAGGTAAACTTCATCTACCCGTGGACGCTGGTTTGGTGAAATTTACAAAACTTAGCCAGAAATTGAAATTAGATTGGGATAATATTCATAAGCATTTGGATGAATATTCTGCAACTGCAGTTGCTTCAAAAGGAGGGAAGACACGAATTGAAGACTTCAATTTATTTAAAATTCCCAGTTTCAGAGCCCTTCAAACAACTTTTTGCCTTCTCTGACAGGAATAATGATGACAGCATAGACTTCAGAGAGTATGTGATAGGTCTGACTGTCCTGTGCAATCCTGCCAACACTGAAAAGATTCTGCAAATGTCATTTAAGCTGTTTGATCTTGGTGAGGATGGTTTAATAACAGAACAGGAGTTCACTGCTGTACTTCAGGCAGCTTTTGGAGTGATCTTGATGTTTCCAGACTCTTTCAGGAAATAGCTGGACAGAACTCAGTGCACATTTCATACAAGAGATTTAAGAAATTTTCCCTGAAGCATCCAGTATATGCCAAGTTATTTAATTCATACCTAGAGCTCCAGGCAGCCTATACATATCATTACTCCAAGAAGTACAGTTTTAATCACTGTATTCAAATGTTACAAGTCAGCTCAGAAAATGGTGAAAGTGCCTTCTAGGTAGGGACTATGATTGAAATAAAAATTATTCTTTGAGTAAGAACTCAATAGTTTTCACTTTAAGTGGCATGGGCACTTAATTATGATATTTAAAATGTGCTTGAGGAATATTTCAATTGCATTTTATAGTGCCCATTTTTCTTCTTTCTTAAGATAAAATTTGTTTTGATCTGACCTAAATGTAGAAGAGTAAGTGATCTAGTCATAAACCTTGTTCACTCAGCAGGGTTCTAGTTAGTGCCTTTATTTTGTTTAATGCTAAAGTAAGGCCAGAGGAAAATCATAACCCATCACCTCTCCCTCACTTTTGCAGAAGAAGTATCTCATTAAGGGTTCTATTGGCAGTAACAACAACAACAACAAAAATACATTAAATTACCATTTGTATCTCTTCTGAAAAAAGATCTGCTAGATAAATGCCTCTTTGCTCATTCACAAAGTAGCCCAAATTTTCTTATTATTCAAGACAAAATAAAAATAAATATCAGGAAGATATAGTATTGGTATGGTATATCTCAACCCTCTGACTTTTTTAAAGTATAAAAGTGATTATTTAGAATGAGAAAAGAAATCACAACACATTACAATTTCTGAAAAGCTGGCTACTATCATAAACATAGATTATGAACACAAGAATTCTGACAAATTTTATTTTGTATGAGTCTCATTAAAACACAAAAAAGACCGGGTGTGGTAGCTCACACCTATAACCCTAGCACTTTAGGAGACTGAGGCAGGAGTATCACTTGAGACCGGGAGTTTGAGACCAACCTGGGCAACATAGCGAGACCCTGACAGGAAAAAAATGTTTTTTAAAAAATTAGCTGAGCATGGTGGCGTGTGCCTGTAGTCCCAACTACTTGGGAGGCTAAGGCAGGAGGATCGCTTGAGCCCAAGAGTTGGAGGTTACGGTGAGCTATGATTATACCACTGCACTCAAGCCTGGGTGACAGAGCAAGATCTCATCTCAAAAAACAAAAACAAAACACACACACACATATTTGTGTTTATAATCACATTTTCTGCATTACTGAGAATATTCCTTCTGTTCCTGACTCGGCATCAATGAAAATTGAAGCCTCTACTTACTTACACATATATTTCCAGTACCTGTTGTTGTAAGACATTTTCACATAGTGATGTGATCTTGTGCAGGATGAATCAGCAAAATATTCCTGGAAACTGTTCCTATGCCCAGGCAGGGAGCAACAATCTATCTAGACATGGAAGGGAATATGAACCAATAAACATGCTTCACTAACCCAAAGTTCTGCATCCCCAACTTAGTTTCATTGTGGCTGAATCCCCAAAATGCCTGTAGCCACTCAGTACCACCAGATAGGAGGGAACATTTGATCAATGGTAAAGAGACACAGAATCTTCACCAATTGAAGTCAAAATCTCTTACTTTTGACAACTTTACAAAAACATACTCAAATAAACACATTTCTAGGGACCCAACCAGAGCATTGGAAGGGGCTTATGGAAACAGGGCCCCTAAAGCTTAAACTTCATTAGCTTCCTGATAGTTTGAGAGAGTAGAAATGAAGAGATGACTGGGAGAAAGGTAAGGAGATGGGGAAGGCAAGGAAAAGGAAAGAAAAAAATAAAATATTGTTTTGAGGTAATTTCCATGCAGTTCTACCCTGAGAAAATGAAATGGATAAGTGATATTTCATAATCTCCATCCAGCACAATATTTTCATGACAATAAATGCATATACAGGCAGTCCCCGGGTTATGGATGACCAGACTTACGGCGTTCTGTACTTACAAACAGGTTCCCACGGCTCCCCATAAGGATAATTTATAATTAAATAATTAAATAAATAATCCAGGAACTAGTTTCTTCTGCGCATGTAAACAAACCCACACATGTAAGTGGTTCCTCAGCTCTGCATCTTTCCCTAGCGACTAGTTTCATTGTTCATACGGTCGCTTACACACAGCATCACTTTCATCTTGACTTTTTTATTGGATTTTGTGAGTCTGTTTTTACCCTTATGCCCATGCCTCCAAAGGGAAAGTCCACTGCAAGTCCAGGTGAGCCTGAAGCAAAGAGAAAGGTGATTACAATGGAAACGAAGAAAGAAATATTAATAATTAAGTGTTCAGATAAAGGCCAGATATCATCATTCATTGGGAAAGCATTAGGCTTTAGCTGCTTGACTATGGGAATAATTATAAAGGATAAAGTGAGAATAATGGAACATGTGGAAGGCTGCGCTCCAATGAAAGCATCAGTTATTACTAAGCAGTGTAATGGATTAATTATTGAAATGGAAAGGTTATTATTGATTTGGTTAGCATATCAAAATAAGCCTAACATTTCTATTAGTCTAGCACTGGTGCAACATTAGGTGAGTGCTAACCTTTAATATTCTTTATTGAAATTTCTATCTAAACTTTTGAATGAGTTTGTTTTTATATTCTGGTTTTTTTTTAATTAAAAGAAAGAGCACAATAGTTTCTATAACTTATTATTATAGTATTGAGGTATTATTATTAATATTACAGTATTACACTGTATTATGATTACCACATATGAGCCATTATAGTATTGTTATTATTATTATTACCATATATGTGCTGTTCATCAGGGATCTGAGTTACATATAAATCTGACCTAAAGATGTTCTCAGGAATGTATCTTGTCCATAACTGGGGACCGCCTATATGTGTAATTCAATACAATAATTTTTAAAAATGTACTGGAAATTATTTATTTAAATAAGAATTTTCACTTAAAAGTAGCTACCAAGGTATATTATATCTTTATTCAAACAATGACACTGCTACTTAAACATTTGCACAGAACTCCTTTGAAATTGTTTCTCTTTTAAAATTTAAAAAATTTTTCAAATTAAGATTTTTTAAAAATGTCAATAAGTTGAAATTGTTTCTAATTAGATAGCTATACAAAAAATCAGCATCATTATCATAGTCTACCATTTAACCTCAAAATATTTAATATAGCTTTGTTTAAACCCTCTTTAACACATAATACTTTAAAAAATCTTTTTACTGTAAAATAAATACAGATACAGAAAACTACACCAAACAAATATGTAGGTAATAATCATTATTATATATTAATAAATATAATCTATGTTATATATTCTAAATGGACTCTATTTTAAAATGAATACTCTCACAACCAACACTTGGATCAAGAAATAAAACTTGTCCAGCCACCTTACAAGCCCCTCACACCCCTATCATGATTACAAACTCTCCCTTCCTCCCCAAATTAAACTGCTTTCCTGACTTTTATAGCTTCATTCCTGTATATCTTTACATGCTTATCATCCAAATGGGCATATTTTGAGACTACGATGATTAATTTTTTGTGTCAACTTGGCTAGGCCTTGGTACCCAGATATTTGGTCAAAAATTATTTTTGATGTTTCTGTGAAAGTATTTTTTAGATGAAATTAACATTTACATCAGTAGGCTTTGAGTAAAGCAAATTGCCTCCATAATGTGGGCAGCCTTGTCCAATCAGTTAAGGCCTCAACAGAAAAAGAGGAGGGATTCTGCCAGCAGACTGCATTGTAGATGGAAAGTGCAACTTTTCCCTGGGTCTCCAGCCTAGAAGCCCACCCTGCAGATTTGGGAGTCACCAAGCCTTTACAATTATATGAGCCAATTCCTTAAAATCAATTAATATCTCTCTCTATATAAAAATGTATTATATATACATAGATAGAGATTAGATATCTTGGTTCTGTTTCTCTGGAGAACCCTGACTAATATAGATCCTATCCATATCCTAGACCCTATAGTTTATTCATGCTCATTTTTGACTTTCAATATTTTTTCCCTACATTCTCTAGCCCATGAAGAATTGAAATGTTTTTAAAGTCTTTGTAAATCTATAGATGCAGAATAGTACATATAGTACACATATTATCTTACATTTAAGAAGGAGGACATGAACATATGGGATATATGGAGCACACACTCACACAAACGTACACAAATTTATCTTTTTTTCCCCTTTATTGCCCAGGTAATAAAGGAAATTACCCACTTTGTTTCTAATAATATGTAGTTTCACTTTTTACATTTAACTGTCTGGTCCACTGGAATTTTTACATACAGTTCTTCCCAAAACAAACACTGGAAGGATGAACCAAAAGCTAATAAAAATGATTATCTATGGGAAAGGGAGGCATTAGGGTAACAGAATGGAGGGAACAGGGAAGGAAGTGAGACTTCTCTGATACAGTTTTAATTTTGGTAATATATAAATTTTTTACATATTCAAAATTAAAATTAAACCAAAATGCTAAAAAGATATTCCTAAAAATAAAACTGAAACAAATGAGCCTATTTATAAATCCAGGTAGTGATATAACCATTTATAGAAAAAAATTATTTCAAATAACTTTAAAATAATATATATTTTTTGGAGACAGTCTTGCTCTGTTGTCCTGGCTTGAGTGCAGTGGTGTCATCATAGCTCACTGCAACCTTAAACTCCTGGGCTCAAGTGATTCCTCTGCCTCAGTCTCCTGAGTAGCTGCGACTACAGGTGCACATCACCATATCCAGCTAATTTTTTCTGTTTCTCATAGAGACAGGGTCTCTCTCTTGTATAAGCTGGTCTTGAACTCCTGAGCTCAATCTATCCTCCTGCCTCTGCCTCCCAGAGTACTAGGATTACAGGCATGAGCCACCATGTCCGGCCTAGAATAATATTTTGACTATACATCCTTAGTGAAATTTATACTATGTACAATTAGAGATGCAAAATACCCTACACTGAATATAAATAGTCTAATTGTTAGTAGTGATATTGGTATTGTTTTGAAACTCTACTAACTGTTATAGCATAATAAAAATACGTAATTTTATTAATGTTGTTAGGAACCAAGAGTTTCTCAGTGCAAGAATAAAGAGAACAGAATTTAAAAACAAAGAATTCACTATGGTCTAAATGTGCCCCCCCCCACCATTCATATGTTGAAACTTAATCACCAATGTGATAGTATTAAGAGGTGAGGCCTTTAGGAGGTGATTAAGTCATGAGAGCAGAGCCTTCATGAATGGCTCTAGATATAAGATACAAAAGAGATGCGAGGAGCTGTTTACTCCTTCCACTTGTGAAGACACAGCAACAAGGTGCCATGTTAGAAGAAAGGGAGCCCTCACCGGACACTGAATATGCCAGCACCTTGATCTTGGACTTCCTAGCTTCCAGAACTGTGAGAAATAAATTTCTATTATTTATAAATATCTCAGTCTCAGGCATTTTGTTATATTGGCAGGAACAGATTAAAGCAGGATCTAAAAATCTTGTAATGTTAAATTTGAATTGGAAATATTAGTATTAAGTTTTTCTTATAAAAATGTATATTGCTTAGAAACAATGACAGCCCAATAACGATGAACACACTTAGCACCCAGATTGTGGACTCTAAATATCATTCCATACTAAAAGGAACTATAGCTCCTTGGAGGAATAGTTGGGATGGGAAATATACAAGATGAGCCTGGGACATCTGGTTGTGCTAAAAAGCAAAGAAGCTATCAAAGATTGAAGGATCTTGTCAAAAGGACATAGAAGCCAACATGAAAGAACTCCCATTGGCCAGATAGGACCATTTAAATCTCAAAAAGAATAATGAATGCAATTGACTAAAAGATTTTGCATATGTAAAAAATTTATGAGTTCATAAAGATACTAAAAATAAACTAGACACATTAGAATTAACTAAAGCACTAACTTCTTACTTTAGTGAAAAAATGATAATTTAAATAAGAGAATTAAGCATTTTTCCTGTCTTTGTAGTGTGAACTGTATTTCTGCATATCCAAACATTTCTAATTGATCAAGGAAAGCTCTTTACAGAAGAATTCTGGAAAACAAATGTGGAAGGAATGATAGAATTATGAAGTCATTTTATAACCTGTGGTTAATTAATTCAAGCAAAAATCATCAACTGATAAAACTATCAGATGAAAATGAATGATTCACTTTAGCAACATTAAAAAGAGATGTTATGAGAAGGGGTGGAGCAAGATGGGCAAAAAGAAACCTTCAGCAATACTCCCTCCAAATGAACACCAAATTCAACAACTATCCACGCAAGGAAGCACCTTCGGAAGAACCAAAAATCAGGTGAGCAATCACAGTACCTGGTTTTAACATTATATCAAGGACAGAGGCATTGAAGAGGGCAGAAAAGACAATCTTTCATTGTGTACAGCACTCCTCCCCGATCCCCTGGCAGCGCTATGCCAGCACGCTGGGTGGAGAGAGAATCTGTGTGCCCAGGGGAGAGTGAAGTCATTGTGGAACTTTGCATTGGAACTCAGGGCTGCCCTGTCACAGAGAAACACAGCATAGGGTGGAATAATGCTGGTGCCCACAGAGGGCATATTCAGACCAGCCCAAACAGAGGGAAATTCTCCACCCTGAAACCTGAGTTCTGGCTAGCCCCACCACCCCACCAGTGCTGACAAAAAAACAGCCTGGGACCTGAAATAAATTCATAAGGCAGTCAGGCCACAAAGGATGCAGTCCTTACACAACTCCTGCCTCTGTGCTGGCTTGAAGCCAGTGGATTTGGGGTGCATGTGACCCAGTGAGACACTAGTGGTGGCAGCCAAGCCAGTGCCTATTATCACCCCTCCCCAATTCCTTCTGCTTGGTGAAAGGAAAGGGAAGAATGTAGAGGACTTTGCTTTGCAACTTAAGTATATAAGCTCAGCCACAGTAAAATAAAGTACCAAGCAGATTCTTAAAGCCCCTGATTCCAGGCCTTAGTTCCTGGATGGCATTTCTAGACCCACTGTGGGCCAGAAGGAAACCTGTTGCCCTGAAGGGAAGGACCCAGTCCTGGCAGGATTTGCCACCTGCTGACTAAAGAGCCCTTGGGATTTGAATAAACATCAGAGGTAGCCAGGTAATAGTCACCATGGGCTTTGGATGAGAATGGGCTGGCTTCAGGTGTGACCTGGCACTGGTGGCCACAAGGGAATGCCCAGATCACTCCTTCTCCAACTCCAGCAGCCAAGCACAGAAAGTGAAGGAAGAGAGTGAGAGACTGCCTGATAATCCAGGGACTTCTCTTGTATCTTATCCAAGTCCACCAAGGTGGTATCACCAGGAGTCTGCAAGAGTCATGGCATTACTGGGCTTGGGGCATCTCCAGTGCTGAAACTGTTGCAGTGACCAAAGACTTAGATCACAACACTCAATTTCCTTTGAATACCTAGAAAGCCATCTTAAGAAGGACAGGTTCAAATAACACAGGACTTTTAAGGTTAAAATAAATACACAACTCTTCAATGCCCAGACATTGATGAACATCTACAAGCATCAAGAACATCCAAGAACACATGAACTCATCAAACAAACAAAATAAGGTACCAGTGACCAATCCTGGAGTGATGGATAGATGTCACCTTTCAGATGAAGAATTCAAAATAGCTGTTCTGAAGAAGCTCCATGAACATCAAGACAACATAGAGAAGGAATTCAGAAGCCTATCAAAGAAATTTAATAAAAAGATTGAAATAGAAAAAAATCAAGCAGAAATTCTGGAGCTGAAAAATTCAATTGTCAAACTGAGAAATGCAGCAGAGTCTCTCAACAGCAGAATTGACTGAGCAGAAGAAAGAATTAGTGAGCTTAAAGACAGGCTATTTGAAAATACATAGTCAAAAGAGAAAAAATAAAAAACAGTAAAAAAGAGTAAAGCACACCTACAAGATGAAGAAAATAGCCTCAAAAAGGCAAATCTAAGAGTTATTGGCCTTAAAGAGGAGGTAGAGAGAAAGATTGGAGTAGAAAATTTATTAAAAGAAATAATAACAGAGAATTTTCCAAACCTAGAGAAAGATATCAATATTCAGGTACAAGAAGGTCATAGAACACCAGGCATATTTAACCCAAATAAGACTACCTTGAAGTATTTAATAACCAAAAGGTCATGGATAAAGATATGGTCCTAGAGAAGCAAGAAAAAAGAAAAAAATAATAACACATAAAGGAACTATAATACATCTGGTACTAGACTTCTCAGTGGAAACCTTACTGTCCAGGATCATATGATCATTTCAGTTGATGCCAGAAAAGCATTCAATAAAATTCAACATCCCTTCACAATAAAAACTCTCAAAAAACTGAGTATAGAAGGAACTTAGCTCAAAACAATAAAAGCCAAACATGACAGACTCACAGCAAGTATTATACTGAATGGGAAAAAAATGAAAGCCTTTCCTCTAAGATCTGGAAAAACACAAGGATGCCCACTTTCACCACTATTATTCAACACAGTACTAGAAGTTCTAGCTAGAGCAATCATAAAAGAGAAAAAAATAAAGAACATCCAAATTGGAAAGGAAGAAGTCAAGTTATCCTTGTTTGCAGATGATATGATCTTATATCTAGAGAAACATAAAGACTTCATAAAAAACTATTAGAACAGGTAAACAAATTAAGTAAAGTTACAGGATACAAAATCAATATACAAAAATCAGTAGTATTTCTATATGCCAACTATAAAAATCTGTAAAGAAACCAAGAAAGTAATCCCATTTACAATAGCTGTAAATAAACTAAAACATCTATGAATAAACTTAATGAAAGAAGTGAAAGATCTCTACAATGAAAACTATAAAATATTGATGAAAGAAGTTGAAGAGGACACATAAGATGGAAAGGTATTCCATGCTTATGAATTGGAAGAATCAGTATTGTTAAAATGTCCATACTGCCCAAAGAAATCTCCATCAAAATACCAATGACATTCTTCACAGACATAAAGTAAATAATCCTAAAATTTATATGGAACCACAAAAGATCCAGAATAGCCAAAGCCATCTTGAGCAAAAAGAATAATACTAGAGGAATCACATTACTTGACTTCAAATTATACCACAGAGCTGTAGTCTCCAAAACAGCATGGTACTGGCATAAAAACATACACATAGACCAATGGAACAGAATAGAGAACCCAGAAATAAATCCACACATCTATAGTGAACTTATCTTTGACAAAGTTGCCAGGAACATACAGTGGGGAAAGGACAGCCTCTTCAACAAATGGTGCTAGGAAAACTGGATATCCACATGTAGAAGAATTAAACTAGACCCCTATCTCTCACCATATACAAAAATTAAATCAAGCTGGATTAGACTTAGATATAGGACCTGAAACTATGAAACTACTAAAAGAAAATATTGTGGAAATGCTTCAGGACATCAGTCTGGGCAAGTAATACCCTCAACGCACAGGCAACCAAAGCAAAATTGAACAAATGGGATCACATCAAGCTGAAAAGCTTCTGTACAGCAAAGGAAACAATCAACAAAATGAAGAGACAACCCACGGAATGGGAGGATATATTTGCAAACTACCAGTTTGACAAGGGATTAATAACTAGAATATATAAGGAGCTCCTCTGACAAAAGATTAATAACTAGAATAGATAAGGAGCTCCAGCAACTCAATAAGAAAAAATCAAATAATCGAATTGAAAAATGAGCAAAAGATCTGAATAGCCATTTCTTTTACTTTTTTTTTTTTCTTTTTT
>VBSM01000529.1:69589891-69600289 GCA_008086735.1 Cheirogaleus medius
CAAAACTACAATGAGATATCATCTCACCCCAGTTAAAATGGCTTTTATTAAAAAAGACATACAATAACAAGTGCTGTTGAGGGTATGGAGAAAGGGGAACCCTTATACACTGTGGGAATGTAAATTAGTACAGTCACTATGGAGAACAGTGTGAAGGTTCCTCAAAAAAAACTAAAAATAGAACTACCATATGACCCAGCAATTCCACTGCTAGCTATACATTCAAAAGATAGGAAATCAGTATATGGAAAAGATATCTGCACTCCCATGTTTACTGCCATTTTAATTTTGGGGGGAACCTCTATCCTGTTTTCCATAGTGGCTTCACTAATTCATATTCCCACCAACAGTGTATGTAAATTGACTTAATTTGCCACTCAAAAGGTATATACTGCCTGTACTTTTTTTGTTTGTTTGTTTTTCAATTGCTCCTATTTGAGAAACTGCTTGGGTTTTAACACACCACTGGCTGGTTCAATAACCTTGGCCAAATTACCAACCGTTGTACCCTTCAGCTTTGTCATCTGTAAACTGGGGCTCAAGACTGTACCTACCTAAACAGTTGTAGTGAACATTAATTAATACATGCAGAGCAAGTACACCAGTGTCCATCACATAATAAGCATTCAAATGTTAGCGATTATTATATTACCTTTGACACCCCTCTTTTCTATAGGAATAATTAAGAATTAATTAACCAGTTACTGATTTTTCAGAATTAAGGTGTCCAGATTATTTGAAAGGGGGCATTATTTAGAGAAATGGCTACCTCTTGGCCAGTCTTACAAAGTCCATGTATTTTTCCAACCAATTCACATTCTTTACTTTGTGTAGCGCTTGTAAATGAAGCAGAACTATTGAGTTTTCTTCTCTTCGTGAAAGTAATCAAATAAAAAATAGCCAAAAACTTGATGACTTTTGCTACTTTCTTCTGGTCAAAATTTTATAGCTCATCGATCCACCCACTTCCCTGCTGAAAGGCTCTGCCTCTCCCACTCTACCGCCTTCTACCTATCAGGTCAGAACTTTTAGGGCTTTATATGCAAAGCCCCATCATAAAATCTAAACTTTCTCAGCTCAAGTCTAAAAGCAGTTATATGGGCCACTCCCCATATAAGAAGGGGATAGGGGTCAATCACCCCTTATATTGGACTCACAATTGTTCTGACTCTGGCTGAGTTCCTCCTCTAGCCCTCCCACCTCCAATTTTTCTTGCCCAAAACATTTATCCCTCAGGGTTGAGAAACAGGTAAGTGAGGGAAGGGAGTGTGTGACTCGCTCAATCTTTCGTGGGGGAAAAAAGGCATAGACATGCCAGGAAGACACAGCATAGAAAGGTTACACGTATTGATTTGAATTTGGGCCTCACAAAAATGTTTATTAAAAAGAATGGTAAACACCAACCAGAAAGCAAAGAAGAAGAGCGAAGAAAGAGCCTGAATATTGGTTTGCCCCGGAGGACCGTCCGCTCCCTGGGCAATAGGGGCGGGGCGCCCGCAGGCAGAGGTAAACAGAGCCAGTACGCTTGCGCACACCCTTCCCGGTCACGTGCAGGCTGGGTACGGGGCCTCTGAGGTTGCCCCGGGCGTCTGGCCTCCTGCTCTAAGGGACCGTCAACAAACTGACGAGAGGCTTCAACCTTTTCCCTTAGGGCGCGGATTCGGGTAGAAGCGGAGTGTTCGGTCGGAAACGCCCCATTTTTCCTTCTGGGTGGGGCAAGTGAGGCCGAGTGCTGGGCCTGTGAGGCGGCGCCGTACCTTTGTGGGACATGGCCCGCTGTGGGGAGGCGAGCGCGGCCCCCGTGGTACTTCAGGGGTCCCCTGGAGCTTGCAGGAGAGGGTTGCAAAGGAAGGGGTCCTGTGAGCGGCGCCGGCTGAAGGCGTTGGTGTCGGAGCAGCTCAGCCGGGATCTGCTCAGGTAGGAGGAGGCGGGAACTCTGCTTCAGTTCCTAAATCGCCCGCCTCAGCCCCCGAAGCGGTGGCTTCCTCCTGCTGCGTCTCCCCAACCCTCGCGACCTAGTTCTCCTCGCCTCAGGTCACTGCGGGACGCTTGCCAGTCTCCCCACTGCTCCGAATGCGGCTTCGCTCGCCCTGATGACCAATCCCGAGCGCTTCGGACATCACGTACCAGATTCAAAAGGAAAACAAAAATTAAGAGCGTGGTTTTGTGCAGCACTAGTTTATGCTAAAATATTTTAACACGGACAGGCTTAGTTGTTTGAAAGACAAATCGCTGAGGTCAGGGTGGATCCAGGTCCTGAAACATAAACAATTTTTTAAATAAGCCTATACAATTAAAAATATAAAATTACCAAAGCGAGTATTTATTTGAAATGAGGAAAGCACAAATTACTGGAACCTTAGAGGTCTCTTTTTTAGCTCTCTTTAAAAAGTCTACCGGAAATGCTTATATAGAAATACTTTCCGATTGCAACCTGGCTCCCTCTCTCCACCTAGAACACTCTATAGCTCCCAGCAACTCCCAACTCCTTTGAGGACCCAAGCAAATGGAGGGTCGTCCTGAAGCTTAACCTTTGCAAACCTCATGGATATCCACATCAGACTATTGGGAATCCAGCTAAAGTCATTTCAGTTTACAAAGAAAATGAACTTAGAAATATTACCTGGCTAATTTCAATTTCCAGCAAAATATTGGTTCTTAAACTTTAGTGTGCATCGGAATCACCATGAGGGCTTGTTAAAACACAGGTTTTCTGAGTCTCAGCCCATAGTTCTCTGCTTCAATTGATCTGGGATGGGGCCTGAGATTTTCCATTTCTAACAAGGTCCCAGGTGATGCTGCTGCTGCTGCTAGCCTGGGTGACACTTAGAGAACGCTAAAGTAGAGTAACCATGATAACTAATAATAATTGTGCAGCATTCAACATTTAAAATGCTTTCTGTCAGACACCCACACTTAAGGCTCCAGTAGCTGTAAACAGAATTTTATCAATGTAAAATAATTTCCCTTTGATTTGGAATTATCTATCGGTCGTGCTGCTTGTCTCTACCAGTAAGGAACTGAAGTAAAAATGGAAAATATAACTAAAGTTGTTTGGGTATTTGTGCTTAACAATCTAATGAGAGAGATAATGGCTGAAACAAAAGTAATATTGGTGGTGGTGGGGTGAGTTGGGAAGGCTCTGTAGGGTGACATCTGAGTGTGTTCTTGGAGACTAAGAATTGATCGGGTAATGACTGGGAAGGGAGGGGTGGAGGGTATCTAAGCTATGGGGCTGGTTTTTTACAAAGGCACAGAGATTTGAAAGAGCTTGATTTATTTTGGAAAAGCAACTTGTATTAGATTCTTCCAAATAGTGAGGAACAGAGACACTCCCAGGTTAGCTGAGGTGATGAGATACATGGAAAAGTGAGGAAAAACAGGAAACAGGAAAATAGTTTTAGCAGTCAGAAAGACAGATCGGATGTATAAATGGAAAGTTGCTTGGGGTATGACACCAATTATACAGTAAAACCACATTGACAAATGGATCATTATTCAGGGAAACTGTAAAACTGTAAAAAAAGTTTATTGGCATCCTGCTGTTTGCTATACTCTGGGCTTAGATTAAATGTTTTATTTACTTATCTTATGAATCCTATAGGAAGGGATAACAAGTCTTGTTATTCCTATTTAACAGATGAGGAAGCTGAGCATTAAAAAAAGAAGTGATGGAATCAGAATAAGAATGTTGGCAATCTGGCTCCGGGGACTTTAAAGTGACTTGCCCAAGGTCACATAACAAGAATGTGAACCCAAGCAGTCTGCCTCCTCTATAGTAGCTATGCAAACTGATCTTTCAGTAACTTTGTATCTTCATCTCTGCTTCTTGCCTTACCAGTTTCTTTTTCTTTTTTCTTTTTTTAACTCTATCTTGGATTTGCTTTAGAATGTTTCCAAGAGTGCCATCAGTTGGTCCCTAATTTATTATAGAACAATCTCTGCTTGAGTGCTCTTGCTTAAGCTCATGCCACATTGGCCAGTGGCTAGCCTTGGTTCAGTCCATTGTCCATTCAGATGTGATTAGGGTGTAGGGGCATGTGGTACGAACCAGGGCTGTATGTGAATTATAAATGAATTTGGTTGCTTTACTTGGAAAGATATTGTGGATTTGGCAGGGAATCAAAGTGACAGTAGAGGAGGGTGAATGGGTAGACTAAGACTAGATCACAGAGGCCTTCTTTCTCCAGTGAAATGGTTATAATGTATTTTAGAGTCAGTGGAGAGCCATTGGTGTTTTTAAAATAGTATATTAACCCCTTTTGATTTTGAATTTAGGAAAGAGAACTTAGAAACAAGGAGACCAGTTAGGAGATTTTGTAATAGTCCAGGGATACATAATGGCAGTGGAACTAGAACAATTGATAGACTTGGTGACTGATTACATGTAGGGATCAGAAAAAGGGAAGAATGGAAGGTGGTCTCAAATCTTAGGACATTTGGAAGGAAGGTGTATAATGAATGTTCAGGAAGCTATGTCCAGGAGATAATTGGAAATATGTCCGAAGTTGAGGAGGGAAGTAGGATGAGGAGATACATAGTAAAGATTGGTGGCATCACTGGCACCCAGTTATCCAAACCAAATATGAGAGAGATCCTAAGTTATTCCCTTCCCTTCACCTTCAACATCCACTCACCAACTCCTGCCAATTTTATTGCCTAAATATATTTTAATTCCATCCCCTCTTTTCTTCACTATTGATCCTCTCCTGACTCAAGCCCTTTATCCTCATTCATCTGTGCTGTGCAGTTTTCTCATCTTCCTTCTCATTTTCCTCTAACTCCTCCTCTACACAAATTTATTTTGAAAAATAGATTTGCCCATGTTTCAAACCATTTTGTGACTCTCCTTCAACCATAGAATACAGTTAAGCTGTTTGTCTCTTATTAATGTTTGTCCCTGCAGCTTCATCTGCCACTTCTCACCTGGGAATACCCTATACTGACTGATTTGTAGTACTGTACTCACACATACCTTTGTAAAGAACATGGAGCCAAGCATTCTCTCGCACCCTGCCTTGCTTCCCTAACCAACTCTTATTCAGTCTGTGAAATCTCTTTTGGTTTTCATGTCCTCTATGAGGTCTTCTCTTATGTCTATCTCTGAACAAAATTAGCTCATCTGTGCTATTGAATATCTCTCGTTAAAGAATATCTCTCTTTAGTGTACCTTTTAATGTTCAGACCTGGTTTCCCTAGTATGCTATAAATTCTCTGAGGCCAGGTAATTATGTTTTAGTCATCCTTATGTTCCCAGTGCTTGGTACATAGTATGTGCTCAATAAATGTTTAGCAATAATTGGGTTTTTGTCAACAGTCTAAAATGCTTTAGGTGAATTATGCTATGCTTTGAATGTTTGTTCCCTCCAAAACTCATGTTGAAATTGAATTGCCACTGTAACACTATTAAGAGGTAGGATCCTTAAGAGGTGACTAGGCCAGGAGGGCTCCACCCTCATGGGTGGGATTGGTGCTGTTATAAAAGGCAGGTTGAGCCCCCTCTTGCTCTCTCTCACCTTCTTGCCTTCTACCATGTGGTGACATAGCAAGAAGGCCCTCAGCAGATACCAGCACCTTGATATTGGACTCCAGACTGTGAGCCAAGAAATTTCTGTTTATTATAAATTACCTGATCTGTGGTATTCTGTTACAGCAGCACATAATGAACTAAGACAGGTTAATGCAATAGTTGGCAAAGAAATGAGATGGAAAGAAGCTGGGCCTTGACATCATTGAGCCTTTGCTCCAATCTGTCCTTGCTCTGGACTTTTACTATAAGATGAGCCAATAAACCCTCCTTAATGTTTAAGCCAGTTTGAGTCAGATTTTCTATTACTTGTAACAGATACAAGATATACCTGAAACTGATACAAGTAGTTTTATAAAATAAAAAGCAGTATTTTCCACACTAACAATTTCTATACACATTAACTGTGTTTTCGTTTAACGAGCACTCATGAGGAACTATTAGGAACAAAGCACAATCCTTCCTGTCGGTTGTCTGGTTAACCAGCTGCAGTGCTCCCTTTATTCCCTTGGGGAGGAGTAGAGAGTAGGGAGAAGGTAGGTGGGATGGAGGAACAATTGAATTTTTGAACAACTATTTTTAATTAAGTTTGAGAGCAACACATTTTTGTGTAACTTTAAAAATTACATGAAAATAATTTATTGATGAAAATATTGATCAAACTAAGATACATCTGTTTGCTCACTGTTTTCAAGATTCTGAAAGCTTTTGTGCTCTGAAGCATTTGTTTTGTTTAGGGTAAAATAGGATCATTCAACAAGCAACACTGAACTCTTGCTGTATACTGAAGATACACAGTTTTTGCCCTTGCAGAGTTCATTGTTTAGTAGGGAGAAAGACACATAAAAATGATAATGATGCAATGACAGAAGTGCTATAATAGAGGTATGTACTGAATGTGATGGGATTGGAGGAAGGAGCCATTAACTTGGTCTTGGGGGAGTGTGAATGTCATTGGCAACTTGCCAAGCTTTCACTGTAATGGATATCTTTATCCATTATTTGTACCTCCTATAGTGTACTGGTGTGATTGCCAGTTACATCCTGTAATACAGAAGTCCTCTGAGAATACATACCTTGCTGATGTTATTTCTCTAGTGATGTGAAGTACTATTTAATATTTAGAGAGTAAAATATATAATTACTGCAGAGACAAAAGATTATATTTGGGCAGTTTCTATTATGATGTTGATTTCTGTTCTTTCATTGTTTTAAATACACATGTAATCAGGGGTTTTACCATAGCTATATCTATATGTTAGTAAAGGGATTTAGATGAGTTTACCTCATGAGTCCATCATGCTATAATATATTATAGCATGATTAATTCTATTTGTGGGAGGGGGAAATGGAAAAGAGTTTAAATGTCCCATTTTTGACAGCCAAGTCTGTATATCAGGCTTGATAATTAACATTAGTCAGAACAAAGTGTACCAGTTTCTAGTCTGAATTATCTACTGTTATGTTGAGTTTGTTGGTGTTATTGACTGTTAACCTTTTTTTGCTCCAATTTTAGTAAGATTTGTTAAAAAATTCTTTCCAGTAATGACCATGTTAACTTTGTGTTCTGTGTTTTAAAATAAATCTAAAGAAGATATATTTTAAAGGAAAATCAGCATAAGTAGCAGAAAATAAATTTTATTAGAAGGAATTCATAAGAAAAGATATATTTTGAAGAAGTATTCTTACCCTTTTCGTGAAATTACCTTTGTTTTCACTATAAATTTTAGAAAATTACATTCTAAGCTAATATTAAACAATGTTCTTTGGAATGAACTGAGAACAAACTCATTTTTCTATTAACTTATTTTACACTGCCTCTATTTTTTACCTTATATGTTATTTTCAAACCTATTTTATAAAAATAAGTATATATTTCTTAGTGTCACTAATTATGATTCATTTTTATTCCTTACAGGCTTCTAAGGGAAGAACTCCATTCAGATGTTACTTTCTCTGTAGGTTGTACTTTGTTCAAAGCACACAAAGCAGTCCTTTTAGCAAGAGTTCCTGATTTCTATTTTCATACTATTGGACAGACATCAAATAATTTAACAAATCATGAGCCTGTTACTGTGGAGAATGTTGAAGTTTCAGAATTTAGAACATTTTTACAGTAAGTGCTTTCTTTATCTTTTTTCCTCTTATATTTAAGTCTAGTATTTATTTTTTAAACATATATATGCATATATGTTTTTATTTCATATATTTTCATAATCTATTTTATAACTCAAGAAAAATCCATGCATTTAGTAATTATAATAGTATTAGTAGAGGCTAACTATTAATATTAGAGGCTTAGTATTAGTAGAGGTTAAGTTCTAATTTAAGACTGATTCTGAAAGAAGAGAAATGAATAGTGTACTCTTTGCTAATTTGAATGAATTATTATATGCGAGGGTTTCTCAGTAGTGGCACTGTTGACATTTTGGGCCATGTAATTCTTTGTTGTGGGGGTAGTACTGCACATCTTAGAATATTTAGTTGTGATCACCAAAATGTCTTGAGACATTGCCAGGTGTCCTCTGGGGGGCCAAATTGCCCCCTGTTGAGAACCAATGTTACATACTGACTTCTGTATTATTGGTACATGAAACTGTGAAACTTTAAGTAAATTATATATATTTATAAAAATATAAGATCATAACTTTTTATTTCATGGCTTATGTCTTAGTGCCTTAGGGCTGCTAAAACAAAATACCTTAGATTGGGTAATTTATAACCAACAGAAATTTAATGCTTCTAGTTATGGAGGCTAGAAAATCTAAGATCAAGGCGCCATTAGGTTTGATGTCTGGTTAGAGCTAGTTCTTCACTGATGGCACCTTCTGTGTGTCCTTATATGGCGGATGGAGCAAACAAGCTCCCTTGGCTCTCTTTTATAAGGACATTAATCCCATTAATGAGGATGAAACCTTCACCTCCCAAATGCCCCACCTCTTAATACCACCACTTAGGGGATTAAGTTTTAACATGTGAATTTGGGGGGGATACAAACATTCAGACCACAGCAACTTGTGTGGTCAAACTTTTTTTTTTTCCTTTAACCCTGAAGTAGAACCAGAAAAATTTTGAAAATAGAACATCAGTTGAAGTTTTTAGTAATTTTGGGACTAATGTGTTTGGTGAATTTAGAGAATTGTCACTAGCTAAATAATGAGAGAAACTAGTTTAAATTAATCCCTGTTCTGTACTTCATTTCTTTTTATTGTCGAATAATATTCCATTTATGGGAATACAACATTTTGCGTATCCATTCATCAGTTGATGGCCATTTAAGTTATTTCTACTTTTTGACTATTAGGAATAATGCTGCTATGAACATTCATGTACCTATGTTTTTATTTCTCTTAGGTATATACCTAGGAGGGGAATTGCTGGGTCATATGCTAACTCTCCTTAACTGTTTGATGAACTGCCACACTCTTTTCCAAAATGGCTGTAACATTTTATAGTCTCACTAACAACTTATGAGGGTTTCAGTTTCTCCACATCCCCAGCAGCACCTGTTATTATCTCTTGTCTTTTCTATTATAGCCATCCTAGTGGATGTGAACTGGTATCTCATTGTGGTTCTCATTTGTTTTTCCCTGATGGCCAGTGATGTTGAGCATATTGTTATGTGCTTATTTGCCATTTTTGTGTCTTCTTTGAAGAACTATCTGTTTATATCCTTTGCCAATTTTTAAATTGGGTTGTCTTTATATTATTGAGTTATAAGAGTTCTTTATATCTTCTTGAATATAGACATTTATTAGATATATGATTTGCAAAAATTTTCTCCTGTGGGTTCTTTTCACTTTCTTGATGATATCGTTTGTGACACAAAAGTTTTAAATGTAGTCTAGTTTATCTAGTTTTTCTTTTGTTACTTGAAAACATAAGAAACCATTGCCTAATCTAGGCTCATGAAAATTGACTTCTATATTTTCTTTAAGAATTTTATAGTTTTATATTTTTAGCTCTTACCCTTAGGTCTGTGATCCATTTTGAGTTAATTGTTATGTAAGGTTAAGGAAAGAATCCAACTTCATTCTTTTGTGTGTGAATATATAGTTGTTCCAGCACCATTTTTTGAAGACTGTTTTCTCATTGGATTATCTGGGCACCCTTGCTGAAAATCAGTTGCCCATGCTGTGAACTGGATTGTCTCCGCCCAAAATTTATAGGTTGAAGCCCTAACCCACAGTGTGGTGATAGTTGGAGATGGGGCCTTTGGGAGGTCGTTAGGTTAAGATGAGTTCATGAGGGTGGAGTCCTCAAAAAGATTAGTGCCTTTATAAGAAGAGACACCAGAGCGTTTGTACATGTGCTTTCTCTCTCTCTCCCTACCATGTGAGGACACAGTGAGATGGTAGTGTCTGGAAGCCAGGAAAAGGGCCCTTACCAGGACCCAACCATGCTGGCATCCTAATCTTGTACTTCTAGCCTCCAAAAACTGTGAGAAATAAATTTCTGTTATTTAAGCCACGCAGTCTGTGGTGTTTTGTTATGGCAGCCCAGACTAATTCACCTATAAATCTGAGGGCTTATTTCTGCTCTCTCAGTTCTATTCCATTAGTCTGTATTTCTGTCCTGTCAGTGCCAATTAACAGTTTTGACTTTTATGAAAAATAAAGTTGGACTTTTGTGTTTTTGTGTCCTGGGCCTCAGGTGTTTTTTAGATGCCAGACTTTTAGTTGTTTGTTGGCATGCTTTTGCCAATAATCAAAATCATATTTACTTTAGTGTAGAAAATTATCTTTGGATAATTAAATTTTAAGTATATTTATGTGATTTGTTTGGCTTATTCTTTATCTTATTATACTTTAACAGTTGCTTGAGTAGTCTCTTTTTCTTTATTATTTCAGAGTTTCTTTGTTTTTTTTTTT
>VBSM01000529.1:69600389-69631905 GCA_008086735.1 Cheirogaleus medius
CCTCCCAGAGTGCTAGGATTACAGGCGTGAGCCACCGCGCCCGGCCCAGAGTTTCTTATGTGAAGTTCTTATAAGCATAAATGTAAAATTGCCTAACCGTGACTTCCCCTGTTTGTTAGAATAGAATGATATGCTATAATTTCAGCAGATACTTTAAGTGCAATTTTTTTTGACATTTTAGTTGTTTAAATGTACAATCAGTGACATTAAGTACTTTCACAATGTTGTGCACCCATCACTACTATCCACTTCTAGAACTTTTCTATCTTTCCAAACTAATACCCTATCTCCATTAAACATTAACCCCCTATTCCCTTTCCCCCAGCCCTGGGTACTCACCATTCTACTTTCTGTCTCTATGAGTTTGACTCTTCTAGGTATCTAATATAAGTGGAGTCATACAGTATTTGTCTTTTTGTGACTGGTGTGAGACAAAGTAGGAAATGTAAGAAGCCACATTTGCTCGTTCTGCTTGCCAATAGAATTTCCTAAAATCCCTTGCCAGCAGAATTTCACAAAGCCCCTGCACTCTGAGCATAACCCTCTGGAAGAATGCCCAAAGATGATAAGTAGGATAGAGCATAGACTCCAACATCTCTTGCATGAATCACTGCATTTTTAATTATTTTACTTTTATTTTTTTCCCCATTTTTTATTTCATATATTTATAGAGTACAAGTTCAGTTTTGCTACATCGATATATTGCATTTTGGTGAAGTCTGGCCTTTCAGTGCATATATCACTGAAGTAATGCACATTGTACCCACCAAGCAACCTACTGTCATCAACCCTCCACCCTTCCCTACCCCTCTGAGTCTCTGTTGTCCATCATTCCACACTCCACTTCCATGTGTACACATTATTTAGTTCCCACTTATAAGTGAGAACATGCAGTATCTGTGTGCGTTTAAGTTGTTTCACTTAAAATAATAGCCTCCAGTTCCATCCATGTTGCAGCAAAATTCATGATTTCATTCTTTTTTATAGCTAAATAGTATTCCATTGTGTGTGTGTATATATATATATATATATATACCACATTTTCCTTATTGAATGCTCTGTTGATAGACACATAGGCTGATTCCATATCTTTGCTATTGTGAATAGTACCACAATAAACATACGAGTGCAGGTATTTTTTTTATATATTGATTTCTTTTCCTTTGGGTGGATACTCAGGAGTGGGGATTGCTGGATCATATGGTAGTTCTATTTTTATTCCGTGAGAGCTCATCATATTATTTTCTATAGAGGTTGCACTAAATTATATTCCCACCAATAGTGCATAAGAGTTCTCTTTTCTCTATATCCTCACCAACATCTGTTATTTTTTGTCTTATTAAAAATAGCCATTCTGATTGGTATAAGATGATATCTCATTGTGGATTTAATTTGCATTTCTCTGATGATTAGTGATGTTAAACAGTTTTTCATATGCTTGTTGGCCATTTGTTTGTCTTCATTTGAAAAATTGTGTATTCATTTCCTAAGCTCACTTTTTGATGGGGTTAACTGTTTGTTGTTGCTAAGTTGTTTGAGTTCCTCATAAACTCTGGATATTAGTCCCCTGTCAGATGTATAGTTTGTAAATATTTTCTTCCATTTCACAGGTTGTCTATTCACTCCGTTGATTATTTCTTTTGCTGTGCAGAAGCTTCATAGTTTAATTAAGTCCTATTTGTTTATTTTTGTTTTTGTTGCCTGTGCTTTTGATGTCTTAGTCATGAATTCTTTGCCTAGACCAATGTCCAGAAGAGTTTTCCTTAGGTTTTCTTCTAGTATTTTTATAGTTCTAGGTTTTACATTCATGTGTTTAATCCATCTTGAGTTGATTTTTGTATATGCTGAGAGATAGGGGTCTAGTTTCATTCTTCTGCATATGGCAATCTGATTTTCCCAGCACCATTTATTGAAAAGGATGTCCTTTTCTCAGTGTCAACTTTGTCAAAGATCAGTCGGCTGTATGTGTTTTTATTTCTGGATTCTCTGTATCTATTTTTATACCAAAACTATGCTGATTTGGTTACTATAGCCTTGTAGTATGATTTGAAGTCGGGCAATGTGATGCCTCCAGCTTTGTTCTTTTTGCTGAAGATTGCCTTGGCTATTCATGCTCTTTTTTTGTTCTATGTGAACTTTAGAATTTTTTTTATATTCAACATTAATATTGATATATGAGGTGTTATGCCTATCATATAATTGTTTTCTAGTCGTTTTATAAATTATTTCTTTTTTTTTCTCTGCCTTTTTATCTTTATGATTTGATGAAATTCTGTGATGTTGCCATTTGATTCCTTTCTCTTTCTCCTTTGTGTGATTGTATTATAAGGCCTGTGAGTTATATTTTTATGTGTTTTTGTGATGGCGAATATTGACCTTTTGTTTCCATGTTTCAGACCCCTTTAAGCATTTCCTGTAGAGCTGGTCTAGTAGTGAGAAATTCCCTCAGTGTTTTCTTGTCTGGGAAAGACTATTTCTCCTTCATTTATGAAACCTATTCTGGTAGGATATAAAATTCTTGGCTGACTTCTTTTTCTTTTAGCACTTTGACAATGCCATCCCATTCTCTTCTGCTCTGTAAGGTTTCTGGTGAGAAATCCACTCTTAGTCTGATGTTTCCTTTATGGGCGGCTAGATGCTTTTCTTTTGCTAATTTAAAAGTTCTTTCTTTCACTTTAACGTTAGACATTCTGAATATAATGTGTCTTGGTGAAGTCTTTTTTGCAATGTATTTTCCTGGGGATTGCTGGGCCTCCTATACCTGGATGTCTAACTCTCTTGCTAGACTTTGGAATTTTTCATCAATTATTTCCTTAAATAGATTTTCCAAACTTTTTAAAAATCCCCACTCCAGAATACTGATAATTCATAAGTTTGGTTGCTTACGTAGTCCCAGATGTCTCGAAGGCTTTGTTCATTCTTTCTAACCTATTTTTGTTGGACTGGATTATTTCAAAAGATGTGTCTTCAAGTTCTGAGATTCATTCTTCTGCTTGCTCCTATTATTGAAGATTTTGAATGTATTTTGTCTTTCCTTTAATGAGTTTTTCAGTTTTAGAATTTGTTTGGGTTTTTTACTTTTAAGATATCTGTCTCCTTGGTATATTTCTCATTCACATCCTGAATTGGTTTTCTGATTATTTTTTGTTTGTTTTTCAGATTTCTCTTCCATCTCATTGAGCTTCTTTAAAATCAATATTTGAATTCTTTTTCTGGCATTTTGAGTTCTTTTTGATAGGCATCTGTTACTAGACAATTATTGTGGTCCTTTGATGATGTTATATTTCTTTGCTTTTTTGTGTTTCCCGTGTCCTTCCATTGGTATCTGCACATCTGGTGTAGTAGTCACTTCTTCCAATGTGTTGATATTGTTTTCATAGGGGAGAATTTTATCCTGAAGATGTATATATGCTGTTCATTGATTAGGACACTTTGGCTTCGATTTTGGGCACATGTGGTAGTGTGATCTTTATATGATTTCTTCAGCAGTACACAGGTTCAGGGGTATCTGTGATTTCTTTGCTGGCTTCATGCATGGTTACTACTTGACTACTTGAGTCTGCAGTGCAGTTTTATTGGAGACTTTGACACCAGCTGAGCCAGTGTTTGGGCCCCAGTGGTGGCAGCAGTGAGCTAAGTATGCCTGTTTTTAGGCCGCAGAGGAGCTTATACTGGTAATGGTGTTAGTGGGTCCTGGTGGGCCAATTCTTGGGTCTCCAGGTGGTTTGCTTAGGAGCTTATAGTGGGGGCAGTGGGCTGGGTATGTGGGCAGGTTCTTAGGCCCCTAGACAGCTCGTGTGATGTGGGTGATGGCAGGAGTGGTAGTGGAGCAACCCACTGGGACTCAAAGGGTCTGTGTTGGCATTGCTGGTAGCTACAATGGGTTGGACGGGCTATTCTCCAGTCCTGCAGCCACCTGTAGCAAGGTAGGAGGGTATGGTCCTAAGTGTGCTTGGGAAAGCTTGGTCTTCACTGTCTTTCCCCACCCAGATGGTAGCTGTAGCCATGTGGCCTCAAAGTCAGCTGAAGGGCAGGGTGTAACCTGGAGTTAAATTCTCAAAATGGCACCTTGGGCCTGTGACTACAGAAAGCAGGGACCCACTCTGGTGAGCAGCATGAGGAAGAAGCTATGGGGACTTCAGTCCACTCATGTCTTTCCCTCATAGCTGCCAGATGCAGGGCAGTGGGTATTGTTTTAGATATGATTAGGAGAGCCTGTCTCTCCTCTACCAGGTAATGGGCTGCAGCCAGTCAGCCTGAACTCAGCCTGAAGGCAGGTGCAGTCCAGCATTAAACTCTCAAATGGCACCTTCCACCTGCAACCAGAGAGGGTGGGGCCCCTTCCAGGCACGCAGTGTAGGCAAGAAGCTATGAGGAGTGCGATTCCCGCATGTCTCAGTCTCAACAGCAGCTCAGTCTCAACAGCAGCCCGCAGCAATGTGGTGGGGACCTTCCCAGGGTTGCCTGGGAGCCCCCAGTTTCCACTCTGCCCCCTCAGAGCCCTGTAGCAGCAGTAGCTATGTGTATACATCTCCAGCATCTAGGCTATCAGAATGACACCCGGCTGGGGGTGCTGTAGGCTTGGATGCCTGTGGGATTCTGTGTGGGTTCCCTTTATGGAGCAATGTCTCTGTGCAATCTCTAGGTGGCTCCCTATGTTAGGCCAGAGGTTTGAGTGAGTTCAGGGGTACTCCTGTAGGCAAGATTGTAAAAGCCCTTTTTCAGGTGTGAAGCCCTGGGCATTTTTCTCTTACTGTTTCTCTGTATCCAGGAGCTTTTCCCAACTCTCAGTCAGTCCCCAACCAGGCAAGGTGCCTTGAACCCTCGCCTTACTTACTTTTGGTGCTTCCTGTCACTTCTGTGGTGAATCCTAGTATTCTCTCCTAGATGATCTGTTCGAAATGTGAATATGTGCTTACTATTCTGGTTCTTCTTCATGGAAGAGACACATAATACCTGCCTCTAGTCAGCCATCTTTACAACATTTCTCTTTAAGTACAATTTAAGAAATCATTATCATTTTTCAGTGTAGATCATAGGCTCATCATTGAGTTCCAAATATCAATTTTAAAATGTATACTTTTTTTCCTTAACAGATGGTATAATGAAGTTGTGATAAGAGTAGGCTTTGTTGTCAAGCCAAGTTTACGATTTCTGTGTGAACTTGGACTAATCACTTACCATTAGCTTCCTCATCTGAAAAGTAGACATAATAATACCTACCTTATAGTGTGAGGGTTGAATGAGATGGTTATAAAGTACTTAGCACAGTGGCCTAGCACAAAGAAGGCACTGAATAAATTTAATATGTTATTCTTAGTAGTAGGTGCTATGAAATTATACATTTCCTCAGCTTTTGAGTGTATGTTTAAAAGAAGATCCTTGGCCGGGCATGGTGATTCACGCCTATAATCCTAGCACTCTGGGAGGCAAATGTGGGAGGATTGCTTGACGTTAGGAGTTTGAGACCAGTCTGAGCAAGAGTGAGACCCCCATCTCTAAAAAAAAAAAAAACCTTGGGATTGGTCAAATTTTTATACATTAGAGAAAGGGGTGAATTACACCAGTGTTATCCTTTATCTGTAATTAAAATTGATGGGGAAAAAGACCGAATTAGAGACAGTATGGGACAATGGAGAAGCACTGGACTGGCAACAGGACAGATCTGCCTTCTGGCTGTGCATTATGATTTATGTTTTATGATTTCTTTCAGTTTTCTCATTTCATAGCACTTCATAGTGCTCTATTTTAAGCCCTTAATCACATTCTAGTTTGTATTAGGTTAGGCATGTATGTCTCTGGTTGTATAAGCTCCTTGAGATTAGACTGTCTCATTGATGTGCACATCCCTAGGGGTACCTTATGTAGTGTCTTAAACATAGAAAGTGTTTGTGATGTTCCCTCTTTTAAAAACAGTTTAATTGAAATTTGTCTATATTAAAAGAAAGCATAAGGAAAGAAGTATAATGGGAAATACTGAGATTAAGATTTCTTTTAGTAAAAATTCTGATAAAATAATTTTTTTAATTTTTGCTTTATGAAGTTTAGTCTTTGTAAATGTCTTTCATTCATATCCTTTCTCTTTAACTGATAAAGGTTTTAAAATATTCTTTTATGTTGTTACTTATTATAGAGTTCTTTGGTGTGCACTTGAGTTAGAGTGTGACATAGAGTCTTTGAAAAGTGGGTTTTTTTATGTAGTGATTTCAGATATGGCTCAAATGATTGTCAGTGGAAAGTAATGCTTGCTTTTATGACCTCATGATTAAAATTCAACTCAGGATCATAAAAATCTTTGATTTCCTAAGGAGACTCACCCTGTTATTGTTATGAGAGCATGTGTGCATATGAGAGGAAAGAAGAGGGGGAGGACCTTTGAATTTTTAGTTTAACATCAAGAGCTGGGAGATGCTACTGTCAGTCAGGTGCACACATAAAATAGCACAGAATAAAAGATTCCATTTCCTCTGCATGCTTTCTCTGGTGGTGGCTGTTTTCTCTCCCATATCTTACACTAACTAGGGCTGGAAGTGGTTGAGATAGGTGTCTTTCTTGGTGTATTAACTATATTTTCTTATTTTCTATATTCTTGATGTTCTGGTATCTGGGATTTCACTGACTGGAAAGAGACCACCCTTCCCAGCATTAAGCTAATTCCTAGAGATAGTAATTCCTGGAGATAGTGAACATGCCCTTGATATGAAAACCAACCAATCCTGAGTCCATACACCCACCCATACGCCCACCTCTTCTATTTTATTCTTATACTCCAGGAGGCAATATTCTTCTACCCTAATCATCACACAGCCAGGTACCAAACAACTGGGGATCACCTCTATAGCCCAGAGCCTACCAACATTATTCAAATTATCCAATCCTAATTCTGCTCATTGCTTACCTTACCTTGCTCATTCCTTCCCTTGATAAATCGCAATAAAGGCTTTTGTCCATGCTTTCCCCTTGTTTTTGCTGACCAACCCTTTTGGTTCCCTGCGTTGCCCCTCCATGTCATGGTGTGCCCCCTCTTCTTACAAATTATAATAAACAAGTTATCTTTTCAATGGTAATTGTCTCCTGACCTGTTGGCCTCACTATACCTGAGTAAACCCAATTTTTATTTTTAAACACTTACGAATGTCACTGCTGTCTCCAGACCATTCTTCCTCCCTTCTTCCTAAACCCCCTATCATCAAATCTTGTCTTACCAATCTACACCTGGGACAATCATCTACAGACCCCCAGATCAGTCTTCCCCATTCCTCAAAGATTTTAGCTACTGATTATTATCAGTTTCTCTACTAATATAAGTCTTAATAATTGCAGTTGCCACATAGATGATGTTTCCCCAATAACCTGGCCTCTCAGTTCCTTCAATTCCTGTCTCCCAGTAATCTTTTTTCTACCCTACCTCAGCTACTCATTGTCATGTCAAATCCTAAATCATGACATTACCAATAACTGCAGCCTGCCATGATCTCGATTCCAAGCAGTTCTTTAATTTCTACCTCTTATCCCTCTAGCTGACTCCCTTTAGAGTTACTCCAACACTAATGATTCCTCAACACTCAGGACCTGCAGTTAATCTTAGCATATTTTATTGTCTTTTATCCTCTAATGTCCTCATTTCCCTCCTTACTCAGCTTAAATTCCTTCACTATCATTGTATTACCCCCTTTGCATACAGCCTTAGCTCCCTTGTCCCCTTTGAATTTATTTGCTTATCAAAACCACAGATCTTATATCCAACTCTTTAACCTTTTCACTTTGCATCCACAAAACTGAATGTGGCAGGAAAAAATACACAACCATGCTAACCAGTCTCGCTTTGAATTCATCGTGAACTTCAAGTAGGCTCTTAGTGATGATTGTCAGTCGTACTATATGCAGTCACCTATATTTCCCTAGTCCCATTTGATTTCCTAGTTTCCTAGAGGATTATTTCTCCCTTGTTATTTTCCTGAATCTGTTCTTCCCCCATCTTCATTCTCATTTTTGATGACCTTTCTTTCTATTTCATTGAGAAACTCAAAGCAATTAGAAGAGAACTTTCACAAACTTCTTCCACATCTACTCACTTACTTGTATCTGTTCCCATATCTTTATCTTCTTTCTTGTTACTCTTAATGTACTGTCAGTGCTTCTAAAATCAATTCCTCCACTTGTCCACTAGATCTTATCCTATTCCTTTTCACCTAGCCAGGGACATTGCTCCAGCAATTTTCATTTTCCACAAAAAAGTTCTCCTTTCTTGCATCTTCTCAGCAGTATGTATAAACATGATTTTTTTCCTCCACCTAAATAACAACAAAACCTTATCCTGACCCCATTTCCCATCCAGCTAATACTCCTTTTCACATCACAGCTCCTCAAGAATTATCTGTCACACTCTCTGCAGTTCTTTTCTTTTCATATACCACTTTTAAAAAAATTGAGATATAATTCATGTACCATAAAATTCACCCTTCTAGAGGGTATAATTCAGTGGTTTTAGTATATTCACAATGTTGTACAACCATCATCACTAATTCCAGAATATTTTCATCATCCCCAAAAGAAACCCCATACCCATTTGCAGTCACCAGTTGTTTCCTTCTTCACTCAGCCCCTGGCAAACCACAACCTACTTTCAACCTACTTTCTATCCTTATGGATTTGCCCGTTCTGGGAATTTCATATAAATGGAATCATAACAATATGTGGACTTTCATGCCCAGCTTTTTAAACTTGGCATGATATTGTCAAGATTCATCTATGTTGTGGAATGTATCAATTCTTCATTCCTTTTATGGCTGAATATTTCACTGTATAATAGATCAGGAATCACCAAGATCATCCACAGATTTGATGATTTGCTAAGAGGACTTACAATACTCGGCATATAGTCATACTCAAGTCTATGACTTATTGCAGAAAAAGGAAACAAAGGAAAGAGGCACATAAGGTGAATTCCACGATAAACAAGGCACAAGTTTCTAAAGATCCTTTGCCAGTGGAGTCACACAGGACATGCTTAATCCCCTCATCAATGAGTTATGACAATGCTTCTGAAATGTCGCCAACTATGGAAGCTCATTAGAGGCTCTATGCCCAGGGATTTTATTGGGCATTGGTCATGTAGGCACTCCTGCCTGACATGTACCCAAATTCCAGACTTCCAGAAGGAAAGCAGGTTTTCAGCATAAACAATATTGTTTGTTTAAATAGTTTAGGCACAGTAAACCACCCTTACATTTAGAGAATGCTAAGAAGATTCACGAAATCCATGATTCGAGACAGCAGTCAAGGGCCAGCCTTGTAAGCAAGTCTTTCAAAGAATAGCAGTCTGGCCTGCTATGTTAACTATTTTCTGTATATACGGAAGATATACCATATTTTACTTACACATTCATCAGATGATAGGCATTTGGGATTGTTTCACCTTTTTGGCTGTTGTGAATAAATCTGCTATGAACATTTATATACAAGGTTTTGTGTGAACATATGTTTTCAAGTCTCTTATTTCATATACTTAAGGGTAGAATTGCTGGGTCATATGGTAGTTCTGTGTTTGACCTTTTGAGGAACTGGCAGATTCTTTTCCAAAAGGGCTATACTTCTTCACATTACCCTCAGCATGTATGAAGTTTCTAATTTCTTTTTGATTATAGCCATCCTAGTGAATGTGAACTGGTATCTCATAGTGGTTTTCATTTATTTGCATTACTATATAACAAATGATATTTAACAACTTTTTGTATGCATATAGGCCATTTAAAAATCTTCTTTGGAAAACTTTATTCACATCCTTTGCTCATTTTTCAATTGTATTGTTTGTATTTATATTGAATTATAAGAGTTCTTTATTCTGGAATATTTACTCTTATCATACATATGATTTGCAAGAGTCTTCTCATTCTGTGAGTTGTCTTTTAACTATCTTGATGGTATTCTAAAAAGCACAGACACTTTTAATTTCTCTGATTTCCAACTTATCTATCTTTTCTTTTGTCGCTTGTGCTTTTGATGTCATGTCTAAGAAACCATTGCCTAACCCAAGGTCATGAAAATTTATGCCTGTGTTTACTTATAAAAGTTTTATACTTTCAGCTTTTACATTTAGGTCTTGGATAAGACCTAAGTTTATCCTGAGTTGATTTTTCTATATGGTATGAGGTTAGGGTCTAACATCATTCTTTTGCATTTAGATATTAACTTGTTTCAGCACCATTTTTTTTTTTTTTTGAGTCAAAGTCTTGCTCTGTTGCCTGGGCTAAAGTGCAGTGGTGTCGTCATAGCTCACAGCAACCTCAAACACCTGGACTGAAGCTATCCCCTCCTGCCTCAACCTCCTGAGTAGCTGGGACTACAGGGACGTACCACCATGCCTGGCTAATTTTTTTAGTTTTTGTAGAGATGTCATCTCACTTTGTTGCTCAGGCTGGTCTTGAACTTCTGGCCTCAAGCGATCCTTCAGCCTCGGCTTTCCAAAGTGCTGGGATTATGGGTGTGAGCCATCACATCCAGCCAGCACCATTTTTTGAAGGTATTATTCTTTCCCATTGTGTTGTCTACACTCCCTTGTCAAATATTAGTTGCCCATAAATGTATCTTCTAGACTCAATTCTGTTCCATTGATGTATTAATATATGTTTGTCCTTATGCCAATACTACATAGCCTTGATTACTGTAGCTTGGTAGGAGACTTAGAAAATTGGGAAGTGTGAATCCTCTAACTTTGTTCTTTGTCAAGATTGTTTTGGCTATTCTGGGTCTCTTGCATTTCCATTTGAATTTGAGGATTGACTTGTCAATTTCTATAAAAAAAGGCAACTGGAATTTTGATAGGGATTGCATTTCACTTGTTGATCAATGCAAAGTATTGCCATCTTAACAATATTATCTTCCAATCCTTGAACATGGAATGTGTTTCTGTGTATTTAATTGCTTTCAACATTTTTTTGTAGTTTTCAATGAATGATTCTTGTACTTCTTTTGTTAAATATATTCGTAAGTATTTTATTTTGGGGGTGCTATTGTAAATGAAATTAATTTCTGCTTTTATTTTAGGTTTTTCATTGCTAGTATATAGAAACACAATTGATTTTTGCATATTCTTTTTTTTTTCAGAATATGATGGGGCTACAAATGTTTTGGTTACATGAATTTCTTTTGTATGGTTTGAATCAAAGCTATAAGTGTGTTCATCACCAAGACAGTGAGCATTGTACCCGTTAGGTGTGAATTTACCCATCCCCTCCTCCCCTCTCCCACCTGCTTGATTTCCATTGAATTTTACTACCATATGTACACACAAGTGTTGATCATTTAATTTCAATTTAATAGTGAATACATGTGATGTTTGTTTTTCCATTCTTGCGATACTTCACTTAGGCGGATGGTCTCCACTTCCATCCAGGTTGTTACAAAAGGTATTAGTTCACCATTTATTTTATGGCTGGTATACATATATAACATTTACAACATTTTATTAATCCACTCATGTATTGATGGGCACTTGGGTTGTTTCCACATCTTTGCAGTTGTGAATTGTGCTGCTATAAACATTTGAGTGCAACTGTCTTTTTTATAAAATGTCTTTTTTTTCTTTTGGGTAAATACCCAGTAGTGGGATTGCTGGATCAAATGGTAGGTTTACTTTTAGTTCTTTGAAGTATCTCTATGCTACTTTCCACAGAGTTTGAACCAGTTTGCAGTTCCACCAACAGTGCATAAGTATTCCTTTCTCTCTGCATCCACTCTAGCATCTGTTGTTTTGGGACTTTTTGATAAAACCCATTTTCACTGGGGTTAGTTGATATCTCATTGTGGTTTTGGTTTGCATTTTCCTGATAGAGACATCGAGCATTTTTTCATATGTTTATTGGCCATTAGTCTATCTTATTTTGAAAAGCTTCTGTTCATGTCTTTTGCCAACTTTGTAATGGGGTTGTTTGATGTTTTCTTGTACATTTGCTTGAGTTCTTTGTAGATTCTGGTTATTAGCCTTTTATCTGATGCATAGCATGCAAATATTTTCTCCCGTTCTTTAGGTTGTCTGTTCACTCTACTGATTGTTTCCTTGGCTGTGCAGAAACTTTTTAATTTAATCAGGTCCATTTATTTATTTTTGTTGTTGCTGTGATTGCCTTTGGGGTCTTCTTCATAAATTCTTTGCCTTGGCTGATATCTATAAGAGTTTTTCCAACCTCTTCTTCTAGAATTCCTACAGTTTCATGCCTTAGTTTTAAGTCTGTTATCCATCATGAATTAATTTTTGTGAGCAGTGAGAAGTGCAGGTCCTGTTTCAGTCTTCTACATGTGGCTATCCAATTTTCCTGGCACCATTTATTGAATAGAGATTCTTTTACCCATTGTATGTTGTTATCTGCTTTGTCAAAGATCAGATGGCAATATGAGGATGGTTTTATATCTGGGTTCTTAGTTCTGTTCCATTGATCTGTGTCTCTGTTCTTGTGCCATTACCATGCTATTTTGGTTATTGTAGCCTTAAAGTATAGCTTGAAGTCTGGTAAAGTGATGCCTCCTAATTTGTTCTTTTTGCTTAAGGTTCCTTTGGCTATTCGGGGTCTTTTCTGGTTCCATATGAAATGTAGAATTATTTTTTCTAGATTTGCAAAAAATAACATTGATATTTTGATGGGGATTGTATTGAATCTGTAAATCACTTGGGGTAGTATAGACATTTTAACATTGTGGATTCTGCTGATCCATGAGCATGATATGTTTTTCCATTTATTTACATCCTCTGCGATTTCCTTCCTCAGTCTTTCATAGTTCTCCCTATAGAGGTCTTTCCTTCCTTGGTTAAATATTTTCCTAGGTATTTTATTTTCTGTGTTGCTATTGTGAAAGTTATTGAGTCTTTGATTTGATTCTCGGCTTGACTATTGTTGGTATAAAAGGAATGCTACTGATTTGTGTGCACTGATTGTGTAACCTGAGACTTTGATGAATTTATCAATTCCAGGAGGCTCTTGGCAGAATCTTTGGGGTTTTCCAGATATAAGATCATATCATTAGCAAAGAGCAATGGTTTTATTTCTTCTTTCCCCATTTGCATACCCTTGATTTCCTTCTCTTGCCTGATTGCTCTGGGTAGGGCTTCCAGCACTATGTTGAACAGAAGTGGTGACAGTGGGCAACTGTGTCTGGTTCCAGTTCTAAGTGAGAATGCTTTCAAATTTTCCCCATTCAGTATGATATTGGCTGTGCATTTATAGTATATGGCTTTTATAATGTTAAGGTATATTCTGCCTATGCCTATTTTGTTACGAGTTCTTATCATAAAAGGGTGCTGAACTTTGTCAAATGCTTTTTCTGCATCTATCAAGAGGATCATATGGTCTTTGTTTTTGCATCTATTTATGTGGTGAATCACATTTATGGATTTGCATATATTGAGCCATCCTTGCATCTCTGAGATGAAGCCCACTTGATCATGGTGGATTATTTTTTTGATATGCAGCTAAATTTAGTTTGCTAGGATTTTATTGAGAATTTTTTCATCTGTTAATATATTCATAAGGGATATTGGTCTGCAGTTTTCTTTTTTTGTTGTGTCATTTCCTGGCTTTGGTATCAAGGTGATATTGGCTTCATAGAACAAGTTGGGAAGGATTACTTCCATCTTTATGTTATGAAATAATTTCTGCAGTAAAGGTACCAATTCTTCTTCATAGGTCTGGTAAAATTCAGCTGTGTGTTTTCAAGTTTATGTGCATAGAGATTTTTATAATATTCAGAGATGAAGTTTTGTATTTCTGTAGTATCAATTGTAATATCTCCTTTTTCATTTCTGATTGGGCTTATTAGGGTCTTTCTTTTCTGTTTCTGGTAAATCTAGTGACAAGCCTGTCAATTTTGTTCACCTTTATAAAGAACCAACTTTTTATTTCATTAATCTTCTGTGTAATTCTTTGGTATTGATTTCATTTAGTTCTGCTCTGACCTTAGTTATTTCTTTCCTTCTGCTGGGCTTGGGATTGGTTTGATCTTCCTTTTCCCATTCCTTGAGATGATTCATTAGATTGTTAATTTGTGATCTTTCCATCTTTTGGATGTAGGCATTTATGGCTATGAATTTTCCTCTTATGACTGCTTTTGCTGAATCTCATGGGTTTTGATAACTTGTGTCATTTAGTTCAAAGAATCTTTTGATTTTCATCTTAATTTCCTCCTTGACCCATGACTATTCAGCAGTAGGTTGTTTAATTTCCATGACACTGCAGAGTTGAGTGTTACAGTTGGAATTGACTTCTAATTTTATTCTACTGTGGTCTGAGAAGATATATGGTACAATTTCTATTTTTCTAAATTTGTTGAGACATGTTTTTTAGCCTAGGATGTGATCAGTCTTAGAGAATGTTCCATGAGCTGATGAGAAGAATGTATATTCAGTAGTTTTAGGGTAGAATGTTCTGTAAATGTCTCTTAGGCCCATTGTTTCTAGACTTCTGTCTAAGTCCATTTTATTTTTTGCTTATTTTCTCCTTGGAGGATCTGTTCTGTTCTGTGAGTGGAGTGTTGAAGTATGATGCTGCTGTCTATCATTATGTTCAGATTAAGTAGGGTTTGCTTTATGAATCTGGGTGCAGCTGTGTTAGGTGCATAAATATTTAGAATTGTTATGTTTTCTTGTTGAATTGTTCCCTTCACCATTATATAATGACCACCTTTGTCTTTCTTTACTTTTGCTGATTTGAAGTCTATGTTATCTGATATGAGAATGGCTACACCAGCTCTCTTTTGTTGCCATTTTTCTTGGAATATTGTTTTCCATCCCTTCACCTTGAATCTGAATGAGTCCTTGTGGGTTAGATGTGTTTTCTGGAGACAACAGATACTTGCTTTGTATTTTTTTATTCCTTCAGCCAGCATATGTCTCTTGAGTGGGAAGTTCAATCCTTTCACATTTATTGAAAGAATTGATAAGTAGAGTGGATTTCTGTTCATCCTGTTGAGTAGAACTTTGTTGCTTTGTTTTACCTTTTCAGCCATTGTGGTATCCGGGCTCTGACCTTTAGCTTTTGGGTGATTTTACACTGGTGGGTGTCTATTGTGCTGATCTGTGTATAATGCAGTTCTGAGTATTTCCTGCAGGGCAGGTATGGTCTTGACAAATCATCTCAGTGTTTGCTTGTCTGAGAAAGTCTTTTTCTCTCGTGTATAAGAAACTTAGTTTTGCAGGATATAGAAATCTAGGCTGACCATTATTCTGTTTAAGAAGACTGAGAATGGGGCCCAATCCTTTCTGGCTTGTAAGATCTCAATTGAGATGTCTACAGTTAGTCTGGTGGGTTTTCCTTTGTAAGTTACCTGTTGCTTTTGCTTTATGGCTTGTAGGAGTGCCTCTTTTTTGTTTACTTTGGCCAGTCTGATGACTATATGTCATGGTGATTGCCTCTTCACAGTGAATCTACCAGGGATCCTTAGAGCTTCTTGTACCTGGATATTTAGATTTGTAGGCCAGGGAAATTTTCCTAAATTATTCCCTCAGGTAAGTTTCCCCACCTTTGTGTATTTTCTTCTTTTCCTTCAGTGATGTCTATGATTCTTATATTTGTCCTCTTTAAATAATCCCACATTTCTTGTGGGTTTTGTTCATTCCTCTTGTTTCTTAGATCTTTCTGTTTGACTGACTTGTTTAACTCAACAGTGTTGTCTTCAAGCTCTGAGATTCTTTCTTCTGCCTGATGTAGCCTATTCTTAAGGTTTTCCACTGTGTTTTGTATTTCCTTGAATGAAGTTTGCATTTCCAGAAGTTCTGTTTGTTTTTTTTTAATAATGAGATTTTCTTAATAAATTTTTCATTCATTTCCTATATCATTTTTGTGGTTTCTTTGTGTTGGGTTTCTGTTTTGTCTTGTATCTCATTGAGCTTCCTTACAATCCATGTTTGGAATTCTTTACCTGTCATTTCAATCTTTTTGTTTTGGTTGGAATCCATTGGTAAGGAGTTATTGTTTTCTTTTGAGGGTGTCCTCTTCACTCTGATTTTTCATGTTTCTGGAGTTCTTTCTGTGATTCCTTCTCATGTGACCTCTCAGTCCAGACCTGGGGGTGATTGGTCTGGTTTATGGGCCTGTCACCCGGTCCTCAAGGATCAATCCCTGTGCATGCCAGGGAGAGGAGTGCTGGTCCTGAGTTGCCCATAGGTTGTTCTAGCAGGTTTGGTGTACCTCTCAGGTTACCTCTGACCTGCTGTCTTCACCTCTTCCCAACAGTGTGTAGTGAGTTAAGTCCCCCATCTTACTCTCAGGGATGGTGGGTGCTACTTGTGGGTATGAATCAGCCACACGCTGTTTGCTTTAGTTGGAAGATGCTATAATGAGCTATATTGTTGTTCTCCCTGTCATTGGTTGGTGTTTGTGAGATAGAGCCAGCTGCCGAGATGTTCTTTTGTGTCCATGGTAGACTCTTGTCCCCCAGTTGGAGTACTTGAGTTCCCCAAGCTTTAGGAGGGACCCTGTAGCTCCCAGGCCCCCGAGGTACTTCCCACCCCCACAGACCCAAGCCAAGACGGCAGGCGCCAATATAGCTTGTCCACCCACTGTGCATCTCTGTCCTCCCCAGGGGGCTTCAACTCCTCAGGTTTCATCCTGCTTGTTCCCACACAGACATTTCCCAATTCTGGCCCAGACTACAGGAGCCACAGGGGTCCAGTGGGTCCCAGGTGATCTGTGTGACTCCAAATCCTGGACATTCTGGGCAGACCACCTCACAGAGAGCGGGTCAGAGACCACCAGAGTGATAGCATTCCTCCATACAGACTCTGTTCTTCCCCTTCCCCTCCACCATGCGTGGCTGCCAAGAGAGACAACTAAGCCACACCACCCTGAGGCTTCCACAGAGAGTGGGGCTCAGGCCTTTCCTCTCAGGAAAGAGTATTAGTATTAGTGATGAGAACAGAGATCCTTGCTGATGTAAGGAGGAAAGCTTTCAGTCTTTTACCATTAAATATGATGTTAGCTGTGGGTTTTTCACAGATGTCATTTACAAGTTGAGGACACTCCCTTCTATTCCTAATTTGTTGAGTGTTTTATCATGGTAGGGTGTTAGACTTTGTCAAATGATTTTTCTGCATTGATTGAGATAATCGTGTGGTTTTTGTCTTTTATTCTATTGATATTGTGTATAACACTGATTTTCCTGTGTTTAACCATTCCTGAATTCCTGAGATAAACCCTAGTTGGTCATGGTACATAATTCCTTTTTTTTTTTTTTTTTTAGCCAACAGCATGCCTACAGATATAATTCCTTTTATATGTTGGTGGATTCAGTCTCTTATTATTTTGTTGATGGTTTTTTCATTTATTAATATATTAATAGGAATATTGGACTATGTTTTTCTCTCCTTGTGATGTCTTTGCTTTTGTATTCGTAATACTGGCCTCACAGAATGAGTTGGAAAGTGTTCCTTCCTCCTCTAATTTTTGGAAAAATGTATGAAGGAGTGGTGTTAATTCTTTTTTAAACATTTGCTAGAATTCACCAGTGAAGCCACCTGGTCCTGGTTTTCTCTTTGTGGGAAGTTTTTGATTACTAATTCTATCTCTTTACCTGTTATAGGTTTTTTCAGATATTCTGTTTCTTCTTGAGTCAGGTGTGCAAGTTGTGTCTTTCTTGGAATTTTCTGTTTACATTATCTACTTTTTTTGGCATTATATATTACTTTTTAACATTAAAAAGTTTATAGGCTACTTTTTGAATTTTCTGCTATTTTAGATTGACCTTTCTACAGTTAGTCCAAATTAAAAAGGTTTTAATATATGTTATGTATGAAAGTAGCACATTGGGGAAACTAGCTTGCTTGCTTTTTTTCTTTTTAAAGAATCACCAATATTGTTTAACGTTTTGTATTTTTATTTTAGGAGCGTATATTCATCAAACAAAGACATAAACAATGAAGAGGAAATTCTTAGGAAAAAGATAATGGAGAGTGAGATATCACAAAAGAAACTTGACTTCAGTTTTCAAAAGTGTAAAAAATCATCTGATTGTTCTCTTCAGAAGCATGAAATTCCACATGGTATCACTGATATAGATGACAATTTAATTTCCAATGGTGAGGTATTTTTTTGTGGAGTTTTATAAAAATTTATAGCCATGAAAATAATTGTATTCTGATACAATTAGAGAAAAGCATACTTCAGAATCTGCGCTACTGATTTTTTAAAATAAACATGGAGAAATGAAAATGTTAGTATGGTCAATTCCCAGTTTTCCCAAATAATTAGAGATAGGGTTATTATGAATAAATTCACACATAATTCATAATTCTCTTTCTAACCACTTAAGTCTCTGCATGGCATTGTCCTTATTCTAATCTATACCAATAAGAAGCGTTAGCAGACTATAGAGTCAGTTCTAACACATTATATGCATACCTTTAAAAACCCTGTGTAACACAAAAATTACTGTTACACAAAACTTTATCGGGATATGTTAATAAAAATGATAACCTAATAAAAATGGTAGCCTAGTTTTACACATGTTAAATGGTTGGGAAATACACAAATACTATAATACATATGGCACTTTAACCTGAAAAAAAAACAAAGTTTGCCTGTGGAAGTGGGTTTCAGAAGGATTTTAGCTTGTGAGTTATTGTGAATTGGTAGAAAGCGGATATTAAGGATGTGTGATTGCATGCATGGATGGATGCATTGATTGATAGAGATAGATTCTGACAGGAAACCCAAGGTCCCTGGATCAGAGAGTAAACCATTTATTACTCAGAGCATCTTAGTGTTAGTTCACATCCCCTAAACTCCATGAAGCAACGCAGTGAGGGCCTGATGTTACCCTGCCCATGCAGTGGGATTGCACTACAGGAGAGGAACACCAAAATTAGGAAACTATAGGCTTCTGGCAGATCTGTCCATTCTCCTCCCCAGAGAGAGGGATAGACCTTTACTTTGGAAAGTAAATAAATCTTCTCTGGGGAGGGAAAGGGAAAGTATTTAATAGTTTCACTACCCTGAAGTATAAGGAAATAGCTTCCAGGGGAAGTAAGTTTCTAAATCTTTTTGGAGTAATATATTATTTCTAGCTTCCACGGCATATTTGCTATTTCCTTTAACCAAGTTTACCATAATGTTTTAAAGCCTTACAGTATTTACTCATATCAGAATTTATAAGAGTGTGAGGAGAGATACATGAGGTTCTATTATTAGGAACATAGGCCTTCCAGTAACTGTTTCATAAGGAATCAATCTGTTTCCAGTAGGGTAGATCTGATTGCCATCGAGGCCAATAGTAATACTTTTGGCAAAGACAATCCAATCAATTGAGTTAACTGTGCTAGATTCAGTTTTAAAATGCCATTTTCCCTTTTTACCTTTATAGAAGATCAGGATGATAGGGACAATGGTAATGCCATTGTGTTCATAACACTGTATTTAACTGCTTTATAACTTGTCCAGTAAAATGGGTTTCTGTATTTCTGGAGCTTTCTCCAGGGATGCCTCATAAAGGAAACATAATAACTTCTTAGTTCTTGTCATAGCATTGGCTTTCCTACTCATGAAAGCTTCTATTCAGCCAGAAAAGATGCAAACTATTACAAGAACGTATTACTATCCCATTGAAGGTGGCAGTTGAATGAAATCCATCTGTAAGTGTTCAAATGGCCCATCAGGTGGCAGAAATGTACCACCTGAAGTTTTGATTGTCTTCCCAGGACTGTGAGTTTGACAAACCAAACAGGGGTTATAGACTATTTTAGCAATTTTAGAACAGTCATCCCTCCAATATTTTTTCATAATTTGTATCATGAGTCAGAATATTGGAATCTTTAAGAACTCAGGAAGGACCAGGTGGCCATCTGGGCCTTCCTTGAATCCACACTTAACATTAAATTTGCATCCTTTCAGATATCAATTTTGTTTTTACCAAATCAGGTGCATAGCACTGTATATTAAATAGGGTATCGTAGGTGATTTGATTTGGATCAGTCTTATGAAGTTTAATTCAGACTGTGTATTCTAAAAGTTTAAGTACTAGCTGACTTAGCATGAAAATCTGCCAAGGCATTTCCTTGATATTCAGTTAATTCTCGTTTTACTTGATATTGGGTTAGCAGTCTTATGAGTCAATCAGTGTCTTTACTAGAATTCTTCAAATTCTTAGGCCAAAGGTGTGATCTTAAAGTTATCAGAAACCTGTACTTGCCGGGGTCCTTTCCATAAATCTCCTTGAAGATGAAACAGTTTAGGTTTATAGTTTCTTGCAGTAGCTTTCAGGTAAGTATCAGAGTAAAACAATTAACTGTCTGTGGGTGACAAGTCTTAAAATGACCATGGTTAAAGGTATGATAAGAATTCATTGTAATAATGATGTAATTGACAGGATAATCTGGTTATTTCTGTGACATACAACATTTTAAGATAACTAGAATTATGACTTATATATAACATTATACCAGGACTATCAGATTTCTAGGAATTTCATATAATTTCTGGAACATATATTAATAACACATTCATAAAAATATAACTCAAAGACAGTTAAACATCATTTCTTATTTGAAAATGGTTCTCATGCAAATTTAACATATCAAATAAGTCTAATTAGTTTATTGTCTCTCTTTTTATAAAGAGAGAGAATAAATTCTTTTGCGATATGTCAGAGGCCATTTGGAAGGTTCCAAAGTTAGTTTGAGGTTAAAAAGACTTAATTTAGAATTTGATTTGAGAAAAGTTTGTCACAAATATCAAAGGTTTAAAACAATTAAGTAGGATCACAGGTCACTGTGAAATGATAGGCATTCATTTAACCAGAGTGATAATTAAAGGACTTTAGAGTCAGATACAGAAATACAGAGTCTCACTCTGTTGCCCGGGCTAGAGTGCCGTGGTGTCAGCCTAGCTCACAGCAACTTCAAACTCCTGGGCTTAAGTGGTCCTCCTGTCTCAGCCTCCTGAGTAGCTGGGACTACAGGCATGTGCCACCATGCCTGGCTAATTTTCTATATATTTTTATTTGGCCGATTAATTTCTTTCTATTTTTTAATAGAGACAGGGTCTTGTTCTTGCTCAGGCTGGTTTCGAACTCCTGACCTTGAGCGATTCTCCCGCCTCGGCCTCCCAGAGTGCTAGGATTACAGGCGTGAGCCACCATGCCCAGCCCAGTTTTCTTAAGTAATCAAAGACCTAATAAAGCAAGAGAGCAATTTGATACTCCAAGAAAACTTTGTAACAATATACTTTTGATATTAAGTCTCATTTTTTAAAATTTTTTTTATTTATTTATTTTTATTTCAGTATATTTTGGGGGTACAAATTTTAAGGTTTCAAATAATGCCCTTGCCCCCCTCGCCCCACAAGTCTGAGCTTCAAGTGTGACCATCCCCCAGACGGTGCACATTTCACTCATTATGTATGTATATTCCCGCCCCCTTCTCCCCCCTCCCACCTGCCCAATACCCAATAAATGTAATTCCTATGTGTCTACTTAGGTGCTGATCAGTTAATACCAATTTGCTGGTGAGTATATGTGGTGCTTGTTTTTCCATTCTTGGGATACTTCACTTAGTAGTATGGGTTCCAGCTCTATCCAGGAAAATACAAGATGCGCTATATCACCATTGTTTCTTAGAGCTGAATAGTACTCCATGGTATACATATACCACATTTTATTAATCCAGTCATGTATTGATGGGCTCTTGAGTTGTTTCCACAACTTTGCAATTGTGAATTATGCTGCTATAAACATTCGCGTGCAGGTGTCTTTTTTGTAGAGTGTCATTTGATCTTGTGGGTAGATGCCCAGTAGTGGGATTGCTGAATCAAATGGTAGATCTACTCGTATCGCTTTAAGGTATCTCCATATTGCTTTCCACAGAGGTTGAACTAGTTTGCAATCCCACCAGCAGTGTAGGAGTGTTCCTATCTCTCTGCATCCATGCCAGCATCTATTGTTTTGGGACTTTTTGATAAAGGCCATTCTTACTGGAGATAAGTGATATCTCATTGCAGTTTTGATTTGCATTTCCCTAATGATTGGAGATGTTGAGCATTTTTTCATATGTTAGCCATTATTCTGTCTTCTTTAGAAAAGTTCCTGTTCATGTCCTTTGCCCACTTTTTGATAGGGTTGTTTGATTTTTTCTTGCTAATTTTCATGAGTTCTAAGTAGATTCTAGTTATCAGCCCCTTATCAGATGTGTAAGATGCGAAAATTTTCTCCCATTCTGTAGGTTGTCTGTTTGCTTTCATAACTGTTTCTTTGGCTGTGCAGAAGCTTTTTAGTTTGATCAGGTCCCATTTATTTATTTTTGTTGCTGCCGTGATTGCCTTTGGGGTCTTCTTCATAAATTCTTTGCCTAGGCCAATGTCTAGGAGAGTGTCTCCAACATTTTCCTCTAGAATTCTAATAGTTTCATACCTTAGGTTTAAGTCTATTACCCAGCGTGAGTTGATTTTTGTGAGAGGTGAAAGGTGTGGATCCTGCTTCAGCCTTCTACAAGTGGCTGTCCAGTTTTCCCAGCACCATTTATTGAGTAGGATTCTTTTCCCCAGTGGATGTTTTTGTCTGCTTTGTCGAAGATTAGATGACTATATGAGGATGGTTTTATATCAGGGTTCTCAGTTCTGTTCCACTGGTCAATATTCCTATTTTTGTGCCAATACCCAATTGATTTAATTACTACAGCTTTGTAGTATAGTTTGAAATCTGGCATATTGATACCTCCCATTTTGTTTGTATTGCCTAGAATTGCTTTTGATATACGGGGTCTTCTCTGGTTCCAAATGAAGCATAAAATTATTTTTTCTATATCTGTGAAAAATGATGTTGGGGTTTTAATAGGGATTGCATTGAATCTGTAGATCAGTTTGCATAGTATAGACATTTTAACAATGTTGAGTCTGCTGACCCACGAGCATGGTATGGATTTCCATCTGTTTACATCCTCTGCTATTTATTTCGTTCCTCAGTGTTTCATAGTTCTCCCTGTAGAGGTCTTTTACTTCCTTAGTTAAGTATATTCCTAGGTACTTTTATTTTCTTTGTTGCTATTGTGAAGGGTATTGAGTCTTTGATTTGGTTCCTAATTTGACTGTTGTTGGCCTCTATGAATGCCTCTGATTTCTGTGTATTGATTTTGTATCCTGAGACTTTACTAAATTCATTTATCAATTCCAGGAGTCTCTTGGTTGAATCCTTGGGATTTTCTAAATATAATATCATATCATCAGCAAACAGTGAAAGTTTGATCTCTTCTGCCCCCATTTGGACCTTTTAATTCCACTTTCATTAAAACGTATTCAGATTTTAGCCAGCTTTACCACACATAAAATTCCTTTTTCAAGATTCTCCTTCCACAAACCTTTTATAACTTTCTTATTTTCATTTAGTTTTGCCCTATACTCCTACCCTTTCCCATTGTGGAACAATTAGTCATTCTATTTTAGGGCAAAAATTACTGTTACTGAAAGCTCACCACTTGTCCGCAAGGCCACATCAGAAGAGCGAGGACGAATGGTTTGAGGAGAAGGAAAGAGGAGTTTGTTAATTTGCTGGCAAATGAGGAGGATGGAGATGCCTGTCTATAATGCCATCCTCATAATAAGCAGAAATACAGAGCTTTTAAAGGGATGCCGTTCAGCTTTAGGCAATTGCTGTTCAACTATAGTTGATGATTCTGATGGGTCCATCTCTCTCCTATCTCCACCTGAGACAATCCTGTGACTTCTGCCCACCTAGGAGGCCCACCCAGACCTCCACCTGACTCTATCTGCCTAGTCCAGGCAGGGCTGTCAGTTCTGCCAAGCCATCTCCTGTAGCACAAACAAAAGACATTACCCTGCCCCTCCTGTTAGGGAGATGGTTAGGATCTGTGGCTCTTCTAGGGATAAGGTTGCCCTGCTTTGGTGCTGTCTCCACAGCAATTGTTCCACCTGGGAAGAAGGATAAGGATGGACACTCTATTTTGGTGCTGCCCCACCCTTAATCCTATTCTGAGTAACTGCCACACCTGGGGAAGGAGGAAATGCTTTATCAATCTGGGAATTCCCTAGTCCAGGTATGATAGAATTTAGAAAGTGACCTAGAGTAACCTAAGGGTAATTATTATGCTGTTAGCTTGAATCTGCACTGTGGTTCACCCTCCCCCCCCCCAGTGAGGACACCTATTGATCATTTTATAACATCTCACACCTCCTGAGAGCCCCCACCCAGACTGGGCTAATAAAAGGAAACAATCCAAGAATTCAATGAGAGAAGGGGTGAGTGGGTCAGTGAGTCAGTGAGTCTCTCTCTCTACTCTTGGAGACAGACCCTGTTCTACAGTAAAGAGCTGCTCTCATGAAACTGCTTCCTGTCTGGGGTTACTCCGTCATTTTGGCCCCCCTGGTGATTTTTCCAAGATAATAGTCTGCACTTGACACTTTGGTGTGTCTGGTCATTCTTTGGCCAACAGCATACCAAGAACTGAGGGCAGATTGCCACCCTGACACTCCCAACCACTGGCCTAAGGTAGGTATCCTGGTTTTAGTTCACAAAAAGGAGTGGAGGTTGTTTTGAAGAGGCAAAGTATTTTTGCCATTTTTTTTCTTCCAGGCCATTGCCTCCCTTAACAATATTCTTTTTCCCTTAATAACAAAATAACAACAAAAAACACATTCTTGTATCTTATAGCTTAAATTACCAAAAACATGTATTTCCTAGCATACAATTTCCCTTATTAGTTTTAGTTTTAACTCTCTGTCATACCAGCATTCTGTAGATTGGCAAATCTATGAATCATAGTTTCTAGACGTATGCACTTCTTCATACTACAATTTTTTGGTGTGGTATAGGACATGTTTGCTAACACACCCAGATATCTTTAGTTCTTCTGTAATAAGAAGCCAAAAGTGGAAACAAATTATGTTTAGCAATTAATGCTTTAGTATTTTATTTGTAAATGATCTAGTCAACAAATGTCCATCATTTTGTTTAGCAGAACTCCAAGGTTGTAAGTTACCAAGGAGATTTGGGAAGCTATTTTTAAATAGACATAACATAAAACAAGCTAGCCATCATCAAATTATTTCCCTGTTAGCTATTGTTACAGCATATGCACATAAGGCAATCACAAAACCAAGCATCCTAAAAATTCAAGTATATGAGTTTTTTGTATTACTATTGTGCTTGATATACATGAAGTAATGGACACCGTACTTCCACTTGCAAATTTATTCTTAGGTTGAACTCATAGTTCTACAATCTTAAACATCTAGAAAAAGATTAGTTCCTTTTTTTTTTTTCTCAGAGTTTTGGAGTCTCTAAGTTATATAAGCACTTATTTTTCTTTAAGCCGATTAAATAGAACTCTTTTATAATTTTGATAGGATCATCTGGAGGTAGAAAAATATCACACATATGTAATATACAGTCAACCTGAAGGAAGAAACTGAGGCAAAATTAATATAAGTAGAGAATTTATTTGGGCTAAGTTTGAGAGCTACAACCTGGGGGACATAGATTAAAGTTGCCCTGAATATGCTCCTATTAGCAGCAGTTACAAGTGAATTTTTAAAGGAAAAAAGAAGAGACAGTTCTTTAAGTTGTTTACCAATAATTTATATTGATTCATTAAAATAACGTAAGATATTGATTGACTATACAGTTGTTCTTTGTATCACAAATTCCAGGAACATGAAAATAATGGATAAGGATCACATTGTACAATTTGTAGCATTTTAGGTAATTTATCAGTTAGTACGGAAACTTACAGGAAAGGATGTCTTTGAGCAATTAACCCAGGGCATGAGTAGGGAGGGAGTAACTGAAATCTCATGCTCATGTCTCTCTGGGCCTGATAAATTTTGCATACCTCACATTATTCAGACTGTTCTGAGCCACTTTTCTTTCTTAATACATATATAAACATATATAAACACACGGAAGCAGATCTTATAACTCTCACTATAAAACTCTGGTCACATGCCTGGTACTATAATATGAAAATCATTACTTTATAAAAAAAAATAGCTGTATCTAAATTATGTTTCTAGCAGATGGAATAAGTTAAGGCTACCTGCTCAGATGGCCAAATGCTTCTACTAATATTTGCGGAAAAGACTTAAATTTTTTGTTTGCCAGTTTCCAAATGGTTCATTTCAAATATTTTTTTTCTTCTGATGAAGAAGTCATCACCCTAAATTTGCATTTCCAAAGGATAGCACTTAGGTAAGACCAGGTATATCTCAGAAGCACAAAGCTTAGACTTCAGGCTTAAATATCATTATTTGCTGTAACAAAGAAGTGCATAGATAAAGGCCCAGTTAAGACCAAATGCCCAGGAAAAGCACCTTAAACAAAGGTAAGGCTTAAAAACAGGCAACACATGTACTCACCATTAAATTGGTGCTAATTGATCACACTTATTCTTAGGGCGTTGAGCAGGTGGGAGGGGAGAGGAAGGGATGGGTAAATTCACACCTAATAGGTACAGTGCGTGATATCTGGGAGTTGAGCATGCTTGTAGCTCTGACTTGGGCAGTGCAAAGGCAATATATGTAACCAAAGCATTTGTACCCCTGTAATATTGTGAAATTAAAAAGAAAAAAAGGTAAGGCTTATTGTATAGATTTAAGCCAATGCCTTTTCCATTGAAAATGTTTCTTGTGATTTTAGTCCTCCTCTGCCTGGTGTAGGAGAGGGAGAAACTCTTACAGATGGAAATTTCCTTTATAAATGTAAATTTTTATTACATCTCAAAGGAGTCCCAAAATAACTGGCAGAATGCCAGAAAGGACTATTTTGGAGACTAATTCAGCCAGATAGGTGGCTTCCCAACCCAGCTTCTGTTTTTTTCACTAGATTACTGAGTTAAGGGCAGATCCTATTAATGAATAAGACAAACAAAGCATTTCCTATGCCTGGACTCAGCATGGATAGACTAGACTGTTTTACAAATACTACTTCTAATCTTCCCTTTGTTAACTGAAAAAAATAACAAGATTTATAATTTGGAAAAGGAGGGCTTTATTTCTTGTAAAGGATTTGCAGCCTCCAGTGGCTATTCCAGCAGGCTGGCAAACAGGGCTTCTGGCCACAAGCCAGAAACATGTGCTTCAAGGGAGAGACAAAGACAACAGGATTTTATATTGAGCAGGGTAGCTAAATACACGTATTTAACAAGCTATGGGAGGAGTCATGAATATTTATGAAAAGAAAACTGTGTGCCTGTGCAGTGGGACTTTCTGTCCTTTTATGGGGTCATGTTTAAAGATGGCTGCCCTCTCTGTCAAAAAGGTGAAACAAAGGCATGGAAACCCTTTCTGCACATGTTCTGTAGACTATTAAAACTACCTCATGGTTGGTGTGTTGTTTTTTTTTTTATGAAAGAGTGCTGATCTGGCACTTAGGAAATAAAGCCTGGTGGCTGTTAGCAAGGGAGGTGTGAAATGATGTGTGTCTCACCCACCTCCCCATCCTTTCACGGCTGGGAACTCACTTTTAAGGTTTCCCTTGGGTCCCCTTGGTTGAGAGGTGTCTGTTCAGTCAGCAGGGTTGGGGGTGGGGAGACAGGGGGTTTTAGGATTTTATTTTTAGTTCACCCCTTATAGTCAGAAACTGGTTTATCCTTTTTCTGTTTAAAAGATTGAATGACAGACCAGTCAGGATTTTTGGGGGGGAAATACTTTGGGGATGGATTTGTTGAAGTCAAAATAAAAAATAGAGATGAATCTCTAAATTTAATGGTTTATGTGGGAAGAAAGAATTGCAATTCAGGGCATATACACAGACCTGAGTAGTCTTCAGTATGTCCAAAAAACAAAGAGAATGTTGGAGGTCTTATTAAAAAAAGGTTATATGTGGTCTAGAGAGAAAGTTCATTGGTATTAGTAAAGCTTTGGGAAGCTGGCAAGCTCTGATTGGTGAGCAATGGTGGTAAACAAAATTAATCCTAGAATGGCAGCAAATTGTTTCAGCAGCTATAGATAAAACTGTTCTCAAGTTACAACAGTTTCAGCAGTTGGATTTCCAGAAAATCATATTTCTGGAGCAATGTTGTATACCCTGAGTGCTTTTTCTCTTAGCCTCTCTACTCTGATTTGGTTGGGTGTGGTAAGAATGACCCAATTCATATGATCAACTTTCATATAGTCTAAGAGATCATTTGCTATTTTCCTAGTCCTTTTTTTGGTCCATCCCTGAAAGACTGAATGGTTGGATATGTGATACCTTTCCAAGGTACCTCCCATTTGGCTTCAGCTATCCATTTATAGAATTCACCAGGTTCCGGTATCATGTGAATAAATTGGTAAAGATCAAGGGTCCTGGATCATATCTTCCAATGAGAATTCTAAATTTCTCAGCAAATTTCTGTAGGCGGGGTTCTTTGGGGCAGGGAAACCTTTCACTATTGCTCTGAACTCAAGATTCTGACCATGGCATAAAGGTGGTTAAAGAAGCAGAGTTGGATGATCTGAGGGCCTAACTTTCTAAGGTGTTTGTCTAGATTTCTTTTTTATATTCAGGGTAGGAATGTAACTAATGAAAAAATTAGTGGATTCAAAGTAGGCAGAAGAGGATAGAGAGAAGGTGAAATCAGAGTTAAGTCAGTCAAAGTACAGTTTTTTTCCTTTTTTTTTTTTATCAGTTTTTCATTTGCCTTTTTAAAGGAATGTTTTATTTTAATTTTTAAAATAAATTTTATTTCAAAATATTGGTACAAGTATTCTTATTACATGGATGACCTGTATAATGCTGAAGTCAGGGCTTTTAGTGTACCTGTGACCAGAATAGTGTACATCATACCAGATAGGTAAGTTTTTATCCCTCATCCCCCTCCCAGCCTCCACCTTTCTTAGTTTCCAATGTCATTTATACCACTATATGACTGTGTGTACACATCATTTAGCTCCCACTTATTAGTGAGAACATGTGGTGTTTGTTTTTCCATTCCTGAGATACTTCACTTAGGATAATGTTCTCCAGTTCTATTCAAGTTGCTGCAAATGACATTATTTCACTCCTTTTCACGGCTGAGTAGTACTTCATGGTGTTTTATGTACCACATTTTCTTTATCCATTCATCAATTGATGGACACTTAGGTTGATAAAGGAATTTTTAGAGAGGAAATTTTTGATTCATTTAGTCTTTTAGAAGCCTCTTCACACCAATCAATAATATATCCCATTGTTTCTGAGCTGTTTGGGATCCCTTTTCTTTTTTTCAGTGTGCCCCATAGATGAGCAATTTTGTTTAGGTTAAAACTTCCCCATTGTGGCCACCAAAAGTCTAAATTATTTTGGTAAGGTTTACCCATTTCTCTAGAAAAGGACAGTTTCCATAATGGAAGAGTCCCAGTCTTCTTGGATTCAGATGAACCCATTATTCCCTGTCTTCTCATAACCTTATTTACTGGAGGCCTCCCTATTAGACCTAGTCCAATTTCTGTGGTGACTTCTCAGCCCAGCCTGGATAAAAAAAATGCTCAGACTGGGAGAACTCAACACAAATTTTGGAGCCTGTGTCCAAGAGGGACTTACTGCTGGTGACCTCCAAATGCTCAGCAAGAAGCAGTGAATGCAAGGGACTCAGCAGGGTACTTACACCTGTTAATGCATTGCTCCCAGAAGTTATTATTGAGGGTCTCCTTTTGATCCTCCTTCTAACACTAGCTTTACTCAAAGAAAAACTTTGGACAAATAAATTTAACTGAGTTTGAGCAAAAAATGATTTATGGATCATGTAGCACTCAGAAACAGAAGAGGTTCAGAGAGCTCCATTATGCAATGTTGGCAGTGAATATTTATAGACAGAATTAGAAGTACAGTACAGAAATAGCTTCATTGATTACAGCTAGTTATTTGCCTTATTTCGACATGGTGTGATCAGTTGGCTGCCTCTGATTGGCTGAAACTTGGCTGCTTGTGATTGGCTGAGATCTGGCTAACCATTACCAAAAATATCTCCTAAGTTAGGTTTTTGGTTCATTTACATACCACATTAGGTTACATAGGAACTCAAAGTATGGAGACAACCTCAGATCAAATTTAATTTAACAGTGTAGTATTTTTCTCTTTTATATGTACTTTGACATGTAGTGATATATATCATCTATGAGCTATGATATACAGTGTATTTTTCTTTTTTATGTATATATGTCTTATATTTCATTTCCTACTGCCTAAATGGTGAATCTCTTGAAATAGAGATAGTTTTTCAAAAATATTCTTTTTCTATACCTCTCCAAACTGTATACATTCACTAAACTCATAGTAAGTGCTCTAGTAATACCCATTGGTTTCAGTTGAATTTCTATCAGTTCACACTTATCCTAGTAATATACTCATGAAGTATGGAATAGTAATGAATTAAGCAGTGGCAAAGAATATTAAAATTGGAAAAATTTTTAAGTTTCTAATTCAGATGTTCATGAAGTGACTTCATTTTTGGTGTATAACTTTGTGATAATACTTATATTTAAATGTGTTTCTATACTTAAAAGCATATAGTCTTGCACTGCATAATGACATTTTGGTCAATGATGGACATATATGATGGTGGTCCCATAAGATTATAATATTGCATTTTTACTGTAACTTTTCTTTGTGTAGATATGTTTAGATATACAGATACCACTGTGATACAATTGCCAACAGTATTGAGTACAGTAACCTGCTGTACAGGTTTATAGCCTAGGCACAATAGGCTAGACCCCATACCCTAGGTGTATAGTAGGCTGTGCCATTTAGGTTTGTACAAGTACACTTATGACGTTTGCACGATGACAAAATCACCTAACAGCACATTTCTCAGAATGTATCCCCATTCTTAAGTGAGACGTGACTATATGTTTGAATGTAAGTGGAAATATATATATTTCAAAGCAGAAAGTATAGATGATTTTAAATTTTTTGTTTTATTTTGAACCTACTGCTTAAATATTCTAGCTAACACATAATTATGTGGAAAAACCTCTTGCTAATAATAGAAAACAAACTTTTTGGATGTTTATAATATCAAACCATTTTTTAATCTTTTTTTTAAAGATAACTGTGAATTGGAACCTGCATCTGAATTAGGAGAAGATTTATTGAAGCTTTATATGAAACCTTGTTGCCCGGATATTGATATTTTTGTTGATGGAAAATGTTTTAAAGCTCACAGGTAAATAGACATGTGATTTATTTGGTTTCTTGGTTGTAATGCAGTGTATTACTTTTTTTTTTTTTAACAGAGTGGTTTTCAAGCTCTGATTCACATAGGCCACAGGGGTTCTATGATGATTTCTCAAGGGGTCTCTGGCAGGGAAAGAGGTTGGCCATCAGCCGTGGTTTCCTGCCTGCAGGCTCACACACGCATACATGAGTCCACCCAGACATGTGAGTGTACATGTTTCAGCCAGAACAGATCTCCTCTCATCTATGCTTTGCATTGGGTATGAACCTAAGATTTCATTAGAAGAAAATGTTCTGCTGCCTAAAATAGGTTTGAAAGCCACTGTCATAGAAAATGTAGTTAAGGGGGCGGAGCAAGATGGCGGACGAGAAACACCGCCAGTTAGAGCGTCTC
>VBSM01000529.1:69632005-69660453 GCA_008086735.1 Cheirogaleus medius
AAAAAAAAGAAAATGTAGTTAAATGCAGTTTTTAAAATTTTATAGGCATTATACTATTGAAGTATTATTTATGCATGAATGACATGTATTTTTCTCTGAATGCATTTTGGCTTAAAATCTGTGTTTCAAAATAGATGATACTCATGAATAGCATTGATTAGGAGGTTTAATATTTCAATGTACTTTTTAAAAACCATTGTTCTACTTCAGTATTGGGTTGCTGAGACATTTTAGACTTTTAGATTTCAAATTAAAGCCTGCTGCCTGTTTTGGTCAGGCTCTTTTGATTGCATGCAACTGAAATCTGCTTAAATTAAGAAAAAATTTTAGCAAGAAATACGTATTTTTTGGAACTCAAGGGAAAGAATTATAGCAAGGCCTCACTATGGACTAGAAACAGAACCAGAAAACTGACAAACCCAGACAGTTCTTCCTCCCTCTCTTTGAGTTTCAAATAGAATGTTGATAAGTTATTCTGGTATTCCTCAGGAGAAAGAACCAGACTATTTGCAGTGGCAAGAAGCTATCTTCTAGGTTCCAGGGTGGATAGCCCTTAATGAAATTAGCAGTAGGTTTAGATTACAGGAATTCTCCAAGACAAACAGTAGTGATATTTGTACTCTAAGATATCATACTAGTTTTATCAGTTAATTGACAGTAGTACTTTGCCAAACCCTAGAATTGCCAGTTTGAACCAGACTGTTTACTATTCAAAATTTGAACTTTTCTCTCTGGGAACATATACTTTGTAAATATAAGTATATGCATTCCTAATTCTTATGAAATTTACATTAAGTATAGTAAAATTTGGGATGTAATACAGATTATTACATTTTCCGTTTCGTGGGTATATATCTCCTAAAGCATGGTATGTGTCTACCTGCCTTTCTTTTCCTTCCATCCATCCTTCTTTCTTTCTTTCTTTCTTTTTTTTGGCCAACCCAATATTATTTTGAAATTTTAATTTTGTTTTATTTTGTGTCCAGGTTTTTCTTGAGATCATATGGGTATCCTACCAAAGTTCTACTTATAGAGGCCTAAAGCTATTGCTGTCATACAGGGAAGGCATGACCCTGTGACCATTTGCAATGTGGCCTCAAACAGTGTCTATATTTGGCCTCTCCCTGTGTGCTGCTTGACAGTGGACTAACAGGACTGTGTTTTAGGAGCTGGGTCTAGAATATTAGGTTTGTATTCCAGGACAGCTCTTGCTCACATTTCTGGTTTATTTTGTTCACCTATCAGTACAAAAGAAATTGATATTAACTAGAAACATGAGGATATGTTTCAGGATCTGACTTAAGTTTTCCCATTTTGTTGCCTTTATGTGAGTTAGAATAGCAAATTCTAAATCATGGTTACCTTCTTAGTGCAAACTCAAGCATCTCTCTGTTTGGTTCTTACTAATTTTATTATGTAGTTCAAGGAACATTATGTCCATATTTCAGAAAACACATGTTTATGTAAAGCTCGCATATTCACCTAAAGCTGAACATAGGAACTTACTAAGTTGCTTCTTGTTCTAGATGATCATTGTCAGCATTTCTTCTAGCGGTGTGGCTAAAAATCCATTTGTAGCATGGCTGCTTTAATTTTTTAAATTATATGTACTCATATATTGAAAGATCAATATAAGTACTTACAGAGGACCGAGATTTATGATCAGAATTATAATTCAGTTTAGGTTTCAACATTTAAAAGTTTAGATTGCTAGTTCAGTATGTTCATATTGATATAGGTATTCTATTGAGTTAATCTTTCTCTCATGCTCAAGTCACTTCCTCAAAAACATCCCCAGTAACAGAGTTCTTCCAAGATTGTCTCTAATTGTTCTGTCCATTCTTTCCTGTGATCCTCTGCCTGGAGCACTTTATATGCTGAAAGACAGTCTGATGCCAATCTTTTGCTTGTGGTGGCACAACTAAGCCAAATAAATCGTTTTTAACAGAGTGGCTGAGAGTATATGGACTGTGGAGCCAGTCTGCCTGGGTTTTAACTCTAGCTCCACCATCATCAGCTGTGTGAATTTGGGCAAGTCATTTAACCACTCATTCTGTGCTTCCGCATTTTCATCAAAGATGGGGATTATAATAGTAACCATCTAATAGGGTGATTATGAGGATTAAGTTACAGTCATGCACCCCATAACCATGTTTCAGTCAATGACTGAACTGCATATAGGATGGTGGTCCCATAAGATTATAACGGATCTGAAAAATTCCTACCATCTAGTGGTGTTGTAACTGTCATAACATCATAGCACAACCCATTACCTTTTCTATATGTTTAGATATGCAAATACCAGTGTGTTACAGTTGCCACAATATTCAATACAGTGACATGTTGTATAGGTTTATAGCCTAGGAGCAATAGGCTATACCATATAGCCTAGGTATACCGTCTAAGGGTTGTGTAAGTATACTCTATGATGTTTGCATAAGATGAAATCATCTAACAACATATTTCTCAGAATGTATCCCTGTCATTAAGTGATACATAACTACACTTATTACATTTAAAGTACTTCAAACAGTACCTGGCACATAGTAAGTATTGTATGTATTTGCTATCATCATCATCATCATATCCAGGTGAACAGGCCTTTGATACAAACTTTTGTGTAGGTGGTAGCAACAGCTGCTATGCCCATTACTTATGTGGAGCAAGCAGAGAGACATGGTTTGAATTGCTTGCATTTTCCCCCCAATCCAAGTAGTGATGGGATAGCAGTAGTCCTTCAAGGGAGGCCACATTTATTCCATTCTTCTTCATCTACACAGTTCTTTCCCTCTCCAAAGCATAATTTTTTCACCCCTCCCCATCTTTATCCTTGTTTATCTCCAACACTTCTGCTCAAAGTAGAAATGAAGAGACCTCTTTTAATTGGGAAAAGCAGGGGTTATAATAAAAAGAAGACACATTAGCCTTCATGGATTCTATTCGTTATGTTACTACTTTTCTGAATATTGTATCCTGGGATGCTACTATACATTATCCCTTGTTGTGAACTTCTGTAACGTTACATTCCTGCTTGATTGCTCTCAGTTCCCATATGAATACCATCTGGATATCGTGCATTTCTTTCTCCTTGTGTTTCCTCCTGTCTCCTTCAGTCTACCTCCAAGGATCTACTTGACCCACTCCATTGTCAACCTCCCATTTTATAATGTGATTCATTATTTTAATGTTTTATAAGAGAAATTGAATCTATTACATTTTTAATATAATTTATTTGTTGCACTTCTGTGTTCCATAATTAAGATTCTTTTATGCTGCCTTATCGAAAAAGCAGGGCAGTGACGCCTAATTTTAGCTTCCTGACACTCACAATCTGATATCTCTTCCAAAATACCTGTCTTATCAGTGCCTGATAATATACCATTAGACATTGATTAATTGGGTTAAGATATTGTCAAATCTCCCTTTAAAATGTAGATTTCTCTGAATATTTAGTAAATCGGCACTGAGTCATAAGGTCGATGTTCTGGTCTGGGCAATGCCAGTAATTGTCTATATATCCTTGGGTACCTTACCTGAAAGCTTTTTCTGAAGTGATATGATTTAGTAATTCAGAAGTCAGTCTTTCTGAGTTTATATTATTATTCCACCACTTCTTAATTGTTGGGAAGTTACTTAATCTAAGTCTCAATTTCTTTTTCTGTAAAAAATTATAACACATAAAACTAGCATAGGATGGCTGTGAGGATTGACAGATAATGTACACAAAGCACTTAGCTTAGCACCTGGCACATTGTAAGCTTTCAAAAGCAAATGTTAGTTGCTATAAGTGTTTATTAGATATCTGTAAGAGAGGCACAAAATTACCTCTTCTACCTTGTCTTATAGCAAGGGTTGGCCAACTATGTCCCAAATGTGGTAAGTGGCCTGTTTTTGTGTGAGACAACAAAAAACAAAGAAGAGTATTCAACAGAGACCCACAAAGCCTAAAATATTTACTATCTGGCCCTTTACAGTAAATGTTTTCTATTCTCTGTCTTAATAGGATTTATAGGAAGGAAATTTAAATGAAATAATTGTAATACCATACAATAAATATAAATTACTGTGCAATAAAAGGAGTTACTAACATCTTAATATTAATTACTTTATAAGTGATAAATGCTCAACGCTGTCCACTTGAGAAGTTTAAAATAATGATAAATTAGGTATGGGAATAATAGAGGGGAAAAGAGATGAAATTATTCCTTGGTACCACAGGTCCTTGCAGGAGGTTGCAGTGGGGAACTGAAAGCAAAAGGCACTGCGTGCCTGCAGGGAAAGAAACCCCCTATAGTAGAAGCTCCCTAATTGAACTAAAATTAACCTGCTTTCCACATGCCCTCTGGAGAATATGCTGACATGTTAGGCTGAACTCCCAAGGCTAGGAGACCATTCTCTAGTACATGTACATATTTCTGTCGCTATCAGTTAAGTTTGTGCCTTCCAAGATTCACTTGGGTTTATTCCCAAACCTGCTTATGCCATTTGAATTTATTATTCTGATGACATAAGTTAGTGAACACCATATAAGGCAGTGATACACAAAGTATGGAAAGAAGTTATTTTTCCTATGAAAACTAAGGTGAATGCTTTGGAAAGATCTAATAAGGGAGAGGCACTTTAAAAATTGCTATTGTATTTAGTTTGGATGGAACAATATAAAAGTTTGAGGAGCAATTATAAAAATTTAGAATGATTCTGTACTCAGATTGCTTCACAAAAGTTTTGAAATTCTTCACTTTAGAAAAATTTGAGCTAGAAATCATAGTGTATATGTATATAGTTTTTGCAAGAATAATGAGGCTCATTATCAGTGAACTCATGTTTTAAAAAAGAAAAAGATTGGCCTTATGGTGAAAGATTTGTAAGTGCATATTTATTTTTTAAGTTAGAATAAAATGATTATATAGAAATCATTTTTAAAATTGTCTTGATTTTTTTCTCTTAACCAAATGGCTATTAGTCCTAATTGTGTTGGATAAGAGAGCAATTTGTTAGGAAAAGCTGGTTTTATGAAAGTTATAGTGAATGGATGTCACAAAATTCTCAAGAGAAAACTAACTTTCTTTTTATAAAGCCATGTCCTCTAAAATATTTGTTAAGAAGTAAAATGGATAATAGTGACAACTCCAAAAAATTTGAATTCACTACTATGGGTTTAACCCTTATTCAGTTATGTGGAACTAATATTCTTGGAGTAAGAATACTTAAAAAATTAGTCCTAGCAAAAAATTCCTTCTCTAGAGCTTCTCTGAGTAATCCAGGCCATTATTCTGCCTGGAGTAGTGAATCTAGTTCAGCTAACATTAGGAAGTATTGAATAGCAGTGTACGAAAGCAACAAGGGAGAAATTAGGGCATCTTGAGTGAGCCAGAAGCAGCACTGTCAGTTGAAATTAAATTTAATCAAAAGGAGAAAATAGTTTTTGGCATGTTGTAAAATAAAAAATTTGGCAAAGATTTTTATTACACCATACCGTCTACAGCATTATTTTTTAACCCGAGGCATTCGTCCTAATTAAATACAAGTGTTTTCTAAGTTTCTGTTTTAAAATCAAGGTAATTATTTAAGCCTCAGATGCTGTTAATCTTATTCAGATGGAAATGGTTGACATACTGTGTTAGTTCAAGTATTCTGAGAAGCAGACACAAAGAATTAGACTTGCAAGAAATTTATTACGGCAAATGCATGTGAGAGAACATGGGGAGGAAGCCAGAGAAGACAGAGAGGGCTGTTAGACTGCAATGTTGATCTGGCTGTGAGTGAAAGAGAAAGAGAAGGAAGTTAGGTTGGGTGGAAACATCTTAGACTTCAGTGGAATTCTAAGGAAAGTTTGATAAAGCTGTTGGAAAATTTCCAAGCCAAAGTCACCCATCAGAGAAGCCCCTCTCTCCCAGGGATACCCTTGTCTTATCCCTGCTGAGCTTAGTCATTGACAGGGAATAGCTTGTGAGAAGGTGGCTTTGGGACCAAGGTGGTATATATTTCAGAGTGCTGTAGCTGGGGTTATAGATCAGTTATGCAGTGAAAGATCAGATGGGTGCATTCTTATGATTGCCACACATATATATCATGACGTGCTATGTGTTTATGTACCTTTACTGCTAGGCATAGGCAGATAAAGTAAGTAGATGGAAGGGTAGAATTCTAATAGTTTTCTTCATTAAGAATTATTTAATGTCTAGATTTAATTATTCATTTCAAATCTAAGAGCAAATGTGGTTCTGTTTAAATTTAGTTCACTGTTGGTAAATACAATCCTCTTGAAGGAAGCCTTTCACCTTTTGTGGATTATTTTCTTACATATTAGATTTTACCATTCCTTTTACTTTTTATTGTTATTATTCCCCTTTTTCTCATTTTGAGGGAGAGGAGTTTTATTTTTGTTTTAAGGAAATACTAGACGTAATTAATGAAAATGCAACAATCATATATTGTTACTGAACCTGAAATGTGTTAATACCAATATGTTCTATTTAATAAATTATGGTCTATATATGTGTTTTCCTATTATGATTTCTTAACTTGTGAATATTTATATTCTAATTATTGTTTGGATCTTTTTCTCTATCAAATAATTTTTCAATGGATACATCATTTTACTAAGCCAATATTTTATTAGATATATGAATTTTCCTTTTTAAATTAATTTTTAATCATCATAGGACTCTATAAGTATTCTGTTTCATCAAAGACACAGTTATTAAATGCTCATAGGGTTCATGGGAAAAAAGAATTATTTAATGAGTACTTATTATATACCAGGTACTATGCTTGATGCTAAGACTGAAATTCATAAAGAAATAAAGAATGAAACACAGAAGATTAAATGGATTCTATATGTTGAAATTCAACATAATCAATGTATTAGAAAAGATTGCCATGGAAAAAGGCCTGGCAAGATATCCAATAAACTGTTAACAGTGGTTATTTCTATAGAGTGGAATTGAAGTAAATAAGGAAGCTGGGTGAAAACTTAAAATTTTCACTTTATACAATTCTGTATTGGAGTTCATTACAAACATATAATATTTTTTATTATATAAATATAAATTATATATTATATTTTATTTGTATCTTCTCCCTATTTATGAATTTATTCAGTCACTTGCATTTATCAGTATAGACTCATGGCTATTTATTTTGTACTTTGGCTAATATTTGTACTTTGGCATGTGATTTGGCTTATTTTACTCTTTGGCTTATTTATTTTGTTGCTCAGTTTGTCCCAACTTTAGCTATGGGAGCTCTTTTAGTTGGTTCTTGTTTCCCTTTCACATTCTCCCTTCTGTGTGTGTGTGTGTGTGTGTGTGTGTGCGCGTGTGCGTGTGCGTGTGTGAGAGAGAGAGAGAGAGAGAGAGAGAGAGAGTGTTGAGCATTTTCTTTTTGCCACTAAAAGATGCTCTAGACTCATCTCTCGTAGAATCAACCTGGTTCCTTTTGTTAATGGTATTAGAAACCAAGATCTGGGTGCTTGGTGTGCTTGTTTGTTACTGCAGTGTCTTTTTTTCTAGGTCTACTCAGCTGACAGAGCAGAGAAATATGTTTGGGATACCAACCTACATATATATATAAATATCTATAAATATTTCTATATGTAGTCATCTTTATATTAAACTAAATATGAATTCTTGCTGATGTCTTCAACACTAATCTATTATCTGTCCTAGTTTTACCTCCTTGTTTATCTGTAATCTACACTGTGCTCCACTACAGCACTGAGAAACCTTGGCTTTCACTATGCACCATGTAGTACTTAATTGTTAATTCATGAATAGTGGTTTAAGAATTGTTAATCTGTACCCTTATGTGAAACAACGTTACCAAGTAGAGTACAATGCTATGTACAGTTCCTTTGCCTTTACTCTTACAGTCTCTACTCATTTCAAAAGTTATTTAGGTCAGCACCTTTTTCTCTCACTCTTTTCAGTGAGATTATTTCATACATTTGTAATACAGTTAGATTCTTCTGTCATAGTCTGCGTTCTGTCCTGCCATGCATTTCCCTAATTCCATCCTGTGATCTCCTGACTGCCTAAGTGTTTTTGTTTTAATTTGCTTACATTAAGGTTGACTTTTACTATCAAGTTCTATAGGTTATGATAAATGCATGTTGTTCTGTATCTGCCATTACAGTATCACACTGAATCGTTTCAACTAAAAATCTCCTGTGTTTGATCTATTCAACTTTCTTCCCTCTCCAAGCCCCTAGCAATCTTTTTACTATCTCCATAGTTTTACCTTTTCCAGAATGTCATATAAATGGAATCAAGTAATATGTAGCCTTTTCAGACTGGTTTCTTTCACTGAACAATGTGCATTTAAGATTCATTCATATTTTTGTGATGGCTTGATAACTAATTCCTTTTTTTCCCCATTGTGCGAATATACCACAGTTTATCTATTCACCTTTGAAGGACATTATGGTTACCTCTAGTTTTGGTGATTATAAATAAAGCTGTTATAAACATTCATTTGCAAGTTTTTATGTAGACATATATTTTCAGATCAGTTGGGTAAATACCTGGAGCATGATTGCTAGATCATATGGTAAAACTCTGTTTAAATTTGTACAAAACTGCCAAAGTGTCTTTCAAAGTATCTGTACTAACAGCTGGGCGTGGTGGCACACACCTGTAATCCCAGCTACTCAAGAGACTGAGGCAGGAGCATCGCTCGTGGCCAGAAGTTTGGGGTCACAGAGCTCTATGATTGTGCCCGTAAATAGCCACTGTACTCCAGTCTGGGCAACATAGTGAGACTCCGTCTCTACAAAAAAATGGGAAAAAAATTAGGTGAGTTTGGTGGGGTATGCCTGTACTCCCAGCTACTTGCGAGGCTGAGGCAGGAGGATGGCTTGAGCCCAGGAGTTTAAGTCTGCAGTGAGCTATAACTGTACCACTGCACTTTAGCCTGGGTGACAGAGTGAAACTCCATCTCTAAAAAAATTAATTAATTAAAAAAAATTAGCCTTAGCTTACTAGAACTTTTTTACTTTATAAACTTTTTACTTTTTAAAAACTTTTTGACTCTTTTGTAATAACACTTAGCTTAAAACACAAACACATTATACAGCTGTACAAAAATATCTTCTTTGTATCTTTATAAGCTCTTTTTATTTTTAATTTTTAATTTTTTTTACTTTTGAAACTTTTTTGTTAAAAACTAAGACAGAAACATACACAGTGGCCTAGGTCTACAGAGGGTCAGGATCATCAATATCACTGTCTTTTACCTCCACATCTTGTCCCACTGGAAGCTCTTCAAGGGCAGTAACACACACAACTATCATCTCCTAGCATAACAATGCCTTCTTCTGGAATATGTCCTGAAGGACCTGCCTGAGACTGTTTTACAGTTAACTACTTGTTATATAAATAAGTAGAAGGAGTGTACTCTAAAATAATAATATATAGTATAATAGATATGTAAACCAATAACATAGTCATTTATTATCATTATCAAGTATTAGGTACTATACATAATTATATGTGCTATACTTTTATATGAGTGGCAGTGCAGTAGTTTTGTTTACATCAGCATCACCACAAACACATGAGTAATGCTTCCCACTACAACTTTACATCAGCCGTGATGTCACTAGGCAATAGAAATTTTTCAGCTCCATTGTAATCTTATGGGATCACCCTCATATATGAGGTGTTTTGTTGACCAAAACATTGTTATAAGTTGCATGACTGTAAATTTTAGAATCATTTTGCCAATATTTACAAAATAGCTTTCTGAGATTTTGATTGAAATTGCCTAAATTTTTAAAATCATAAATTGGTGTTGAATTTTGTCAAATGCTTTTCTGCATCTCTTTTGATGATCTCATAATTTTTCTTTTTTATTTTGTTAATGTGCTTGTTTTTGGAATGGAAAAATAATCTTGCATTCCTGGAATATTTTCGATTTGGTTGTAATGTTTTATTCATTCTATTTATTGCTGGATTCAGTTTGCTAATATTTTGTTTAGGATTTTTGCATCTATATTCATGAAAGAACTTGGCCTGTAATTTTCCTTTTTTGTAATGCTCTTGTCAGGTTTAGGCCTCAAGGTTATGTTAACTTTATAAAATGAATTGCAAAGTATTTTCTCTTTTTTATTCTTTAGTTTGGATAAGATTGGTTGATTTTATCTTACTTATATCTTCCTAAATGTTTATTAGAATTCACTGGGAAAGTCTAACTTGTCTACCCACCATGGTGGTGTTCTGATGCCTTCAAAGCATGATTTGTTTTCTTTTTCTTTTTTCGATATATGTATTTTGCCTATCTTTCCTAGCTCCTTTCAGCAAGCACGTTGGTCTTAGCTAGCCTAATAAGCCATTGCCAGAAATGTCTTTCTCTTTTCCCTGTCTTCCTTTGTTCTTCCATCCCATCCTCCACTGGAATTGTTTGTTCTATGTATCTCATTTACTGCTGTATTCCCAGCACCTAGATAAGTGCCTAGCATAGAATAGAAGTCAATGGATATTTCTTAGATTAAAGAATGAATGAATTAACGTTTCATTTGAGAAGATAGAATAGAAATTCAAAAGAAAATGTTTTTTCTTTTGTGTTTTCAAACCTAAAATATAACCTTTCTTGAGCATAAGATAGGGTAAGTTTTGAGCTAGAACTCGGGACCTTTAGAATTGTAGTCTCAAAAAGAAAGAGGCTCTGTTGCCCAGGCTAGCGTGCAGTGGCATCTTCATAGCTCACTGCAACCTTGAACTCCTGGGCTCAAGTGATCTTCCTGCCTTAGCCTCCCCTAGCGGTGGCTGTAGGCACAGGCCACCACACCCAGCTAATTTTTTCTATTTTTTGTAGAGATGGTATCTTGCCCTTGCTCAGGCTGATCTCCAACTCCTGGCCTCAAGCAATCCTCCCGCCTCAGCCTTCCCAAGTGCTAGGGTTACAGGCATGAGCCACAGCACCCGACCTAAAAATTTAAAAATTTTAAATTGACAAATAATAATTGTAGTCTCTTTCTTATTGATATTTCCTCAAGATGTTAAGTAACATCTTTGGTCTTTATCACTCCATGTGTAAGTGATTTTTATTACTCTCTTAGTCATGAAAATACTTTCAATTGTTTTAAAATTAAAGAGGCTTCAAGGGAAAAAAATTAAAATGATAGCAAGGGCATTGAAATTAATGTCTTAAACAAATATTCAAAATACTTAGGTATAAATACAGGCTTATAATTTTTATTATAATAATCCTACCAGTGAGTACAGATACGACAAATAGATTATCATGTTTTACGAGGTAAAGATGAAGAGTTTCATTAAAAATTGCATTTTGCATAATACATAAATGTTTACCTGTGTTTTTCCCTCCTCTTCCCTTCAGGGCAATTTTAAGTGCCAGATCTAGTTATTTTGCTGCAATGCTGAGTGGCTGTTGGGCTGAAAGCTCCCAAGAGTATGTTACTCTTCAAGGGTAAGCATAATTTTTACAAGGCAGCTTGACTGCAAATGATTGCAAATAGTACTTCATACAAAGCACTTTTTAAGAATCTGATTTCTGTGTATGTTCAATGAAATATTTCTCATATATTCAACAAAGTACATTTCCTATAATGGGAGGAAGTAGGGAACATTTAGTAATAGAGGTAGTGTGTTAATATGCTTAGGCTTCTATAACCAAATGCCAAAACTGGGTGACTTAAATAAGATAAATTTATTTTCTCACAGTTCTGAGGACTAAAAGTCCAAAATAAAGGTGCCAGCAAGGTTGGTGTCTGATGAGGGCTCTCCCCCTAGGTTGCAGACTGCCATCTTCTCACTTTGTACTCACATGGCCTTTCCTCAGTGCATGCACTTGGAGAGAGAGCTTTATGGTGTCTCTTCTTATAAGGAAATTAATCCTATCAGATCAAGGGGCACACCCTTATGACCTCCTTTAACCTTAATTACCTCCTTAAAAAATAAAATAAATAAATAATAATAAAAACTTCCTTAGAGGACCCATCTACAAATGGGACCACACTGGGGTTAGGGCTTTACCATGTGAATTTGGAGGGAACACGAACATTTAGTCTATAATAGGTAGTTTCTGATTATGGAAGATTTTAAATGCCAGGCTAAAGAGTTTATTGTCCTGTGGGTAAAGGAATGTGTAGGTGGATCTATTGGTGAGGTTTTTTCACCACTGTTGAAAAACAACTTAAAAGATGTATGTATTCTACTGATAAGATCTTTTCCTTGGTGATGAATTTAAAATATCTACTGAAAATAGTAAGGGTAGTGCTAGCCGAAGCCAGAATCTAAATATGCCAATCCTAAAGATAATCACTTTTGTGTAATTTTGAAAACTTGTCCATGGGCTGTGTTTCATGTTTTAAAGATCATTTTTTTAAAACTGTCCATTAATTCTCATTAGAAAAATTCAAATGGAGAAATAACACTAATTTGACTCAGAATGCAACTTTTTGACATTAAAAATGGTGTGATTCTTGGTAGTGAGACAAAGGTCAAAAGAAGTATGTGATTATGGGATCTTATTCCACAGCAGAAGAAAAAAGTGATTTACAGAGATTACATGTCTAATTTTTTTTTCCTGGAAGAAATCTTAGTTTCTTGTAGGTTAGTGACAATTTTTACTACCTGATACCTATTATGTATACCTTTGTTCCCTTCTCCAAATAGATTCTGTCCTCATCAATAATAATGCCTTACAATAACACTTTAGATTTTCTGTGCTTCTTCTGCTTTTACTATGTCCCGTTAATTTTCAGAATCAGTCTTTGAGATAAAGAAGGTATATTCACATATTACAGATGAATAAAAACAAGATCAGAAAAATTAAATGTCTGTCCAGGGTCACCTGGTAAATAAGTGTTTGTGCTGAATATAAATCATGTTTATTTTATAATTCAGAGTTCATTCCACCACAGGCACTGACAAAATTAAAAATTTTCCCATTGGCATGGATATTTGAGCTAGCTCAGATTGTTCTCCTCCACTGTTTAAATCAATGCTTTTCAAACTTTGTCCTGTCAAACCCTAAAGTTCCTGGTAGGTACATTAACAGGAACACGTTGTGTGGGATTGGGATCTGTAGGGAAAGCCATTTGAAAAGGGGCATCCCTTTAACTTTTATCTGTTTTATGTAGTTCAAGACAACTTCTGACTTTAGCTGTAGGTATAAAAGCAAGGGGAGTCTTTTTTTTTTTTTGGTCTTCCTTAATCACCCCTCATGAGCTGATCTGATTAAACATTCAAACACCCAGGCTTTAAAAAATGAGGTCTATTTATTAAGAGGTCAGTGGACAAGAAAGAAATAGTGACATCAACTATTGGTCTCTACTCCCTCACCTGTAATATAGCAAGGTTTTTCAACACATTGACTGCCACCCTAGAAAAAAAATTTTCCTTGGGGCCACAGTGTTTTATTACAAAAGTAGAATAAAAACTTTGAAAACAAAATGATCCTTTCTAATTTAATGTAAAATTTGTTACTTTTTATTGTTTTCTGTGCGTGAGTTATATGCAACTTGAAAAATAGTTCATGCAGCACCCAAGGTAAAGAGACCTGTGAGTTACATATGCTTCAGGAGGCCCTGGGCTCAAAACTAGCGTTAAATACAACTCACGTGGCAATTAATGTGTTAATACTAAAATGAAAGAAGTAAGTACCACCTGATGGATACATGGTTTTATATACATCCTTTAATATTATTATCACACAATGCTATGACATATTGCCTTTCCCTGTTGTGTCATGTATCAAATTGATTGTCTCAAATTACTACCTAAAATTTTATTAGTATTGTGGCATATAAAGCTATTAGAAGAGATTGAGGAATTTTACTTTGTAAAAAATCAAATATTTTAGGAATTTTTGTATTGAAACAAAGTAATCTATAAAACAAATTCTGCTTTCCCATTAACTTATATTGTAAACCAGGGTTTATGTTTCCATGGGGAGTGTAGTATAGTAGAAAAGTCACGAACTTTGGTGTCCTTACAGGCAGTTGTGTATCCAGTTCTTGTTACATGACTTTAGGGATATTTCTTAACTTTCCTGAGCTTCTTGCAGTTGTTCAAAGAATTAAATGAGATACAGTAAGGAAAGAACCTAGCATGGCGGTTGGTACATAGTATGTAGTACTCATTAATAGTGTCTGTTTCTCCTTTCTCTAAATTATATTGTTCTCATTTTCTAGAGAGAAAAAGGTTCAAGTCAGGGCTTTTCCCAATATCAGATCAGCAATACCTGCTTTGAATGATCAGCAGCTTCTTTTGGAACTGTGTAGCTGTTGCATGTCTGCAGGATGTTTTCTACAAATAGATTAGAATGAAATTCTGTCTGTCCTTACAGAAGGAACCACAGTGTTTTAATGAGGTGGTAACTAAAAGTCTTAACGCACATGATATTTTTCAAGAAGGACAGCCTTTAATAAATGAGGTTGGAATAATAGAGTCCTATAATCCTAGTTCCATCCTTGCCCCAGAGATGGGGGATGGAAGGGTATAGTTGGAAGGAAATTCTGTTCTAGTGGAAGGAAGTGGAAAATTTTCCACATGCTATAATGAAAATTGAACCACAGCCAACACTTCTGTGAAGAAACCACACATATTCCCATTTTATATAAATAGAAGTCTTCCAGTGGTGGCTTGGGCTTTGAGCATAAATTTGGATTTTCTCATCTCCCTTGGGAGAGTCCTGGGAATACTCTGCTCTTCAGTAAGAGATTTTGAAATATAAATGAGATTATATTTTTCTCCTGGCTAAACTCCTTCATCACAATTAGAATTAAACCCAGATTCTTTATTATGACCTACAAGATCCTATATGACCCTGGCTTCTCTTTTTTTTTTTTTTTTTTACCATTCTTGCCCTCATTTACTGATCTTTCCTCCATTAAGCTCATTTCTGCCATAGGGCCTTTGCACTTGCTATTTCCTCTGCCTGAGAGTTTTTCACCTAGTATTTTACATGGCTGGTTGTTTGTCATGCTTGAAATATCAGATCAAGTGTCACCTTCCCAGACTACCCTACCTAAGGTAGCTATAGCCCAACTCCTCAGTTAGTTTTTTATTATGCCATTGTGTTGTCTTCATGACACTTTTCACTATCAAAATTATCTTTTTAATTTTTTAAACATATTTATTGTCCATATCCTCCCCTTAAAATGTGTCTTGTATCCCCACAGTCTAGAATAGAGTCTGTCATTCAATAAATATTGAATGTGAATGGATGAATAAATGAATGATGAAATCTCTATGTTACCTTATCCCACACACATAGGATCCCAAAACTTTAGAAAGCACACATGAAACATAGATTTTTAGTAAACTAGATACATGTTTCAAAGTCACTGATCTTAGATCTTTGTCCTGTCATTGGTTTTTCTTTTTTCTAACTCTTGAGTATATGTAGTGTTTTCGTCTCCTACAAGCTTCTATTCTGATTACATTTTAATGGAAGTAGTGCTTTAAATCTTTCCATTTAAACTGTGGGCAATTGGAATAATTTACTGCTTTTCCAGGTCAGTTGATCATGTCTTTAAAAACACTTTTAGTGAAAATACAAATGACTTACAACATAATAACAAGAACACAGCTTAGTAAAACATCTGTCAAGACAGTAGAAAAATGGTTTCTTGCTGTTTTTATAGCTATCATATATATTGATATATAGGCTCAAATGTGTAGCTTTTGCTGTTTATTTTAATAAAATGACTTTTGCTTTTATTTAGTCATTATCTAAACATGTCAAGTTTTAAGAGGAACTATTTTTTCCAAATAAGTAGCCAATTCTCATTAAGATTGATAATCTGAGGAAAAGTGTATGGGGTAGTAGGCATTCTAGTAATTACATTAGTGTTTTTGATTGACAAACTACCGATAATATGGCTTAATTATTCTGTAATTAAATCTTATCTAATTTGTAGTATATAAATGAGAATATTTAGATATTTGACTTTTTTCCTAAAGTATTAAAGATACAGAGTTTTGAATCAGCAGAAACCAGTACTTAGCCATGGTAGTGGCCAGTAAGTATTTATTAAATTAATAGAAAAATATTATATTTATGTATTTTCAACTTATCATTCTTCTGAAGGTTTGGGAAGATGCCGTAAGTGCCCTAATCAGGTAGTAATTAAACATTCATCAAACATTTATTGAGAATATGTTATTCAAGGTCATAGAATCAAAGCAAACACCTTTCTGATTTCTACCCTCTGGAACTCCATTTATTTTCTTCTTGCCTTCCTCCTTTTGTTCCTTTAGCAGATATTAGTTACTGTGCTTAACCAATGGTGGGGCTCTTATCAGCACTGTCCCCATCATGAGTCTATTGAAAAGCTCCTATATTATGTAGGGAAAGGAAATTCTTCTGATGCTGAGGGTATTGAATCATTATTGACATTCTGCTGGTATGAGAGATACAAGGATAAATGACACAAACCCTGCCCTTACAGAACACAGTCTAGAAGGAGAGACAGTATGTAAACAAAAATATTGCAAGTCAGTTTGATAAATGTGATAGTGGAAGTATCTGTAGTATACTGCTTAAGAGACCAGGCTTTGGAGTCAATCAGCCTGGATTTAAATCTTGGGCAAGTTACATAATTTTAGTTTCTTCATTTGTAGAATGAAACTAATAGTATCTACTATTGAGTTATGATGATTAAATGAGCCAATAGCATTCAAAATACTTATTAGCTCAGGGACTGGCTCATAAGTGCTCAATAGATGTTAGTTATTGTTTTTAACATTCTGTGATCTTTTTCATCTTGGGAGCATCAGGGAAACAATCAGAGATAAAGAGTCACATGTCTTGTGTCTGAAAGATGAAATAAATGGAAAAGAAATCATTCATTGATTTTAAACACAGTGAACAGTATGTGCTAAGGCATGGATGTCTAAGAAATTGTAAGTAGTTCAGGTATAGAAAATGAGTAAGTTCAGTTATCTTGAAATAGCTGCTAGAAAGGGAGACCGGAGGTCAGATGATAAGGGACTTTGTACACCAAGCTAAGGTCTTTGGACTTTTTGCTGTGGGCTTTGGAGAATAGTTGAAGAGTTTTTAAAGTGGGACACTATATCAGATTTGCATTTTAGAAAAGTCACTCTAATACCAATGTGGGAAACAGAATGGGAGCAGAAGATTTCAGGCAGGAAACTTATATCAGAAGATACTATCATAGTACAAATGGGACAAAATGAGAGGCTGAACCAGAGCAGTGAGAGGGAAAATAGAGAGCAGAGGATGAATTCAAGAAGTTATTGAAAGTACAAATGACAGGATATAATGAGGGAAAGGACTAAGATGAACCTCAGGTTCTGACTTAGGCATCTAGATGAAAAATGTCTGGGGGTCAATTATGTCTGTTGGAGTTTGCAGAGGGCCCCCTGAAAACTCCAACAAAGCATACTTCTTTCCTGCTCAGAGTAAGACAAAAAAATCAGCAGGTGAAGTAAGAAAACATTTCCTTTATTACTGACAAAAACTGCTAGAGCTGTACAGATTGAGTATTCCTTATCCAAAATGCTTAGGATCAGATGTGTTTCAGATTTGAGATTTTTTTTGGATTTTGAAATATTTGCATATATTTAATGAGATATAATGGGAATAGGACCAAACGCTAAACAGAAAATTCATTTTTGTCTCATTTATAGTGTTGAAGTCGAAATAGAATGTAGAGATGACATTTTTAAATGTTTTATTTGGGAATCACAGAATTGCAGTTCAGGGCATACAGACAGACAAGGGTGGTCTTTGGTATGTCTGAAGGAAAAAGAGAAGGTCAGAGGTTTTATTAGAAAGAAAAATGTTATATATTGTTTTGAAAGAAAGCTCATTGGTTTTAGAGAAGCTTTTGGGAGCTGGCAAGCTCTGATTGGTGAGTGAAGGCAATAGGTAAAACTAGTCTTAGAGTCCTGACAGGTCATTTCAGCAGCTATTAGTTAAAACTGGTCTTAGGGTTACAGCAGGCCATTTCAGCAGCTGGGCTTGCAGAAAATTCAGTTCTTAGAGCAGGTGCTATATGCCACGAATGCTTCTCCCCACCCCCCGCCCCTGGCCCCTCAACTCTGAATTAGTTAGGTATAACAAGAATAACCCAATTTGTATAACCAATTTCATAACACCTTATAGCCAGAAGGAAATTTTATATAATATTTTTAATAATTTTGTACATGAAATAAATTTTGTATATATTGAACCATCAGAAAGAAAAGGTATCACTATCTCATGTCAGTTATCAAGAAGTTTTGGGTTTTGGAGGATTTCAGATTTTCAGATTAGGGATACTCAGCCTGTACCATGTGCTTTAATACAAGAGCCAAAGTTGGCTTGCTTATGATATCCCTGTAAGACACCCCACCTGAGAAGTCATCTGAATCTGCACAGCAGATGCACCTCTTCCCCATCACCGCTTCCTACTGGTTCAGCAAAGAAGAAAAGAGAAGAGAAATCAAATTACCTTTCATGTTGATTTCCTCCTGACTGATGACCAGTGGTTATTGTCCACCAACCAGATAATTCACTCCCCGTGGTACAGAGGAATAGAGATGGGGCAAGATACAAGAAGCTCTATAATAATGCTGTTGACAAGATAGGAGTAACAGAAAGAGGACTGAATTTGGGGTGGGGAAGAGGGAGGAGGTCATGAATTCAGAGTTTGAGATACGTTAGTAGGACATAAAGGTTATCATTCCAGACTACTTCTTAAGTCACATTTTACTTTTTCATCTGTTTAATGAGGATGTTGGCCAAGTTAGAGCCACTGACAGGTATTACAAATTAAGAAACCTGTACAGCATAACAAGAATCTTTCTAGTAAATAGAGTTGTCCATCTGACAAGTCTATTGTTGTCAGTGGCTGACAACACTGACAAATATTGTCAGCCACAACATTTGTGGCTGAAGGTGAAGGTTTGTCGAAGGTGCTGAGGAGAGGATTTCTTAATGAGCCAGAGGTTGGACAATGACTTCTAAAGTCCCTTCTAACTTTAAAAATCAGTGATAAAAAATGCTCAATAAATAAACAATGATTTGACAACAAACTAATAACATTTTATAGCTTATATAAAAATCCATAGCTACAGTTCATTTTATATTTATGGTATACCTACATGGATGTTTGAAGAATTTTGATATTTGAAGAATATATTCTTCAGATAAAAGTGAGATTAGAACTTTATCTTTGCTAAAAGTTTATGGGAAATAGAATGTATTGTGGAGGTCAGTTAAACTTTCATTATTTGAGGATTTGAGTTTTCTTTTATTTTTCAGTATAAACCATTTAGAAATGAATGTTATGATGCATTTTATATATGGAGGAACTTTGGGCTTTCCAGACAAAGCTAATGTTGGGTATGTATTACTTTTTAATAATTTAAAATATAAATATATTTATATTTTGCAAGTTCTGCTTTGTTGAGTTATGTTGCAAAGTGTCAATGAAGTAAAGCTTAACTTTTACTGTCTATTTTGCTATATCTTGATTATGTTTGGGAATATAGAAAAACAATAGGCAAGTTACCTTATTTAGTAGAAAAGGTGATTTAGCAACTCACAGTAATAAGACTTTTAAAAATCTGTACTAGACTTAATTTATGTTAGAAGAACTTTATTTTTGTTTGGAAAATAAATCTTAGGTTTTTATAAAATAAAATTGATCAAACTTTAAAAATTATTTTACTTTGTTTTTTTTTAATTTTAAGTTATCTTTTTTAACCAGTAAAGTAAAAGCAAAACTTTGAAACTCATTTAAGAATATAGGCCATCCTAAAGACCAACAACTATGTTATTCTTAAGTACGCTATACTGAAGTGTGTATCTAAGCTCCTGAAATCCTACTGGAAAGTGAAATTCCACCTTGATCTTTCAATTTTCTGAATGTGTTACTATCTTCTTGCTATTCTAACATCAGACAAGTGAAAGCTACTCTTTCAATTTTCAAAATTCTTTGGTTCCTTTAATTTTGGACTGAATAAATATATTTTGGGAGAGAACATATCATGAGTCATAGAGAATAATACTAAAGTTTTATCCCCTGGCAATATATAGGAAATTTTATCATTCTTTCAAGGCTCGTAGACTTCCTAAGTACCTAAAGTATATGTGGATACTCAGAAATACTTGCCAAATAAAAGAATCAAAGGAAACTCTCTAGTCATTGGATGCTGTTTCCAATTAGAGTCATTTGCAGACATTTTCAGTATGACAAGACATCAGTGAATTGCCCCCCGACCACAAAAAATACTTTTATTATACAAATTTGTTGCAAAGAATTTTGTAACTTTTAGCTTTCCAAGCAGTTTCCTGAATTTTGCTCTGTATATCACAGAGCGAAAAAAGGGAATTTGAAATACCTCCAAATTTACCTCTTGCTATTCTCCACTAATCAAATCATATATCATTGCTTTCAACTTTAGGCCTATGTTCTTTTTATAATCCATAAAGAATATGTATTATGTAAGGCAGAAAGTTATAATTATAATAATTCAGATTATTTTTTCTAAACAGACTATATATTATCAAGAAATGACTGTATATTGTACTTTGATTTTTAATAGTGCATCTATTTTTATTTTAGTCAGATACTCAATATGGCTGATATGTATGGACTAGAAGGATTAAAAGAAGTAGCAATCTATATTTTAAGAAGAGATTACTGTAATTTCTTTCAGAAGGTAATTATTAAGTCTCAGAAATCTTTTACCCAATGCTTTGTCACCCATTATTACCTACTAGATTTTTAACCCTGATTAAGTAATAGTGCTTTAAATATTAAAAATATTAAGTCAGTTTAACTAATGGGAGCTCCAGTTGAGAAATAATGTATATGGTCTGCTTACAAAAATCAGAAATGAACTCAAATTATTTTAAATAAAATAAAATTGATGTGGAGGGTTTATTGAAAGGATGTAGGAGTATCCTGTATAATTCAAAGGTAGGGTGTACAGCCGGGACTCAGGGTTTGAAACTGGGAGAAAGGAATTCAAAAATTAAGGTTACCTTCTGCATTTATCAAAGAACTACTCAGTGCTTTATTGATTATTTTCTCTGAAAATATACTTATTCCTTCTACGACCTCTCTTTACAGTATGTACCTGGGGTGGAGTATAGTTCTCATCTACCTGTCTCCTCAGGTGGAATATGAATACTAAATATTTTTATTTTTAGTTAATACAGAGATAAACTTATTGTCTAAAGAAAGATCCCATACTATGCATTTCAAAGTCATTTTGTACACTATTCTTAGATTTTCCATAGTTTTAATGTTTTCTGTGATTAGGTTATTTTTATTTTCTTATTTATGCTTTTCTAAATTTTCTACAATGAGCATGTATTACTTTATAATCAACAAAAACAAACCTTAAAAAATTGTTTACATCATATTTCTCTCTTATTGGGTAGTTGAGACAATAATATGCATTGTATGAATTCTAATTAGGTAATTTTAATAACCTTTAAATTTAAGTTTTTGTGTTGGGTAGGTCTTTTTCTATCTCCCTGTATGTTGTAGCTGAAGAAGCAGCCCATGTGCTAAAAAAAAAAAAAAGAGCCATGAACAACTGGGTCCAGTACCACTACTAGTCCCCCAAAGTTTGCTGAGAAATAGTTAAACCCCTCAGCTACCTTTAACCAACTATTCACTCTGGCCTAAGTAAGGGGATTGGAAGGAGGGCAGCCTGTAGTGTCCTCAGCTTTGTAGAGAGAGAAGAATTCTGGTGAAAGGCTTTTCCTTCTCCTTCATATGCCTCCCTCATATTCCCAGTCAAGTGAAAGTTAGGAGGGAGATCCAAGAGAATCACAAATAAAGATTAAAGATGGGAAATATCTACCGTAAGGAGATGGTGTCTTCTCATTCCCCACTTTACTATATCTGTAAAACCATCCCACCCTGGAACTTCCATCAGAAAAGAAAAGAAAAACAAAGAAAAGAAAAAGAAAAAAAGAAAGAAAAGAAAGTGGTAAGAAATTTCTTGGGAGAACTTGGAATATGCCTTGAGAAGCTAGTGAGAATGTATTCGAACATGGAGCCTAAAGGAAGGAGGCTTGCTGGAGAAGCCAGTACTAGCCTGGTGATAAGGGACTACAGTTATTGTCACATAGAGAAAAAAGTATGGGGAGTCCACACTACACCTGAGTTATACATGGTCTACAGGAATGGAGGAAGACCTTAGTGGTTCCATGAAAGTTAGAGGAGACTGATACAGAGACAAATGACATTGTGTCCCATGTAGGGAGGCACTGTACATCATGAACCACTTAAAGAGTCCTTATCCACAGAGAGGCTAGGGTGAAGCTTGATTTGCCCCTGTCACATCAGCAAAGGCCACCAGCATCTGAATTAGAGCAAAGTCAAGGACATCTCCCTACTACCATCTTGGTCTCTGCTTAATTATATAAGATGACCATAGCCAACCCATGGCCCTCTTTCAAAGGAGGTTGCCCTGGAAGATGGAGGAGCAGAAGGCTAGGCTATGCTCTACCCTATTCCAGATCTTCCCAACCATAAATCTATTCAGTGATGGGAAGGAAAGCTTTAAAGATGGGTGTTAAAGCAGTACTATATTGAATTTCAAAAACAAAAGTAACCAGAAAGTATTGGACTCTGCCAATAATGTATTAGGGGATGGAAAAGAGGGCAGTTTGACACAGAATGTTTGAAAGCATTAGTTGGGAAAAAAAGTTTTATGTTAGTAACTCCTCTGAGCTGAGACTCCTCAATAAACCAGTTACGTTTGTATAACTTTGTAAAAATAATCTCTTTTATAGATAGTGTTTGGACTGTTGCCACTATTTTTTGATATGTGTATAAGTATATGTGAGTTAAGTGTGGTTTCTCGTATTTCATTTTTTCAATAATCCACTTAAATTTAAAAACACAAAAGGTGTCTATTAAAGCAATTGAAAATGAAGTTTATTTTCAATTATCAGTATGGTATTTTGTTGAAAACTTTTTTTACTTTAATTTATTTTAATATAGTCTATATTGCTGTGGTAACAGATATTTGAAAGAACAGTTTCTGTTTTTATTGACCTGATCTCTAAACTTTTTTGCTTTATATGTTTTAATAATATGTATTTTTATAAATATACTTTTGAATTATATAATTTTTAACATTTAGTTCTCAATTAGGCAGTGACTTAAATGTGGTAAACTTATAATAACATTCCATAGTAATACATATTTGGGTGGAATGTGATGGGCATCTGGCCCCAGAACTCCAGGCAAGCTAACTTCAGTCATTTCATTAACTTCACAGCCTGCCTTTTACACATTTAGAATTTTTGTGCTTCCTTTATAGGATGCTGGTAGGCTTTACATTATATATTTTTGTCACCAATTTAAAAATATGTTTTAGGCAATGACTTAATATATGTCTTAACAAATTCTATAAGCAGGTTTTGAAAATGACTAAAGGTCAGACATCCTATTACAAAAACACTTGGGAGTCAACATTTCCATATAAGTAAATTCACAGACAGCCAAAGTTACCACTTCAAGCCAGGAGTCAGCAAACTTTTTCTGTTAAAAGGCTATATTAGTAAATATTTTAGGATTTGTGAGCCATACAATCTCTATCACAACTGCGCTGCGCTGCTGTTTTAGAACAAAAGCAGCTATAGACAATATACAAATGAAATATCATGACAGTGTTCCAATAAAATGTATTCACAAAAACAATGGTGGGCTAGATTTGGCCCACAGGCTGTAGTTTGCCAGTCTCCACTTTAAATAGCAAATTATTTTGAATTTTAATAATTTTTGTGGAAATTATTCTTAAGTTCTACATCAATTGGTAGATTGTGTGTTGTATAAACTTGTTATTCCTAAATAAAATTAAACTGCTGGACCTTTTAACTATTTTGCTTACTTTTATAATTTTTCAGGCTTATGGATGCTCTTAGACTATCAACTATGTCTGTAACACTAGCCCCTTCTCTCACTCCAATTTGATAATCTTATCTGAAGTGTGTCAGAAATTCAAATTGTTTAACTTGGTAGAATTATCACTATATAATCTATATAGTGATAGCCATTTCTCCAATTATCTCGAAGGGATTTTAATTGTTTAATTTAAATTGTTATATGCAAAGCACAATATTTACATTCAATTTATTAAATACTAACATAACACTTTTAGGAGAGGAATATTTTTTGAATTTCAGAATATTACGGGGTACAAACATTGAGGTTACATATATTGAGGAGAGGGGTATTATAAAATCAAATTAATAACAATTCATAATTAAAAAGTTGGAAATCACTGACCTTATAAGAAGCTGGAAACATTTCCAAAGAAGGTTTTGCTCTTCTCTAAAAGCAGGCGATCTTCAGAAGTACACATTTAGAGACAAGATATACAAATTGGCTGATTGTTGGTCTTAATATTAAGTACATAAACCCCAAATTGCAACTAATGTGTATAAGAGAAATTAAACTCTATTCAACCTAATTAAGCAATGGATGTGCTTAGAAATAGAGTCTAAAACTTGAAAATACATGGTATGGGCGATACATAGCATAGATGCTTAACACCAAAGCAGTGAATTGTTTTTACTACTTGTATCTACATTTTATTTGTTTGTTCATTCTAATTCAGTACTTCTGTATACATACTTTTAAAAATACATTATGTATTTTTGATCTAATTAAATTATGTAGTTTTGATCTAATTAAATTCTCTCTTTTTATTTGCAGTCAGTGTAGGACCACAGATAAAAGTTTATTTATATTTTAGGAAACAGATTAGACCCTACTGTTATATTACAATGTGATGTATTAGAAATTATTATACCACTTTTGCTTTAAAAAATATTTAAGCTGAAAGAAATTAGAATATGAATATTGTGCATTCTTGCAGCTAAGAAAGCTCAAATGCTGTTCTGTAAAACTAAGTTGTTAGTGACACTTGATTTTAAAAGAATAAAAGATTTTTAAAAAAATACTTTAATTTTTTAGAGCAGTTTTAGATTCACAGCAAAATAGAGAGGAGGGTACAGAGATTTCCCAAAACTCCCTTGTTCCTACACATACATAGCCTCCTCCATTATCAACATCCCCCACCAGAGAGGCACATTTGTTACAATTGGTGTGCCTACATTGACACATTATCACTCAGAGTCCCTAGTTAACAATAGGGTTTACTATTGGTGTTGTATATTCTGTGGTTTGAACAAATGTATGATGACACATATCCACCATTATAGCATCATAACAGTATTTTGAGTGCCCTAGAAATCCTCTGTGCTCTGCTTATTCATCCTTTCTTCTCCACTAACCGCTGATCTTTTTGCTGTCTCCATAGTTTTGGTTTTTCCAGAACGTAATATAGTTGGAATCATATATGTCCTTTTCAGATTGGCTTCTTTCACTTAGTAATATGCATTTAGGATTTAAGATTCCTCCATGTCTTTTCATGGCTTGATAGTTCATTTCTTTTTAATGCTGAATATTCCATTGCATGGATGTACTGCAGTTTACTTAACCATTCACCTATTGAAGGACATCATGGTTGCTTCCAAGTTTGGGCAGTTATGAATAAAGCTTCTATAAACATCTGTGTTCAGGTTTTTGTGTTGAAAGATGTTTTAATAAAAAAAAGTTTGAGACTGACTAGAGCATGTCTATAGCCAGAATACCAGCAGAAATTAATTTCAGATAAAGAATTAAATATAGAAAATGAATTTTGAATTATATGTATTTATTCTGTAGTTTTGGATTATAAATCAGATTATCTTTATGAACCAAATATTTTTAGCCTCTGTAAATAGAAAAAGAATAAATGTGGTATTTTCTATTAATTTTAGCCTGTTCCCAGAACACTGGTGTCTGTACTAGAATGCCTGATTATTGCTCATTCAGTTGGAGTGGAAAGTCTTTTTGCTGACTGCATGAAGTAAGTTATCTTAAGTAGTGCTGATGCTATTAATTTAGGGATTTTGATTTTGCATTCTTCTAATTTCGTGGACAATTTTAGAGTTGGCCTGTTTCCTTGGGCACAATGTAAGTAGCTTAATGCTTTACTACCACCAGTTGAGTAGAAGTATTGATTTATATATTATTCAAGATACTTGGGATCAATTTTATTTTAGCTGAACCATGGTTAGTTATGTTAAAATCTGTGCACATAACCCAGCATGGGTTTAAAATATGTGTTTACAGAAAAGGGATTATAGTTAAGTCCATCTTAGCGCTCATAAAATTAACAGTGTTAGTCAAAACATACATATGTACAATTTATGTAATTGAAACCCAAAATATTATTGACTATTATAATGAAAAATACTTTCATTTCTCTAACTTGGGATTCTTTGATTTTAACAGGTGGATTGTAAAGCATTTTGCAAGGTTTTGGTCTGAAAGAAGCTTTGCAAATGTACCGCCTGAGATTCAGAAAAGTTGTCTTAAAATGTTGATTCAGTCCTTAGTAAGTACAACCTAAATAACCATTTTGTGTGTATGTTTTCAAAAAGTTTATTCAATTTTGTATAATACTTTCACTGATGTAAACGTAAATGTAGAAAGATGAAAGAACCAATTTCAGATAACCTAGAACCAATTTGGAGAGATGGAGCTTTATGCATTGGCTCAGCAATATTGACTTCCACTCACCACGGTGGATCTGGGTACAACACGGAACTTCTTAACAGAACCATTCTTTAAGGGGATCATCCATCTACCTGGTAGCAGGTTGATTACATTGGATCACTTCCGTCATGGAAGAGGCAGTACTTTGTTCTCACTGGAATAGACATTTGCTCTGGATATGGATTTATCTCCCTTGCTCACAATGTTTCTGCTAAAACCACTGTCCATGAACTTGCAGAATGCCTTATCCATCGTCATTACATTCTCCACAGCATCACTTCTGATTAACAAACTCATTTAACAGCAGTTGAAGTATGGTGATGGGCTCATGCTCATGGAATTCTTGGTCTTACAAGGTTCCCCATCATTCCGGAGCGGCTGGCTTGAATGGAGAAATAGCCTGTTGAAGACTCAGTTACAGTGCCAGCTAGGTGGCAATGCCTTGTGGGGTTGGAACAGTGTCCTCTAGGATGCAATTTATGCTCTAAATCAGATTTTGATTTATGGTGCTATTTCTCCCATAGCCAGGATTCATGGATCTAGAAATCAAGTTGTAGAAATGGGAGTGGCTCCATGACACAATTATTCCTTGTGATCCACTAACAAATTTTTTGTGTCCTTTCCCTGCAACTTTAGGCTCTGTTGATGTAGAAGTCTTAGTTCCAAAGAGAAGAATGCTTCCCCCTGGGGACACAAATAATGATTCCATTAAACTGAAAGTTGAGACTGCCTTCTTTTGGCCACTTTGTAAACCCACAGGCAAAGAAGGGAAATTACTGATAGATTGGACTTGACTGTTGGACTGTCGAGGAGAAATTGGGTTGCTACTATACAATATGGGTAAGGAAGACTGCATCCAGAATACAGTACCCCCAGGCTATGTGAATAAATCAATAGAAAGCTGTAACAACACAGTTTAGGCAGTGCTGATAATGGCTCAGATTCTTCAGGAATGAAAGTTTGGGCCACCCTACCAGATAAAGAACCATGAACAGCAGAGGTACTAGCTGAGGGCAAAGAGTATATGAAGTGGGTAGTGAAAGAAGGTAGTTACAAATAACATTGGCAGCCATGTGACCAGTTACAGAAATGAGCACTGCAGTAATTATGATATAAACATATTCATATCCCTTTCTTACATGAATGTTTGTGTACAAATTGACCAAGCATTTTTGGGTTTTTCCCCATTGTCTCATCCCCCTGCCATCTAATGTAAGACATGTTATTAATAATAGCAGTTTATATCTCCACATTTAAGTTACTATTAATAAATATCAAAGGGAACTGTGAATGTATTTGAAAAAGAATGCACATCACCCAAAGACAAAAATGGAACTTTGTATCCTCTCTTTTGGGAAAAGGATTGTTGTATGGGGAACAGTTGTATCATGTTAGATGGAAGCATGACTGTTATTGTCTCCACCTGGGAACTAAGTATGTTTTAAGAGGTGTGTATGGTTGCCAAGTTGTCAAGGCATTGATTATAGTAGCTTTGTAACATGTTAGGGTGGCTATGGTGAACTATGCTGCCCAGAATTTCCTTTTCTGTTTCCAGTTAGAGTGGCCACAGAGATAATTTGGCATGAGATTTAAAGGACGGAAGTGAAAAAACAACTAGTTTTTGGTTTTTACACTAGGAAGGTTGGACAGGTGCATTTAGACTCACATATTGTTGCTTATTTACTAGCTCACGGTAGCCAGACCTACAGCTGTTCTGCCTTTCCATGTATCCTCCTTTAGCTTCTCTAACCCATGGGCCAGGTATGTGTCTAGCACCATAATGAAAGGTGTCAGCATCTCCTATGTGATAGCCATTTCACCCAGGTTGGCGGTGTTGAGACTAATGTGAGTTCCAGCCAGTGGTCTTGGTGTCAGCTTGTCCTTGCTCTCCACA
>VBSM01000529.1:69660553-69676467 GCA_008086735.1 Cheirogaleus medius
CCACCCTCCTCGGCCTCCCAAAGTGCTAGGATTACAGGCGTGAGCCACCGCGCCAGGCCTGCTCTCCCCACTTTTACATCCATCTTCCTTTCTCAACTGCTTGCCCTGTGAACTTCAGACTACATCATCAGACACAAAGCCTATTTAACCAGCTTCCACAGTTTTGTAAGATCAGATTCCTGTAACAGATTTCTTTATACAATAATTCCTCACTTAACATCATCGGTTGGTTCTTGGAAACTGTGACATTAAGTGAAACAACATATAACTAGACAATTTTACCACAAATAATTGTGAAAAACAAGAGTTAAGTTCCTATGGCATATTTCTGATCATTACTAAATTTCTAAATAAAGACCCAAAACACTTCTAATATTGAACATTGAAATAAATGTGAGCTATATGTACATTTAAGAAAGAGTAATAAAAATAGTAAAGTAATTATTTATCCAATTTTGGGGGAATCAGTGAGTGACAACAGTTGTTGTGGTGGGTTAAATCAAGGAATAAATGTTTGCAAAGCAAAAACTATAAGGAATGCCTCCTGCCACCACACAGTTCAAAAACAATCACAAATTTGGTAGGCTAACTGATTTTGTACTGCATTGTTTATTGTCATGTATTTGTATGATCGTATAATTTGTGAATTTTTATTTTATAATAATTCGTATTCATTCATTAATTTTCTAACTCATTTATTCCAGTTCATAGTTGTGGATGGCTGAAGCCTATCCCAGCAGCTAAGGGGCCAAGACTGAAAGTAACCCTGGACGGGATGCCATTCCATTGCAGGGCACACTCACACACACTCCCATACTCACTCATACTGAAGCAATTTAGACATAACAGTTCACCTCATGTGCACATCTTTGGGATATGGAGGAAACTGGAATACTCAGAGAAAACCCTCACAGACATGGGGAAAATATGCAAACTCCACATAGATAGTGGCGTTGGCCAGGAAGCAATTGTTTTTCTCATCAATGTCATAACCAGACAATGTTGAACAAAACGACATTATCTGAGGACCTGCTGTGAATATACACACTTCCCAATAGTCCTGTTTCTCTGATGGAACCCTGAATGTTAACATCAGCCTGGGTTACATGGAAGATACATCTAAATCTAACTGGTAAAATAAGTTTAGGACATCAGCTGATGAGATACCACTACAAAAAGAAAACCTACATCTGTGTTTACGCTAATGAAGGACTTTGTAGTTTTGTTGCTTACTATTTTACATTAGTTTTCATGATCAGTAAGTAATTAACAAACTATTGGCCCCACTATAATTCAGTTTAATAGAAGCAGAAGCATACTTTACTAGTAGTAGTGCCAATATTTCGTGGATTTTTTTTAGACCTTTATAGTTCAAAAATACTTTTTATTTTGTGTGAAATTAATTATATGACAGATACTATTATCTCCATTTCACATGAGAAAAGAGAACTAGGGAGGTGCTTTATTCAAGTTCACAGTGATAGTAAATGACAAAGCCAGGTCTTAAAACCTGTTGCTACCATTCCAAAGATAATATGATAAGTGCTCAATGTGAGCAAAGATTTTTTTTTTTAGGATAAGAAGGAGTCCGTGTCTGTGTCCTTGTGCTTGTCAACATCCTCATCCTCGGGTCCTCACCACCTCACCCTCATCCTCCTTCTTGAGATTTAGGGAGTTTTCAGCCATTGTTTCTTTTTTCCTTTTGTTTTTCTTTTTCTTTTGTTTTCTTTTTGGTTTGTTTTTCCTGAACTTCTGTGGAAGGTAGAACCATTATTTCTTTAAACAATTTTTCTGACTCTTTTTCTCTCCCTTCTTCTTTGGAACTTCAATAATATATTTTTGGTCCACACAATGGTGTCCCATAAGTCCCCTATTCTTTCTTCACTTTCTCATTCTTTTTGTTTTTTGTTCCTCTAACTGAATAATTTCTGATGACCTGTCTTTGAGTTTGGTGATCCTTTCTTCTGTTTGATCTACTCTGCTGTTGAGCCTCTCTAGTGAAATTTTCATTTCAATATTTATATTCTTCAGCTGTATCATTTCTGTTTGGTTCTTTTTTAATATTTTCTGTCTCTTTGTTGACACTATTACTTTGTCATGCATTGTTTTCCTGACCTTAGAAAGCATCTTTATGGTGGTTGTTTTGAATTCTCTGCCAGGTAAATCACATATATCCATTTCATTTGGTTTCTGGAGATTTATTTTGTTCCTTTTTTTGGAACATATTTCCTTGTTTTTTTCATTTTCCTTGATTCTGTATTAGTCTTCACATTAGACAAAATAGCCACCTATCCCAGTTTTCTTGGACTGGCCTTGTGTAGGAGAAGACCTTTACTTATCAGCTCAGCCAGAGATTCTGGGGGCCTTTCACATCTTCTTGTTCATCCAACTTGCTTTCTTTGCTCTTAGCAGCTCCCAGGCATCTGGAGTATGCTGGGTCCCATGAGTGCTTTGAGTCAAGCAAGACTGAACCTGGTTCCTTTGGTAGCCCCCAGAAAAGTTGAATCATTGGACACTCTGTCCAACTCCTTTCCTCCCCAAAAGAAGGTAGGACTTGGGATTTTTCAACTGTTTGCTCTTCATTGAGGGCTTTGGTGACTAGTTACATGCTACATCATTTACCATCTGTGTTCTCACTGGCCCCCCGGGTGGCTACAGTATGCCAGGTCCCATTTCAATTCTTTCTTTCCCCAGGGAGAAGCTGGGAGCTAGGGGGTTTTGTCCACTTACTCTGTGCTAAGCCAGAGTGAGAAACCGTGTTGACTTCCAGCCCAAACCTCCATCTCTGTTCTTACTAGCCTGCTGGTGGCTAGATTTTTCTGGGTCTTGTCAGTGCTCTGAGATAAGCAAGACAGAGCCAGTCCTGTGGGCAGCCCCCAGAAAAGTTAGGGTATTAGGCTTGCAAACTAATTCTCACTACTGAGGGAGAAGCTGGGAATAAGTATTTTTTATTCTGTTTGCTCTGTGCTGAGCTGGGGGGAGGGTATATGATGACTGCCAATTTAAACCACCTTCTCTGTTCTCCCACAGATGGCTAGAGTTTGCCAGGTCCTATCAGCACTCTAAGACTGGAAGACAGAAGCCAGTCATCTGGGCAGTGCCCAGAAAAGTTGGGATATTTGACACGTGGTCCAATTGCTTTCCTCCCCAGGGAAAAGCTAGGAGCTGGTGGCTTTTTTCATGATCATATAACTCTGCCATGGGTAGGGATTCTGGTAAGAAGGTGGCTCAAATTTCCCTATCTGCTTCAAAATGTGTTGTTTCAAGATCATCCTGGGTGCGGGAGCCTCTCTACTAGTTTCTAGATTTCTCACAAAGAGAATTTATCTATTAATTGTTGTTAAGTTGGTATATTCATTGGAGAAAGAGAGTCCAGGGCTTTCTACTCTGCCATCTTGTTCATGTCATTTCTCCTCAAGCAGTCTTCTTAATGTTCTTTAGTTATAATTCAGTTCAACTGCATGTGCTATGGCAGGCACTTTAATCTATCAAATATTTGTTGCTCATCAATGATATTCCCAACACTGTCATATGCCAAGGGAGACAAGAAAGTGATACATTAGTATACAAATCAGTAGCATTTCTATATACTAATAACAGTCAAGCTTAGAGTCAAATTCAGGACTCACTACCATTTACAATAGCAACAAAGAAAATAAAATTCTTTGGATTATACTTAACCAAGGAGGAGAAAGATCTCTATAAGGAGAACTACAAAACACTGATGAAAGAAATCATAGACGACACAAGCAAATGGGAAAACATCCCATGCTCATGGATTGATAGAATCGATATGATTAAAATGTCCACACTGCCCAATGTGATTTACAGATTCAATGCAATTCCCATTAAAATATCAACATCTTATTTCACAGATCTAAAAAAAAATAAGCTTTATTTGGAGTCAAAAGCCCAAATAGTCAAAGCAATCTTAAGCAAAAAGAACAAATCTGGATTTATCACAATATCTGACTTCGAATTATGCTACAAGGCAATAGTAACCAAAACAGCATGATACGTATATAAAAATAGGGACATACACCAATGGAACAGATTAGAGAACCCAGAAATAAAGCCATATAGCTGTTACCAACTGATCCTTGACAAAGCAGACAAAAATATACACTGAGGAAAGGATGCCCTATTCAATAAATGGTGCTGGGAAAATTGTATAGCCATATGGAGAAGAGTGAAACAGGACTCCTATCTCTCATCATATACAAAAATTAATTCAAGATGGATTAAAGACTTAAATGTAAGGCATGAAACCATAAAAATTCTAGAAGAGAATGTAGGAAAAACTCTTCTAGACATATGCCTAGGCAAAGAATTTATGGCTAACCCCAAAGGCAAACACAGCAGCAACAAAAATAAATAAATGGGACTTAATTAAATCAAAAAGATTCTGCACAGTAAAGGAAATAATAAAGTAAACAGGCAACCTATAGAATGGGAGAAAATATTCACAAACTGTATATCAGACAAAGTACTAATATCCAGAATTCACAAAGAATTTAAACAAATCAGCAAGAAAAAAACAAACAACCACATCAAAAAGTGGGCAAAAAACATGAACAGAATTTTTTAAAAAGAAAATAGACAAATGGCCCACAAATACATGAAAAAAATGCTCAACATCACTAATCATCAGGGAAATGCAAATTAAAACCACAATGAGATACCTTACCCCTATCAGAATGGCCATTACTAAAATGTCAAAAAACAACAGATGCTGGTATGGATGAAGAGAAAAAGGAATGCTTTTACAATGTTGGTGGAACTGCAAACTTGTACAACACCTATGGAAAACAGTTTGGAGATTCTTCAAAGAGCTAAAAGTAGACCTACCTTTCGATCCAGCAATCCCACTACTGGGTATGTACTCAAAGGGAAAGAAATCACTTTATCAAAAAGACACCTGCACTCAAATGTTTATAGCAGTACACTTCACAATTGCAAAGATAATGGAACCAACCTAAGTGCCCATCGATTCATGAGTGGATAAAGAAAATTTGGTATATACCATGGAGTACTACTCAGCCATAAAAAGGAATGAAATAATGTATTTTGCAGCAACTTGAATGGAACTGGAAACCATTATCCTACGTGAAGTATCTCAGGAATGAAAAAACAAGCACCATATATTCTCACTAATAAGTGGGAGCTAAACAGTGGGTACACACAGGCACAAAGAGATGTCAAGGAAACCAAGAAGGGAGGAAGGTGGTGGGGGTGAGGGATTAAAAACTTACCAGTTGGGTACAGGAAACACTGTCCTGGTGACAGGCATACTGAAAGCCTTGACTTCAGCATTATATAGTATATCCATGTAACAAAAACATTTGTGCCCCCTTAATGTTTTGATAACAATAAAAAATAATGAATAAAATTTTAAAAAGAAACTATTACATTAGGCTATATAGAGAGAGAATTTTTAAAAATATTTTTATGTGATGAACTTTGAGTTTTTCATTTCTCTGTCACAAAGTTAAAAAACAAATGACTGTTCATATCATACTTATAATACTAATTTTCCTAATATAGAGAGTTTCTACAAATTGATTTTTAAAAACAAAAGCTAAAATGGGATAGAGTTAGATGGTTCACTGAGAAAATGCAGATAACTCTTAATTTGATGATCCTCATCTTCATTTATTCAAGAGAAACTGACCTTAAAACTATAGTGTCAGACTATTTTCTACCTTTCAGAATGATAAAAAGGAAATTTGTGCAATGTCTATTAAAGTGTAGGGAGTAAATATCCTTATGTATTCCTGGGAAGAGCATAAATTAACACAGGTTTTGCTCTGTTTTCCAATTTTTTTGACTATGACCCAGAATAAGTTATTTTGACATTGTAACCCAGTGCAATAAAACCCATAGAACCAAAACACAAGTTTCACAAAAGAACTCTTAGTCTTATTACATATGATATACTAATGTTTTCTGCTTTTCTCCTTTTTTCCTTCTTTTTCTCACTCCTCCCCCCCCACCTTCTTTCTTTATTTCTTTTGTTTTCTAATGCTCATTGCAAACCACTAAATACATTTCTCTACATAGCTATGGAAGAATCTACCATTTGAAAAACAGTGCTCCATCGATTGTTATGTTGACAGCATTTGGGATACTGCTGGTGTTCCACTTCATATCCTCTTGGCATGTTTGCACTCCAACCATTGCTGCAGTATCTAGCTATGCAAAGGTGTATCTGACGGCACTACCCCTAAGCTACGTTACACACACACCTTCCTCACTTTCTGTCCTGCAGCTTTATTGCTCCTCCACATGGGATACCTGCAGCTTGGCAGTTCTAAACCTGTGTAAACTTTGTGGTGAAAAAGAGTTAACATCCCTGGGGACAAGTCTTGACCAATGGGAGATGGGAGCCAGTGGTTAATATTTCCTTATTCTGTCCTTTGGATGGATAATTCAAAGTACCTCCTTCACAGCTCTTCAGAGGGTTCCCAATGAGATTTGCCCCAGTTGCCTATAGTAGTGACTGCTGTATCAGTAATTCTCAAATTCTAATGCATTTACAGAACACTGAAGGGATCTTGTTTAAATGCAGATTCTGATTTAGTAAGTCAAGGGAGGAGCCAGATATTCTGCATTTCTAACAAATTCTACCTGATGCTAAAGCTGTGGATCACACTTTGAGTAGCAAGGAGCTAGAAAATGCACCCTTGGATTGGCTTTCCTTCCTTCCCTGTTTCACTCTCTCAGTGCCTCAGATCCCCTTGGGATCACTTCCCCAAATAAGCTATCAACATATATGACTATTTCTCGGGCTCAGTTTTTAGGCAGAACCCAAGCTAAGACAAGAAGTATTGACCTACCAATTCTGCTTCTAGGAATGTATCCTATAGATATTTTCACATATGTGTGAAATAATGTTACATACAAAGTAATTCATTACAACATTATAATAGCAAAAAATTAGAAACAATGTAAATGTCTATAAGTAGAAGACTAGTTAAATGACTTATGGTATATCTATATTATAGACTATTACATAGTTATTAAAATAATAAAAGGGCTCTTTATACATTGATTAAGGCAAATATTCAAGATGTATGCTAAGTGTAAAAGGCAAGAGACAAAGTAGTATGCATATTAATGCCTCCATCTGAATAAAATATGGGTAAAAGTACATACATATGTTATTTATATATGCAAAAACTAACTCTGGAAAGATAGAGAAAAAATAGTATTGATTATAAAATGGGAGGTTTGGGGATAGGAAGGAGAGAAAGACTTTTCCTAGTAATACCTTTTTTACATTTTAAAATTGTGAACTATGTGATTATGTTAACTATTAAAATAAAATTTTATATGTTTGGTCTAGAAGTATTCCTTTTTTTTCTTCTTCAAATTTCTAGGTACTCTAACATTTAATGTTTATTATATATTTAGATCAGTATGGAATAAGATCACATAGCAACTATGTTATCATTTAACTGTGTCCATATTTGAGTTTTCCAACAGATTCCAAGCTAAAATATGATAACTATATTCCATATCTGTATTTTTAAAAGATATTACTGTCAGAGCACATCACATTATGTATATAGTAAGCACTTTGTAGATACCTGCCAAATTTATTTAAATACTCTACGTTTGGCTCCAATACCAGAGCACTGCCAACAGTAGAGCAAATTGGGCTTATTGTCTAAAACTTTTAGTAATTGCACAGTTATTCAGGAAGCCACTGGAGGAGGAAATGATAATAGTACTGAAATAATAAAAGACTTGAATTAGAGCAAAGTATGATTTTTTTTACTCTAATAAAACAGTGGAAGAATGTAACACATTTTAAAGAATTCTTGCTAAATGGGTAAATTTTTTAAAGTTTTGATCAGGGATTCAACTTAGGTTATTCACATATAGACTCTCAGTCTCTAATCAGGTTGAGAGGTCAAGAAATATTTGAATGTCTACTATGACTCATTTTTCTATTGGGCCCTGGGGATAAAATGGTGAGCAAAAACAGACATGGTTTTACATTCATTGCACATACAGCCTAGTGAAAGAGACAGACATTAATCATATAGTTATGTTTATGTTTTATTAATCACAAATGAATTAAGTGCTCTAATGAAAAGGGACAGGTTTTCTGATAGCAGGTATAAAAGGTATCTGATGTAGGTGTAGGGATCAGGGAAAACGTAGTGCTTTAGTTGACACCTGAATGAAACAGAAAGTGTGCATAGTCCATATCATACAGTCCATGTTGGGTATTTCAGTCTGTCATTTCCACATTTATTAATTACCTATTGCTGTCTAACAAACCACCCCCAAACTAAGTGGTGTAAAACTGCAATTTATTATTTCTCATAATTCTGTGGGTTGACAGGGTGATTCTTCTGCTGGTCTTGCCTGAGCTCACTCCTGTGACTGCGTTCAGCTGGTGACTAAGCTGGAGGCTGGGCCTCCTGCTCTACCTAGTCTTCCTTACCAGGCTTCAGTCCTGATGTTCCCAGGATTCCAAGAGGGTACAGACAGAAGCTGCAATGCTTCTTGAGGTCTAGGCCCTGGAACTTGCACACCACCACTGTCGGTTAAAGCAAGTGAAAAGGCCAGTCCAGATTCAAGGCATGAACAAATAGACTCTATCTCTTGATGGATGTAGCTACAAAGAATTTTTGGCTATGTTTTTCAATCTGCTATAGTCTACCAGGTAGACTATAGTTATTTATAATGAGTAGTTATTTACTTAGCATTGTATTAAGAACTGGAAATCAAACATGAATAAGATAACAATAGTTTATAGTTGCTATTTTTTTCCATTTCCTTGGAGCATATGGTATTTGTGAATTGTCATTCATTTTCTCCAGAGATAAATATTTGGGAACATTTTTTTCCTGTGGTATAAAGAGGAATCATCATTAAATATATAAAATATAAAAATAGAGTCTTACCTAATTAGAGAAGAGGAAGAAAATCACTGGAGATTATTAGTAATTTTTGGCCTTTCTAAATTTGCAATAAAGAACACGTATTTTATAGTCATAAAAGAATTAAGGCTATGTCAGTGTAGCCATGCAACTATGAATGATATCTATAAGTACAAAAATTAAGTAGTGATAATCTCAGAGAATTCAAGTTTTTCTTTGTAGTTATAACTTTGCTCTCAGATTTGTTTTAGCTGCCTTTTAAAGGTGGTTTCTTCCTAGCTCAAAGTTTGCCCTTTTGGATAATTGTTAGTAAATAAATAAATATTATATCTAAAACTAATGACAAAGACATTAGCTACCTGGAATTTTTTTTTTGGCAGGAAATATTCCAAGAAAATGAAAGTATTTGACTTGCTTAGAAGGTTATTTTATGAGCAGTAATGCTATCTAACCTTTTTCCCAATATTTTTTCAATTCTAAGAATGATAAGAATGCTACTTTTCTTCTGATGGAAAGTGACAGGCTAATCATGAGTTTACCCAGAGTGAAGTGGACAGAAGCAGCACTGACTATGGCATCTCACCTCCAAGAAGAATGTATTTCATTTATTGTAGAAAACTTCTCCAAGATTATTCAGAGTGAAAATTTTGCTCTTTTCTTACAGGTACTATGTCTAAAATTATATTCTATATTTAGTTCCATCTTTGTGTTCTGATTTTAATTACATAAGAGTTTTTAAATGCAAGTTGCCATTGATTAAATTAATATGATTTAAATAAATTACATAGCAGATGGCATGTTTACATAGGATTTAGAGCAGTGATGGACAGGATTTTTGGCTCACGAGATAAGGAAGGCAGGAGGGACAGGTTTGAGTGCCCTGGCAAGGCACAATGTAATTCTGGCCAACTCTAGCCTTCAATCAGCATAGCCACATTTTAGAAGCCAAAGTCATAAAAATGCTGTTTTAGTCAGTAATATAATTATGTTCATGTAAAATTCCATCTCTTACTAATTCTAATTAGTCATTGAATAAAGAACTCCTATTGCTTATTTCTAGGTTGTGTTATGAGGGTTATGTTGGCTCTTCAAAACACAGTATATGGGTTTATATTGCAGATTTTTTTAACAAAGGAAAGGGAAAGAACGAATATGATTTCTGGTTGACTTCATACAGCTAGTTATGATTGTTTTGTTATCCAGACTTTCATATTTCTTATGCATTTTACATGTATTCCTGTTAAATATCAATTTCTGTGTTTTGTAGTCACAAGCAATGAGCAGCACAGCTGATCTGTTGGACAAAATTTTGAAAGCAATTGGAGAAAACATTACCACTGAAAATAGTTGCTCTCTTCTTATGGCTCTGGACACATTAGTGAACTCTGACAGTACAAAGGAAATGGTACTGAATATAATAAAATTCATTAAAATGATGTAATATTTGAACTCTTTGAAGATTTTAAAAATGTATATGCATTTTAAGGCCAGACATGGTGGTTCAAGCCTGTAATCCTTGTACTTTGGGAGACTGACGCAGAAGGATTGCTTGAAGTCAGAAGTTCGAGACCAGCCTGAGCAAAAGCAAGACCCTGTCTCTACTAAAAATAGAAAAAATTAGCCAAGTGTGGAGGCACATGGCTATAGTCCCAGCAACTAGGGAGGCTGAGGCAGGAGGATCATTTGAGCCCAGGAGTTTGAGCTTATAGTGAGCTATGATGATGCCATTGCACTCTAGCCAGGGTGACAGAGCGAGACTCTGTCTCCAAAAATAAAAAAAGTATGTGCATTTTAAATGTTGCATAGATCATTGAAGCTAGGTGATGGATATCTGGGGGTTGATTATGGTTTCTACTTTTGTATATGTTTAGAATTTTTCATAATACAAAATTTTAAAAATTCTATTTACCTCAGTATAGAGTTCTTATAAAAGTTTAGAAATTGGCACTTTGGCTGGTTAATTTCAAACAAAGTTTGGCACTTAGCAATATTATTTGGCATAGCACAACTCTAAGTGTGCCTGATCACTACATTAAATTTTCTGGATATAAAATATATATTTAGAATCTTTAATCATCAATATATTTTATTTTTATAATATATTCTTTTTTCTCTTACAAATCATATTAAAATTAGATTGGCTGGGGAAAAGCAAAATTAAAATATTAGTTATTTTTAAGTGTAATTTAATCAATGGTTATTAAGAAACTATAAATTATTGGTATTTTGTATTCAACAAGAATGATGAAAATTTTATCATATTTATTACTATTGCATAGAGTATTTGACCTTGTAATGTCACAGTTGATTTGAAAAGGCAGTAGAAGCCTTTATTCATATAAAGGCTATTGGTATTTTAAAATAACATTTGGTTGAAAGGATAAGATTAAGCTTCATGTTCATTATAAAATTGTGTAATTAATGAGTAAGGCTTCATAAATAACATGTACCCGACGATCTGAAAAATCTAAGTGATGACATCATTGATCTAGCTTAGGAGTAAGTAGATTCGGAAAGGAATAATGACTGGTTGCTATGACAATGTGGCTCTCACCAGCTGCTGATTTGTTGCTTGAACACAGGGTTTTACGTGCAAGATTCAGGCTCTGCGTGATAAGCTGTGGATCTTCCTGGTTCAGTCTTTCTATGCTGTTCGTCACACAGAAAGCTGGAAGCTCATGAGCACAGATGATCAACAGAAAATCCAAGCAGGTATGTTAGCCTTGAGATATATTTATTCTTATATTATGATCTTTGTAACAGTAGATATTTTGGGGGCATTCTGTTAAGTGGTAAGATTAATGTTTGTGTGCTTCTGTTTAATAGTAGGGTGCTAACTAAAACTAGTGATCGTATGTTTAGGCAGTTTTTATAAATCATGCTGTTTTGCTGTTCTAAGAAAATAAAACTCATTTCCTTTATATATATGTATATGTATATTTCAGTTTTTAGTCCTACTGTATATTAGCAGCAATATTCTAGCCAAATTTGCTTAAAATCATTCTGTGAAGAGATTGGAAGTATAAGAAAATGTAATCCACATAGAACAGAGTACCAAACATACTTTCTCCTCCTTTTAAAAAATATTTTGCCATAAAGCTTTTCCATCTTTTTCATAAGATGCCCTTTCTTGTGGTTTTGCCTAGAATAGATGGCTTTATTTCACAATTGATTGGTTCGGTGATGTGGTGTGTGCTATTGCAGAGTGTCCCTCAGGAGCCACACAGTGGTCTCTGACATTTATTGGGTATCATTTGAAACATTACCATTAAACAAAAGATGTATATTGCTCAGTGTGTGTTTGTTTCAAATATATTAAAATAAAAATTTGAGGGTGTATAACTAAAAATGGCTTCATGACTATTTTCTGGTTAAAGCAGTTGCCTTAGAAAAAATATTGGCATATTCAGCAAGCATACTTTAAAAACATTTTAAGTTAAGAGACTATTTTATGATGCATATATCTTTGTGCTATGACATGGAAGCCATATGTGATAAAATGTATTCTTAATATGCATAAATAGGTTAAATTCTTTAGTGGCATAGTTAGAATATGATCTGTTCTGTCTTACGTTATAAACATAACATGACAGTGTGGCTAGAGTGATCTGAGAGTGCTTTTCAAAGAAATTCCATTTTTTAACAAAAACCATCAGAAGAAAGTCTTTAGACATTGGGAATTTTTTTCTGGTGACTATTTCTGTGCTGATTTCTATATGACAGTTTATCTTTACTAAAAAATCAATACAATATGAAGAAATATGATAAGATCAGCATTCTTTGAGTAGGTGTCCTTCAACTCTCTTCTGATTGGTAACAAACTTTGTTTTTCTGAATTTTAGAGGATTTGATAGTTAAGTTGGGCTTCAGTGTTCTTTAATTCTTCAAAGTGCTGATTATAAATACATGTAAATACACATATATACAAACACATATCTAAATAAAATGTTTATGGCAATCCAACTAATCATCAAGAAGAACTTTTCATTCTATTATATTGTAATAGTATAATAATAATTTTTTTAGATCTTAAATACATTGAAATATAATGAGTCCTGACTTATCCATAATTACTACATTGGGAAACTCAGATAAAGGAATGGTTCTGCATTATCTTTGTTATAACATTTATGTTCTAGTTGAGTTACTACTGACCTTCAGGAGAAATTTTTTATTTTAATTTCTTCCTGTATGTTATTGTGCAGAGTCATTTGCTTACTGCAAATCAGTCCTTTTAATATCATTTCTAGGATCCTGCTTTGTCTTATAGCATATATCCTATAGAATAGAGGTCATGGAAGATGCATAGTAAATGTAAATAAATTTAATTTATTTTTTATTAGCTGATTTAATAAAAATCAAATAATTTTTGGAGATTGTATTTTTTCTTCAAAATATATTTTAAAGCCCAATAACCTTCAAAACAAAGAAGTAGATTAGCTTAACTATATTTATAGCTCTTGGACCATTATTCCTACCTATGTATTTTTCTGACGTTATTCAAATTCTTCCTTGAAGAGCATAAACATGAGTTGTCCTAATAATTCCTATGTAACTCTATCTTATAAAATGAATTTTTATTTATTTCTAAAAAGTATGATACTGATTTGAGGATTGTTTCTTGTTTTATTTTCAATAGACCCTTATTTTTTTTCTCTTCTCTTTCCTCTTTCCTCATGATATATCTGCAAAACCAGGAAATAATTTTAGTTAATTTCAAGAGTATTTTTACGATTTTTAGGATAAACATTTTCTTATAGTTAATAGCTTGTAAAATATTACATTTGCCACAATCTGTAATTTTTTGTAATTTGAAAAACTAAATGGAACCAGTTATCTTAAATTTCACAGTTTGAGAAAATTCTGGTTTTTAAAATAAATATATGAATCTTCTCAGTGAGACTGTATATTTCTTATTTATTAATTTTAATACCATAAAATCTTAGGAACCAGAGAATAAGATCGAAAATGAGCCTCTTTAGAAAGAATTCTAAAATATAATAGGGAATTGTTTTTGTGTACTAGATTGGTTTCAGTTTTTTTAAGTCATTTCTATTGAAATGTAACTTTTTTTTTGCTAGCATATTATTTTTCCCTTTACTTCTAATAATAATGCTTCCTATAAAAATAAATTGCTGTTTCTTCCTACAGCTGCATTTGACAAAGGTGATGATCGAAGACTTGGCAAAAAGCCTATATTCAGTAGCTCTCAGGTAAACTTTCTAAATCTTATAGGTCTAAATGAAAAAAGATACCAAATTATTTAAATTTTATTATTTTATATTTCATAATAAGTTTTTAAAATCTATCAATTTGTTAATTAAAGCTACTTCTTTATGAAAATAATTTTGTCTTTTTTTAAATCAATTGAACATTTAATAATTTTTTAAATGATGTGAATTTTTGATATCCAGCTGGCATGGAAAGTGCTACTTGTTTCATTTCCTTGAAAACCTTTTTGGCAACTAGCATATAGGAGCTATTTCAGTAGATTAGAAATTGTTTAGAATTCTAGACCTAATTCAATATCTATTTTTCTAATTAACCTACTTCTTACAAAAGAAGGTTACAGTTGTTCCAGTTTTTCCTACACCAAGATTTTAATTCACATAATATATTTTGGTGTTAAAGCAATTAATCTTAAAGAGTACAATTTTGTTTTGCTTTAAAAGTTACTTGGTGTATTTGTGTGAGGTATCTAAAGTAGTCAAACTCTTAGAAACAAAGGTAAAATTATGGTTGTTGGGACCATGAGGAAGGAGATAAGGGAGTGAGTGAATACTTGGTGTATTCATTATAATTTGAAATACATTTTTCTTCCCCTAAATTATTATTAATGATGGTTAGTGTTCCAAGCTAACTTACAGATGCTCACTTAACCAATAATACATTTGAAGTATAAAATTATTCTAACCTACTATGTGCATTACAGTGATATTAAGAAGACATACATTAAGAGTTCCAGTTTGGAATGTAAAGAACATATTGCTCTTGGAGAGCAGGATAAGGGATTCCCCTCTTCTTCCTCATCCTCCAGTAGAAAGGAACTAGTGCAGCTCAAAGCCACAAACCAAGAGCTCTCATGGCTTGAGGTTAAGCTCCACATTTCTTTTTTTTTTTTTTTTTGAGACAGAGTCTGGCTCTGTTGCCTGGGCTAGAGTGCCGTGGCATCAGCCTAGCTCACAGCAACCTCACACTCCTGGGCTCAAGCGATCCTCCTGTCTCAGCCTCCCGAGTAGCTGGGACTACAGGCATGTGCCACCATGCCCGGCTAATTTTTTCTATTTTTGGTAGAGACGGAGTCTCGCTCTTATGCAGGTTGGTCTTGAACTCCTGAGCTCAAACGATACGCCCTCCTCGGCCTCCCAGAGTGCTAGGATTACAGGCATGAAGCACTGCACCCGACCGACATTTCTTGAGTAAGAAACTGTAGGATACTGAAGTTTTTTGGATTAACCCTCCTAGAACTATTTTCTAGCATGTGTTTCACAATATACTAGCTCCATCATGTATTCCACCTAAGAACATCTAGCATCAACTAAGTTTGAGAGTTGCTATACACCTCTTAGAGACCGAAGATGTATTATACCTTAAAAGTGTTGAGAAACACTAAAGAATACATTTGAATTTTGTTTCACCCAAAATTTCTCCCAATTTTATAACTATGGAAAACCACTTGGTTCCCCCTCAACCCCTTTTAAGCATATCATACAGTTCCACGGGGCATACACTAGGAAATGGTACCTTAGGACATTTTTTTCTATGTACTAGTTCCCTGTTAATCCCTGTGTATAAAGCCCCAGGGAATCAGCCTTCTTGCCTTCTTTTCCCCTGTTATCAACCAGGCCTTTCCTCCTTCCTTGCCTTACAGCAAAATAGAACAAAATCTCTTGTTCTTCCTTATTTTCCTGACTTTGAGGTTGTCTGAGGCGTTTTTTCTGTTAACAACGAAAAGGAGGCCGAGAGCGGTGGCTCACGACTGTAATCCTAGCACTCTGGGAGGCCGAGGCGGGCAGATCG
>VBSM01000529.1:69676567-69690530 GCA_008086735.1 Cheirogaleus medius
AAAAAAAACAAAAAAAAAACAATGAAAAGGAAACAGGGTAATAAGTTTCCATCCAAAAAGTAATAATATACAGAAATGGATACTGGACGTAAAATCAGAAGAATTCAAATCTTGACTTCACATTTATCATCTGTGTCATCTGTGAGTCTTAGTTTGCTTATCTATAAAATGGAGTAATAAAACCTAGCAGGATTATTGTGAAAATTAGGTGAAATAATTTATGTGCAATTATCTGATATGTAGTAAGTACCCAATAAATGTGGAACGAATAAATGTGTTTTCTAAACAAAGACAGATCATTAGGAGGTGGAAGAAATTTAATCAGATAAGACAGAGAGAAAGGTTTAAGAGTGCTAATACTAAAATACTTAAGGATAAAATATGATACCTAGGATTTGCTTCAAAACAAAATTGGTCATGAACTGATAATTTTTAAAGCCAGGTATTAGGTACATGGTGATTCATTATACTGTTCTATTTTCTTTTGATTATATTTAAATTTTTCTATAATAAAAAGTTAACCAAAAAAGGGAATAGTACTAGAATAGAAATGGTGTCTAAGAGGAATGCTTTAGAGCTGTGGCCCCCAAACCCCAGGCTGCCTCCGACCAGCATTGGTCCATGGCCTGTCAGGAACCAGGCCCACAGCAGCAGGTGAGCAGCAGGCGAGCAAGTGAGCAAAGTTTCATCTGTATTTATAGCTGCTCCCCATTGCTCGCATCGCCACCTGAGCTCTGCCTCCTGTCAGATCAGCGGGGGCATTAGATTCTGCATTATGGTGAGTCGTATAATTATTTCATTATATATTATAATGTAATAATAGAAATAAAGTGCACAATAAATGTGATGAGCTTAAATCATCCCCAACCTTATTCCCACCCTCCGACCCCCAGTTCATGGAAAAATTGTCTTCCATGAAACCAGTCTCCTGGTGCCAAAAAGGTTGGGGACTGCTGCTTTAGAGGGTTACCTTCTTTTTCTTCATTTTTGTTAATGAAATGTGGTGACCATTCCCAGTTGGCCATTTGTATATAAGAAATGTATATAAACTTTGTAGATGTAAGGTAGAGACTGCCTAGAAATGTGTATTCATTGAATCTTTGTTATGCTGTATTATGTTAATGTGCAATTTCTAAAGGAATGTAGTTACTTCATTCATATACTACACAAATTTCACCCATAGCATAATACTTCAAAATGTATAGATTCAAGGATAGAGTAAATCAAGTAGAATTAGTTGTAAGAGTGGGAAAGAGTTCTAAAAGCAGAAGTCAGCTGGTTTTAGGTATTAAAAATAGAGAAATATTATTTTGGAGGCTAAGATTTAATCAAGAAGAAAAAATGAGGACCAAGCCTATTTGAACTTTGTAAATGTTAGACAGACTCCTAGAACACTGCTGTGAATAGGACCACTCTCCCCTCTGTAGGGAGGCATAATCTGAGGCCCAGATATATTAATAACTTCTTAAGCATCCTAGATCAGTTAGAGGCAACGCCAGGACAAGAATCTAGTGATTCCTTTATCACCACACCTTGCTTTTCTCTAAATTTAGGCAAGTTATTTATTTAGTATCTGTCCCTATATACATACTATGTGCACACAATACATATATATGTTATTTTGTCTTAAACAATTTTAATACAATTAGAAGTTTTCATATTTAGAAATAATTAGACATTAAACTATATATCGATAGATGCCCAGTTTTAACAACACTGATCACTTTTTTTTTTTGGAGTACCCAGTATATGACAGGCATGGTGCTAAGGGTTTTAGATACAAAAGATGAAGACAGCACAGGCTCTGCCTCATACCTCTACAGTCTCATACAGCTTTCCAAAGGGAAAAAACCAAGTATTTACATACTTACATAAAGAATGACAATATAATCTTACAATTTTATTCTAAAATTTCTACCAACTTTTAAAATTTTGTTGTTCCCTTCCATGTCAGGGTTGGTTCTAAGCAAAATGGTGAAGTTAGGTGCATTTATCTTCAGTGCCCATTTATATTTAACCCTTTTTACCTTCTTCAACTATTTTTAGGATTCTTTTTCATCCCCTGCCTATAGACAGCTAATACTATCTTGTTCTTCCCAAAACTAAGCTTTTCAGATGTAATATATTGTGTTTCTTAGGAGCTTTTTTCTTTTAAAAATGAGGACTCCAAGAAGTAAACTATTCTTACCACAGAGGATAAAATATTTAATGATAAAATTTCTGGCATTTGGGATATGATTGAAGGAGAATTTTTGGTGAAAATCTTTATAATGTCCCTCAAATTATGCCATATAGATGACTACCTGCTTGAGGCAGTAGTCATGAGCCCAAGTTCTGGTTCCAATCCTTACCAGTGTGTGACCTTGGGTAAATCACATACCTACTTTAATCCCTAATTTCTAATCTAAGAAATGGAAACAGCCATAGAAGCAATTTCATAGGAGTGTTTTGAGGGTTAAGTAAGATAATGTATGAAAAAGATTTAACACAGACCCTGAGAGTGGGCCCTCAAAAAAATCTTAGATATTGTTATCATTTACTCAAGACATCCTAAACCTTTAGGTATTAATCTCTCTATAACTTCATAAATTAAAATAGTATGCCTTTTAAATAAATATTTTATGCTGTGTTTCAGATTTGATTAAAGTAATATAATCAGACACAAAGTTATGATCAAAATGATCAGAGCTGATTCAAGTTTTGAGTGGCTCTAAATCATAATATGAACTTTGTTATTTTTTTCTTTGAAAGACTGGTTTTTTGAAATATAAAGTAGTATATGTCAAAGACTTCAGTCAAATTACAAAGTATTTTTTTCTTCTTTATAGCAAAGGACACAAGTTTCTGACTCTGGTGTTATAAAAAACAAATCTTGGAGGGGAAATAACAAGAAAGAGTGTTGGAATTATCTCTCTACTAATCAAAAGATGAAATCCGATGGATTAGGAGCATCTGGACATTCATCAAGTACTAATAGAAATAGTATAAACAAAACTTTGAAGCATGATGCTTTAAAGGAAAAGGATGGCACAAAAATAGCATCTAAGATTACAAAGGAATTAAAAACTGGGGAAAAAAGTGTTTCTGGAAAGCCCAAAACTGTAATAAAACCCAAAACAGTAAACAGTGATCATGGAAGGTTAGAAAACATGTCACCTAAACAAGTTGTGGAAAGATCAGCAACAGCAGCAGCAACTGGACAGAAAACTTCATTAAATGGAAAAGCAGCGAGAAATCAAGAAGGTGAAATTACAGGTGTCAGACCCAAGGTACTCACTGGAAACTTAAACGTGCAAGCCAAAGCAAAGCCTTTGAAGAAAGTGACAGGGAAAGATTCTCCATGCCCGAGCATCACAGGAGCCTCCAGCATATCTGCAAATTCAAGTATGGAACTGTTGACTTCCACTGAATGTCTAGATGAACCAAAACAAAATGGATCAGTGGAAGAAGAGAAGCTGTCTGGTCATAAACTATCCTTTTGTGATTCAGGACAAACAGTGAAAAACAGTGTAGACAGTGTCAAAACTTCCTCTCTAGGTGGGTTCTAGTACTCTGATTTTTAGTAGCTCCTGCCAGTTACAGTTCCTAGAAAAAAATAATCCTGTATTTACGCTTTTATTTAGTTTTAAATACCTAAAAATATTTATTTATATACATTTATGCAAATTGAGAGAAAACATAGTCCTTCCCACTTTAACAATTTTGTCTGACCAATAAATTTATACATAATTGTTACATATTTAATGTGTTCTATCTCCTGACTCACTTTTTCTTAATTTATAACAGCAAAATCTCGACCTGTTTCAAGAGTTACCAATGGAACTTCCAATAAAAAAAGTATTCATGAACAAGATACTAATATCAGTAACAGGTAGGTCTTCATTTAATGTTTTACCTGTATGTTAGCTTTCTCTGAAAGTTAATTATATACTGACTTCTAGCTAAATATTTTTAAAATATCTTTCCTTCTTTGTTAAAAGCTTTAATATATTTACACATGATATTTTTAAACTGTTTTTATTTATTAAAAGAAGTTAGTATATTTATGCAAAATGATGGTTGATGCCAAATATTAGAATACCTTGATTTATACTTGTGCCACATGATTATGCATTGCTTTATTATACATGCTCTATAGTTTTATTTTTATTTATTTTTTATTTTTTAAAAATTTTATCTTCTTTAATTTTTTTTTTCATTTTAATTTTTTTTTCTTTTTTTTTTCTTCTCACCTTAGTCAAACAGTCTGGTAAAGCTCTATAGTTTTATAAACTTAAAGACCTATGAACATATGATTCTTCTATTTTCAGAAGAGATTTTTTTTAATTTCTTGAGAAAAATTATATTTCAGGTATGGGTCTTTAAAAAGTTTGTTTTGGAATCTCAGTGTAATATTGTATGCAAATAATTTTTCTTAGTGTATTAAAGAAGGTCAGTGGCAAAGGATATAGTGATCCAGTACCACAGGCAATTTTGAAGAAGAGAGGAAATGGCAATGGATGTGCTACACCTCAGCAGAGGACAAAAAGCACCCCATCTAATCTTACTAAAACTCAAGGTAATGCTGAAATAGTCCTGGGTATCATGAATATTATTTTCTTTTTTAAATTGGATTAAGCAGAACTCTCATTTGAATGTCAGTAGCAAATAAGCAAAATATAGTTTTACTCATTTTATGTTTGTTTCACAGTATAAAGAATTTATACTTTTACTTTTTAGACAAGTATTTTGGGGTTTGGGGTATGGGCTTGGTTTTTATTGTCCTTTGTGAAATAAGTAATTAAGAGTCACTAGTTTATCTATATTTCTGGTCCTTTTGTATATTATGCCTATGTTTCTTAAAAGTTTTATTGATGACTATAGGAATTCCATCTGTAAAACCAGCACTAAAGACCTCTTTAAAAAGTAATGGTACACTCTAGACAGTTGTATTGTAATATGTAGGGAGGAAGAATTTTTCCTCCAGAATCTGTCTGTGTCCATTGTTTTTCAATGTTCCAAGAAAGAAAAGAGTACTGTTCAGAATGCGTGATTTGCTAACAACAGATTCTAAAAATTACTTTGCTTTATTCATTAAGCATTCACAGATATAAGAGCAATTTGTAAAATCCTAAAAACAATGTTGATTTAGATTATGAATTAATACTGAAAGTGATTTAAATAAGGCTAAGAAAAATTATTCATATTCTATTAATAGCTAAAAATTAAACATTTAAAATATTCTATTTGACAGTTTTGAATGTCCAAAATATCATCTCTAAGATTTTAACCAGTGTAAACAAATGGATTCCCAAATTAATCCCTCTTTCTTTCCAGTCAGCTGTTCTAGTTTCCACTGCAGATCTAAGTTGTTAACCCTAATAAGCTACAATTATAATGACCTGGTTACGAGAAGTAAATTGGTTTTATTCATCTCTGAATAAAGAAACTATAGTAATTTCAACAATTGTGTTTTACATTTTATGCTTAGCTTGATTCTCCTTTTCAGCTGTGTAGAACACAGTAATTTTTTTCTCCAGATATTCAAAGGAGAGACCCTTCTTGCTCCTTTGATATAAGAAAATCAGATTTTTTTCACCCTCATATATTTATGCAAATCAAATTTTGGCATAAGGATTAAGGCTCTTTAGTTGAGGAAGAGAAATTTTATTTTAATAAGTTTTATTAAGACCATGGAATAGTCCCTCTATATTTTTAATAGGAAAATCTTTTCTTTTTAAATTTTATCATGTAACTAATTCCTAAACTTAAGAATTGAAGTAAAAATTAAAAAACAATGTAATAATGATCTTTTCCAAGTTAATTTGACAAGTGATGATGGGATTCCTAATCTGTAATTGTCCATTTGATCATAGATATCTGTTCATTGTTTTATTGGTTTTATTTTTAATAAAGTAATTTAAAAACAAATATCAGACTTCACTCAAATATTGGAGAGTATATTGTATTTCTGAACTTTCTTTTCTTAGGATCCCTTGGAGAGTCATCAAATTCAGTAAAATCTTCAGTATCCTCAAAGCAGTCTGATGAAAATGTGACAAAGTTGGACCACAATACAACTATAGATAAACAAACACCTAAGAGAAAAATTGTCAAGCAAGGACACACAACTTTGTCTAAGGTTAATGCAAAAATAGTAGCAGTGCCTAAAAACCAGTCAAAGAAAGGTGAAACTTTGAATAATAAAGAGTCAAAACAGAAAATGCTTCCTGGACAGGTTTTATTGAAAACTCAGCCTTCTTCTCAAAGATCTTCAAAAAGTGAAACATCTATTGTCCAAAAAAGTATGCTTCATGATATACGTGCTAATAATAACAAGGACAATATTTCTGAACAGAAACCTCATAAACCTCTAATTAATCTCGCATCTGAAATCAGTGATGCAGAAGCATTCCAGTCATCATGTAGACCTGATCCACAAAAGCCATTAAACAATCAAGAAAAAGAGAAGCCGGTGTTAGAATGCCAAAATATTTCAAAGCTGGATAAATCATTAAAACATGAACTGGAATCAAAACAGATTTGTTTAAATAAAAGTGAAGCAAAATTTCCCAATCACAAACAAACACATCATCGCAATGCAGCTAACATATATTGTCATTCTGATGGTAATGATCATATAGATTCAAAATTTTATAGCACCACTGCCCTAAAATCCATGATTTCGAATCCAAATGAAAACTCCTTGAACTCTAATCCAATTTGTGATTCAACAAATGCAGGGCAAATCCATTTAATATCGGATAGGGAGAACCAAGTGGGGAGAAAAGATACAAACAAAAAATCAAGCATTAAATGTGTAAAAGATGTATCTCCTTGTATTCCTGAAAGGACAAATGGTACCTTAAATTCTGTTCAAGATGACAAAAAATCTAAAATTCATGTAGAAGAACTGACAATTCTTAGTCAGTTGTCTGATGACTGTGCTATGAATGAAGACAAACATGCTCCAGCAGACTCAGATATTTCCTCCCAATGTTTTTCTGGACAACTATCAGAGAAAAATTCTCCTAAAAATATGGAAACATCAGACTCTCCAGAGAGCCGTGAAACTCCAGAAACTCCATTTGTGGGTCACTGGAATTTGAGTACCAGTGTTCTACATCAGAGAGAGAGTCCTGAATCTGACACTGGCAGTGCTACCACATCCTCTGATGACATAAAGCCCAGATCTGAAGACTATGATGCTGGAGGGTCTCAGGATGATGATGGATCAAATGACAGAGGTATTTCTAAATGTGGCACCATGCTGTGCCACGATTTTCTTGGAAGAAGTAGCAGTGATACCAGTACTCCTGAAGAATTAAAAATTTACGATAGTAACTTAAGAATTGAAGTAAAAATGAAAAAACAAAGTAGTAATGATCTTTTCCAAGTTAATTCAACAAGTGATGATGAGATTCCTAGAAAAAGGCCAGAAAATTGGTCTCGATCTGCCTTAGGCCACCCTAGGGAAAAAGAAAATATTCCACGAGGCAGTGTCCAATTTGCTCAGGAAATAGATCAAATTTCTTCTTCAGCAGATGATACAGAAGATGAAAGGTCTGAGGCTGAAAATGTTGCAGAAAATTTCTCTTTATCTAACCCAGCTCCTCAGCAGTTTCAGGGAATCATTAATTTAGCTTTTGAAGATGCAACTGAAAATGAAAGTCGTGAGTTTTCTGCAACTAAAAAGTTTAAAAGGTCAGTTTTACTTTCAGTAGATGAATGTGAAGAACTGGGATCTGATGAAGGGGAAGTCCATACTCCCTTTCAGACTTCTAGAGATTCTTTTTCACCTTCTGATGTTTTTGATGGCATTTCTCATGAACATCATGGAAGGGCCTGCTATTCCAGATTCTCACAAGAAAGTGAAGATAGTGTTTTAGAATGTAAGCAACAAGATAAAAGTAATAGCGTATGTAAAAATGAAAGCACTGTCCTGAATCTTAGTAGTATTGATTCTTCAAGAAAAGATAAACAAAGTATTTCAGCCACAGGAAAAAAGAACACAATAGATGTCCTGTCCAACGGAGGCAGACACCCTCTTCTAGAAGATAAAAAATTAAACAGCAAAAACAATGTGGAGAATGACTTCCAGCAATGCAGCAAACTCTTGGATAGTGATATAAAATCTCAAGAAAGACCATGTCATCTGGAGCTTCATCAAAGAGAACCCAATTCTGACATACCAAAGAACAGCTCTACAAAATCTCTAGACTCCTTTTGGAGTCAAGTTCTGCCTCAGGAAGGTCAAGTGAAAGAGAGCCATTCTACAGCTACTGAAAAAGCTAATATTGCTTTATCTGCAGGTAATGTACAGAAATAGAAACAGTAAATGCATAAGGAAATGAATTTATAGAATTTTAAAGTTGTATGTAGCCCTGAATGTTATATTTAGATAGAATAATTACTTAATGTAACAGATTCAAATTTTAAATGAAAACTTAAATTTCTTAATAATATAAAAATTAGCTAGTTACTCATTCTTTATCGTTCACTTAAAATCCTAGTAAAGAATTAATATCTAGTAAAATTTTGGTTCTTTATTAGATAGAGCTAACCTAATAAGAGATTTTACTTGAAAGAATAAAGAGAAAAACTTAGTTTGTTGGTATTTAGTTATTTATGTCTAATTTAACATAAGAATTCTTAACTATTAGAAATTTTATTATACATTGGATATGATTTATGGACTTGCTAGTATATATCTACGAGGGCTGTGCAATAACTATAGTAATATGTAACTAAAAAAGCACTGAATTATTTTAACAGCTAGATTATTACAATTTGTATGCATTTTACAGGGATTAAGACTTTCAAGATCACTATAATTCTATTCTAAAATTTTCAAATAAAAAGATAAATTTCCTAAAAGAGATTATATTTAGATGCAATGATAATATATGAAAAAAGCTCAGGCTTATTTCATATGTTTAGATGATTTCCTGTCTAATTGTTTTGTGTTTTTGTCTTCCTTATTATAGTAATTAGAGTTAATGACCCACATTTAAAATATGCAATAGTGGCTAATTGAGTAGCTATTGTGTATCATAACTAAGAAAAATACTGATCAATAGTTCCTCGTTCAGCAAAATCATAAAAATAAGGAGATCTTTAAAAGTTTTACTTTTTTATTTATTTGTCCTTGCTTGCATCCTCCTTTGCATGTGCAATATACAAATAAGCCTTTAGATAAAATGTATTTATTCCCCCTTTTGGAACTGACTTACCTTAAGAGTCACCATAAAATAACTATGTCTTTTTTTTTCTCTTTAAGTTTCTATTGTAGTGAATTAGATATATGTGCACATTCTATGTTTATGTTTAAACAATTTATGTTGTTTTCTGTATCACAAATTTTCAAAGTAAAGTATGGATAATTATTGTTAGTTACCTTTCTGGGTTTTGCTGCTAAACATTACCTTTGAATTTTTTAACATAGGAAAAAAATGCCTCAGAAATCTTGTCAATTTTGTATTGGTGTTATTTTTCCCATTCTGTGTTTTTTTTTTTTTTTGGACTATCCCTGTTATATTGTATTAATATTGTTCTACAAAACTCTGAGGGGTACCAACATGTGCAATTTTTACATTGTGTAGTATTATGAATTATTTCAGGAGACATAAATGATTGTGACACACTGGCACAAACCTGCATGTATGACCATCGGCCTTCAAAAACCCTCTCTCCAATATATGAGATGGATGTAATAGAAGCATTTGAGCAGAAAGTGGAATCAGAAACACACGTTACAGATACGGATTTTGAAGATGATCAACACTTTGCAAAACAAGATTGGACACTATTAAAGCAACTCCTCTCAGAACAGGATTCAAACTTAGATATTATAAATTCTGTTCCTGAAGACTTAAACTTAGCACAGTATCTAATCAATCAGACACTACTTTTAGCACGGGACAGCTCAAAACCTCAGGGTATAGCACACATTGACACTTTGAATAGATGGAGTGAACTAACATCTCCACTTGATGATTCCTCAGCGAGCATTACCATGGCTAGTTTTTCCTCTGAAGATTGTTCACCTCAAGGGGAATGGACAATTCTGGAACTGGAAACTCAGCATTAAGAGTGTTAACATTTAGGAAAATTTTAAACTATGCCACCTCTTTATTTTTTGATGCCTATATTAATATCTAGATGATAATTGCATTAGCCAGAAATAGACTGTCCCTAATATTGAAAGTCTTTCCAATTTAATGAGGTAAACACAGTTTATTTATTAATATGATATCACATGTAGAAAAAAGTTTTTTCTAAAATCTTTGAGCATGTTTTCTATGATTATTAGAGAAATTAGAAGAATTGTAAGGAAACACTTGCTTCAGTTTTTCCTTCTTAACTGATTATTTGTTCACTTGTTTATTACTCAAGAATTTAAAATGTGAATGCACAAGTAGATAAGTCCCTTTACTTTTTGCTCTGCGAATGATAACATAGTAATTCAATAAAAAACTTACTGTGCTTGCGTCTGTCTATGTAGAGTTAATCTGTGAATAACATTCAAACTCAGGTTCAGGTGGTTGAAGCTGAAGTGTTGGAAAAAACCTTCACTTTCCCAACAGTTGAAGTCCAGATGCACTAAAGCAAGTGCATCTCAAATTTCAACCACTTCATTCTAAAACAGGAAAAATGGAATTTCCTGTATCTATCTTTTCTGAATATATTCAAAGAGAGGCATCTGCCGCCCTTCTTCAAAAGCAGTAGGAAAACTGTCTGACTTACCTATGTAGACTCCCTTGCAGTTAGCTAATCACTCTACATTTTCCATTTCATGTTAGGGATATTTTGGAACTGCACCTGCAATAAGCCAGCACTAAATAAATATTAACCTGAAAATGGGTACATGAGGCAATTGAGGAGTTAACTGAGTTTAAATGTGTGTGTGTCTGCATATTACACATATGTGTTTGCTTTCTTGGTGTATCAATATAGTTCCTTATTTCCTCAGTCAGATTGTCTTTCAGTCTGTAATTCTGGTAGAAAAGCAAAAATAAAAACCTTTTCTACAAAATACCAGGGAGCAAATACTTAGATACCTTTGATTTTGGTGGATGTTACCCTTAGTATAATGGGATTTCATAGGTTAGCCTCTTTCAAAGCTTTGTAGCTAACTCATAACTTCTCTAAAATATGTCAGAAATAAGGAAATCTTTTAGTTTAGAATTCCCTTGCCAAATTAGCAGGTTTCAACAAATGATCAACAATAAGAGAGAATCTGTAACTATATTGTCAACAATCATATTAATACACAATAATTTGTTCTTATATAATATAATTATGTTAGCATTAGCTACTAACCTATTATACCATAAATTTGCTATGCCTTTTTTAACTAGAAGCTCTGTGCAGGGAGGGGGGCACTTATTCATTTAAGAAACAGTTATTAATTCATTCATTCAAAGTCAAGAAATGGGTATTGCTTTTAAGCACTGGAATGTGAAGAAAATTGGATATGATCCCTGTCCTAAAAAAAAGAAAAAGAAAAAGTTCAGTTTCTAGTGGGGGGCATGCAAGAAAAAGTAAGACACAGTATTATAAAAACTTTGTATTTTAGAGCTGGATGGGAATTTACAGATTATTTAGTTTAATCCCTTCAAATTCCAAGGAGGGCTCTGAATCTCAGAAGAATTAAAAGACTGCCCAAGATCCTACTAATTTGTGGGCTAGAATCCAATATTTCTTAATTCTAGTTTGGTATTTCTCCCACACAACACACTTCATTTGATTTTTCTCACAAACCCTGAGAACAAATACATTTACAGATAGTTTGTAATATTAGAGTCAAAAACAACACAAATTCCTAAGACATTGTGTTTTCTTTTTCTCCAAATGTGAAATTGTCTTAAAGTGTTATTTTTAAAACTTTCTCAGAATTTACAAATTTGTAATTGCAACTTCATTTCTTTCCCAGTTTTAAGGTCTTGAAAACTTTCTTCTTAAACTGCTAAACATTAAAATCTACCCAATTTCATTTCACATCTGCAAATAGATAATTCAGAAGGCATTTTGCTTAAGTAGTGACTGCTTAGGGAATTTCAGGACATACTGTGTTTTTGTATCATGCTCTTTTGTGAACCACACATCTACCAGTCTATTTACTGTGGGACTTTTTGGACTAGTGCTTCATCATTCAACAAACATAGATTGAAAAATAATGGCTAACACTTATTTAGCATTTATATGTTAGACACTGTGCTAATATGCATGTTTAAATATGCATTAACACATTTAATTCTCACAATAGTTCTATGAGATGTCTTCTTATCATCTTTATTTTACACATGAGGAAACTGATGTAGAATACTTACCCGAGATGAACTGCCATAGTGGAAGAAACCGGCAGAAAATAACACACTATACTGTTGTCTGGTGAGGTAAACAGTTGTATATGGTCAGAGTTATGGAAGCCCAGAAGAAGCAGCTAGACTACAAATATTAACAACTTGTCAAAAAAAAAAAAAGTCAGGAAGAAAAGGTTAGAGAAAGCATCTTAGGGCAAGTAATATTCTGTGATTGCTTCAGAATTTCTGTAGAGAAGGTGCAGAGTGGCTGCAATCTAACTGGAAGTATAGGCCAGATGACTTGTCTTGAAGATGCACTTCCATAGAAAGTACTTTGTTTTTACTGAGTATGTTGCAGGTAATAAAAATATAAATGTTTTTAAAATATGCTTTTATACTTTAAAGTGTTTAGGCTAAGCCTTGGATTTGGTAGGCATTGTATCTCCTGCCATTATGCATTTATTCTCAGAGTACAATCTATTTCCAATTTATTGGGAAATAACCACCTACAGCTCACCATGGTAATAATCAAAGTTGTTTTTTATTTTTTTTTTATTTTTTTTTTTTTAGAGACGGGGTCTCGCTCTTGGTCAGGCTGGTTTCGAACTCCTGACCTTGAGCTATCCACCCGCCTCGGCCTCCCAGAGTGCTAGGATTACAGGCGTGAGCCACCGCGCCCGGCCTCAAAGTTGTTTTTTAAACAGGTAACATAACGAAGTATGTTTTAGAAAGATGATTATCAGCAATAATGAAGATGCCTTGGTTTAGAGAAGTGCCCAAACCTGTTATGATGCAATTACAACAGTCTTGTCAACCTTAGAAATAGGGAATGGAGAAGGATTTGGCAACAGAGGCATTAGGTAGGCTGAGATTACAGAACTTGGTGAATGATTAGATAGTGGGAGAAGATGGAAAGGAATTTTAAAATTTTTATCAGAAATAACATTCATTCCACACATTGAGGGCCTGATGTGTTCCCAGAACTTTGCTAGTGCTGGGAATTAAAAGATGAATGGCATAATATCTGTCCTTGAGCATCTCAATCTAGTACAGGAGAGAGATTTTTAAACAAAAGTTGCAAAATTGTGATGTTATAATATTATAATATAATGTCATAATGAAGTTCATATAAAGTGTAATTGAGGGATGCTTGGATAGCCTCCCTTACTCTAAGGATTAGTGGGAATTCACAAGACAAAGGAAGAGGCACACTCTTGGTAGAAAAGAGCTCAGAGGCAGTGGGGAATTCTGTTCCATGTGGCTGGAGAGAAGGGAATAGATGAGAAGGGCAAGCAATGCAGTTGAACTCCAGAGAGTAATAAGATCAGATTTGCATCTGAAAGATCACTCTGGTAGCAGTATGTATGATGGGATGGAGCACGGTGACAAGGCAGGGAGACTAGTGAAGAATCTGTTGCAATAATAAAAGCTTGAATAGGGCAGTGGCAGTGGAGACAGAGAGAAGCAGATATGTTTGGGAGATTTAAGAGGTGAAACTGGAATAACTTATTGACTGTTTAAATGTGAGAATGAGAGAAGGAAGTAATCTTAGAAGACTCAGGATTTTTACTAGGGTGCCTGGGTGGTTGATGATGTCATTAATCAAAAATTGGAGCAAGTGTAGGAGTGAAGATAAGTTTAATTTGGGACATACTAAATTTTTTTTTTTTTTTTTTTTT
>VBSM01000529.1:69693735-69707382 GCA_008086735.1 Cheirogaleus medius
CTCAGCCTCCCAGAGTGCTAGGATTACAGGTGTGAGCCACCACACCTGGCCTAATACAGTGGTTTCTTAATTACTTCCAAACTTGGCCAATATTAACGTAAGAATTTTAATTATAATTTGAGAATTTTAATTCTGCGATTCTCTATTTTTAGAACATTATCCCAATCAATTAAACATTGAATTGCCACATCAGGAACATGTTAGGAAAAAAATCTTTTTATACAAAGACACAACATTTTTCCCCATAAGGGCTTTCATACAGTGTACTGAGGTTTACCTCTTTTCTTTTGATTTCATGCTCAATTTTAGCTGGGTAAGAAAGCTTAAATTTTTAAAAATTGAAATTGAAATATACCTGTATTTAAACAATTGCAGGCTTAGGAAAGAAAATGTCTAATGATAGGATGGCCTGGCTAATAAACTATCTAATGGAGAAAAATAAACTAACAGAAAGTAAGAGGAACAAGCTCACAGCACATAATTGCCCCTTTGAAGAGAAAACTCACAACACAATTGCTCTGTTGTTTGGTCAACCTCCTGGGGCTTAACTTATTATCTCTAAGAGTTTGTTTTCACAGCCTTGAAGAGCATCAAGTGGACAGCAGGGATGCGAACTCCCCAGCTCCAGCTCTTGCTGGGCTATTTTCCAAAGACTTTTTCCCAAGGACCCTAATAAGCCAGCCTCACAGACAAGAGGAAAAAAAGAAAAACCAGACACAGCTGCTTCACAGCTGTCTCCTGTTATCAACTTGCAACATTAACTGTTTATTTACCCTTTTTCCCCATAAAAACTCCAAGCCCATCATGCAGGGAGCCAGAACTTCCCCCTTTCGTTCTTTTGTGCGTGCCCTGTACCTCTCTTTCTTTCTCTTGTCTTTCTCTTCTCTCTTTCTCTGTCTCTTTTTCCCTTCTCTCTTTCTCTATCTCTCTTTCCCTTCTTTTTCCTTTCTCCCCACCCAGAGAAAGTAAAATAAACTTTTTACTTCTTTCTATCCTAATCTTTGTGTCAAGAATTCTTTCTCAACCTGCAACAGGATCTCCACCCTAATATATCTTACACCCTTACAAAATTGTCCTTTTACTTAGATCCATGCAGCTCTCAAAAATATGCATAATCTACTTTGTGAAGTTAAATAAGCAGGAGGCCACTTGCCTGAGGCTGTCTCCATACTTTGAGTTCCTACATAAGGAACTGCAACATAACCTAGTACATAACAAACAAAGCCTAACTAAGGAGTACAACAAACAGCTGAGTCTCAGCCAATCATAAGCATCTGAGCATCAGCCAGTCACAGGCTGCCAGCCATGATCAGACCATGTCCAAGTAAGGCAAACTTGGAGCTATAACCAATCAAGCTATTTCTGTGCAGTCCTACCTCAGTATCCCCCATGAATAACAAAATCCTTAAATGCTCAAATTCCTTATATAAAATGGTGCGGTATTTGCATATAACCTGCACACAACCTCCTTATACTTTAAATCATCTCTAGATTACTTATAATACCTAATACAATGTAAATACGGTATATATAGTTGTTATATTATTTTTATTATTTTTTTATTAGTTTGGTTTTTTTAAACATTTTTGATACATGGTTGGTTGAATCTGTGGATTCAGAGGGCCAACTGTGTTTTACTTTCCATTTCTATCTATAAATACGCACTGCCCAACTTGCAGAGCAGAGCTCTCTAAACCTTTTCTGGTTCTGAGTACTGACCAATTCATGAATCATTCTTTGCTCAAATAAACTCTGCTAAATTTAAATTGTCCCAAGTTTTTCTTTTAACAACTTTTAAGAAAGTAAATACAATATCTTCCTACAATCTTCTGATTTAGAGTAAATTACAGAGAGTACTTAAATTCAAGAAATTAGACAATAGTATCAAATTGAATCAAAATAAAGTAGAAGAAAGATATTACAGACAATAGTGGAACTTAATTAGAAATCAGAACAAGAGTAGAACTAATAAATCTAAAGCTTATTCTTAAAAACAAAACAACCTACACACTAGCTTCATAGAGAGAAAAGCATTAAGTACACAATATTAGGAAATAACAAATTGACAAAATAAAGTAGTAGTTTGCACAACTACATACAAATACAGTTAAAAACCTGAATGAAATGGATGACTTCCAGGGAAATATAAAACCAAAATGGAGTCAAAAATAGAAAAATCTACGCAGATTATTAATGTTGGAAGAAACTGAGAAAGCATGCAAGAACTACCCCTCCAAAAAGTGCTAAATGGTATCAATGTTTAAGTCATTTTAGAGTATGGAGAAAGAAGAAAATCTGGCAGACACAATTTAAGAAACTATCATAATGCGATTACCAAAATCTGACTAAAGATACTACAAAAGAAATTTATGGAATAATACCATTTATGATAATATAAAAATCCTAAAAGATCTAGCAGTATATTAAAACAATAATATATGGCAATTTATTTAAGGAATGCAAGGTGATTTAATGAGAAAATTCATATAGTATACCCATATTAATAGGTCAAATAAGAAAAATGATAAGAAAAATGATACCATAATTTAACTTGAAACAAGGAAATCAATAGAATACTAAAAACATGTGTAGTATTTTAATATAAATTTTGAGTTAAGAAAGCACATAAAAAAGAAATTCTGAAATCATAAAATAAAGGATTGAAATTTGGCTATTTAAAATTTAGAGCTAACATATGCCAAAAATATAAACAGAATGAAAAAGCAAAAGATAAATTTGGAAATTTTTGCTTTTTAACAAAGATTGTAATGCATGCAGCCAGTAAACAATGAAAAGATGTTTAACCACCCATGATTAAAGAAGCGCTAGAAAAAGAACCATAAGAGAAATCTTTTTTGAAAATATTCAATAAGCAATAATAAACTCGATAAGTGGGGATATAATAAGTACACAAGTTAATATACTCTAGGCCATTTTTATTACTTACGAGTCACAAATGCAAGCAAGTTTGGGTGCTTTGCTGACATTAAAAAATTATTGGAACTAATCACAGACTCAACTACCAATTGAAATAAAGTAGAAAAGCAGAAGATTAGGCCGGGCGAGGTGGCTCACGCCTGTAATCCTAGCACTCTGGGAGGCCGAGGTGGGCGGATCGCTCAAGGTCAGGAGTTCGAAACCAGCCTGAGCAAGACCCCGTCTCTACTAAAAATAGAAAGAAATTAATTGACCAACTAAAAATATATACAGAAAAAATTAGCCAGGCATGGTGGCACTTGCCTGTACTCCCAGCTACTCGGGAGGCTGAGGCAGTAGGATCGCTTGAGCCCAGGAGATTGAGGTTGCTGTGAGCTAGGCTGACGCACGACACTCACTCTAGCCTGGGCAACAAAGTGAGACTCTGTCTCAAAAAAAAAAAAAAAAGAGAGAAAAGAAATAAAGTAGAAAAACAATTCCAAGTATTATTATACTATACAAGTTGAAATTATTGATCAAGTCAGATAACTTACTTGGAATTCAATTTCACTTCTAATTTTCAAAATCAAGCTAAAATTCCATGCAAATTAAAACTCAACCCAAGAACTGTGTGTGGGATGATTGTGCTTTTCATAGTCAATGAGAAAAGAAAATCTAAAAATTACTAGGGAGGAAATGAAAACACTTTGTGCTGTCATATGTGGCACAAATGCCTGAGTCAATTTAAGTTAACGCACAGATTTATTTGCAGGACCTCAGCATCATGTAGCTATTACTGCCATGAGAAATTGAACACCCTTATCTGCTTTTTAATTTTTAAATTTCCCTAGAAGCAAGAAAGAAATCATTATTTAGTTCATTCTCTCATAATGTTTTTCTTAAAAAATTACTGATCATCTAAAAATTTATTTGAACATAATGTTGGCTTGGCATCTTGGAAATGACAATTCAATCAATAGAATCTAAAGTTAGTAATACTACAATGAAGAAAAACATTACATATGTAAGAATTCTTAGGGAAAAAATTGAGTTTTCCCAAGGACTTTTTTTGGAAATATGTGACTGATTACCTGAGTCATCTGTGGGAGTGATGTTTCATTTGCTTATGAAAATAATCTCATTTTCATGTTTCAGTTCCCTTTATTTTTATCACCAGTATTATTATTATATCTTTATTAATTTTGATTGACTGTTTACCATAAGTGAAAAGTTAAGATGTGCATGTATAGTTTCTTTGGGTGATTTATATACTAAAATCTTTGCAATAAGAGAAAACTAGGACAGCAAATTAGAAATAATATTTATAAGAAGTATAACAAAGATTTATATTCTTTTTTGAGAGGAGAAAGTGGGTTCCTTCTTTATTATTTGTATATAATCATAGGATAAAAGTGCAATTTTGCTATCTTGCTTTGTGGTGAAGTCAGGGCCTTCAGTGCATACATCACTGAAGCAACACACATTGTACCCACCAAGCAACCACCTCCCTCACACACCCATCTGAGTATCCATTGTTTATCATTTCACACTCTGCTTCTATGTGTACACATTGTTTAGCTTCCACTTATAAGTGAGAACATGTAGTATTTGTCTTTCTGTGTCTGAGTGGTTTCAAATAAGATAATGGCCTCCAATTCTGTCCATGTTGCAGCAAAAGACATGATTTCATTCGTTTTCATGGCTGAATAGTATTCCATTATGCAATATACTACATTTTCTTTATCCAATTCTCCACTGATGAACATTTAGGCTGATCCATATCTTTGCTATTGTGAATAGTGCTGTGATAACAAGTGAAGGTGTGTTTCTTTCTTTCTTTCTTTCTTTTTTTTTTTGAGACAGGAGTCTTGCTCTGTTGCTCAGGCTAGAGTGCAGTGGTGTCATCATAGCTCACTGTAACCTCAAACTCCTGGGCTCCAGCAATCCTTCTGCCTCATCCTCCTGAGTAGCTGGGACTACAGGCGTGTGCCACCATGCCAGGCTAATTTTTCTGTTTTTTGTAGACATGGGGTCTTGCTCTTGCTCAGGCTAGTCTCAAACTCATGGGCTCAAGTGATCCTTCCACCTCAGCCCCCCCAAAGTGCTAGGATTACAAGTGTCAGCATCTGGCCCAGGTATCTTTTTGATATAATTAATTCTTTTCCTTTGGGTAGATACCTAGAAGTGAGACTGCTGGATCATATGCTATTAATAATTCTATTTTTAGCTCTTTGAGAAATCTCCATACTGTTTTCCATAGAGGTTGTGCTAATTTACATCCCCCGAAACAGTGTATGAGTTCCTTTTTCTCCACCTCCTTGCCAACATTGTTATTTTTTTTTGTCTTTTTAATAATAGCCATTCTGATTGGTATAAGATGATATTGAATCTATTGATTGCTTTGAGTAGTATGGACATTTGAACAACATTAATTATTCCAATCCGGAAACACAGAATATCTTTCCATTTATTTGTGTCTTCAATTTCTTTCACCAACGTTTTATAGTTTTCAGTGTACATATCTTTTACCTCCTTGGTTAAATTTATTCCTAAGTATTTTCTTAATACTATTGTAAATGAGATTGTTTTCTTGATTTCTTTTTTGGATAGTTTGTTGTTAGTGTATAGAAACTCTGCTGACTTTTGTATGTTGTTTTGTTCTTCCAACTTTACTGAATTCGTTTATTATTTCTAACAGTGTTTTGGTGGAGCATTTAGGGTTTTCTATTAGGTTATTAAATATGAAATGTCCGATTTCCTTAAGTGCTAAGTTTGACAGTTATCTCTGACATTTCACTCTGACACTTATTGTTTTATTTTTATTGTGAAGGTACATCCTTAGTCTTTCAAATGCATGTTTTGGCTTTTGATTATCTTTCAGATTTTTTTTAACAGCACTTTTTGTGAAACTATGGATAAGTCAAAAATTCAAGTTATTTTCAAATATGAGTTCCATTTTGGAACCAATGAAGCACAGACAGCTCGAAATACCAATGAAGTGTTTGGGAAGGATGTGGCTAATGAACACATACTCTGTCAATGGTTTGAGAAGTTCCACTGTGGTGATTTTAATCTTGAAAATGAGCCATGTGGGTGACCTGAGACTAAGGTGGATAATGATGAGTTGAAAGTTGTAGTGGAAGCAAATCCATCTCAACCTATGCATGAATTAGCAGCAGGGTTTGTTGTTACTATTCCAACAATATTGGACCATTTGAAACAAATCAGCAAGGTAAAGAAGCTGGATAGATGAGTTCCGCATGAATTAAACAAGCATCAGAAGAGAAATTGTCTCAAAGCTTGCCTTTCTTTCCTGTCACAACATAAAAGAGAACCATTTCTATACTATATTGTTACATGTGATGAAAAATGGACTATTTTTGACAATCAAAAGCATTTGGCACAATGGTTGAATAAAGATGAAGTGCTGAAACACAGTCCAAAACCGAAAATTCATCAGAAAAAGCTAATGGTGTCTATTTGGTGGTCCAGTGCTGGTATAATCCACTACAGCTTCATGAAACCTGGTCAATCCATTACAGCAGATGTCTACTGCAACTGATTGGATGAAATGATGAAGATGCTCGCAATGTAGCAGCCAAGACTGGTGAATAGACACAGGCCAATCGTCTTGCAAGACAACGCTCAACCACATGTTGCACAAACAGTGCTGCTCAAACTACAGAAGCTGGACTTGGAAACTCTGTCATCCACTGTATTCATCAGACCTTGCATCAACTAACTACCACTTCATCCAGGCTTTGGGCCACTTCTTGCAAGGAAAAATACTCAATTCTCAACAAGCTGTGGAAAATACCTTTCTTGATTTCATTGCCACTCACTCTCCAGGATTGTTTGCTGCTGGCATAAACAAGTTACCATTAAAATGGCAAAAACTGTGTCAATAGTTTAGGCACATACTTTGATTAATTGTACTGCTTCTTGTCTGAGATATAATAAACTACACTATTCATTTGAAATTGGACATTTCATATTTAATGACCTAATATATAGAAGATCATGTCATCTGCAAACAGAAACAATTAAACTTTTTCCTTTCCAATTTGGATGCCTTTTATTTCTTTTTCTTGCCTAATTGCTCTGGCTAAGACTTCTAGCACTACATTAAATATTAATAGAAGTGGCAAGAGTAAGTTTCCTGGTCTTGTTCCTGAAATTAACTTAACGGAAAAGCTTTTAGTTTTTCACCTTTGACTATGATATTATCTGTGGACTTATGATATATGGCCACTATGATGTTGAGATAATTTCCTTTTATTCCTAGTTTGTTATAAGATTTTAATCAGGAAAGTATGTTTAATTTGTCAGGTGTGTTGTCTGCATCTATTAAGATGATCATGTGATTTTTCTTCTTTTTTTACATTTTTTTCTTGTTGCAACTGTCAGAACGATCATGTGATTTTTGTCCTTTATTCTGTTAATGTTGTGTATCATGTTAATTGATTTGCATATGTTGAACCATTCTTGCATCTCAGGGATAAATCCCACTTTGTCACACTGAATGATTCTTTTAATAGGCTGCTGAATTCAGTTTCCTAGTATTTTGTTGAGAACTTTGCTTCTGTGCTTACCAGTGATATTGGCAAGTAATTTTCTTTTCCTATAGCGTCCTTGTCTGGTTTTGGTATAAAAGTAATGCTGGCCTTGTAAAATGGATTTGGAAGTATTCCCTCCTTTTCAATTTTTTTGGAAGAGTTTGAGAAGGATTGGTATTAGCTCTTTAAATGTTTGGTAGAATGCAGCAGTGAAGCCATCAGTTCCTTGGATGGGAGACTTTTTATTACTGACTCAATCTCTTTGCTCATTATGTCTGTTCAGATTTTCTATGTCTTCATGATTCAGCCTTGGTAGGTTGTATGTGTCTGGGAATGTATCCATTTCTTCAAGGTTATCCAATTTGTAGATGTATAATTTTTAGTCTTTTATGACCCTTTGTATTTCTGTTGTATCAGTTGTAACGTCTCCTGTTTCGTTTCTAATTTTATTGAGTCTTTATTAGTCTAGCTAAAGGCTTGAATTCTCAATACAATTTTGTTTGTATTTTTAAAAAACAATTTTTAGTTTCATTAGTCTTTTCAATTGTTTTTCTGGTCTCTATTACATTTATTTCTGCTCTGAAATTTGTTATTTCCTTCCTTTTATTAAGTTTGGGCTTAGTTTGTTCTTTTTCTAGTTCTCTGAGGTATAATGTTAGGTTGTTTGAGATTTTTGATCTTTTTTAATATATGTATTGCTATAAACTTCCCTCTTAGAACTGCTTTTACTACATTCTGTAAGTTTTGGTATGTAGTGTTTCCACTTTTGCTTGTATGTGTGTTATCTTTTAGGAGTAACTTTGACTTTTGTTTTAGTCTGGTTCCCCAGAAAACAGAGCCTAAGGCTAAACTTGTAGAACTAATGCTTTATTGGAGGGTTCAATCCCAGGGAAGCAACAGTGAGGGAAGAAGCAAAGTAAAACAGGGAAGGAGGGAAGCAAATATAAAGTGGTAAATTACCAAGTTGCTCTCATCTTCACTACAAAATATTTAGTTGCTTGGCTACACAGGACATCTCTGGAGAAGCCAAGGGAAACTTTGAATCTTGGAACAGTCTATTAAAAGGAGAAAGAGTGAACAATTTATCTGCTTACTCCCTTCTATCTCCTTATTCTCATTGCTTAAAGTTTGCCCCATAGGAGTTAACTTTCCCACATTTCCAGAGCGTAACATACCACCCCCTCCCAACACCTACTGGAAAATCTAGGACCTCCATGCATCCCATCAGGCCACGAGAGCTCCCACGGTAGCATATATGATGGAGCTCATGCCAAAGGCCAATGATTTAACAGCCACCTGGAAAGGCTGAGCCAGCTGGTGATGTTAGGAGACAAAATGGCAATTGAAACAGGTTGGACTTATTATTGAAGGAATGGCATGAGCCTTTGATAGGGCTGCTTAAGGATGAGAAGCAGAGCAGGTGCTTAGGCCAGGGGGATGAGGGGTAAAAGGGATATGAAGAGGTACATAAAGGAGTGCAGTATATTTGTATTTAGGTTTGTAACCATATTTGTAATTCTTTAGGGTTTTGCCCTCATTTAACTCATTTTAGTGCTCACTACCAATTCTTCCTATCTCTCAGTTGGCACAAAGTAACTTTGAATAATTATCTCCTGTAATTTAATGTGGCAGCGGAGAAGTCCAAGGCTAACATGATTTTTTTTTTAATTTCTATGTAACACCTTCTATTTCCTTCATGGATGTTTACAGGTCATGTTCTACAGCCTTGTAATTTAAAAACATTGTCAGGCTGTATGTACACGTAGGTCTTTGTCTTTTTTTTTGGTAAAAACATGGTGATTCCTTTCTTTCTGCATCTATGGGCTTTTTTGTTCATCAGGAAAGTATTCTTCCTGTCATATATTTGATTTTCTTCCAGTTGTTTTGGTCTCTTCTTCATGAGTACCAATTATCATTTTCCTCTTTTCTTAACTTTATCTCTACCACCTTTCTCTGACCTTTCTCTTTTCCTTCTAGAGTGTCTCAAATAATTCTCATTACTGATTCAAATATTCCCCCAGAATAAAATGTGTCTTTATTGCTAAGATGGTTACATTTTTGTACTGTTCCAGTCCTTCCTTATTTCATTCATAACATTCTATTGACTTTCCATTTCAACCTATCTCTCTTCTTACACTGTATAGAGGCACGTTTGTAAAACATGCATGGATGCAAGTAGTCTCTTGAAGTTTTGGGTTTTATTTATTTATTTATTTATTTTGGTTTTTGTTGGGTCCTACAGGAGGTTGGATCCTGCAGGAGGTATTTTTATGCTTTTCCTTTGAGTCTTTATGTGGCTGTTTCCTTTCCCTTAATTTGAGGTATTAATATTTTTTCACAGGCTCCATGTTGGCTTTTTTTGTTTTTTTACTTACCTTTCCATTAGTAAGAGTCATCAGACTTAGTGTTTTTCAACAGATAGAACATGTGTATTTCTCTTAGTTCTGCTTCCCTATCCATGTTGTATGAATGCCAGTTCTCATTTCAATTTCCTGTATAGTAGTCATTCAACTATGGCAATTTTTCTCTACTAGCCTTTCCTACCCCATTGTCTGATCATCTATGACTCTGAAATGATGGAACACATAAAAAAAAAAAACTACAATTTTCAGCTTGCACTGTTCTTAGGTTCATCCTCTCTATTCCTCTCTATTATATATTGGGACACTACATTTCTTAACATGTAGTCTGCTCCCTACATCCTGCCCAGCTGTTTTCTTGGAGTTCTTCTCTCTATTGATGTAAAACAACAGAAGAGGGATAATGGAGGTAGAGAAAAGAAAAGAAAAAGATGATTAATACAATTCTGGCTGCCTTACAAAGCAGTGCCTACCAGGTAAAGTGATAACCAGAAAGTTTCCAGCTGGTATAGACCCTTCATCTGAGACAGGGGGCAAATAGGTAGATAACATTTACCTTTATCCTTTTTCAGTGTCTGATTCACATGATAAAACCTGACTAGCTTTGAAGAGAAACCTAGGCAGGACTTTGGGTATCTAGCTCAATATAATTTAAATTTAGGAATTTTTGTTTTCAGACTTAGTTGCTTGTTGGTGTACTGAGTTTTCACTTCACTTGTTCTTACAGTAAGACTGAGGACTGAAGGCAGTTCCTCTTTCAAAAACAAGAATCTGTCAAAATGTCTGAACTTTGAGGAATTCATCATTGAATCAGCTATACTTAGTAATCACATTACACCAACAGTAGCTAAAGCATAAGGGATTATGGTAAGAGTCAGCTAAGAACCAGGAGATATTTAGTCAGGGAGTGAACAGGACCAGTGACATGAGAAAGTACAAGCAATCTTTCTTAGTACCTAAGTAGAAAACTAAATATGTTTTGCTTTGGTTATCTAAGCCATATATATACATATTTAAACCTATTTGGAAATAGAAAAGCTTTGAAGCAAAAAAACCTAGCTATTTTAAAAACAACTTATGATTTAGTTAAACTGGGCCCATTGTTTTCAAAATAATAAATTGTTTAAATCCAGCCATTTAAAAATTAGAATTTATATACATAGCCTGGGTCTGAGAATATAGTATTGTGTCAGTTTTCCATATCAAAAAAACTGGTGAAAGGCTAGATTTGAAAACAGCTACTTTTCTTACATGAGATTTCCTCTACAATTCCCTTAGTCTTTGTGTGTGTGTATGTTTCCTTTGGATAGGTTACAACTTCAAGGATGAAGCAGAAAACAAAAAGAACATGTAGTGGAGCCTCAAAAGAAAATGATTGTTCAATGTTTGCAATTGACTAAAAGGGAAAATATTGGTGTTCATTCATTATCATAGATCTATCAAAGCATTCAAGCTAAGTAAATTAAAGAGTTTGCTGCTACTCATGAAATAGAGGCATCTCACAAAAAAACATTAAGCTATTCTTTGTACAGGCTCATAACAGCCTGTCATCCTGCAGCTAATGTGGAAATATGGCACTGCAAGGTTTATGAAATATACATCTTTTATTGATTCTATGCTTTCAAGTTGAAGTATACATTTTCTATCCAAGAATCAATAATTTATGGAATTAATTTTTCATTATAACTTTCTCACAGCTGCTGAATTAGGAATGTTCTGACTCTAAGCAGGAATGTAAATTGAATATATTCCTGTGTAGGAATTCTAGGGAGTAGTGAATCAGGGAGTTGGGCTGTTATAGAGTTGCCAAATATATTTGTGTATTCAATTTCAATACATTTGAACCTGAATAGTATAGGCATCTTTAAAAGCACAACTCAAACAGCCTAGTTTGTTCTAGTAACAAATGAATGGTAGTAATCATAAGCTTCTGAATGAAAACTTATTAGTAGAGTTAGCTGTTAAACATTTATTTCTAGCAAATACCTCTCAGACAAACTAATTAGCCTGGACCCAGAAGACCAAAGTGTGAAATAAATTAGTTCAAGCCTAAAAGTAATAAGGCTAAGAATTTTAACAAAAATAGAAGTCTCCATTGGTACTATATATCTATGGCTAATAATATTCAATGAAGTCTGATATATTATCACTAAGACATAAACCAGAAGGGGCTTTTTATGTGAGGATAAATGATACTTCAACCTTTGTCTATATTTATTAGTGCTTAGCAGGTACCAGACACTGTTCTAGGTGCTGAAGATTCATCAGTGAACCAAACATACAAAAATCCCTGCTCTTGAGGACTTTACATTCTAATGAGAAGAGAAAAGGTCATAAACATAATAAATACATAAATTATATAGTATGTTAGAATGTGACAAGTGCTATGAAAAAAACAGAGCAGGCTAAGAAGGATCAGGAGTGGTTTCAATTTGGAATGAGAAACTGAGGATGGGCTTTATTGGAAAGATGATAGTTGAGCTAAGATTTGAAGGAGGAGAGATAGTGAGCTATAAAGGTATCTGGGGATAGAAGAATGTCAGACAGAAAAGCTGATGCAAAAGCCCTGAAGCAGATTCATGCCTGGTAGGTATGAGAAGCAGGGAGGTGGGCCAGTGTGTCTGGAACAGAGGAAGCAAGTGGGAGAGAGAGTAGTAGAAGAGGCCAGATAGGTAGTAGGAGAATTGAATCATGTAGGACACCATAAGCTTTAATTCTGAAAGAGTTAGAGCCATTAAATGGTTTTAAGCAAAGTCCATTTCATAATTTGACTTCTGTTTTAACAGGATTACTTTGGTTGCTATGTTGAAAAAGAACTTCAGAGGTAAGGCATAAACAGGGAGACTTGTTAGGGGTCTATTGCAATAATCCAGGTGAGAGTTGATGGTGGTTCAGACCAGGGAGGTGGTCAGATTCTCTGGATTTATTTTGAAAATATAGGCAAAAAGGTTTCCTGATAGATAAGATGGGGTATGTAAGACAGTCAAGATATTTAAACTTAATAACAGGAAAAATGTGAGTAATCTTTAACTGAGCTAGGGAAGACTATGGATGGTACAGGTTTGGAGAGGGAAATAGAAGTTCAGTTTTGGACATGTATAATTTGAGATGTCTATTAGTGGACATATTGAATAGGCAGTTGGTTATATGAATTTGGAGTTCAGGGGAAAGGCCAGGGCTGGAGATAGGAATTTGGAATTTGTCAGCATATGGATATCTAAAGCTATGAGTTAATGAGACCACCAACAGAATGAATATAGCCAGAGAAGAAAATAGGTCCAAGGACTGAATCTGGGACACTCTGAGATTAAGAATTTAGGTTTTGAGGAAGAATCGGTAAAGGATGCTGGTAAGTGGCCAGTGAGGTTAGAGGAAAAATATGAAAGCATGGTATGAGGAAACCAAGGGAAGAAAGTGTTTCCAGAAGGAGGAAATGATCAGCTGTAACAAATGCTGATGATTGGCTAAATAAAATTAGCATTGTCTGCTGGATTTAGCAATGACCTTGACAAAAGTAATTGCTGTGGTATAGTGGAAATGAAAAAACCTGATTGGGGTAAGTTTAAAAAAGAATAGGAGAAGAGGCATTAGAAACAGAAATTATAGACAATCCTTTTGAGTTTTGCTGTAAAGGAGAGCAAAGAAATGCGATGCTTAGCTGGAGTGGGAAGAACGATCAAGAGATTTTAAGATAGGAGAAATAATAGCATATTTCTTTTGCTATTAAGAATGACCAGGCCGGGCGCGGTGGCTCACGCCTGTAATCCTAGCACTCTGAGAGGCCGAAGTGGGAGGATCGCTCAAGGTCAGGAGTT
>VBSM01000529.1:69707482-69724428 GCA_008086735.1 Cheirogaleus medius
AAAAAAAAAGAATGATCCAGGAGGAGAAAATTGATGATGGAAGAGAGTCAAAAGAGAACTGGTGGAGCAATTTTCTTGGGTAAGTAAGAAGAGATGGGATCTAGTGTCTACTTGGAGGGCTGGCCCTATTTTGGATTATGTAAAGTTCATCTACTATAACTGGAAGGAAAGCAGAATGTGTGGGTACAGATGATGATAAATGGGTATATGTGCTGGTAGGCATCTGTGCAAGTTCACTTCTAGATGCTTTTATTTATGTCATTTAGTAAGTATTTAATATTAAGTACTATTAAAATTAAATAGTATTTATAAAATACTAACAATAAACATTTCACTTCAGCTGAAATGAAGATGAGAAAGAAGTGCTGGAGATTTAAAGAGAGAAGTTGTCTTAGTCCATTCAGGCCACTATAACAAAATACCTTAGACTAGGTAATTTATAAACAATAGAAATGTATTACTCAGTCCTAGAGGCAGGGAAGTCCATGATCAAGGAGCAGATTCAGTGTCTGGTAAGGGCCCATTCCTCATAGATGGCACTTTCTAGTTGTGTCCTCACATGGCAGAAGGGGCAAACAAGCTCCCTGAGGCTTCTTTTAGAAGGGCACAAATCCCATTTGTGAGGATGGAGCCCACATTACCTAATCACCTCCCAAAGGCCTCACCTCTTAATACTATCACACTAGGGATTAAATTTCAACATATGGATTTTTGGGGGACACAAACATTCAGTTCACAGCAGAAGGTATGAAACAGTTGTTTAGGAGTGTGGGAGGATAATTAGATAAAGTACAATTGCCAAGTAACATTGAGCCCATTTGAATAATAGCAGGTAAACATATTGAGTGCTTATTATATTCTAGGCACTGTTTAAAAGGCTTACATATATCAACCTATGAGCTGACACAATTATCTTTCAGATAAGAAAATAGAAGTTGCCACTTGTTTGCAGCCAAATATCTTCTTCTTTGTGGTGGAGAAAGGGTATGAAGCCAAACTGTTTGACTCTAGAGAGTAGGCTCTTTCTTCTATGCAAATATTTGTTGATTGACTTAATGAATGAAGGATAAATTCGAGGAAGGAAGGAAGAGCAAATAATTAATGCTATCTCTATAGTCTGTGGCTTTCTGTTGAGTCATTTTTGCCACTCCTGTGACCTAAATGGTGTGTCCCAGATCTTATAAATGGGTCCATGTGTGGAGGAGGAGCTATCTGGGTAGGGATGTGGCCTAGACATCTGATAAACTTAGGTTTGAATCTCACCTCTTTTCTCACAAGCTATATTCTTCCAGCCAAGTAACTTAATCTCTCTGATCCCTGGTTTCCTCATCTTTAAAATGAGAAAAGCATAGACATTATAGCATTTATGGAGAAGATTAATAAAATCATGTATGTAAACTACCTGGCATAGCGCCTGGTACAAAGTAAGTTCTCAAAAAAAATTAGCTTTCCTCTCCCTCGGTTCTGGTGTGTTGCCCAGGCCTTCAGTCCCCTTCCCAGAATGGCCTCCACTTTGCACTTGCCAGTTTCACTCCCAGAACTGGAGTCTCTGCTCTCAACTCAGTTAAGTCTCCTACTTGTGTTACAGGTGGAGAGGGAACCCTGTCTTAAACTTTACTTGTTGAAAGCCTCTGCTACTTAACTTTGGATGTCTCCCTTACCCCCACCCTGTTAGCCAGTTCTTAGATGTGAGGACTTTTCAGAAGGAGTCCTCTGGCAACACCAAACCTCCCCTGCCCACATCAGGGTTAATTCCTGGAGTTCCAAAACCCAGAAGGTGTGGCTGGAGGTGGTTCTTGACTTTTCTGATCTGTCCTGTCCTGCCTTAACAAACTGTCCAACAAGGGGCAGCAAAAGAGTGTGCCTAATTTTAATAAAATCAGTTATATGAAATGGCAAACTTACAAAATGTTTACCTCAGGGAAAAATTAATTCACATTACAAATGCTCTCCAAAGGATTTTTCCTGAATTTTCCTCCAGGAATATATATTTTACAAAGTGAGGCACATAAATAGTGTTGTATCCTAACTATTAGGCTCTAGGCAAGTGGTGGTCTTTTTCTTTAAATTTTTACCATTGTGAGCACCAGTGCTTCATAAGTTACTGAGATTTAATTAGGTCTGAAAACAGTGGAGTCTTAAAAAGCAAACACACAGGCCCCTATATGTTATACTTATAGCCACTAATGAAAATCTGTCTTTTTCATAATTTGGATAAACTGGAGGCCACTTTGATTTCATGTTGTTAATAATAGTAGTACAAGCATTGAGCCTAAATTTTAGAAAACTGTGAAAGTCAATTCCGGACAACTGACTCTAACATGAGAAAAGTCTCGTTTTTTTTCTTAACCACTTGGGGTTCCTGCTAAACCGCAGGAAATGCAGCGCAAGGGTTCGCAGGGTCTGCGGCTGCGCAGAAGGCCAGTGCCTCAGAGGGCGCTTCGCGGCCGCTGTGCCCCAGAGGCTGCTGGGCCTCCCTGCCCCCCCCCCATGGGTGCTCACGCTTGTGGAACGTTCTGGAAGTTTGGGAGCAGCTGCGCTGGCTCTGAGAACCTGGTGATCAGGTGTGTTTGTTTCCTTGAGAACAAGGCCGGGTTAGACCTGTCTCCTGTTTCTTCACGTTTTTCTTTCTTTATTCTTCTGACAAGGTGTTTTTTTACTCAGACTCGACAGGATTAAAGCTTGACCTCAGGGATTTGGTAGGGTGAGGGAGGGTCCTTCCCACCCCTCTTTCCCTTGAGAGTCCCGTGGGGAAAGGAGTTTCCTCAGGTTTTTCAGGTAGGATCGTGGAACTGCTGCCCTGTCAGAAGCCCTGTCATCCACTCTGCGAATTTATATTTTATTTACTTTAGGCTTTGTTCCTCACCCCAAAAGTAAAAAATGGAAGAGGTCGTGAGGATCCATCGTTGACAAGTGAGGAAGGAGACTGAGCGGGGGAAGGTGACGTACTGGAGATTATTGTTTGGTGTTAATCTTATTTAAATTTGAAAATACTCTGTAGAGTTGGGGAAAACAAACAAAACCATAGCGACTTAAACCCAGAACACTAGGACCTTGGAACTGGCAATTGCTTAAGAGGCCATGGGGTCCAAGCCTTTTATTTTCAGACGAGGAAGCAGGACAACCAGAGGTGAAGGGATGTGCCCAAAGCCGCGTAGCTCTGGGGCGGGAGAGTCCCCAGCTCGGCTGCTAGTCTAGAGCTTTTCCCCGGAGATGTTGAGGAAGCTTTGCTGCCCCGGCCCTACTTTTCCGATTCAGTCCTAGTGTTAACAGCATAGCATAGGTGATACTCACCCCAATTCTTTTCTCACTTATTAGTGCACCAAATTGTTATTCTCTGGCCCTTTCCAGAAAAAGTTTGTTAAGCTTTGCCTTAGGGCATTAGGGTTTAATATCCCAGAACCCTAGTTAAAAAAGGGGATAGTAGGTATAAAATGGTATCTCTTTATGGTCTTAATTTGTATATACCTAACTTTTTGAAGTGTGATGTAAAATGAGCATTTAAAAGGTAAGTAGAATTTTGGTAGTCAGATCAGGATGGTTGTTTCAGATGGAGGACATAATATGATATTGAGGTGAAAAAGTATAGGTTAGTTTGGGATCTAGTAAACAATGTAGTTTTGATCTTGTAAAGTATTATATAAGGTATAATAGGCAGGACAGGGCTCAGTGTAAAATGAAAATATAGGGCCACTTGTTTAAAAATTAATTTCAAGATAGCAGTAGCAGAGCATTACACAAGTGTAGAGGCCTTTTAAGCTCGGGGCCCTGTGTTACTCTATAGAAGTTGGCCTTGGTAGTGGTAAATAATTGTGGAAAGGAAGCTTGGGACTAGACTTTGGAGAGGCAAACCTGAATGCTGGGCTGAAGAATTTGGATTTGATTTATTAAGGTTAGGAAGCCATTGAAGTTTTCTGAACAGAACAGTGACCTACTTATGAAGCCAAGTTTTAGGAATATTATATGAGAGGAGTTTGTAGAATAGATTTGAAAGGAGGCAAGGAGACCAGGTAGGAGGGAATTACAGTAGTCCAGGGCAAGAGAAAATGAAGACATAACTAATTGAAGAAGGGGGAAGAAAAAAGAATAGACCTAGGTTTGAACCCATTTGTTTTTATTCCGTAGGAGTATCTGACCTTTAGCACCATTCTCTAAGTCTGAATTTCTTACACTGTAAAATTAGATCATAATTCTTTTTCTTTTCACACTAGTTCAAAAACTAGCCAAAGCTGAAGTTTAGTGCTCGGTGTCTTGCTCTTTTGAGCATTACTCACATTGTATATACAAATATATGTGTGTGTGTGTGTATGTATGTATACATATACACCTGAGTGTATACATACATACACACACACATTTAAATATATTGTCTAAGTCAGAATAAAAATGTAGAGATGAATTTCTATATTTAACATTTTATTTGGGAAGCAAGATTGTAATTTAAGCCATATACACAAACTAGGTGGTCTTCCATATGAAGAACAAAGAGAAGGTTGTAGGTTATAAAAAGGAGAATGTTACATATTGTTTTGAAGATTTTATTGGCACTGGTAAAGTTTTGGGGAGCCGGCAAGCTCTGATTGCTGAGTGACTGTGGTGGGTAAAACTAGTCAAAGTCACAGTAGGTTGTTTCAGTAGCTATTAGATAAAACTGATTTCGGGTTACAAGAGGCAGTTTCAACAACTGGTCTTGTGAAATATTTCATTCTTAGAGCAGGTATCATGTGCCTCTAGTGTTTTTTTCTCCTGCTGGCTCCTTGACTCTGATTTAGTTGTGTATGACAAGAAAGACCCAATTGTATAATCAACTTTCATAGTATATATGCACACATTTTCATTCCATTTCTAAATGAACTTTTATATTGTGATAGTAGTGCCTCCAGTCTGAACAGCCCTTAATTTTATAACTAAGTTTGAATCATTTCAGTTTCCTTTCTCCCATCTTGTCTCCCCAAACTCCCTGCACTGAAAGGAAAAGCCTGGGATGTGGATCCCTCAGTTACCCAATTAATTCAAATAACAGAATGTTTATTAAATATCTACTATGTGACTAGTATGGAAGGAGACCAAAAGTTGGAATATCATCAGGGAAGGCTTTGTGGAAATGTTGAGACATAATCTAAACTACAAAAAATCACTACAGGATTTGAAAATTCTAAGAGGAGGAGGAGTAATAGACATGTAATCCTGTTATGAAACAAGGGTCACCCTTCCTTTTACTACTTTGAGCACCCAAAGAAAAATAGCATTCTTTTAAAAATATAATAAATAAAAGCTACACTGGAAATAAAAATCATGTGTGTATTGTATCTATTGTTTAATAGTAGTATAATTAACATTTATTGAGGCCATTTACAAAATCTCATTTTAATAATGGCTACCACTTTGCTTACTATGTGCCCCACTCTTTTAAGTGCTTTATGTATATTAATACTTGAATCTTCTTAATAGTGCTATAGTATAGTTATAGGAAGTATTACTATTCCCATTTTACAGATGAGGAAACTGAGGCATGGAGAAATTGAGTGATTTGCCCAAGGTCAGATAATTTGCAACTAGTAGGTGGCAGAGCCAAGGATTTAAATTAGGCAGCCTGGCTCCAGAGGTCACAGTCTTAACCGATATGTTACGTTGCTACTTTATGATCTGATTTAATCCTCAGAAAAGTGCTGTAAAAGAGAGACTATGATCTGCACTTTACAAATGAGACAGCTGAGGTTTGGAGAGCTTAAGTGACTTCCCCAAGTGCATAACTAGTAAGTAACAGAACTGGAATTTGAATCTAGGCACTCCAACCCCAAAGTCTGTGCTTTTAACCATTGTGTTATGCTGTTCTGAAGCTGACTAAGGTCTTTTTAAAAATAACCTAAAATACTGCACATTTTAGCCTTTTTAAAATCTAGTACTTTTGATCCCAATTACTTTAGGTTTTGATATAATATTTGAGAATTCCCAATGTCTGTAGCTCCCAAAGCCATACTAGGTAGATCTTTAAGCCAGGTAAACATTCTGCTCTCTTGAGTTTACCTCAATTCCCAATCCAAAAAGGCATATTTAGCAGCAATTTTCCTTCCTCCTTTAAGAAGTCATCTTGGTGCTACCCTCTGCTTCCCTCCATGTACATAGAAACTTATTAATATATCCTAACCTTGGTGATTTCTGTGCTTTGAGAAAATGAAAAATAGCTACTTCTTACAAAAATGTAGGAAATCTCCATTTTGATTATCAGAACTCTTTGGATTCACACTGTTTACCACTGAAAGAAGAGGCTATAAGAGCAAAGATGGTACTTTTTTAGCATTATACGCAGTGCAGTTTATTTTATCTAAAAGTTGACGATATATTTCCTTTGGAAAATAATTGGGATGTGGTAATATCTGGGACATTTTCAGTGGATATCAAAGTGTTTCAAAAGGTTATTTTTCACTTTGCATAACAAAGGATTAGTTTTGCTTTCTTTGTTTGACTTCAGCTGCCCAGCATTAATTTTGGTTTCCATAGCAGCAAGAGTGAGCAACTGATATTGAGGTAGCCAGAATTGCTGCAGATATTATTACAGAACCCCAGCACTGGAAATATTTTAAGTAGCCCTGTATTGAATACTTGTACTTTACTGACGCAACAGAATTTGCTGTTAATAATTTTAAAATGACACACTCATCATTATTAAACATTTTGGAGCTATTTTAAAACCTTTAAGAGAGTCAGGCTTGTGTGTGTGTGTCTGTGCATGTGTAGCTCTATTTAGGTATAATTGACATGCAGTAAATTATACTGTGTGATGTTTGACACATGTAGACATCTGTGAAACCATTACCACAATCAATATAGTGAGTATACCTATCATCTCCAAAAGTTTTCTCCTGTCCTTTCCCTTTTCTCTTGTTGTTTTTTGTTTGTTTGTTTTAGAGACAGGGTCTTGCTCTGTTCTGTTGCTAGAGAGCAGTGGCATCATGATCACAGCTCACTGCACCGTCAAACTCCTGAGTTTCCCTAATGATTAATGATGTTGAATATCTTTTCCTGTCCCTATTTGCCATTTTTATATCTTTGTTGGTGAAATATCTGTTCAAATCTTTTGCCAATTTTTAAGTTGAGTTGTTTGTTTTCTTATTATTGAGTCTTGAGAGTCTTTAAAAATATATTCTGAATACAAGGTGTTTACAAGATATATGATTTGCAGATATTTTCTTCCAATCTGTGGCTTGTCTTTTTATTCTCTTAAGAGTGTCTTTTGAAGTTTTTACTTTGATGAAGTCCAATTTATCAATTTTTTTATTTTATGGATTGTGTTATTGGTATCATACTAAAAATTCTTTGCCTAACCTAAGGTCACAATTACTTGTCCTGTTTTCTTCTAGAAGATTTATAGTTTTATGTTTTACAGGTAGGCCCATGATTTATTTGAGTTAAATTTTGTATATGGTATGAAGTATGAATCAAAGTTCATTTTTTTAACACATATATTTAAGAATTCTCCTAATAGCTTTTTTTTTTAAAGCAACTGACATGGTGATTCTAAAATTTCTAGGGAAGAATAAAGACCTAAGAATGGATATAGCACTACTAAAAAAGAAAAATAAGATAGAGGGACTTCCCATGTAGATACCAAGACTCCTTATAAAATGATGGTAATTAAAAACAGTATGGCATTGGCTCAGAAATGGTCAAACTGAACAATGGAATAGAATAGAGAACCCAAAAGCAGACCTATGCGTATATGGAAACAATACGGGGCTGAGGTGGCATTGCAAATGACCAGGGGAAGGAGTGACTACTGAATAAATAATGTTGGCACTAGGTAGCCAAACTTTTAAAAAATGAAATTGGATTCATAATTCATATTCTGTTAAAAAATCCAGATGATTAAAGACTTAAATGTGAAAGGCCAAACTAAAAATTTAGAAGACAATTAAAGAGAATATCTATGACTTTGGAGCAGGGAAGGATTTCTTAAATAAGGAACAAAAAGTACTAACTATAAATTAAAAGATTGGTAAGTTTAACCACCCCAGAAATAATAATTTTTGTGTATCAAGAATTACCCTAAAGAAAGGGAAAAGACAAGCCACAAACTGGGAGAAAACACACTTAGTTGATAAATAATTGATATCTACAATATATAAAGAAATCCTACAATGGAAAAGAAAAAGAATTAAGTTATAATAGAAAAATGAGCAAAAGACAGAAGCATTTCACAGAAGTGGAAATACGGCTTAAGGGTTTTCAGTCTCAGTGTAATCACAAAAGTACCAGATTTAGAGCACAATGAGATTTGGGTTTATGCTACTAAGTTTACAGTAATTAATTTTTATTTTTCTCCTCCCATCTCAGATATATATACTGTAAACTGTAGTACACTAAACTTCTTGAAATTTTCTTATCATGCAGTTTTCTTTTACTATATACCTAGTTGCCATCATGTAATCCTTTGTTGTTGTTGTTCCCCAGAATAGTCTTCCTTCCCTTAATGTAGTGATTCTTAAATTGTGGTCCCCAGACCAGCATCATCAGCATCACCTGTGTACTTAATAGAAATGCAAATATTCAGGTCCCACCCCTAGACTGTCTTTTCAAGGATGTTTGTATAGCAAATAGCTTTGCAAGGTATCACATTTCCCTCTAGAGTAGAAGGCAGGTTTGCTTATAAATGGTTGAGGTTTCCTGAGCTCTGGATTTCTTTCCTATGCTACAACCCACTGTGAGGGCAGATGCCACCTGGCCTTTGTCCCATCTCTCTGTGGGAACTGGGCTTGGGGAACTTGTACAAGAAAATGATGATGCCCTGGCTGTACTGCTATTGCTGTAAGTAAAAAATTGTCGTTTGTCTCTAAGTCTTGTATCTTCTAGCTGTATCCATGAAACTCTGGCAGGCTAACTTCTTAGTTTATAAGTAGGATAAAACCTCAGATCTTTCACAGTTCTTTGATGCAAGTCCTCTTTAAGTAAGTGCTCTGAAATAGGAACAATTGTGTTTAATAATTATTAATAGGAAGCATAGTATTGAAGTTGAATGTATAACAAGACAGATGCTTTTTCCATTGTCAAATTTTTATGTTCAAATATTCTTTAAAATATCTCCATTTCTATCTTTAATTTAGTTATTCATTAAACATTTCTGTGCGTTCTTTTTGTTCTTAATTTCTCGCATTATGGCACCGTTAGAAGTTGGGTTGATCCAAAGACAGACAGATGGCTGAAAGTGGTGGAAAAGAAAAAAGAAAATGGACAACCACCATTATTATTAGCTCATCTCTTAAGGTAAAGGGATATTGGGCCATTAATCTTTAATTAAAAATTTAAAGGCAGTTTTCATATAGAACAATATTTTAAAAGGTCCTTTTGCTTAATTATCCACGATTAGTTTTGGGGAGGAGGAAGTACATAAACTATTAATAAATGTATTTTAAACATAAATTAATAGATCAGGTGTGGTGGCTCACACCTGTAATCCCAGCATTTTAGGAGGTTGAGGCAAGAGGATCACTTGAGGCCAGGAGTTTAAGACCAGCCTGGGCAACATAGTGAGACCTGTCTCTATAAAAAAATTTAAAATTAGCTAGGCATAGTGGCAGACGCCTGTAATCCCAGCTACTTATGGGAAGTTGAGGCAAAAGAATCACTTGAGCCCAGGACTTTGAGGTTGCAGTGAGCTGTGATCACACCACCGCACTCCAGCCTGGGCAACACAATGAGACCTTGTCTCTTTAAAAAGAAAAAATTAAATAAATAAATAAATTGTAAACTTTTTGCATCCATTTTCAATAGCCTACTTCTCTAAATCTTTGAAGGTTGGAAATTTTCTAAAGTTCTATTTTCTCTCTAAGCTTGCTCTAATAGAGATATTAAGAGATTCCAGAAATAGTAAAGCATATATGTATACATATGTGTGTGTATATATATATAATTTAAGGTTTTTTGAGAGATAAACAACCAGAAACTGATCTGCTTAGCACCGGCAGCATTGGAAGGAAGGCTGGTCTTCCCACATTTCAGAGAGGGAAGTTGAATGCTTGGGGGCAGTTGGACAACCCACAACTGTTTTTAACTCCTCAGCCCACAGGACTTCTCCATTGCCCTGATATTTATCTTATGGATACCAACTGATATCTGGAATTAGGGACAAGAAATGATTGTTTCATGGTAAGAATGAGAGAGGCAAGAATAAGACTTAAAATAAGATTTTTTTATCCATCCTATCCTCTCCCTACTGCTTCAAGCTGCACCTCATACTGTTGGCTTTGGCCATCTAGCTCCGTAACATGTGCCCATGTAATACAGCCTTAAATCTTACTGGAATTTTTCATGCTGCTTTTTGTTAGGTTTTTGTAATTCATGTTTCTCTCTTGTTTCTATAGCTTTTCCAGACTGCTTTTGAGAGAGGGAGTCTGCAACCCATGCTAATTTGCCAAAAGCAACCACTTCTAGTTCATTTATTTATTATATTTACCCGTCTTGCTTTGCGCTTTATGTTTGTTCCACCTTTTCTCTTTCTTTTTTTCTACTTTCTTTACTCTTTTTGTATTGATTGGTTATTTTTTCTCATTTTTTTTCTCTACAAGCTTTGGAAATTATATGTTCTATTTCTACCTTTTATAGTAGTTATCCTAGAAATATTAACATATACAGTTGACTCTTAACACAGATTTGAACTGCACTTAGAGGCGGAGTATTTTTCTTCAACCAAAGCCAATAAAAAGTATGGTATTCACAGGATGCGAAACCCATGAATATGGAGAGCCAACTTCTCCTATATGCGTGCGGGTTCTGCAGAATGACTGCGGGACTTGAATATGCAGGGATTTGGATATATGTGAGGGTATTAGAACTAATTCCCCTGCATATACCAAGGGATGACTGTATACTCAACTCCACAAAACCCAAAATAAACAGTCATCTTTAGCCTCCATGTAAACAGCAAAAGAAACTTAGAACACTATAATTACAAATACCCTTTCTGTATTATATCTTATTGTTATATATTTTAATTCTATTTTTTAACTATACAGAATACTATTTTCTAAAGTTAATGTCTGTTTAGATTTACTCATGTCTTTGCTACTTTCTTTGCTCTTCTTCTTCCCAGGGGTGCATAGGAGCACCTGGGCTTCTTTATCTCTCCTTGGGACTGCGTAGTAGCAGCAGGCATGCCCACAGTTCCGTGATATCTAGGCTCACAGAATGGTACCTGGCTCAAGCTGCTCTAGGGTCAGCTTCTATGTGAGTTTCCTTTCTTGAGCAATGTCTCCAAGCAGTTCTGTATGTTAGGCTTAAGACCTATGTGGGTTGGAGGGTTCTCTTGTAGCCAAGATTGTAAAAGCTTATCTCAGAGAGTGGAGCCCCCTGGGGGCTTCTTTCTTATTGTTTCCTCATATCCAGGAGCTTCTCCCAGCTGTTAGCCAGGCCCTGCCTTGCCGTCTAAGTTGCCCTGAACCCTCTCCTTGCTTACTTTTGGTGCTTCCCATCACTTCCCTGGTGAAACCTAGTGTTCTCTCCTAGATGATATGCTTGAAATGTGAGAATCTGCTTACTATTCTGGTTCCTCTTCATGGAGGAGGCATATACTACTTGGATGTATAAGTCTCTGTGTAGACATATTTTTCATTTCTCTTGTAAACACCTAGGAATGGAACTGCTGGGTCATATGGTGAGTGTATGTATATCTTTATAAGAAATTGCCAAAATGTTTTGTAAAGTTCACTAAAAGTGAACATTAAATCCATTTAACCATGCAACTAAAATTAGAATAAATGTACAGATTATGGTTTTGTACTCCCATCAGTAATATGTAAGAGTTCTAGTGGCTCTAAATTGAAAGATACTTTTCACTGGATTTATAGCTGTTTTCTCTCAGCATATTGAAGATCTCATTTTACTGGATTCAGGATGCCATTATTGCTGTTAATAAGACAGCAGTCAGCTTAATTGTACTCTCTTGAAGATTACCTGTCTTCTCTCTGGCTGCTTTTCAGATTTTGACATTCTATAGTTTAAAGGTATAGATTTCTTTTTATCTTTTGAGTCTTCATGAATCTGTGAGTTGGTGTCATTTATAAGGTTCGTATCCATCATCTCCTTTAATATTGCATCTGTCCTATTCTATCCTTCCTTTCCCTCTGAACTCCTATTAGATGTGTATTAGATCTTCTCATAATATCCTCCATGCATTTTGCCCTCTCTTTCTTCTTTTCCATGTCTTTGGGCTGCAATCTAGGTGATTTCATCAATTCCATCTTCCATAGCAGTAATTCTCTCTTTACTCCTGTTAAACTTATCCACTCAGGGTTTTATTGTTATTGTTTATTTTATTATACTTTTTTTCCTGTAATTAAATTTTTTTAATTTTTAATTATTATGGGTACAAAGTATTTGTATATTTTTATAGGGTACATGTAATGTTTTGATATAGGCATACAGTGTGAGTTAATCAAATCAGGGTAATTGGGGTATCTGTCACCTTAGGCATTTATCATTTGAGGATCATTTCAGTCCATGAGTTCAAGGTTATGGTGAATCTTGATTGGGCCACTGGATTCCAGCCTGGGCGACAGAGCAAGACCCTGTCTCTTAAAAAATGACAAAACAAATCATCACCATAACTACGGTTATCTAGGTTTTCTCCTGTGTTATCTTCTAGGAATTTTATAGTTTTGAATTTTGTCTTTAGGTCTATGGTCCATTTTTGGTTAATTTTTGAGTTGGGTGTAAGGTCTGTGTCTAGATTCATTCTTTTTGTGGGTATCCAGTTGTTTCATCACTCTTTGTTTAAAAGAACTGTCTTTGTTCCATTGTATTGCCTTTGCTCCTTTGTCAAAGATCAGTTGACTATATGGGGTTCTATTTCTTGGCTCCCTCTTATTTTTCATTGATCCATTTATCTACTCTTTCACAAATACCACAGTATTGATTACTGTAGCTTTATAGTAGGTGTTGAGGTTGGCTAATGTCAATCCTCTGACCTTGTTCTTCTCCAATGTTGTGTTGGCTATTCTGGGCCTTGCCTCTTCAAATAAACTTGAGAATCAGAGTTTGTCAATATCCACAAAATAGCTTTCTGGGGTTTTGATGGGGATTACACTGAAGCTGTAAATCAAGTTTGGAAAAACTGACATCTTGACAATATTGAGTCTTCCCATCCATGAACATGGAAATTTTGTAGTCTTCCTCATATAGATGTTATACATATTTTGTTAGATTTATCTCTAAAGTATTTTATTTTGGGGGGTATTAACAAATAGTATGGTATTTTAAATTTAAAATTCCACTTTTTCATTGCTGATATATATTAGTAGTAAAGTAATTGATTCTTGTATCCTGCAATATTGCTATAATTGCTTATTAGTTCTAGAAATTTTTTTGTCAATTCTTTTACATTTTCTACATAGATGATCATGTCACCTACTAACAAAGACAGTTTTATTTCTTCCTTCCCAATGTGTATACCTTTTATTTCCTTTCGTTGTCTTATCACATTAGCTAGAACTTCTAGTATACTGTTGAAAAGGAGTGGTGATAGAGGACATCATTGTCTTGTTTCTGATCTTAGTGGGAGAACTTCAAGTTTGTTACCATTAAGTATATGTTAACTGTAGGTTTTTTAGATATTCTTTATCAAGGTGAGGAAGTTCCCCTTTATTCCTGGTTTTCTGAGAGTTTGTTTTTTTTTTAACCATGAGTGAATGTTGGATTTTATCATATGCCTTTTCTTCATCTATTGATACAATTACATGATTTTTCTTTCTTAGCCTGTTGATATGGTGGATTACATTAATTTGTTTTCAAATGTTGAACCAGCCTATATACTTGGGATAGATCCTACTTGCTTGTGGTGTATAATTCTTTTTATACATTGTCAGATTTGATTTGCTCATGTTTTGTTGAGGATTTTTACATCTATGTTTATGAGAAATATTGGTCTATAGTTTTCTTTTCTCATAATGTCTTTGTTTGATTTTGGTATTAGGGTAATGCTGGCCTCATAGAATAAGTGAAGAAGTATTCCTCTGCTTCTGTCCTTTGAAAGAGATTGTAGAGAATTGCTATTACTTCTTCCTTAAATGTTTGGTGGAATTCACCAGTGAACCTATCTGGACCTGGTGCTTTCTGTTATGATTTAATTTCCTTAATAGTTATAAGCCTGTTCAGATTGTCTATTTTTTCTTGTATAAGTTTTGGAAGATTGTGCCTTTTGAGGAATTGGTACATTTCATTTAGGTTATCAAATTTGTGGGTGTAGTTATTCATAGTATTCCTTTTTGTTTTTTTAATGTCTATGAGGTGTGTGGTGATGTCCCCTCTTTCATTTCTGATATTAGTAATTCATGTCCTTTCTCTTTGTTTCTTAGCCTGGCTGGAGGCTTATTGCTTTCATTAATCTTTTCAAAGAATCAACTTTTGGTTTTATGGATTTTTCTCTATTGATTTCTTATTTTCAATTTCGAGTTCTGGTCTAATTCTTATTGTTTCTTTTCTTCTGCTTACTTTGAATTTAATTTGCTCTTCTTTTTTTAGTTACCTAAGGTGTAAATGTAGATTATTGCTTTTAGGTCTTTCTTTATTGCTAATATATGTATTCAGTGCTATAAATTTGCCCCTAAGCACTGCTTTCACTGTACCCCACAAATTTAACAAGTTGTATTTTTATTTTCATTTATTCAAAATATTTTTAAATTTATCTTGAAATTTTTCTTTGACCTGTGTGTTATTTAGAAGTTTTTGTTTAATCTCCATGTATTTTGGGATTTTCCAGTTATCTGCCTGTTAGTTGATTTCTAGTTTAATTCCACTGTGGTCTGAGAGCAGATAGTGTATAATTTCTATTCTTTTAAATTTTTTGAGGTATATTTTATGGCCCAGAAGATGGTCTATCTTGGTGAATGTTCCATGTGAGCTTGAGAACAATGTGTATTCTGTTGTTGTTGAAATAGTTTGCAGAGATTGGTTACATCTGTTGTTGATTGATGGTGTTGTGAAATGCACTTATGTCTTTACTCATTTTCTGCCTGCTGGATTTGTCAATTTCTGATAGAGGGATGTTGAAGTCTCCAACTATGACAGTGAATTCAACTGTTTCTTCTTGCAGTTCTATTAGTTAGTCCTTACATAGTTTATGCTCTTTGTTAGGCACATACACATTAAGGATTGTTATGTCTTCTTAGAAAATTGACCCCTTTATCATGTAATGACCTTCTTTATCCTTGATAACTTTCCTTGCTTTTAAGTCTGCTGCCCGAAATGAATATTATAACAACTTCTGCTTTCTTTGATTAGTGTTAGCATGGTATCCTTTTTCTCCATCCATTTACTTTTAATCTAAATGTACCTTTATAGTTAAAGTGAATTTCTTGTAGACAACATATAAGTGGGTTTTGTTTGATCCACTCTGACAATCTCTGTATTTTAATGGTTGCATTTAGACCATTGATGTTCAAAGTGGTTACTGATCTAGCTGGATTAATAACTACTATATTTATTATGATTTCCAATTTGTTGGCCTTGTTCTTTGTTCCTATTTTTGCTTTCCACTCTTTTTCTGCCTTTTGTGGTTTTAATTGAATATTTTATATGATTCCATTTTTCTCTCTTTTCTTAGCATGTCAGTTATACCTTTTTTTTTTTTTTAACTTTTTCTAGTGGTTGCCCTAGAGTTTGCAGTATACATTTACAACTAATTCAAGTCCACTTGCAAATAACACTATATTGCTTCACAGGTAGCGTATCTTATAATAACAAAATAATTCTAATTCCTCTCTCCTGTCCCTTGTATTAGTGCTATCATTCATTTCACTTATATATAAACATATATATTAGCATATATTTGATCTGTAGTTGGTTGAATCCACAGAATTAGAATCCATGAATACAGAGTGCTGATACACGCACATACACACACACAAGAGATATATGTAGAAAAACATACATAATTGAATACATTATTGCTGTTATTTTTTGAACAAACTGTTATCTGTTAAGAATGAAAAAAATAAGAGTTTTTTATTTTACCTTCACTTATTCCTTCTTCAGTGTTCTTCCTTTCTTTATATAGATCCAAGTTTCTGACGTATATTATTTTCATTTTCTATAGAGAATATCTTTGAAAATTTCTTGCAAGGCAGGTCTACTAGCAACAGTTTTCCTCAATTTTTGTCTGAAAAAATTTTTATTTCTCTTTCACTTTAGAAGGATAACTTCTTGGGATACAGAATTCTAGGTTGGTTGTTTTTCTTCTCAACAATTTAAATATTTCACTCCACTTTCTTCTTGCATGATTTCTGAAGAGTAGTTGATATAATTCTCATTTTGCTTTTCTAATAGGTAAAGTTTTTTTTTCCCCTTCTGGTTTCCTCTTTCAAGATATTTTCCTCAACTTTGTTTTCTGCAGTTTAAGAAGAACCTAAATTACTAATCCTTGCATTTCTTCATTAAATGAGTTGGTCATTGTAGATTCTTAACATTTTTTTGAAATTTGGTTTGCTAATATTTTATTTTTCCATCATTTTTACTAATGATTGGTCTGTGGTGTTCTCTTATGCTGTTTTTATAGAGAGTATAAAAACTTTTATGTAATTTTTTTCTTTATTGCTTTTGTGCAAATGAAGTTTATATAGTTCGGAAATTATTTGTACTTTAAGGTGTAAAGGAGCTTTTCTATTAAATTATCTGTTTTGATAATGTTTTAAGAAATGTAGAATATAGTGGTTTCTATGATTTTTGCTTCCTTAGCTTTTGTACATTGTTGTGAGTCTATTTTCGTAAATTATATTTTTACAAATATTACCCATTTCATAGAGGCTTTACAATTTTTAAGTTTAATTTTATGAAATTGACATTTCTGTGGTGAAATTTTTCATATTGACATTCTTTTAATTTTCTAATAAACTCTGTACTAGTTATTAAGTGCTTTTTTTCATTTCTGCTTTTATATTTTCTTTTTTGTTTTTTTTTTT